>CM042038.1:1205000-2405000 GCA_023525975.1 Smallanthus sonchifolius
GGAGAAGAGATGATGATGCTTTACTACCTGATGACTCCCCTAGTCATGGTTGGTTGCATTTGTTTATATCATCTTTTTCCGTGTACCTTTTGATATAATTGTTCAAGCAGATACTAATCTTGCAAGATTTATTGATACCAATCAGGGAAACCCATCAAGATTCGATTTTTTAAGAAGCCCAAAGGATCTGATTCCAGCAATTCTTTTGAAGATGCAAGATTAAATACTGTTCCATTAGTGCAATCAAGTAACAGAAATAATGGTGTTCCTGCAACATCTGGAAGAGAAAACAATAAACTACAAAACATTCCTTTGACCCAAACAAAGTCGAACTCAAGTTGTGACAGAACAAAAAGCAGCAATCCGAACGCTCTTCATCTTGATGGAGAACGATGTTCCATTGCTAAACCAGGCTTCAAATTACTTAAACCAATTCTTCCATCAAGTTTTGACATAACAAAAAGAAAGAGCGACGTGGAAGTGCTAAAATCTAGCAGACAACAACCACAAATTGCAAGTTTTGTAAGACCAGTTGTGCGTCAAAGTCGACATTTGGAACATGAGATACCAAGTTCATCTGAATCAAGAAACATTGTTGTTCAAGGGCCTGATTCTGATAGACATCAGCAGCAGGGTCTAAGTAATTTGAAGCCTGGGATACCCAACCCGGTATCAAATAAACCCAACTCAATAACTACAGGAAAAAGGCCCATTAATGAAATCACAGTTCTTGGTAATGGTGGGCCCACAAAACCCGAAAAGAAAAAGGAAGTGGCGCCTACACGAACCAAGAAAAAGTTGCTGAAAAAGAAGGCGAAGTATGAAAAGCTGATAGGAAGTTGGGCACCTCCGGTTTTTCAAGCTTTAATACCTGATGTTGTTGAGGATGATGATTGGCTTTCTAGGAGAACCAAGTCTGCAAGTTCATCAGTTCCCAGGGTTGAAGTAGAGTCATGTCGTGAATCGGCTGCAACATCGTTGTGGCAGCCTCATGCACGGTTCTTGGCTGAAGCAGATATACATGCGTTGCCGTACACTGTTCCCTTTTGATATGCTAGACTTAAGATGTGTACAGTTTTTTAATTGGTAGGTGAAAGATGAAAACAAAAAGAGTAGATTTTCTTTTAATTTGTTAAGAGAGGAAGATATATACACATGCATGTATATGGGTTCTCTTTTATAAAAAGAAAAAAAGAGAAAGGGCTATGTAATTTTTTTGTATACTTTTTGGATGAAATCTGATTGTAACATGCATGTTAAGATTGTTAATACGGTTAATTTAGTTGGTTACTGACAAAAGTAGGAGCTTTGTATTTCATGTTACCGTTTGAAATACACTTATAAGTAGCTTGATTTGTCTTGACCTGCAGATAAAGCAGACACCTCTCATCATACTGTGTGTCACGAACTTCTTCATTCGTAGCCAATTGTAGTGATCTTTCATATCTTTATACATCTAATCCGATCTAGGGTGCATGATAAACTCTGACTTATGAGCTTCACTGAGTACTCTCTATTGAATCTCTTTAAACTCTGGAATCCATACCCTTCTTGCAAATCTCAAAATTCTGTCTTCTCCTTGAGTTAATGATTTTAACTTTCCAACCATTCTCATTTTATTAACTCTTTCCTCGAGTAATACTCCTTTCCTAGATTCTTTGATTTGGTTATTGAGATTGATGTTTACATCTATCCTCAATGCCTTTATTTTGATCAATTTGCGCAGATGATAACAAATCTCACAACCGTAGTCATTCATCAACTTTATCCACTTTTTTTTGTCTCACTTTTAACATTTTTTTAATCAAACACATGTCTCAAACGCTTGTGATTGCCATGTAGATAGTGTGTCCATATCTTTATGGCAAACACTACTACAACAAGCTCTAAGTCATGAGTTGAATAATTCTTCACATGCACCTTCAATGGTCATGATACATATGCTATCACTTTGTTTCTATGCATCAATACACACCTAAGTCCATGATGTGACGCCTCACAATAAACCAGAAAAACGTCTATACCATCTGGTAACGATAAAATTAGTGCACTACTGAGCTTCTGCTTCAAAATCCCAAAACCTTCTTCTTGTCTTAGCACAGATTCAAACTTTGTTGTCTTCTGAGTTATTTTTGTTAGAGAATTACGTATTTTAGAGAAATTTTGGATAAATCTTCAATTGTACACTTCTAATCCAAAGAAATACATTTCTATGGGTGTCTTCGATGCTACACACTTCATTACTACCTCAACTTTAGCTGGGTCAACTTAGATACCCTTCTCATTAACTATATGTCCAAAAAATTCAAGATCTCTCATCCAAAACTCGCTTTTACGTAACTTGGTATATAGTTTTCTCTTCCTCAACGATGCCAGAACAACCCTGAGATGAGGCTCATGTTCCTCTTTATCCTTCGAATAAATTAGTATGTCATTAATGAATACAATGACGAACTTATCTAGGTAGCTAGATAAGTTCATGATGATGTAAATTTCAAAAGACTACAACAGTTAAATATGACAGATTAGATAGATAGATACATACATACATACATATTATCATCATCATAAACTGCTTGAAATATTTAAAATATGTAAATTCCATGGTTGATAAAAATTCAAAAAGAAAATTTCATTCTTAATAGCATTCACAATATAAATAATATCATCATATACATATTCTAAAAGAAATGTGTGTTTTTCACCTAATGAAACTACTTAGAACGGAGCATTACTAGACATGGGTGACGTGAAAAATATAAATAAAGTTAATTTTTTCGTGTATTTGATTAAGGTAAACCGGTATATAGTTTTAAGTAATCGGGTTGGATATCATACATGCGAATAACTATCCCTTATGTTTTGGGTCTTTCCATCGGGTTCATGTTTTTTTTTTGTCATTGATGTTTTATAGGCCCCGCCACGTAATCTTGTAATCGGGTCCGGTATCACCTAATACAATACATGTGAAAACCTAGTAAAATGTTTAAAGAAAGAGGACTACGAAGTAGCAAACATATGCTAGTTGATGACCGTCACTTTTGTTCTGATAACGAGTACATAAATCAAATCTCATAGAGATTATTATAAAAAAATTACTCGTCTACAAAATAATTTTGTTTTTTATGATAATATTTAACAAGTTACATGAAATAATCAAAATACGACAATGATATATGAGATACTGTTTTAGTAACAAAATGGTTAAATGAAAGATAATTTTTAAAATAATATACAGTGTTTTCTTAATATTAAAAAAACCGTATACATTGTTATAAACCAGGTCGGACCTGTTCAACCGAATACCATCAAAACATTGGTTACATTTTCTAAATACCATAAAGGAGATAATACATTTACAGTTAAACGTTGGGCATGATTAACATTAATACCAAATAAATAAAACAAAATTAATACCATAACATTTGTGATTGATACATGATTAACATTCATACATTTCATTGCAAATTGAAAATAAATCTTATGCACCGCCAAGAAAAAAACTCAGGCAGATAACACAGATTGAAAGAAAATACAACATTACAACATAAGAAAAGAACCCTAATTAAACATTTTTTTTAAATTTTAAAACAGACAACAGAAGATGATGAAAAAAAGCATCAAATAACAGCCTTTTCCTTCTTTTTTGTTCTTTTATGCGCTACAGTAGCATGCATAAAGCAGGTAATAATAGTACACAGCTAGATCAAATCATCAGAGTCGGAGAAGTCGCCGGAGACTATCAGTAGCTCCGGCGTCGACGTTGGCAGCCTGCGCGTTGCAACTAAGCTTCGGCCGGAGTGAAAAAGTCGGCAGAGGCAAGCTGCTAGGAGGTGGAGAAGGAGTAAACACTACAGAACCTGAAAAATTATCAATCGAGGAAGAAAAAACCCTAGAAATAACATCCGTCGGTAGATCCTTCGGATCTGGACCAATCATCTCATTAATCGACGGTTCCGTCACACGCTTGTCCGCTGCCGGCGATTCCTTCTCCTCCGTCACGGCCGGAGGCAACAGATTCACTTCCTCTAGTTTCAAATTCTTCTTCTGATTCTTCGATTTTTTCGGCGTGAGAGAATGATCTCTCGTTCGAGTTTTTACATTTTTGTTGATTCGAGGAGGCGATAATCGGATATTACCGTTAGAACTACTATTACTACGATAGATGTTCATATTCTGATGATCTACCGGCATCAAGATCGGAAGAGGAAGAAGAGGCGGTTGTTGACGGTGGTGCCGGAAGTTTTCCGGTGGTCGTAAACCTAAAGCGGCTGGCGGATACGAATGCCAGAGCGACGACGGAGGCACAGACAATAAACTGCCTCCGCCAGAGTAACCGCCGGCGATAATACTCGCCAAAAGCAAATCATCAGACGGATATGAATATAAAGTACGGTTAGTAACGAAATTTCTCTTAGGATTTCCGATCCGGTGCTTGTAATCGACGGTTTTGTTCATCAGAACTGCCTCCATTATCAAAATCAAAATTAATACCAGAAAATACTTTGAAAATGCTGGAAACTAGTTAATTTACACGGATGTTAGGAAAAGCGTGAAGGAATTAAAATTTAATTAGTAATTATGACCACCGGAGAGAAATTAGGTCATGAGAAAATTGATGGTGGAAAAGGGGATCTGGAGAATTAGAAAACCCTAGATTGTGGGTTTTGTTGTCAGTTTTTAGAGCAGACAGCTTTGGGAGTTGCTGAATGAACCACCCCCTACACCAACCCGAGGGATCTTTAAATAGTGGAAAATCTACAACGGCTACTTCGATTTTTATTTTATTTTATTTAATCTGTCATTTGTGGTTTTATAATATTTAAAGTATGCCATGAAACATGATTTTTATTTTATTAAATTACTATAAACATAGGCGGACCTACATACACAGAATGGGGTAGCTGCCCTTCATGGATTTTTTTATTGTTATATACGCGTTAAAATCCTGATCGCCCCCCCATGAAATTGTGCAATAGCCCCCAATAGCCTCCCCATGAAAAAAAAATTAGTGTTTATATATCGCTAATCAATCGACCATAAAAATTTCCGACCCCAATGGAAAAAATTTATGGGTCCGCCACTGACTATAAAGTCATGTGTCAACAAAGTTTGGCGCGAGTGAGAAATATAGATCTATCTTAGAAAGTTCATACATTATTTGACGTAAAATTTATAATATTAGACGTAACGTAGAATTCCATCAGAACTCTATTATTAAGCGATGATGATGACTTATTGAGAAGTTCTCGTGTGGTCGTCAAGAACAAAACCTCAAGTGTGATTACTGAATGCACGATGGCAAGAGACAAATGCCGTGGTCGTGGTGTGTACGATGTTACAGGTGTAGACGTATTAGGTGGGTGGGTGGAGGTTTAGAAATGCGGGTGTATCATAGAGAGAATCCATTTAATCATCATTGAAACACAAGAGAGGTGTTGATATCACAAGGAAGCCTATAAGTTTTAGAGCCAAAAGCATAATAACGCCCATCAGAACTTTGTTAAGTGCGTTAGATTGAGAGTACCACAATATAGCGTCCTCTTGAATGTTAACAAGTAGTTGCAAAGAAATTATTTTATATAAAACACATGCTAATATAACTTATATGATATAAGTAATTATTTCGATTAACATAATAAAACATTAAAAAAACAAAACTTGTTGTTAGTGAGATCATAAGGAAGCATATGCATAATCATGCACGGCAAGTTTGGGAGTCACAAACGTAATAACTCCAATGAGAACTTCGTTGTTAGGGTGGTGGGAGTGGAGCACGGGTAGTGCTCGGGTAGAAGGCGGGTAGGCGGGTTCAAGCGGGTAGAGGAGGCGGGTATGGGAAGCCGCTGAAACTTTCAAAATCAATCCGTTTTTTATCCGTTGAAGGGTACTTGAAGGGTATCACTCCCACCATGTAGGGTACTTTAAGAGGGTACTTTGACTAAGTAAGGTGACATCTTCTAATTGGTCTATTTTGGAAGGAAACTTTGAGTTGGAGGGTACCACTGCCACCACCCTTAGGTGTGTTAGATTGAAAATACAACAATATGAAATGTTAACAGGTAGTTGCAAAAAAAAAATCTCCTTTTATATTTTTGCTAGGGGTAAACTTTTCGTTGATGATACATAATTCCATCTAATCTTTCAAAAAAAGAAGTTGGAAAGAAAAAAATTACATATAATAAACAAACTAAACACAACTTGGTGTGACAACAAACTGTCGACTAAAGTTTGATTTTTAATCCATAGTTATTATTACTTAATTATCAAGTATTATTTTACCATGTATTTTAGTATATACACAGGTAACATGAACGTATATACATTTTAATGCTTAGTTAAACATTCACAAAACTAATTGTTATTATGTTCCATTTGATCATACACACTAATTTTGACATTAATAGCTTCATGTATTATCGATATATTTAAAGTAATAAATGTTAATCTTTTAGTTGCCTGTTATATCAAGTGTGTAGTGTTTGGAAAGTTACTCATTCAAAAAATTTAGTATATCGTCTCGTCTAGGATGTAAAGTCTTAGCATGATATAAATTGATTTTGAGACTGGATTTCTATGTTACGAAGAAGTAATCAATGTTGCATTATTTTTCTAGATAAATGTTAATCATTGTTCAGTATCATTGGTGTTTAATAAATCAACTACCTAGTTTAACCCGTGCTTTATAGTGGGTCAAAATTTATATGGATTCAGGGTTTTGTAAAATGTCATATATTAAAAATTATAAAAGAAAAACAAAATATTTCTAAATATAAATATTAAAATAATTATAATTGTAAAAGAAAATAATAAAAGCTCACTAATTAGAATATTAAATTTAGCATCTTAAAAAAGTATAAAAATATTTTTAGTTAAATAATAGAAATAAAAATAAGCAAAAGAAAATAAAAAATCTAAATCTGAAATGTATCTTGGAAATGGGAGGAACCGAAACAAAGGAGAGGGGGGCGGGGAATCGAATCTGCGTGTGAGACTTCTCGCTGCACCGTGCGAAGGAAATTACCTAATAACTTATCAAAATTACAGGCTGATAAACAATAAAAACAAACACGCGTACCTTTTATTTTAATATAATCTTACTTTTACATTGGAATATTAATAGTAATATTAAAAAAAAAGAATATAGACAATTGTTGGGACAACATTGTTTGAACATTAATTGAAAGTCATTAGTTCATTGTTTTAACAATGACAAAAACCATAAATAGATTAACTTGAATAATTGTGTGCTCAAAACAAATGATCATATATATCATATATGTGTCTCTAAACACTTAAGGTTATCAAGTCTACATGATTAACAACAAACTAATAAGTCATATGATCAACAAGTTACAATCAACATGAAATTAAGGTAATGCTTTGTAACACCCTTAATTGGAAAACCAATTAATAAAACATTTAAACGCACGCGGAAGCTTCAATCCCAGAATTTTTTTTTTTTTTAAAACCCTCGCATACCGTGAGGGATCTTGCCCCTCCCTTCGCGTACCGCGAGGAAGCTCCAAACATGAATGCCCGAGAACCAGGTCTCTCGCGTACCGCGAGAGAACCCACCCTGGTTCTCGCGTACCGCGAGGGACCTGAGTAAACAGAAAGTTTACTCGGTTTGCCCAGTTGCATACTTAGTCATTTTTCCATCCAATTTTCCATTGCACTTGACACAAAAATTACCAAACACTTGGTTTTTGTTCAAACATTTATAACACTAAATATGGACACCAAAACAACAATTCAGATGTTAATTTACACCACATTTAACGGATTTCCCTTCAAATCCCAAAAACACCAAATATGCATACGAGAACCCTCCAACGCCTTGGACTTGACTTACATCGGAGCTTTTCCTACATAACCACATGACATATCACCATTAGTAATGAAGATAAACATATCAAACAAGTAATTACTACTTGTTTCCACCCATTCACTCATTTGACCCGTTTGCACTAAATAGTCAAATAAGATTCTTAACACTTGCAATTCCACTATAAGTTTCATTCTTTTCATTTTTCATTCATAATACAACTTTCCATATCCATTATGGCACTTAGGCCATAACCTCATATCCATTATGATACTTAGATCATAACATCATATCCATTATGGTATTTTAACCATAACCTCATATCCATTATGATTCATAGATCATAACCTCATATCCATTATGATTCATAGATCATAACCTCATATCCATTATGATTCATAGATCATAACCTCATATCCATTATGATTCTTAGATCATAACCTCATTCACACATATCTATTATAGTATTACACTATAACTACATTCAATTATGCACATATCCGTTATAGCATTCAACTATAACTACATTCATTCTTTTTCACATAACCATTATGGTATTACCACTATAACCATATTCATTCATTTACACATATCCATTATAGTTTTATCACTATAACTACATTCATACATTTTCACATACTAGTTCATGCATAATCTTACACATTCATTTCAACACATAGTATGCACACATATCACATATACCACCCATTTATCAACATTACTAAGTAAGTGCAAAGGCACTTACCTTTTGGGTTAGAAGATCCCGCACCACCTTCTAGCTTTGCAAATTGATTACCTAAACATATACACACCTAGTTTAGTAATCTAATCATACATCAAAATCACATTACAATTGAGTTCATAACCCAATTTCCATTCCCAACCCAAACTGACCCGTTTGGGTTATTCCCATAATCAAACACCCTCTTTCAATCCAAACTCACCTACATGAGTTTTCTTTCCAATACCTTAACACTAATTTTTCATTCAATATCTTTCATTAGGTCAATTTGGTGTTTATCCAAGTGTCTAATACTACATAAACACTTAATCTTCACTAATTCAACATTCTAGCATCATGACTCAAACACCCCCAATTTTCTCCATATGAACCCTAACTTCTCATAATCAAAATCAAAGGGTTCTAGGATGTTAATCACCACTCTTTACCTTTAGTTTAGCTAGATTATCCACAATCTAACACCAATTAACCACATGCATACATAATTTTCGGATTTCTACAAAACCCACCCACTAACACATTCAAAAGTGAAATCAAAGGAAGATAATCACTTACTTGATGTTAGGAAGGTGTTGTGTGAGCCAAAACCTTCACAATCCAAGCTTCAAATGCAAGAATTAGCTCAAAACCCGATTTCTCCTTTTCTCCTCTTGGAATGAACGACCCCAAACCCAATATGGGTTCAATTTTGACTTCTCCAAGTCAATATGGCAGATTTGCCATGTTACACTTTTGGCCCCTCAACTTTTTTTCACCCATTTCATTCCAAAACTAGTTAAAACTAGTATAACCTCATTACTAACTTGAAACCCACTTGTTTTAACTTATTTCTAATATATTATTTTCAACATAATATTTATTAGAATATTTTATTGATTTGAAAACGAAAACCGGATTTTGGTTCGTTAGATGCTTATACAAGTATCAACTTATCATCAATTGATAAAAGATCAAGGTTTAAGAATCAACTTATCATCAAATGATAAAGATCAATGCTTAATGTATAACATGAATATGTTAATGAATAGAGAAATTAACAAAACTACAAGAGTCTAAAAGATCAACCATAAGTTAGTCGTCCTGGATTTTATCAACGACCGTTTGACGTCACAAATTAAAAAAGAAAAAAAATGGGAATCTTAAAAGTCTGCTTAATTAAGATGAAGAATTGCAGATATTAACTGGGCGGCAGCCGCCAATTCAATCGTGGCCATTGATCGGTCAGAGCCGTTGGAGGAACAATAGCCGTTGATGTATGCCTTACGTTCCTCTAAAGTTAAGGTGGTGGGAAAGCAACCAATAAGGAAATCAGGCCATACACGTGGTGACGTGCCCATTCCCTCACGTGGAGGTAACTCATAGATGCCTCCAATTTCCATTTTCGTATTTTGCTTTTTTAAAGAAAGCAAAGCAGAAAATAAAAGGTGACACATTCAACCTTTAGGATGTTTATTGAATACAAGGAAACCTATGTGTTTAATATACATTTGAATGATTATCTAAAAAGTGTAAGTTTAATGTATTATTGTTATTTGTCATATGGTTTAATTACAATGACGCTTCAAACGTAGGAATTAAGTCCAATGCAAATAAGAATTTCACATTGATTACAAACACGAACAAGGTTACAAGATTTAAAGTACGTTATACTTTTAATCTAAATCAAGGTTAAAAGATTTAAAACCTAAATATATTTATAAATAAAATCAACTTAATTAATTATATTATGACGTGTAGACGTAAATACAATATGATTCGTAGTTTGGTCGGTTCGTTATTTTATGATATATTATACTTTGTATCCAATAAATCAAACATACAACTTGCAATTTATTTATGTATATTTTTTATTTCTTCATCCTCTGATTGGAGTAGACATTAGTTTTAGTTAGCTGTCCATCCAACGAGATTATAACATTTTATTTAGTATATTCTATTTGTTAATTAAAAAAATACATTGGCCTTAAATGTTTGAAATCTTCAAAGACTCTAATTCGTATAGTTGATACTGACGATTTTAAGAATTTTTATTAATGTTACTTATTGAAAATATTCAACGAATCGGTATCAGTCGAGTGTCAGATACGTAAGTAACTCACAAAATGTATCCACAAAAAACCAGTATAATATATTTATATGACATAATTTTTGTTAGACTGAATCCGCTCCCATTCATTGATGTCCTTGGAACATATTTATGAATGTGGAAAAGTTATCTTTTTGACCCAGTATCTGACCTGAATGATTATTAATTTATTTGAGAGATAAGTAATATTTAAGTATTTATATACATGCACATAAATATAAAACTTCTAATAGTCAAATATTTATCAAGTTTTTCAATAATGAAAATATCGAGCTCTCGAATGACACTACATTCGACTCACTTACACGCTTGATAGGAACCGGCTTTTAATCGTCCTTGATTAAGGATAGGATTAATTAGTTATTGAGGTGAGTAGAATAAGACTTATGTGAATAACATAATAAAAGTTATTATTAATAATATGTGAATAACATAATAAAAGTTGGAAAAAAATGCAATTATTAAAACAAATACTCCGTAATATGTTTTATCTTGCTCTTACTTTTTTCTAAAATATATGCAAAAATTTAAATGCAACCTTGGGTTTTTCCTCTTCTTATTTCCATGTTAAAAATAAGAGACATGTTACTTTTTATAAACACATTTTACAAGCTCTACTTTAGGTGTTTATGTTGAATTTGAAATTATAAGGATTGGACTTTTTGTTAAAGATTATCAGTTTTTTTTTAAAGGCAAAAAGATTATCAGTTGTTCCTATAAATGACATAAGTACATGAATATTTCTTTTACTAAACTATAATTGAGGATTTATCAACATGAGATACGTAAATCAAGATTTGTAAATAAATTACACTAGCTTATTAATCATGAATGTTCACTTTATATTGTATATGTTTTACAAACAAAGGTTTAATTAATCAAATTATTCTGATTCGACCATTGTATTGATAGAACAAATAAATGTTATAAAAGAAATAAAATAAAATATTTCTGGGAAATTTCCAGCCGACAAACGCAATCATAGTCAACTTACATATGACACCGACCATCTGATTTTAAAATCCACACGATTACATGTGATTCACTTTGTCTCCCAACTCTAAATCGGTTTCTTTTCTAGTATAAACTATTTGTTTATACGAGAAAACTTGAATGCGATCAAGTAAAGTTTCATTTTTAACGGTAATTCTTAGATTTTCTAGAATAAACACATAATAACCTGTGTTTTACAAGATTTGAACCCGAACTTTTTAATAAAGTTTTAATTAGAAAAAAAGAATTTACCGTTAAAAAAAAGATAGAAGCATTTTGGTGTTGTACACGTGTCATGATATATTATTTTTTATACTTAATGTATAAAAAGTTTTAAAACAAATAGTGTACTAGTAAAAAAATAATGCATAAAACATGTGTTAGCGTACTTAAATTTTTTCTAACCCGTTTAAAGTGGAAAACCCTTTTTCCCTAGATTATCCCATATATATTTTTTTGAATTGATAACCCATGACCTCTCCAGAAGATTATCTCCATATATTAGCCTATAATATTTAAACCCTTAAATTTAACACACTAAAAAATAAAAACCACTAAAGGATCTGATTATCTCCATATATGGGCCTAAAGGATAGAAAATCTTAAAAGGTTTCATTTTGATCTGATTTTAAATTTTATGGTAGACTTTAAGGCCCATTTCTTAAAAGTCCAAAACCATTCGATTACCCAAAATGTTGGTCTTCATCCTATTGTCTATGGGCCTATTATAAAATAAGATATTACTACTTACCAGGGTTCTCTGGAAGAACAATAAAAAAATCAAATAAAAGTAAAAAGAAAAATAAACTAAAAGTTGAAAAAGCAAACAAAGGTTAAAAAAATAAAACAAAAGTAAAAAAAATCAAATAAAAACTGATTAAAAAAAGGGTATGTGGGTGTCATCAAATCCCATACCCATCTCATACTTGCACAAATTTTTAAAACTAACCACATACCGGTCTCATACCCATCGGGTTTCGGGTATACTCGTCCCGAATATTTCAGGTTTCGAGTATACCCATAGGTAGTGGTGCACAAAAAAACCGGTTTTTTTTCTACCCGGTTCAAACCGGCAAACCGGTTAGGGACAAACCGGTTCGGGTTACGTTTAAACCGCCGGTTACAAACCTGTTTAAATCATTTAGGAGGTCACCGGGTTGAGAACCGGTTTGTGTGAACCGGTTCGGTAAACCGGTTTTTAAACCGGTTTTGTCGCTGGGCAAAAACTAGCCGTTATTCAACGGCTTTATAGCCGTTGGGAGGCTTTTTAGCTGTTTTTTTGGCCTTTTTTCACCATTAATTCACTATAAATAGGTGGGGGGGGGGGTGTTTAGGTTTAATCACATATCTCTCTACACTCTCTAATCTCTAAAACCGCTCTTTAAACGCTCAAAAACTCTCTCTAAACTCTAAAAAAAAGCATTGCAAGTTTTGGTGTTGGTGGTTCCTCAAACGAAGTTACCGTTGTGGAAATTCTACCAACAACGAGAAATCCGACAATTTGGTGCAATTACGATCTATGTTTGTTGTCAAACGGGAAGGAACGTGCTCGTTGCAAGATGTGTGGTGCATTTTTGGGGAAAGATTCAAACACTAGTTTGAGATCTCATATGGAAAAATCTTGTCCGTCCTTGAAGAGAAATCCAAGTGAAGGTCAAGCCTCGATGACACCCGAAGGAGTAATTTGAAACTTTGATCCAAATATTGTTCGAGATCGAATGACGAAGTTAGTGATCCAAGAATGATTGCCGTTCAACCACTTTGAAAATCCGCGCTTGACAAGAATGATTCAAGAGACACTCTAACCACGTTATCATCAAGTAAGTCGCACAACCCTTAGACGATATTGTATAAAAATGTGGAAAAAAGCAAAAAAAGAATTAATTTTGGGATTTGAAAATTTGAAAACCGGTGTAAACTTAACCACCGATGTTTGGTCGGCTCCACATGGTATACCCGATTCGTACCTTTGCATTACCGCGCATTGGGTTGATCCCAATACGTGGCAAATGATGAAGCGTACAATCGCGTTTGACTTGTTTGAATATCCACACAACGCCGAAAACTTATTTTATATATTAGATGGTGTTATAACCGAATTTAAATTACAAAATAAACTTTTTTCAATGTCTTTTGATAATGCATCTAATAATACAAATGCGGTTCAAAAACTAAAAATGAAATATAAACCGGTTTGCAACGACGTTTTTTTTCCATAGTCGATGTGTCGCACACATCATTAACTTGGCGGTGCAAGCCGGGCTTGCAATTGAAGAGGTTTCAAACTTAACACATGCTTTTCGAGTAATGCTTAAAGATATTTTTAGTAACAAAAAAAGATACCATGATTATATTAGATTTTGTCGTGAAACGAATAATCTTTGCTTAGGTCTGAATTGGGACATCGAGACAAGATGGAACTCGACTTATAATATGTTTCATAGCGCTTTACGACAAAGAGAAACTTTAGAAATATTTCATGAAATGTTTTCCTCAAAACCTCGTCGTAAAATTCTAAAGTTTCCGTCTACGAGTTGGGACATTTTAAAAGACGTAACCGAATTGCTTGAAGTTTTCAAAACCGCCACCATTTTTTTATCCGGTGTTTATTATCCCACAAGTTCATTAACTCTAAAACAAAAATATTTAATGGCTAACAAGTTGTATGAACTTGAAAATAAAAGCACTCTTTTTACAAAAAATGATAGAACCGATGAAAGAAAAATTAGTAAAATATTTTAAAGAAATGCCTCCCGTTATAACTTGTGCCGCCGCGTTAAACCCTACCATAAATGTTTTCGGGGTTGAAACGTTGATTGATAGAATTACTTACGCTTTGAATTTGGATAGTGAAGACATCCATTTTGCACAAGGCACAAAAACATATTTTAACAAATGTTTACAAGATTTATTTGATGTTTATTTACATAAATATGGTACAACATTGACTCCACATGATACAATGGGTACATCATCAAGTGGTAGCTCGAGAGATGTTAAATGAATTTAGTAAACGGGCTCGAGGTAGCACCCCGAGTAGCGAACTCGGAAGGTATATTGGCACAAACTTTTTAGCGCTTATGCCTCCTACCGTTTTTGAGGAGTTTGATATTTTGGCTTGGTGGAAAAAAAACGAAGCTTCGTTTCCGATTCTTTCCGCCATGGCCCGTGATGTACTAACCATCCAAGCTTCCACGGTAGCTTCAGAATCTGCCTTTTCTTTTAGTGGCAGGGTCTTATCGATACGAAGGACTAGACTCACCCCCCTGACGATGGAAATGTGCATTTGCTTGAAGGACCATTTGGATGCGATGGATAGGATACAAGACCAAACTTCTCTCGAAGACGAAATTCAAGCCGAAGAAATCATACACAACAACGAGGTTGATCTTGAAATATCCGAACCAGTCACCAATGAAGAACTAGCCGAATATGCAAGGCTACGAAGCTCCGGTTCCGAAGACAACGCACAAGAATAATCAATCAATATTCAAAAAAATAAAAAAATTTGTAATGTTTTCCCACTTTATAATTTTATCTTGTAATGTTTTGTAATTTATGAACTTTTCGAATATCAATAAACGTAGAACTTTATGTTTATATATTTGTTATATATATATTTTTTTGATTTTTTATTAAATATATGGAATTTTAATGAATTTTTTTTTTTTTAATATAAACCGGTTTAACACACAAACCGGTTTCAACCCGACCCTAACCGGTTTAATAGGTTAGGGATTTCCTTGCATCCAAACCGGGTTAACCCGAACCGGTTTATGGGCAAACCGGTTTTGACCAAGCGTTGACCAAACCGGTTCGGATCGGTTTAAACCGGTTCGGGTATAAAAAACCAATTTGTGCACCTCTACCCATAGGGCTCAGGTTATTTTACCATCCCTAATATTTATCATCTACATTTATTATCTAAATTGTTGATATTCCTCATTGAAAAATGTTTTGAAAACTTATGAGCACTTCAATAAACATATATTAATTGAAAATTTTGTGTTTATCCATAACCTAGTGGTATGATGTTTGTCTCCCACAAAAATGACGTGAGTTAAAATTTTTGTAAATTGAAGGTTAGATGGAACTTATGTATAAAAATTTGTTGTTATTATTATTTTTTTAATTTTGTGATTATAAACACATTAAATAACAAATATGTGCACTAACATATTTATTTTTAACCACAATATATTATTTTAATAGTCAATGTGACATTAACTCATTTGGTAGATACCCTTGCCTCTTAGATGAGAGAACCTGTCTTGGATTCAAAACTTAGACATTGGATTAATTATTTGGTGTAATTTTGAAGTAGAATTAGAGAGATTTGTCGTTAAAAAATATATATTATTTCGATACTAGTAGTTTAGAACATTAATTGATATTTATATTTAGGAATCCAAATATTGAATATTTGTTTTATATTACAACTATAAAGCATTCAAGTCTTCACTTGGAAGTAATTTTAAAGCTAGGTGTTTTAATATATACCAAATACTATTTTTCATGTCAATTTAAACTAGGTTGTAGAATATTATTTTAACCATAATTTGATTTTATGTAAAGCTGAAAGAAGTATTTCATCAATTTTAAATCATGCTTATAGAGACGATGAATAGAAAGAGTTATTCGCCATGTAACCTTATAAATACAAAACCCATTTAAAATAAATAAATAAATAAACATAACCAATTGAATTTAATTGGTTTGACTCAACCAAACAACGTGAACACATGGAAAATTAACAATTGCCATTTTCAATGAGTCCGTTTTTATGATCATCATGTACCTTGTAATTGAACTCATTAATGTTATTTGCATTTCTAGTACTCATTTTATTATTATTTAACTAATTTTGGCCTCCATCCAAATTACATGTGAGTGGTTTTGTAGTTATCGTTGTCACGTGTGAAAAGTTAAAACAACCCAATTACCTTTGTAATATAGATAAGTAAGTGGGTATTGCATTAACAACGAGCATGTCATCAATGTAATAGTAATCATAAGATGAAAATCTAAATAGTTGTTTGTTTGATAATGCAAGTAGAACTAAACTAATTGCAAAGTATTGTTTATTAATTACTTTTCTAATAATTAAAATTAATTATTTTTAAACATTTACTTATCATCCGAAATGTTGATCCAAACACATGTTAAAATCACTTACGAGACCAAAAATTTTATTTTGAAAATAACTCTGTCTATTTCGTTTTTTTTAATTAACGAATAAAAGTTATTTAACAAAAAATCAAAATAAGTCTTAAAGTAAATCTTAAAATAAAAAAGTGAAAAATGAAACGGTGAGATGTTGAAGAATCATTGGCCCTTCCCAATTCTGGTTTTGCCCTCACATTGTGGCTGGGCTCACGGAGAGATGGGTCGTGCCCCCACTCACGAACACCGGACGCCATGTTACATGGTGTGACGGGCTGATGTGGCACTCACGCCATATTACTCATATTTAAACTAAAGTTATTTGAGTAAACAAAATAATAAACCAAAAATAAGAAAATAAAACACAATTGTAAGAACAAATGCTGAAACGTTGCCGCGAACTCGCTTGTTGAAGTGGACGTTGATAACATACATAACTTTATATAAGAATAATGAATCTTGGACGATATTGATAACATTCTAAACCTCATATATGTATATATAAAAAAAAGAAACGTCGTAACTTCGGCTCGATCCCGCACGTTGAAGGGGGCGTTGATAACATACGTAACTTTTATATAAAAAACAAAACCTGAACGTCATTGATAACATTCGAAACTTTTAAAAAACTGAAACAATCGCAAACTCGTGCGTTACGACGAGGCCGTTAATAATATTCGAAACTTTGTGTAAAAAAGATGAATTCGTTAAAAAAATCACATCGGAACATTTATAAAAATATGCATGGCGCAACGGAAAAAAAAGTTGATAAAAATAAGCACGTACAAATATGAATTTTATAAAACATCGCATTTTAAAAGTTATAGGAATAAAAAGAACAAAGAAACTATGAAAAAATCGAAACGTCGAATCAGCTTTGACAACTTATATATTTGTGATTTAATGATTTGTACATTATGACACACAACTCAGTTTTGAACTAATCTGACACCGAAACGTGGATAAAAATAATCACGTTGCAGTGGTATATTCGAAATTTTATAAAATAATAAATTAAAAAAGTTATAAGAGAAAAACAAAAAAACCAAAAATGGTTAATGAGAAAAAAAAAACAAATAGACAAGTATAGAGTATAAAGTGTACCTACTGATAAAGTTGAGGGGATCAAAAAGTAATTTTCAGAGTTTAAAATGAAACTTTAATTTTACTTGATGTGTAATTTTCCATTTTTTCTTGGTATTACTTTCTTAAAAACCTCCAAGAAAACCGTTATACAAGAACATCAAAACACACACCAAATCCGATGAGTATGGATCCAACCCATGATGTTTTCCTTGTAGTACTATCACATCATGGTATACAAGAATTCTAATTTAATGTTGCAATTATCAAGGGACCACAATAAAGATCGCTTGGGTTTGGTTCCTTCGGTTTTCTCTTTTGGTGTTGGCAGTTTCATGTTCTTCTACCTTGTCTTCTTTATTGTTTCTGTTTCTAAATAACTCTTGATCCCACAACAAACATTCATATTATGCAATCTTGAATCACAATTGCCTTTAAATTTCATGTTTTTTGTATTAAATTGTTGTAAGATTATGCAATTTTGAATCAAAATTATAGAGAACATTGTTGGGATTCTAGAGAAAATTGTGTTTGATCTAATAGAGGTGTGAAGATGGGTGTCATAAGCACCATTATGGGGGCGTTTGGTTTCGGGATTGGAATCGCGCTTGGGCTTGTGATTGGCTACTTTTTCTTCATCTTCATCCAAACATCTGATGTTGAGGTTAACTTCCTACTCTCACTCTTGGTTCTAATTAAATCGCTTTATATTCGTGTTTCGTGTGAGCTTTAAGGTTTAATTCATAACTTAAAATGGTTATGTATTTGTTTTACATCAACAAGACTCCTGAGATTAGGCCTTTGGTTGATCAAGATGAGCCTACCTTGCAAAGAATGTTTCCGGAGATACCAATTTGGGTGAAAAATCCTGACCATGATCGCGTATGTTTGTTTCTTGATCGCGTATGTTCTGTTTCTTGTTATGGAAGTTATTTATATGCTAACTTTTGTTTACAAATAGGTTGATTGGCTTAACAGGTTTATAGAACTAATGTGGCCATACTTAGACAAGGTACCTTATATTTTTTTATGATGTTTTCATTCTTTTAGATTTTGTTAAGGATTTAAAAGATTGTTTTCGATGTTTTTAGGCAATTTGTAAAACCATACTCGCAACAACCGAACCTATGATCAAAGAACAGACTCCTCAGTACAAAATAGATGAAGTCGAATTCGATTCACTTACATTGGGCACCCTACCACCTACTTTTCAAGGTTAAAACTTGTTTAAATCTTGAACCACAATAAACTTCTTGATCTTATTATTGTTATGAGATGTTAGTTTCTTTCAGGAATGAAAGTTTACACTACTGATGAAAAGGAGATAATCATGGAACCATCATTCAAATGGGCAGCAAATCCTAACATTCTTGTTGGTATTAAGGCGTTCGGGTTGAGACCGACTGTTCAAGTGGTTGATTTGCAAGTGTTTGCTTCTCCTAGGATCACTCTAAAGCCATTGGTTCCAACCTTTCCTTGTTTTTGTAAAATTCTGGTTTCTTTAATGGACAAGGTGAGCTAGTTACCCTTTTGAATTTAGATGCTAAAAAATGTATGCAAATTTAGTATTTCAAAGTTAAAATCTTTGCTAATATGTGTTTGTTTTTTTAGCCTCATGTTGATTTTGGAATAAAATTAGGCGGGGCAGATCTCATGTCGATTCCTGGCTTGTATGGATTTGTGCAGGTATTATATTTTCTGTTTTTTTTTACTTATAGGATCTTAAAAACACAATTGTAATAAACAATATAAGAGTGAAAGATTGGTTTTTTTTTGGTGAATATGATTCAAGAAAGTAAGAAACAACAATGGAAATTGTTGGTTTTTATCAAGAATTTGACTTTTTTACATTTTACACCATAAAGATTGATCTTGGCTGACTTTTGTTTTCATATTTCTTCAGGAGTTCATCAAAGATCAGGTTGCAAATATGTATTTATGGCCAAAAGTACTTGAGGTACCAATATTGGATCCTGCAAAGTAAGTATCTGCCACTATTGGTTTTCATTTGTGTAATGAAATATGTTATGAATCAATTGCATTTTTTAATGGTAGAGCTATGAAACGACCGGTTGGAATGTTGAATGTGAAAGTGATAAAGGCAATGAAGCTTAAAAAGAAAGATCTTTTGGGTGCTTCTGATCCTTATGCGAAACTGAAACTGACCGACGACAAGCTTCCATCCAAGAAAACAATTGTCAAACACAAGAACTTGAATCCTGAATGGAATGAAGAATTCAATCTAGTTGTGAAAGATCCTGAAGTTCAAGCTCTAGAAATCATGGTTTTCGATTGGGAATCGGTATGTTTTCATTAGTTGTATATAGAATGTGGACAACAATTTGAAGTCAAAAGGCATGATTTTGTTTGTTAATTGTTATTTAGGTAGGAAAACATGACAAAATGGGGATGAATCTAGTGCCATTGAATAATCTTACTCCTGAAGAACCAAAGACTTTAACTCTTGATCTATTGAAGAATATGGACCCAAACGACACACAAAACGAGAAGTCACGTGGCCAAATTGTGGTTGCATTGTTGTATAAACCGTTTGGAGAAGACCATGTGCCAACTGATATCGAAGAAGTAAGTGCAACACAAAAAGCTCCGGCGGGAACTCCTGTAGGCGGAGGCTTGCTTGTTGTTATAATCCATGAAGGCGAAGATCTTGAAGGAAAACATCACATGAATCCATCTGTCCGTATGCTTTTCCACGGGGAAGAAAGAAGAACAAAGGTTTGTTTCTATATATGTAGTCAGTTTGATCAGTCACTGTTGTTTAACCACACAATGTTTTCCTATGAGCTATCACTCACGGATTACAGACGGATGTCACTTTCACCGAGGGATGCTACAGACGTATTTGTTGCTGAAAGCCCTCTGTTTTGTAGTGGCTGATTAACTTATTTATGGATTATTGTAGTCTATGAAGAAGAACCGCGATCCAAGATGGGAAGAAGAGTTCACATTTACATTAGAAGAGCCACCAACGAACGAGAAAATGCATTTGGAAGTCGTTAGTACTTCCAAAAGGATGGGACTAATTCATCCAAAGGTAGAATGAATCCTTAATTTTCACAACAAGATTCAAGATTTTTGATTTTGTCTTATGTTGTTAGGAATCTCTGGGTTATATTGATATAAACTTGGCGGATGTCGTGGAGAACAAACGAATCAACGAGAAATACCACCTTATCGATTCAAAGAATGGCCGGCTTCAAGTAGAGATGCAATGGAGAGCTTCTGGCTAGATTCGAACTCATGGTAGCCAAATTGTTGCATTCATCGATGGAGTTTATTTAATAATATATTTAATAATACAAACTTCATCTAAGATGGCATTTCAATATCTAGCTAGTACAACATGTTGGATACATTAAAAGATAGGTTTTAAAAGTTTAATGCATCAAAAGGAATTTTGTTAGTTTGATATGTGTAAAATCATCAACAACGAGTTGTTCTGAGAACCTACTTATGTCATCATAGTGGTCGTTTGTGAGACAGGTGCCCACTGACGTCCAAGGTGGCCCCTCTTTCATGAACGAGGCAAAACATAAATGATGAGGAGGGTCGAGACAAGACAAGACATGCTAGTTAACCTGCTTTCTTTTTAAAATTGACAAGACATAATGTAATATAAGATTGGATCAATACATAATGGAAATCTTGTTGGATTTTATGGACCGACCCGATGGACAACGCGACTGACCGAGTTATGACCTGTAAGAGTTACACCTTGGGCAACGAACATTAAATCCACTTAACCCGCTTAACTGGTAATTACGATCTGTTAGCGAGACGATATATATTTATATATATTCGTTAGACGAGAATTATTATTTATACTGGTTTATAAATAATAAATATTTATTGTTTTAATCTTTTTATTAAAACAATTAAATGGGTACAAGCTTTTTATCTCGTATTGGACTTTGGACCCGGAAACAATTATTAGGGTTTATAATTATTATATAATTATAATCTAGTTTTTGTTTTAAAACACCAAGTGTGATCCAGCCGCAAGAGTCGAGTAGAATTTTTGCCTTTTTCCCCAAGCTGTCGAAACAAAGGCAACAGCCTTTCTTGTTCACGACACCTCAAGCCGCCAACCGGCCGCCCCGTTCTCGCGTTTCGGTTCCTGATCTAGCATCGGTTCGTTGTACCTCGGTGTCTCAACCGGTTAATCATTAACCACTAAGGTATAATTTATCTCATCAGTAGATTAATTGTTTTTCGTGTTTGCGTGTTCATAACCAGATCCTGTTCGGTTTGTCGGTGCTGTTAAATAGGTTTTGATTGATTTTATTTTTCCGCTGCGTATTTATTAATTAACTGGATTAATTAATTTCTCTGTCAAAACCCCTTTTACTAATTATTATATAAAAGGTCAAACTGATCACCACTGATTCCCAACAGTGGTATCAGAGCCTGGGTTATAACACGCAAATCGGAATCGGTCTGGTTTCACCGGTTAGATTAATCACAAACTTTAACTATCTTGAAGTTTCTGATCTGATCTGTTTTTGGGGCAATTTTTTATTTATTTATTTGGTCGATTTTTTATTTTATTTGACCAAATATATTGCCCGTATGTGATTGTGTTGAATATGTAAATCTGGCCCGACCCATGTGATTGAGTTGTTTGTGTTTATTATTCAGTTTTTGGTTTTATGGTTTTGGCCCACTTTTGATGGCTCAAAGTTGTAATAGAATAGTTTTTTTTATTTTATGTAATGTAATAAAAACCCGAAGACAAATCTGAAGACACAACAGGAATCATGGAGTCAGTGGGAGTCATCCGAGACGACTAGATGCACGGAAGTCCATCCTTGTGGTTGTTTTAATTTTGTGGACCCCGTGACCCGTTTGGTCTTGCTAACTGGCTCTAGCAAGATCAAACAAACTTGGCCCTAAAAGATTTACATATTTATTTGCTTTATGGTTGCTTTTATTTTTTATAACTTAAATTTATAATAAACCAACCAAACTCCAAACGTTTTAAAAGGAGTTTTAAAATGTCACAATCTGTCACCACAAGTTCTAATTTTACAACTTGTAGAATTTTATAAAAATTAACAACTGGCTTGTTTTTATAAAATAAATAACCGCTAAAGTTTTGCAATTTAAACTAAATTTAATTTCAAAACTTATAACTTAATAGTTTTCAACTATTAACTTTAACTGGTTATTCAAGTCGCGACAAACTTAGTTTTAATAGGTTATTTAAAATTAAGTGTCCTGAGAGATGAAAAGGTTCATCAAATTTGTCATGACTTTAAATAGTAAAACTAGCTTTTACAACACACGTATGATTTAATCATTCGTTGTGTTTGACCCTATTCGGTAAACACTAAAATTGGAACCCATATTTAAAACCAATGGTCTATGCCATCCTATTATAAGGAACACTTGGAGCATAAAACGAAACATCGGTGTTTGGAGCCACAGCACCGCACTGGATGCGTAGTTTATCCTTCCAAGACGCAAGGGTTTCGTTGACACATCCGGCCCTTCCGCAAGTACCTGTTTTAGGACGACTATTACTTTTCTCTCTTGTTACATGCCCCAGCTGTCAAGAGATTAAAAGTGGGCATAGATGAGGCTAAACGTATCAATGCATAGACATGTCGTATCTTAGCGGCCTCATACACGAGAGTTGTGCATCTTTCCACAATTGACACTAATTGTCAGTCTAGTTACCCACTTACTAATGTTGTATGCCACAGCTACCATTAGTGACTGATTTAGCTAGATTCTCACTCCTTATTCTAATTTCTGTAATTGGGTCATAAATTAATAAGGATTTTTCACTTTCTTTATACTAATTTATTTTCTTTGCTTATCTTGACAGATGTCTACTGAAAAATAATAATACTAATAACTCCTTCGCTCTCAAGTCTATCCTTGAGAATGAAAAGCTGGATAACACCAACTTTCTCTCGTGGCAGTGCAATCTGAGAATAGTTCTCAAGATGGCCAAGAAGCTTTATGTTCTCGATGCACCAGTCCCTGAGGCACCCGATGGTAACACGGCTGCCGCTCGTAAGGCCTGGGAAAAACAAAGAGATGATGTCACTGAGGTGGCCTGCCTTATGCTAGCCTGCATGTCCCGTGAGCTCCAAAAGAGCATGGAGGGCCTGAGTGCCTTTGACATGATTGAGCAACTTAAGGGCATGTTCCTGAAACAAGCCCGACAAGAACGCTATGAAACCATGTCTCAGCTCATTCGCTGCACAATGTAAGAGGGCACGCCTGTTAGTACTCATGTACTTAAGATGAAAGGGTACATCGACCAGATGAACAAACTTGGATATCCCATGAAGGATGACATGGCTACTGATTTCATCTTAAACTCTCTCCCAAGCTCCTATGCTCAATTCGTAATGAATTTCAACATGAATGGATTGGAGAAGACAGTGGCCGAGCTACATGGTATGCTCAAAACGGCCAAGATGAATATCCAAGGAAAGAAAAATCAAGTTCTGATGGTCAGATCTGCTGGTGTTAAAAAACCTAACCCCAAGAAAAGAGGTTATAATAGCAAAGGCAAGAAGAAGGTTAATGTTGCTGCCAAGCCTGCCACCAACAATAACAAGAAAGCTTCAAAAGCACCCCCTCCTGAGGAGCGCCAATGCTTTGAATGCAACAAAATTGGGCACTGGAAACGTAACTGTCCTGAATATCTAGCCAAACTGAAGCTGCAGAGGGCCAGTGGTGAGGGCACCTCTTCAGGTATTCTCATTTATGTTATTGAAATTTTTACTGTTTCTAGAAACACATGGGTATTTGATACTGGATGTAGATACCACATCATTAATGTCTTGCAGGAGCCTAAAAATTGGAGGAAGCTGAAACAAGGCGACATGGAGCTCATCGTTGGTGATGGGAAAAGAGTACCAGTTCTTGCAACTGGAACATATCATCTCTCATGTCCTTCTGGCCTTGTGGTTGTTTTAAACAATTGTTTGTTTGCACCTCGTTTAACCAGAAACATTATTTCAGTTTCTTTATTGTTTGAACAAGGATTTAAGTACGTTTTTAATGGTATTGCTATTTCTGTCTACTTAAATGATATCTTTTATTTTGAGGCTAAACCTCAAAACGGTATTTATGAGATTGACGTTCAAACTGACAATAACATATATAATCTTTCTAAGCGTATCAAATCTGGCATTAATGATACTTTTCTATGGCATTGTCGACTTGGCCACATAAGCAAGGCACGCATTAAAAGACTCCAATCCGAGGGAATTCTTGAACCTACCGGACATGACTCATTTGATAATTGTGAGTCTTGTTTAGCTGGCAAACTCACAAAGGACCCCTTCACCCATGTTGGTGAACGAGCCAAGGATCTGCTAGGCCTTATACACACTGATGTGTGTGGCCCTTTCAGAACCATGTCTAGAAATCATGAAAGATACTTCGTTTCATTTATTGACGATTATAGTCGATATGCTTATGTCTATCTTATGAAACACAAGTATGAAACATTTGAAAAGTTCAAAGAGTTTCAAAACGAAGTAGAGAAACAACTCGATAAATCTATTAAGACACTTCGATCAGATCGAGGTGGCGAGTATCTCAGCTTAGAATTTCTTAATCATCTGAAGGAGCACGGAATTATTTCTCTGCCCACTCCTCCTGGCACACCCCAACTTAATGGCGTGAGCGAGAGGAGAAATCGAACCCTACTTAATATGGTTCGATCGATGATGTGTAGAACTAACTTGCCTCACTCCTTCTGGAGTTATGCTCTTATGACCGCCGCCCGCCTTATAAATCTGGCACCGACTAAGAAGGTGGACAAAACCCCATATGAGACATGGCACGGGTCTAGACCCAATTTGTCTTACCTTAGAGTATGGGGATGTGATGCATATGTCACCAGCGATTCTGATGACAAGCTCGATCCCAGAGGTGAAAAAGTTGTTTTCGTCGGTTACTACAACAAAAGCGGATATTATTTCTATCATCCTGATGCAAACATTGTTTCCATCAAAAGGAAAGGACGCTTTCTCGAGGAAGATCTTCTAAATCGAGGAACCGGAAATAATATTATGGATCTTGAAGAAATTCAAGAAACACAAACAACCGCTGAGGAAGTCGGAGCGTCTGATCAACAAGAAGTTGTTGCTGATGAATCAGACATAAACACAAGCGTTCGCAGAAGTAGCAGGTCTCGTAAAGAACCTAATAGATACCTATGGCATCTTGAAGCTTCTAAAGTCCTGTTAGTAGCTGAGTCAAATGACGAACCTACAAACTACAAATCTGCTATCTCAGATCCTGAATCCGAGAAATGGCTTGAAGCCATGAACGCCGAGATGCAATCTATGCGTGATAATCAGGTCTGGGACCTGATTGAGCTACCCCCCGGTTCTCGGGCAATAGGGAGCAAATGGATTTTCAAAAGAAAAACCGACATGCATGGTAATGTACAAACCTATAAAGCACGGCTAGTTGCAAAGGGTTTCACTCAAACTCAAGGTATTGACTATGATGAAACTTTCTCACCCGTTGCTATGATTAAATCGATCAGGATATTGCTTGCCATAGCCGCGTACCATGATTACGAGATATGGCAAATGGATGTCAAAACCGCTTTTCTTAATGGACATCTCTCTGAAGATGCCTATATGGTTCAGCCTGATGGTTTTGTTGATCCAAAGTATCCCAGTAGGGTCTGCAAACTGAATAAGTCCATTTATGGACTTAAACAGGCATCTCGAAGCTGGAATCTTCATTTTGATCAGAAAATCAAAGAATTTGGTTTTGTCAAGAATGAAGATGAGCCTTGTGTTTACAGAAAGGCTAGTGGGAGCACTATATCATTTCTCATCTTGTATGTGGATGATATACTGATCATTGGAAACAACATCCCTGTGCTTGACAAAGTCAAACAATGGTTAGGATCTTGTTTTGCAATGAAGGATCTTGGAGAAGCTGCTTACATTCTAGGAATCAAGATCTACAGGGATAGATCTAAGCGGCTTATAGGGCTAAGTCAGAGTACTTACATAGACAAAATAATGACACGCTTTAGGATGGAAAACTCCAAGAAAGGAGGTGTTCCGATTACTAAAGGCACTGTGTTGAACAAATCGCAATCTCCTTCCACGGACATTGAAATTAAGGAAATGGAAGCAATTCCATATGCCTCAGCGATTGGTTCTATCATGTATGCTATGTTGTGCACTAGACCTGACGTCTCGTATGCTTTAAGCATGACCAGCCGTTTCCAGCAAAGTCCTGGCATTGCCCATTGAACTGCAGTCAAGAACATCCTGAGGTACTTAAGAAGGACCAAAGACATGTTCTTAATATTTGGAGGAGTGAAAGAGGAGCTCACTGTACGGTGTTACACTGACGCTAGCTTTCAAACTGACCGAGATGACTCTCGCTCACAGTCGGGTTTCGTATTCACTCTTAATGGAGGAGCTGTCTCATGGAAAAGCTCCAAGCAGAGTGTAGTGGCGGATTCAACCACCGAATCTGAGTATATAGCTGCATCAGATGCCGCTAAGGAAGTTGTTTGGATGAAGAAATTCATTACTGACCTCGATGTGGTTCCGAGTATTTGCCAACCAATCGAGATACTTTGTGATAACACAGGTGCTATAGCTCAAGCCAAAGATCCCAGATCTCATCACAAAGCCAAGCACATTCAAAGGAAGTTCCACTATATACGGTAAATTGTGGAACGTGGAGACGTCGTGATAAGCAAAGCAGACACAGATCAAAACCTAGCGGACCCGTTCACTAAGCCCATGACTCAGGACAAGCATGATCTTCACAGAGATGCTATTGGTCTTAGATTTGCTAGTGATATGTTTTGATTTAGTATTTTGAATGTGTGAACAATTAAACAGTTTTACTTTTGAATTCTTTTTGGTTTACTGATTTAAATGCAATTCTGAATTCTTACAACTGTGTTCGATTTTAATACGTTTAATCCATGAGTCTTGTATTCTTAATTATCCGTAGTCGGTCAGACTCGTGGAAACGTCTCTGAATTAAGACTATTCTAAACTTCGGCTCAAGGAGTTGACTCCGAACTTCACAGGCCTCATTTTGAATGACGTTGGATGTAACTCGCATCAAATCATCTTCATGGATCTTTGTCATAAGATGTTTTGCTATTGGTATACTCATTAGTATCCTCTGACCTGAGATACGTACTAGAAATGTCGTTTACCAAGAACCATTCTTTAATCACTGTCAAACGCTGTCGCGTAACTGCCAGTCATAAAGGCTTTGATGAATAGTTCTGAAGTTCAGTGGGATTTGTATGTAGTCAATAAGGGATTCTGTACTCTTATATTGTATGTAACAGATAGGCATCGTGGCGCCCTCGTTGATTCAAACTGGTGAAGTGTAAGGCCTTACCCAAACTTACTGTGTGTTTGATTGGACCACTTTGATTCTTGATCGAGAACAATAATAATTGAACGCCATATGAGAATGAACTAAATCCATGTCTCATTGATTCAATTGATGTCTTATACGGAAAAAATGAATGACAACTATTGCCATAAGTCTATTGTCTTGCTTTAGTTAGTTGTTACTAACACCAAGATATTTGGTTAATGACTTTAAAGCGTCATACCTTGTTAGGGACAGCCATGTGCAGCTAGAGCGCCGCTGACTGTTTGCGTTGATTTATCGTGGATCGTCCAAGTGGGAGATTGTTGGATTTTATGGACCGACCCGATGGACAACGCGACTGACCGAGTTATGACCCGTAAGAGTTACACCTTGGGCAACGAACATTAAATCCACTTAACCCGCTTAACTGGTAATTACGATCTATTAGCGAGACGATATATATTTATATATATTCGTTAGACGGGAATTATTATTTATACTGGTTTATAAATAATAAATATTTATTGTTTTAATCTTTTTATTAAAACAATTAAATGGGTACAGGCTTTTTATCTCGTATTGGACTTTGGGCCCGGAAACAATTATTAGGGTTTATAATTATTATATAATTATAATCTAGTTTTTGTTTTAAAACACCAAGTGTGATCCAGCCGCAAGAGTCGAGTAGAATTTTTGCCTTTTTCCCCAAGCTGTCGAAACAAAGGCAACAGCCTTTCTTGTTCACGACACCTCAAGCCGCCAACCGGCCGCCCCGTTCTCGCGTTTCGGTTCCTGATCTAGCATCGGTTCGTTGTACCTCGGTGTCTCAACCGGTTAATCATTAACCACTAAGGTATAATTTATCTCATCAGTAGATTAATTGTTTTTCGTGTTTGCGTGTTCATAACCAGATCCTGTTCGGTTTGTCGGTGCTGTTAAATAGGTTTTGATTGATTTTATTTTTCCGCTGCGTATTTATTAATTAACTGGATTAATTAATTTCTCTGTCAAAACCCCTTTTACTAATTATTATATAAAAGGTCAAACTGATCACCACTGATTCCCAACAAATCTCATACATGAGCCGTAGCAATAAATGGTACGACCAATGCCTCCACTAGGGAAGGAGAGGAACCTTGTTTATCAAGAACCAGATTCTTTGGAGTCCTGACGGTAAACTAGTCAATTCTTAGGAATTTGGTGAAAGCACCAAGTCTTTGGAGTCATGATGGTATCAGGAAAAACCACCACTATTCCAATATAGATTAAACACCATGAGAAAATTTTGGGGGAGATTGTTAGTATGGGCCTATAATTTGTTAAAAAAATTGATTAATCAAACTATATGCTAAATTATTTTGTTAAAAAATTTAGTGAAGCATATATAATCAATATCAACTTCTTACGCATTTGGATTTTAATTTGGTAAAAAAAAATCCCTTAACCAGGTATATGCTAAATTAATTATTCACTATCTAAGGTTTTAAGCATTTGTTAATGCTTATAAAATAAAATGTTTATAAAAATTAATGTAAGAATTGATGATAATGTGAAAAAATAACCATGTTTGTTACATGAAATCATTGATTAAGAAAAAGTTTGAGTGTTGTTGATTTGTAAGGTTTATTTTATAGTATAACACCAAAACATAAAAAAACTGCATTGTACAATCTATTTGAGACAAAGTATTATTATTATAAATATAATTGAAAACTAAAAAACTTGTTTAGATAAATTAAAAGTTTAAAACAGGAAAACGTGTAACTTTTTTTTTCCGGAATATTTCTACTTATTAATCTAATATTCATTTATAAAAAGATCTGCTGTCACACTTTTTTTGGATTGTTAACATGTGAAGTTTAGAGAATAAATAGCAAGACTTTTAATTTAAAAGAAAATTAATATTATGTTTTATTTAATTTATAGTAAAATAACATTTAATTTGTAATTTTTTTAGCAGTCACATGCATGAAGGCATGAAAGTGACAAGAAGGCCTTTCAGGGGACACTGCCGCCAACCTTCCGCTTCCATGGTCCTCCTTGAATCGACACTTTGTTTGCAAAAACAATGAATCGGAATATATTTTAATTATTTCTTTTATTTTTTTAATAATAACGAAATGGAATAAGTTTACATGTCATAATTAAAACTAACTTTAATAATGATTAACAATAAACCAAAAACAAAGTTAAGTGAAAAGATAGTACTTATAGTGTCAATTAAGTTACAAAGGATTGTATAAATATGAGTGAAGACCTATAATTTTATCACTTATTTTAGTTATTTAGATAACATGATAAACTTAAAGTCTAAACTAGATTATGCTTATTTATACATAGATTAGATCATGCTTATCTATGCACCTAGATAATTTTGTATTTTTTGTTACAACTATCATCGTACATTTAGTGAATCTTCGATGATTGGTTAAACATAAACGAACATTAATTAAAAGTAAATGTGAATATTTAAATTAAAGTTTAAAATATCATCATCCTTACATCCAACATTTTAAAACAAACTAAATGTATCAAATTGGTTTTATATTAGGTTTAAGGATTTTAAAATATGAAAAATCAAATTGATTTTAAATTAATATTAGTAATAAATAAACTTGAATCAATATTTAAATAAACTTAAACAAACGAACATAAGTGAACGAATATAAACAAATGAACATAAACGAGCATACATGTGCTCATGTTTGTTTAATTAAATAAACAAAAAAATGTGTTCATGTTCGTTCATTTATGAAACGAACAAAAATAAACAAACTTCTCGACGAACAGTTCACTTAACGTTCAATTCGTTTAGAGACTAGAATTAGGGTGTAAGGGGCACCTTCGGGTTTAGTCATCGGGTAGCCCGGGTACACCGCTACAAACCTTGTGGGTACCCGTGGCAGGTTCATGCATCGAGTAAACATGCCCATGTGTTTGTGTGTTCGACAATTGTGTTGATTCAATGTTGGAGCCGTTGGGTTGGTTTAGGGTATTAGGGTTGTGTCCTCACCTTTTAGACCATTCATAATGAGGGCTTGAAGAAGGGTGCCTAGTCCACCTAGCCCTATAGGGCATGATCTAGCAAATCCAAAAGTTAGGGGGTAGTTTATTGGAGTAACAACAAAACGGAATTGAGGTTGGTGGTTCAGTGATAGAGGAAAATCTTCTAAATACACCAGGGTTTGGGGAGGTAATGAGTTCTATTAAACCTACTTAAATATTATGTAATTTGTTTTGTATTTAGTTCATTCTTTGATGTACCTAAGTGTAACTTTTATCATTATATATAGATTGTCTCTCCTCCATATTTAACATGGAGTTTACAACAAATATGGTATCAGCCTAATTGTTAAACCCTTCACTTTCTACCTCCCTTTCCCTCTCTCTTCCCCTTGCCGGCTCCTCTTCACCTCCCTGTAACCATGACTGGTTCTTCTTCCTCTTCCCCATCTGAATCCCTCCCCATGAATACCATCATGCACATGATAACTATCAAGCTTTCCTCATCCAATTACCTACTTTGGAAAAATCAGATGCTACCCTTACCTTCCTACCAAAACCTGTTGCATCACGTTGATGGCACCATCCCTGCTCCGGCGCTTGAAATTACCACAGCCGGGAAATCAGCCCCTAACCCTGCTTACGCCACTTGGCTCTCGGCTGATCAAAGGGCCATAATCCTTCTTCATGCTTCTCTCAGCGAAGAATCCGTCGCTGAAATTCTGGGTCTCACCACCGCGAGACAGATCTGGACAACCCTTGAAGCCGCATACAGTAACTCCTTCATTGAGCGAACTCAGAACCTACGTGACCAGTTGCGCCAGATCTCCAAAGGGTCTGCCTCGGTGGCTGACTTTGGTCGGCGATTTAAAGCTGTTACGGACCAACTTGCCGCTATCGGCCACCCCGTTGATGAGACGGACAAACTCCATTGGTTCCTCTACGGTCTTGGTAATCCGTTTGAAAACTTCTCCACTGCCATTCGGACATCTCGTCCTGATCTTTGCTTCCGGGATCTGATTGCTCAAGCCGAGAATCACGAGTTGTTCCTTCGCTCGTTACATGGCCCGGGCACTCCTGTAGTTGCCTTTTCTGCCCAGTCCGCCAGGCCCAGGTTCACTCCTCATGGCCGTGGTGGACGTTCCTTTCGGGCCAGTAGGGGACGTGGTCGCCGTCCGCCTCATTGCCAACTTTGCAGAATGAATGGACACTATGCTAGTTCATGTCCCAGGCTTGCTTCCTTTGCCCATCATGCTCCTGAAACTGTTGCAGAATTGGCTAACGCTTTCCAAGCGCGGTGCCACGTTACGTCCAGTGGACCGGATTGGTTTGTTGATTCCGGGGCTACAGATCATATGACTGCTTCCCCTGATACCGTCACTAACCCGGCACCCTACATAGGTAATGCAAAGGTCGCTTTTGGTAATGGCACCACTTTCCCTATAACACACATGGGACATTCAAAACTGTCTAATCATCTTCATTTACGGGATATCATTGTCATTCCAAAACTAAAAAAGAATCTGTTATCTATTAGCAAGTTAACAACTGACAATCCTGTGGATGTTTTGTTTTCCCAACCATTTTTCTACATTCAGGACCGAAGAACGAGACATGTTCTAGCTCAGGGAAGATATGAAAGCAGCTTATATGTCCTCAATAATACTCCTCAAGCACTTGTGGCAAAATCTAGTTCCAATCTAAAAGCATCTTTTGAATTATGGCACTAACGGTTAGGCCATGTGTCCTTTGACACTATCTTATTATTAAATAAATTGGGACATTTATGTGTCACCTCCATTTTGCCTAAACCTCTAATGTGTACCCCATGTCAACTAGCTAAATCTCAAAGGCTCCCATTTACCGTAAATGACAAACGGGCTCTAAACCCACTCGACTTAATTCACTGTGACCTATGGGGACCTTCACCTATTTGTTCGGTTGACGATCACCGTTATTATGTGGCGTTTATTGATGACTACTCAAGGTTTACATGGTTCTACCCGCTAAAACGTAAATCTGAATTTTATGACATCCTCAAGGTGTTCTTACCATATGTTCAAACGCAATTTTCACGCAAAGTTAAAGTGTTTCAAAGCGACGGGGGCACTGAATTTTTAAATCATAATGTTCGGCATCTCTTCCAAGTAAATGGCACATTTCATCGTATATCATGCCCATACACGCACCAACAAAATGGGCGAGTCGAACGCAAGCACAGACATATCGTTGAAACGGGTTTGGCAATGCTTTTTAATGGTCACGTACCCTCCTCATATTGGGTTCATGCTTTTAGCTCGGCCGTTTACATAATTAATCGGTTACCCACACCCGTGTTACAAGGAAAAACACCATTTGAGTTGTTATTTTTGCAAGTCCCATCTTATAACATGTTTCACCCATTTGCTTGCCGTGTCTATCCGTACCTACGGGATTATGCCGAACACAAGCTAGCACCACGAAGTTTGCCATGTATTTTTATTGGATATTGCTCTCAATACAAAGGATTCCGATGCCTTGATCCAACTACTTCGAGAATCTACGTTACACGCCATGCTCGCTTTGATGAAAACACCTTCCCATTTACCGGGGATACCACTTATGCTAAACATTCCACCTTACCTTTATCCAATTTTTTGGATGATCATGTGCCACCCACACTCAAAAGCCGGCCACCCCACCTGCTCCAACCCCTTCTGTTGTGACTCCTCCTTGTCACCTGTGTACCGATCCTATTACCACACCTACACCCACTATCCCAAATACACCTCCAAACAGCCCCACACCCACCCCTCCAAACAGCCCTCCCCCTCCCCAAACCAACCTGCAGCACCCATCCCTCCTCCTCCACCCCCACCACCCACCCAGCAACCGCCCAACACAGGTCACCCTATGGTTACACGTGCTAAAAATGGGATCTTCAAGCCTAAGCATATGGCTAACTTAACTCAACTCTCTTCCCATGGCCTATACAAAGCTCTTTTTGCTTCCACAGACCCCAAAGGGTTTAAATCAGCAGCCAAGAATCCGGAATGGTTAGCCGCAATGCACAAAGAAATGGAGGCCCTCCTTAATAACAATACATGGACGCTTGTCCCACGGCCCACTGACCACAACATCGTTGGCTCCAAATGGATCTTTCGCACTAAATTTAGGGCTGATGGCAGTATAGAACGACACAAGGCACGCCTTGTTTCCCAAGGGTTCAGTCAAATACCCGGGCTCGATTACTCTCATACTTTTAGTCCCGTTGTCAAGGCCTCAACGGTTCGTACTGTTCTATCCCTCGCTGTCATAAACAGATGGACACTTCACCAACTTGATGTTAACAATGCTTTCCTCCATGGAAATCTTGGAGAACATGTCTTCATGGAACAACCTCCAGGCTTTGTCTCACCTCAATTTCCCGATCACGTGTGTCAACTAAACAAAGCCTTATATGGGCTCAAGCAGGCACCCCGCGCATGGTTCCAACGCCTAAGCACCTTTCTAGTTGAAAATGGCTTCACATGCAGTCGTGCCGATACCTCACTTTTCGTTTTTAAACGTGACACTTGCATTATGTACTTACTTGTCTATGTCGATGATTTGATTCTAACAGGTAATCAGACTCATGTCATCAGCTCCTTCATTACCCGATTGAATAAATAATTTGCTATCAAAGACCTCGGCGAACTCAACTATTTTCTTGGTCTTGAGGTTATACACACCACTGATGGGTTGTTCCTTAGCCAATCCAAATATGCTCATGACATCCTCCATCGGGCTGATCTTCTTGAGGCAAAACCTGTCCACACCCCGCTCGCCACAAATGAATTGCTTACTACTGCCGGAGAATTATACTCAGATCCTACTAAGTACAGGTCTCTTGTGGGTGCTTTACAGTACTTGACGATCACTCGACCCGACATTTCTTATGCTGTTAATCAAGTTAGTCAGTTTCTTCAAACCCCAACTGTCACTCACTTTCAATGTGTGAAGCGTATCCTACGGTATGTCAAAGGGACCATGGCCTTGGGTATCTCCTTTACTCGCCCTACACATACATCCATCATTGGTTACTCCGACGCTGATTGGGCTCGATGCATTGAAACTCGTTGGTCTACATACGGTTACTCCATCTTCTTAGGTGGCAATCTAATTTCATGGAGTGCCAAGAAACAACCCACCATATCCCGTTCCAGCTGTGAATCAGAATATCGTGCCATAGCCAATACTGCCGCAGAGTTAATATGGATCACTCATCTGCTACGTGAGCTGCATGCTCTACCGCCTGATCGACCGACTCTTCTCTGTGACAACAAAAGTGCCTTGTTTCTCACTCAAAATCCGGTTGCCCAAAAACGAGCTAAACATATCGATCTTGACTACCACTTTATTCGGGAACTTGTTGCCTCAGGCAAGCTTCACACTGCCTTTGTTCCAACCAAGCTTCAGGTGGCTAACATCTTCACCAAGAGTCTTCCGCGCCCTCAGTTCGAGTTCTTTCGCGGCCTTCTTCGCCTTGGTCCGCCACCGTCTCGCTTGCGGGGGATATTAAACCTACTTAAATATTATGTAATTTGTTTTGTATTTAGTTCATTCTTTGATGTACCTAAGTGTAACTTTTATCATTATATATAGATTGTCTCTCCTCCATATTTAACATAGAGTTTACAACAAATAAGTTCAAGTACTACTTCTAACAGGAATTAAGAAAATTTGCTTTAAAAAAAAAACAAGAAAAACAACAAAACGGAAGAAGCGTTTGCTGGCTGTCCCTTTCTGATTCCACACACACGTACCAGCACGCAACACGCGTGAGGGTTTCCCCAGGACAGAGAGATTCTCGACGAGATTCTATTTCTATATTCTGTTTCATTCACCCGTCAATATTTCTAGACACAAAGTTAGGGTTACAGAATATACCGTCGTCCACGGAATTGAAGTTTCCTTGTGTTTTCCCGGCAATGCCTACTTAAACCCTGCCGGTGTGAATTCGTTAACAGGTAATCAATTCACCTAGTTTTTTAGATCTATTTTCACAGTTTTTACACGTTTGATCGATTGAACCGATAACAATCGCACTGTTTACTGCATCATATTACAGTAATCCCGTAAAATCGAGAATCCTCGTGTATTCGTCTATGTTGCCTCTTTATCTAGGGTTTGATAATTGAAATTGTTTGAAAAAGCTTGAATCGAATATTTGATTTGAGTTTATATGCTTTTGCTTTGAATTTAGGGTTTCAATTGTTGAGCTTTTTGGCAGTTTGGTGGCTCTAGTTGCATTATAGCATTGGCTTGATCATCAAGGATTAGGTTCTTAAGGTAATTTTTTCTTCAATTAATGAATTCAGATTTTATTTTATTTTTTGATTTCAGTCTTATGTTCGTTAGGTGAGTGTTGTGGTTGTATAAATTGTTTTATAATGAGATACAAATTAGGTTTTTATTTTATGAACTCATGGAGTTAGTCTTTCCAAATTGAGATTAAATCTGCTAGAAATTGTATGCTTCTAAGTTGGAGTTTTATCATATGAGTTTTGATTTTGTGAACAATATGTTTTTGACATTTGTTTAGAACTTTAGGTTTGTATGAAGATAAAATATGTATTTCCAATTTTAATTAGAGAACCACGAGAACAACATCAAGGACTTGTACAAAATGCTAGGCGGATATAGTGGGAGATACTAGAGATAACCACCTTATATATCTCACTTAAAGCAAGAGGTATAACTGTGTATGCGACTATGCGTTTCTCGAAGTTCTCTACCTAAAGTTGGTTATGTATTGAACCACTCTTCTTTTTGGAATTGAAGATTATTGACTAGTAACGTGGGCTTTGTATCCGATATAAAACATCTGCCTGTTAAAGACAACACATATGACTTTAATTTGTAACTTATGGGACATGGATGTGCATGTGTGAACTTTATTATGTTTCTTTGAATGAAAACTTCAATATAAGTTTTATTGTTTTTAATTTTTGTTTCTTCACTTCAAGGGTTTAAAAATCGCCGATTAATCGCTATAGGTAAAAAACCTTGGAACAATTAAGCGGAAATCGGCCTTAGCCGGCGCTAATCGGCTTAATCGGGCCATTCCGGCGAGATTCCGCTGACTTTCCGGCGAAACTCTAGAAATTCCGGCCAGGTTAAACTAATTTCTCATATAAAAGTATATATATATATACTATATAGGGGAGGGTTCCAGAGAAAACCACACAGTTAGGCGAAAACCGAGAAAACCACTAAAAAAACCAATTTTAACCACTAATATAATAATATTTAATTTTTGTTTTATTTTATTTTTTATTTCTTTATACGAGTATCAATGTAATATTAAACATTTTTACCAAAAAATCATTTAAATATTGGCTTACGTATACGTAACCCATAGTGTTACGTATACGTAAACAAAAAAATTGCGGTTACGTATACGTAACTCATAGTATTACACATTGTTTTAGTGTTTTTCTTGGTTTTCGCCTAACTATGTGGTTTTCTCTTGATCCTTCCCCTACATATATATATATATATATATATATATATATATATAATTTTGAAAATTACATATAAAAATGTGTATATATATATAAGTTAGAAAAATTACATATAAAAATCCCAATTCGATTAATCGCTAGTCGGTACCCCACCGCCCGACTAGCGATTAACGATTTTTACAACACTGCTTCACTTATAATTTTGTTGGGTATGTTTGTTTGTTTTCTTCACTCGTAATTAGGTCTTTGAGCAATGGTTAGGCTGGAAGATTGGTGTTCAAGTAGTTAGCTTATTATTATTAGTTTATTTTCTTAATTTATTTAGGTGGTTGTAATTGGGTCGGTAGGCATACTAACACATCTATGTCTCTTATCCTATTGCTGTCATGATGTCATCATCAACCATAAAGTATGTGGACCTAAAATCAACTGCAATTACGTGTATGAATTAGCAATCTTAATAACCTTTTCTTTATCACATGCTATTAGTACACATCGTTGAAAAGGTAACCAACATAATGAATTATTGTGCAGATGCAAGAAACCAAAGATGCACATGATGATGAAGAAAACATAGAAGATTCTAGAGATGACATGGAACCATTGGTAAAGTTTGATAAGGTTCAACAAGTAGATAAAGACGACATCATGGACCCTGCAACCATGAATCCTGGTGATTTACTTGGCGTTGCTAGCATTATGGAGCCCGCTATAGAAACCGATTTGATAGAAAGTGAGAGAAGAGGGGGTGATGATGCGAAGAAACATGTGGGTTGTCAAAGTGAGGATGGTTCTGGAACTGGTTCACAGTTTTCTGAACCATCAATAAAGGGTCAAGAAACCGAACCTATGGAGGGTTTGGATCATAAATGTGATATTACAACCTCTCAGGTTTCTGAGGTGGCTCAAGAATCTGAAAGAGGATTCTCAGGTTTTGATTTGAATGAGGAGTTTTGTTCTGAAGAAAAACAGTGCTCGTTGTCTGGGACCCACAGTAACTCAAAACAGCGGTCGACTTGTCTTGATATCGATCTGAATGTTGCTGATGACAATGAGGATAAAGACGTGATCGTACCTGGACTTCCATCTGGGGAAGAATCTAGTGTAGATGCAAGCCCATGGAAACCAGGGATGTTGCATTTGGATCTTAACAGGTGCCAAAGTGCATCTCAATCATGTTCATCATCATCATCAAAAGAGTCTTCAATGAAGAACTTTGATTTGAATTTTGGTTTGAATAATGCTGCTTCATTGGATCATCAAAATGCTGTTATTTCACTCTTTGGTACCCAAGTTGAGGTGAACCAGAGGGATACCGGTCCGAACCCTAATGGAAGGATTTTGGAGCCTGCAAGCAAGGCTAGCTGGGGGCAGAGTAGTTTTGCACCCAGTCCATCTATGTATTATTACTCTTCACCATACAGACCACCGGGTGCACCCTCCCCTTACATGGTTGATCCAAGAGGGGTCCCTATTGCACCTCAATTTGCTCCGCCTTTTGCCATGAACATGGCTGGTAGTCTGTATTTTGCTCCAACAGGGGCTGGACCCTTGCAACAAAACATGGGTTTGAACTTGGGGCTTATGATGAATGGAGGAAACAGTGGCGGTTCATCGAGTTCGGTTGTTGTGGGGAAACGACAGGAACCGGATGGTGGATGGGAGGCTTTCCCGGTGAACTACAAACACCAACCACCACCGTGGAAATAAGTGGTTTCTTTATGGGCATACAAGAGAAGAGTGTTGGTTTAAGTTTCAGGATTCACATGAAAAAATAAAAGACTAGATTTGTGTAGTATGGGGGAGAGTTTGTTAATTGCGAAAGAAATTAGGTTTTTGAGGTGGTTTAGAGTGATATAATTGCATACTTACATTGATAATCAAAATGTCTGTTCCAAACTATTAATATCAATCACAAACATCATTAAATCAATCACCACAACATGGCTACCTCGTCATCTCTTATAGCGGTTTACTCTAAGAATGCAAACAAGTTAAAAGCTACTCGAGCTTGGCTCAAGCTTGAGCCCATTGAAGTTTAGCTTTTATTGAGTTAGAGCATGTGCATAAAAACAAGCTCGAAATATAAAACAAGCAAAACTTGAGCTTATAAGGTATCGACTCGAGCTCTTATGAAGTTTTTAAAACATCCATAAGAAATGCACAATAAGTAGTTGTATGTATGAATATGTCTATGTGTCAGAAATATGACTGGTACATTACTGTAATCCCAAACCAAAATATACAAACCCTAGATGTCCAGAAAAAAGATTGTTGCACAAGTTGACTCGAACAATATACAGACTCAAGACTCATATTATCATTGTGATGATCTGATCATAACTAGAACGAATCTGCAAACGATCTAACAAGAATCAACAAAACAAACTCTCAGAAATACACATGAGTTTCATCATTAAGGATGAAACCCTAACTCAAATTTGAAAGAAGAAAGGATTAGAGCCGATGTCGGAGATCGACTTGTGATCATTTTTCACACTCTCTCTCTCTCATCCTTTTATAGTATCCAACTAAAATCAAGAGCATCCATGAATCCATCCAACTAGCCCAGCTACAAGCCCATTAGCCCATAAAAAGCCTTCAAGCCCAGCTTCAGTTTAGTCCACATTCTTGAATAGCTTTTAACTCCAAACTCATTTAACACCATAAAATAGAACAAATAAACATTAGAGACTAACTTTGACAACTAAATTGAGAAATAACATATAAGCTAAATTTTCAAGGATTTACAATTTTTTACAAATTACAAATGATGTTATTGTTGGAATTCGTATATTTGGAAATTATTGTTAAGTTTCCTGTGATTTTCATATATATTTGAAATGAATATTGGGTACGTGTTTAATTATGCAACCTATAAATATTATTGAAAACTATCCAAGGGCATTTGAGGTAATATATTGTTTGTAAAATCGTGGTACACACTAAATTGTTTTTATGGTTTTTAGAGTTCTTGTTATGAATTAAACAAATTTAAGTTGATTGTAATTCACTTGGATTAAGTGTTAGTAATTGTTTGTTGGACAGAATTACAATAATAATAATAATAATAATAATAATAATAATAATAATAATAATAATAATAATAATAATAATAATAATGCGTTGTTCGAATCATAACATGCAACTATTTTGTAGAAGTACCCAAGTTCTATCTTTCTAAAATAAACATATTTTTTTAGAAAAACCGGACATAACGGTTGGAACTATTAAACTGAAATCGATATATTCACCGGTTCAGTATGCATTAATGGAACCACTTCAGGTTGAACCGTCGGGTTATGGATGAACCGGATTGAACCGTCTAGTTATAGGCGGAAATTATATGATCTTGGAGTAGCTGATCAAAATGGTTGAATCTAGGACCATCCGGTCGGAAATGACTACTCTCTAAGACCAATCCGGCAGAAATCGTTGGATTCTTGATTATTTAAATTTATATATTTGTAACTTATTATAACCTGATCCGGTTTTTAACCAGTTTGATCGTTTAATCAATGACAATTAAAAGGTCTGATTTTAAAGCATCGAGAAAAATAAACAATTTATATGTAACTCTTCAAATCTAATTTGAATAGATTTTGAAGACGTTTATGCAAATGCAACCGCAGCACCTTTTTTTTTCAGGTTCTCTCTTGAATCTTATGGATCATTGGACTGGCAGTTGCTTATTGGACTTAGAAAATGGGCTACACAAGTTTAATTGTAGCATGACCACACAGACCAAGAGCTTTAGATTAAAATATATTTAAATTTGCAAATACTCAAATTCATGGTGAAAAAGGGTGACATAAATCCAATCCACTTTTTTTTATGTCAACCCATTTTCCCTAATTTAATTTTATATCATGTTCTTGTTAAGTTTGTGTATTATGAGTATTCTTCTCTTATTATCACTATTTTCCTTTTTAATTAAAGTATTAAAAATTTCCATATTCGAATATGACAGGTGTCCTGCTTAAATGCCAAATTCTTGTATACCAGAAAAATTCGAATAACGATATCATATAAAAATCGACACGTTAGAACGTAGTTTGAAATCTGTGGAAAGAAAGCTCCAACCCCACTTATTTTCCCATTTTGACCGCCACTTGAATCACCATAATTAGAAAATTCTAAGGTTATAAACGTATTTAATAATAATAATAATAATAAATATATCATATTGATTGGGTTTAAAAGCATTGTTCTCCCGTCTAAGACGGCAATTTGACTCCCAATATTCTAAGTCAACAAGAATGAGTGGACTCAGCTACAACATCCAAATAACAAGAGCTCTCTTTTATAACCACTAGCTTAGTCTAGTGGCAAAGGTGTATGCTCAAGATTTCACTAAAATGATGAGGTCTTGGGTTCAAGTCTCACTTGTGACAAAAAAAAGGGGTCCAAGTTGAGCTAGGGGGTTTTCTCACCAATGGTGGGTTTCCTCCTATGGGGGTGGAGATGATTGGGTGGGCCTATGACCCGTCAGTGATCCAAATTGCCGTTAAAAAAAAAACAAGAGCTCTCTTTTTCGTGGGGTCATAATGTATGCACAATTAATATACTTGAATGGAGAATTTAGCAAGGACCAACATAACATAGGTCCAAGTGACCCCCTAATCTTGGACTTTTTAAAAGGATGTATTTATATTAGGAACCACATTAAATTTATACCATTAGATTTCAGCCTATGATTTAATTATTTAGACAAATCAATTTAATCTAACAATTTGAGTTCGTGATTTTGATTCAAGGTCCAAACTATTAACTATTGGACCAATCTTGTCAATAACTCAAAGTTAAAGGATGAATTTTGTATTTCTGATTATTTATTTAAGTGTTTATGTCTAATTAGAATTGCATTAAGCATGAGTTAGTTAGAGGTTTATTTAGGTAATAATTGTTTTGTGATTATCTTATGGGTCAAGATAGCTATAGGATTAGTTTGATTTATCTATTAGTTAAGATCTGAGTTTAATTTGGTTTGGGTTGATGGGTTTATTTAATGCGTCAATGGTTGTATTGTTTTGGAGTCGAATATTCCGTTTTAATTAATCAAAAGAAATCGAACATGGGTTGATCAAAGGGCTGCGATTTCTGTGGGTTTTTTTTTTGAAATTTTTCTGCAATTTTAATTTTTGTGACATGTGCCATTATTAACACCCTAATACATATGAACAAATATAAATCCTAAAGTAAATTTGTCTTTGTTTTTCTTACTCAACTTTAATGTTTAAATATTTGATAAATAAAATAGTTAATAATTATTTTGAACTAATGTCATGATCAAATGAATGTTTTATGAGATTGGTTGACTTTGACCAAGACAAAAGCACCAAAGAAACTTTTATGTTTCCACTGACCACTCCCATGGGCCATGGCCAGCCAGCCAATATTTACGAAGTTGATTCACGCCACAGTACAACTACTAATGCACGATGTACAACTTCATGGCATAATTTTCAAATTTAGATAGCATGATTTATGGCAATCCCAAACTCTTATAAATAACCAAATATCAAGTAATTTGCATATCAACAACATGTCTATTCACTCTTCATCTCTATCAAAACAAACCGAATTTACATTTTGTAACATTTCATATTTTAATGATAACGCAAAACCCGATGAACACCCTTTTGTCTCCTCACCTTCTTTTGGGTCGAAAAGCGGTTATTCTAGTTATAACTACTCGTCGCCTTCAACAAAGGCACGAAACAAGATCTTGGAAATGTTGAACAACCTACCCGAGGGTTGTCAAGAACTTTCCCTAAAAGATATTGTTATAGATGATCTTGAAAAACAACGATCAACGGTTGATCAAAAGAGTGATATGAAGACGGGTTTAAAGGATAGAAAGACGGTTAAGAGAGAACGTCCGGTTTCAAGAAGTGTTAGCTTGGATACTGGGTCGTTTATGCTCAAGATGTTCAACCCGATTTCTTGTGGTATGAAGAAATCTCAAAGCTCGTCAAGGGTGTATTCGAATATTAATAGTTTTAGCAACAATAAATGCAATGGATCAAGCCATAAGAGTGACAATAGATGTTTGCCTCCAAACACCAAATCTAGGTATGAATTTATTTCTCCTCATTTGGATCCTAATAGTAAATGCATTCGCTTTTTGTTTTCTTGGATGTAATTACATTTTTATTGGCCTTTCAAAAAACAAAGAGTAAATTACAAATTACGTCTTTTAAGTATTACATATATTTCAGTACACGTTTTTTAACTAAGAAAATTACAGTGCATGTCCTTTATGTTTAAAACTTTTTGCACGTTACGTTCTTTGGCCTAACGACCGTTAAGTCTGGTCACGTACCTTGCGTGTTTTGGTCTTTTCACCTTTCCAGGCGGTGGGCCTAGATCTGAGAAAGGGTGGTGCTTTTACGAAATTAGGGTTTTAAATATTATTTTGTAGGTAAAAAGACCAAAACGCCTTCACATGCAAGGCACGTGACCAGACTTAACGGTAAAATTTAACGGTCGTTAGGCCAAAGTACGTAACGTGCAAGAAGTTTAAAACATAAATGACATGCACTGTAATTTCTTTAGTTAAAGGATGCATACTGAAATATGGGTAATACTTAAATAACATAAGTTGTAATTTGCTAAAGAAAATACATTTTTCATTGATTAATATTTTGTTTTTATAGTTTTTTGTATTGTTTTTATATACAATACATTTTTGTATAGTTTGTAGGTTTGATGAGTTTAGTTAATAGGAGTAGTTTACATGTCAATAAAAAAAATTCTAATTCATTAATTTTTTATTAAAATCTGAGTGAGATTAATTAAGTGATTTATAATGTTGTTAATATTAATGTGTACTGAGGTCGAGGTGCATGTAGGTCTGCAGAATTGGCACCTGGATGTTGGTTTATCAATAAACCATGGAAGCTGACGAGCCAAAGGGGCTGCATCGTCTGAGTAATGGAAGGAAGATGGAAATCAATTCTATTAAATCTAATTAGATTTGTGATTTTTGATGTTTATATCTTCTTTATATAACATGGAAGGATTTGTAATTTCGGGTTGATTTAAATTATAAAGTGTTTAGGAGAACTAATATGTTCACAACTGTAAGATGGAAACTAATTCTATTACATCTAAATAAATTACGCATTTTTTAATTCTTGACACTTATCTAAACTTCAAAAACAATAAGTTTTTTGGTTATGTTTTAAACTAGTGGAAAAAATGATGTGGTTAAGCGTTTAAATAGAAGCTTATGAAGTTGCAGCGAGCCTGTTTTGAATATCAGTTTGACATGTATCCCTGTATAAGAATCTTCAATAGTAATAAGACTAAATTACAATTTTTGCCTTTATGTTTATTGAAATTATAGATTGAGTCCTTTAAAGTTTTAACTTTCACTCATTGTCCTTTATTTGATAAAGTGGTTACGAATTTCGTCCTTTTCACTAACTGAAGTTAAGTATTTCAGTTAAGTCTCATTTTAATAAGCTTTGCTTTCTTTTTTCTTTTTTAATAGTAAATTTATCATACTTCTACAATACAGTTTTGATTTTAAATTACATCAAATAAATAACACCACGTCTAAATTTAATCCCAAATTTAAAAAACAAGAGTTTACCACGTAGGCCCACAACCATATCTAATCATATCATATCTAATAAGGTTTGCATTCTAAATTATATCACATGATATGAATCATATGATGTGTCGGTTGAAATATATTGCAAAAATAATACAACGGTTACACGTACTAATTTATGTTAAAAAATACTTTAAAAATTAATATAGTTAAATTTTAAATTCACTATATACAATCACAATATAAATAAAGTTATATATTACATTATTATTTGGTTTAATTTAACACTGTTTCTCATTGGTCGTTGATAATATGCTGACGTTGAGGAAGCCTGAACCGGAGCTGTGACGCCGGCGACTTCACGGCGACACCATGCCAACAGATTCCACCTCGACACATCTCATGCTCCACCTCATCGCCCACACGTGTCACCACCGCATACGTCGCAGCCTTACGAGACACATCCCACGTCAACGCTCCGACCAACATAACTCCGACCACCGCCGTCGATAAAATAACCACCGCTACTCCGCCGTAGCTCTTCCCGCTCACCTGTCCGTACCCCTTGATCGCTGCTATCACCGCCAAGTACAACATCATCAAATTCCGAACCACCATATCGGAAACCGCCATTGCAATCGAAGAAACTGAGAGATGAAATTGAAAATTGAAAGTTGAAACCCTAATTCGAGAAATTGGGGATTTTAAAATTGAAAATATCCGGAACGTATTAAATGGGGGAATGTTGAACCTCACTCTTATCTACCACTAGATGGGTTAAACCCATCATCCAGAACATAAATTTTAATTTCAAAACTATGTACAATATTTTATGCATCATGTACAAGTTTAATAAATAGATTGTTCTGGATTGGGAAACATTTTTGTTGAAACTTTACTTTACACCACCTTGTAGTTTTTTTTATTGGCAAATTAGGTCCCTCAACTAATCTTCATATCATTATGGATTCCTATATGTGGCAACCTAACAAACTTTATTCAAAACCAAAACAATTGTTTTCCTAATTTGTCCAATGTTGTATTCATAATCTATCATATATAATAAACAAGTAAAATGAGATGACATGTGTCACCACCATATTTCACCTCACCATTTTTCTCCTCCAAAATTAGTGAAAACTAAACTAAATTTGAAATATTTAATACTTCAAATTTTTTAAAAGGTTCATAATTATATTATATTAGGAAAAAGTTAACAATTAAATAAGTTATTTAAATTAATTGGGAAAGTTGTTCTAATTATATTATATTATGAAATAATTGTTAATTATATAGGATAAATTTATCGAACTAAATGAGTGATTTGAATTTTTTAATCAGAGAGTTAATACTTTAAATTTGATTTGAAATTCCTTAAAATAAGTCGCATGATTATGTATTTTTTTATTATTAGTAATACTGATTACTCTCTTTTGAAATTACTATATGCATATATCAAATGCAAAACCTTTGTATAACATTTTTTTAAAGTTTATCATACTCATTTAACAGAGAAAGCTCATTAACAGAAATGTTGCATTATTTTTAGATTACATATTTGCATCATACAAACAAATCAAAATATGCAGACTTATTTGAAATATTTCTAATTTTTATATATTATTATCTGGTTGGCAACCTAACAAACTTTATTCAAAACCAAAACAACTGTTTTCCTAATTTGTCCAATGCTGTATTCATAATCTATCCTATATAATAAACAAGTAAAATGGGGTGACACGTGTCACCACCATATTTCACCTCACCATTTTTCTCCTCCAAAATTAGTGAAAACTAAACTGAATTTGAAATATTTAATACTTTAAATTTTTTAAAAGGTTCATAATTATATTATATTAGGAAAAAGTTAATAATTAAATAAGTTATTTAAAATTAATTGGGAAAGTTGTTCTAATTATATTATATTAGAAAATAATTGTTAATTATATAGGATAAATTTATCGAACTAAATGAGTGATTTGAATTTTATAATCAGAGAGTTAATACTTTAAATTTGATTTGAAATTCCTTAAAATAAGTCGCATGATTATGTATTTTTTTATTATTAGTAATACTAATTACTCTCTTTTGAAATTACTATATGCATATATCAAATGCAAAACCTTTGTATAACATTTTTTTAAAGTTTATCATACTCATTTAACAGAGAAAGCTCATTAACAGAAATGTTGCATTATTTTTAGATTACATATTTGCATCATACAAACAACTCAAAATATCCAGACTTATTTGAAATATTTCTATTTTTTATATATTATTATCTGGTTGTCAATTAAAATCACTTTCCTTATTTGCATCATAATTTCATCGTCAGTTACCTTTTATCAATTCTAAAACATCTGCAATTTTATTAAAATTTATTAAAAAAGGCAACATTGCTTAATTATCCATTTTTGGAAGCGATTTCAAATTTCAAAGTTTGAAATCATGTTAATATTTATAAAAAGGCAACCTTGATTATTTATCCAATTTTGGTAACGAATTAAAATTTTGAAGTTTGAAATCGTGTTAAATTTTAAAAAAATTGTACAAATTAATTTATATGTGGCAGAGATTTTAATACTCTATAAGTATCAATACCCTGTCATTCTCTTAAGGCACTACTCATTTAGTTCCTTACCTCGATTACTCTACAAACCAAGGTAAGATGTTCTTATTTTTTTTAATTATAATCGTATTTCATACATGATAGTATATTAAAGTCAATTCTCTTTTTTTATATAGATTGATGAAGTCCGAAAAGGTATCTATGCTAAACGCTATTTATGTTTTACAAGACAAGATTACTATCAAGGTGCGTTTAATCAGAATGTGGAAGCAGCCATTGTGGAATAATCCCAATGAGATAGGCTCGGTAGATACAAGTTTACTATCGTATGATATATATCGTTTTTATTACATGGGTTTTTACTGCACTTTTCATAGTTTTTACAGCAGTTTTTATACGTTTTTTACTACATTTTTAATGCAGTAAAACTGCAGATTTTTATGCATATTCTATGCATTTTTTCCTGCAGATACTATACAGTTTTTACTGCAGAATTTCATGCAGATTCTATTCAGTTTTTATCGTAAATTTTAGTTTTTACTGTAGATTTTATTCAGTTTTACTGCAGTTTTTATCAAAGATTTTATAGCTCAAAGGTTTGGCTAAAATGTTTTGTTCAACTTTCATGTTTTTTTAGTGCTAATTGACTAATGCATGTGAGCTTCTATTTTGAAAATGATGCAAAGATAGGCAGGGTTGTTTGTTGACAATATTGCAGATTTTAGTTTTACTGTAGTTTTTTTTAAAGTTTTTACTGCAGATTTTATGAAAGATTTTATAGTTCAAAGGTTTGGCTAAAGTGTTGTTTTGTTCAAATTTCATGTTTTTTTTACTGCTAATTGACTAATATATATGAGCTTCAATTTTATAATGATGCAAAGATAGACAGGGTTGTTTGTTGACAATAATTTAAAAACTTCGCAATTTTATATCTCACTGCATTGGATACTTAATTTCTCAACTGGGTTAGCTTGATTTTAATAAAGTATAATTTATAGGTTTCTATTGTGCATTAAGTTGTTGGATGAAAAATAAGAAAAGCTTCTGTGATTCCCATGGTGGTTTGTTTTTTCTTTTCTTGAGGGTATTTCTACGCATGCTATGGCATTGCATGAAATTTTAACCAACTGTGTGTATATACTGTGTTTTTAGGTCTAATGAATGGAGGATGTGAATAAGCAAAGCTATAAAAATATGAAGGGAATGAAACTTACAAGTTTATTTTAAGTTTTCTTCCTCATATAATATAATATTTGTACTAATATTACCTAAATCTTATATTTAACATATGTTTTCATTTCACATTATATTGTTTATTTGTTCCCGTGTGTAATACACGGGTTCTATAACACTAGTACATAATAATTTATGAGACATCAAATCTATTTGTGCTTTCGTTGTTGGTGATAATATGTTTTTAGTTACATAGGCCCTACTTGTATTAATTATCAAATGTTTATTTTACTATTGAATTATTTTTCCCATAAGAAAGTTTAAGCTTTTATTGTCACATATAGTTTATAAAGGTATTTAATTATAAGAAAAAAAAATGAAGGTATTTTAAAAAAAAAGTCAAATTTCTTTTTTCATGATCAATAAGGGAGAGAAGAACATTTTGTATCAAAATTATGTGGTGATAAATAATTATTTTGGGGTAATAGTAATCTTGCATAACTTTCGTTTTACCTAATCTTATTGGTTAGCAATTTATTGATGGAATTATGTAAATATCTGATAACTGATTCTCATTGTTATAAAAATGTATTGCGAAACTTTCGTTTTCTCTAGATTTTAGTGTAAGTCATGGATTTGTCATTATCATTGTTATTAGTGAGATGTTAGGTGTCTAGTGATGTGTGATGATAAATAGCTTATATGGGTCCAAAGTTATTAGGAACATTAAAGCAGAGGGAATAATGGTACTATACTAATGAATAAGATTTATATTAATATTCGTTTACATTTATCTTTATTCAATACACTCGTCATCAACTTTAAAGTGAGGTCAAGGTACAGTTTCTATAAAAAAAAATGAAAAGGTTGAAAGAGTTATTAGTTAAACGTCTTATAAATATGCTAAAATATATCAGTTCAAACTTAGTTTTACTATAATTATAAAATTCTATTGTTTTTTTAGTTAGAAGTTTTACTTTTTTTTCCTTAACAAAGATCGTATCCAAACCATTCAACTGAGTGTATCATTTATATTCGTTCAATTAGTTTATTCATATCTACCAATAATAAATCGTATGGGGTGAATATTCAGTGAGTTAGATGTTGATTGTGATGCCCAATAAATACGTTGCACACGCAAAAGGGTTGATGGACCCTATAATTTAAATAAGAATTTCACTCGAATTGTTAAAATGAAAATGATAAGAATTTCGTTTTACTACTAGTGCATGAAGTTTTTATTCCTTTTTATATGATTGTAGAAGTTACAAAATATATATAAAAAATAAAACTTTATAAAATTTATTCATAGAATTTATCGATTTTTAATTCTAGGTATCATCTGGATATATCAAAACGTATGAAATATTTTTTTTTCATTTTTTTAACTAAATATATAAATCATTAAATTCATAATAGTATATAGGTTCACTCCAATAATTCTGTGTCTGAAAATAGTTTACATAACATTTCGTAACATTATGCTTGTTTGAATAAAGGATGATGTTAATTCTTATTAGTTAATTGTGACTACATAAAGATCTTAATAATTTATAATGTCGTTAGTTGAAACATAACGTCTTTAGTTTATAACCGTTAGTTTATATGTAATTTTCTTTAATAAACGTAAAACGTAAACAAATATTACAAATCATTTGAAATTACAAGAACGGACATTATTGGCAAACTCTTAACGATAAGCTCAAACATTTTCTATCCTTATTTTACTTTAAATTTCAACCTATAATCGCTTAATAATAGAACACTTTAAACTTTTACAATCCCGAACCCCCATCAATTAAAATTCTACCAGGACGGTTTTTGGCAATTGACAGTTGTATGATCCCGAACCCCCATCAATTGCACACTTAAGGTACCCACTAAAACATAGATTATGTTATATTCTTATCGCGAAACCTGAATTTTGTTATATTTTATCGCCAACAATTCCCGAACCCTTATCGATTGCACACTCAAGGTACCCACTGAAACCTTGATTCAGTAGTATTCTTATTGCGAAACCTTGATTTTGTTATAAATTTTGTTCGAGAAACACATTGATTTTGTCCACACACAAAAACAAAAATTACGCCCACCGTGGGGCTCGAACCCACGACCACAAGGTTAAGAGCCTTGCGCTCTACCAACTGAGCTAGACGGGCTTGTTGTTTATTTCCTCGTTTCTAGCTATACATCGTTAGTATTAGCACTTGATCCAAAACTAAAAGTTAGTCGGTACATTATAGTAGTAGTGATCTCGACGAGCAAGGTCTTCTATATAAGTTCACAATGCCCCACCACAGGGAGAAAGTACATCAGCATATTCAATGTGTATTAAATGAGAGCATACCTACTTACTCTGAAGGCCAAATGGAAGTATGGAAAATTGTACCAAGATGTCTCACAATCTTTATCATCTGTTTTATTTTAACGAGTCACACACCTATCTACTTCTACTCTTAAACTATATCAATCTGTAATTCATCTCACATTAAGATTTAAACTTTAATCTTCTTCAAAGAGTCTTTGACTCTTATCACTGTGCTACCAAAATGACACAATCTCTCACCTATGTCAACTGACTCCTTTTCCTACGGGATCCACTATGTCATTGTTACATTATACATGTATCCAATTTCATGCCATGGCAAGCAAAATGTTATTAACAAGTGGTAACATGTAAGCATCTTATTCTTAACACTAACTTGGTTAATTTTTTATGTTAGTTAAGGGGCATTTAAGTTATTTCACTTATAAGAAACTAGTTTAACCCTTTTAGTCCAGATTTTTTTTTCCTTTTGTTTTCCTAAAGACGTCTTTTTTTACACTTTTAAAACCACTTTTTTAGTTATTATATAAAAAACATTTTTTAACATTTTCTAAAATCTTTTTTACCTTTTTAAAAATAGTTATATAATTATTTATAAAATCTTAAATTTGATGGAGAGAACCCTAAGTTAATTGATTTGAAATTTAAAGAATCAATTACGAAAAAAAGAAACTTGTATGAATCATCCTTTCTAAAAAGGGTTACAAGATAATGATGATATCGATGATGACGAAGAATCACACGAGGTTTTTGACATGTTTATAGGCCTCGTTTCAAGTGGAACATGATCCGATCGTTTGGTGGTTAAAGAGAATGTTTTAAAACTAAATTTCAAAATGATTAAAAAACACTTTCTTTAAAAAAAATTTAAGAGAAACTTAAAAACAAATTAAAAAATATACATGTTTCTTCAAAAGCGTAATTTACTCTAATTTAAATTTATATTTTAAAGGTTATTAAAGAAAAAGAAAATAAGATTTTAATAAGAAATTAATAAAAAAGGAAAGTCAAAGTAATCGTCCAATAAATTGTAAAATAATATTTCAAATAAAAAGATTCGCAGAGGAATTCAGAGAAGATTTTCTTTACGGTAACAAGATTTTTTTTAACGGCGAACATTGAATGTTGTGACTTCGCACCCCCCGTCATATGGGAGAGCCTCGTCCAACTCCGGCCAATATGTTGTCTTAACCGGGCCCACTTGATGTCAGAGTTGGAGAGCATCCAAGGAAAAATCCCACCCAATACGGCCCCTTCCGGGCTTGAGGGAGAGCCGAGGCTCGAACCCTGGATCGACGTGGGTAAAACCCTGGTGCATCAGCCTAAGAACTAGGCCTCAATTGCATGCCTCAGAAATTAATGGTGGTGGCAGGGATTGAACCCGGGTCCCTTGGGACTTCAGGCCTCACCTCAACCACTACACCACAACCTCTTTGGCACGGTAACAAGATTTATCTCATCAATTTGTATCAAGTCCCAACTATTTTAGGGAAAGTGAGGCGTTCTACTTGAAATCCTAAAGATACTAACTCATTTTTGCCCTAGTGTGAAGTAGCTTTGATGTTGGTAATTTTAGTGTTATCAGTATATACATTTTACTATATTGGATTAACTTGTCGATCGAGTAAATAACGTTAATAGTGATCCAAATTTCTGTTCAAAAAAAATTTAAATGAGTTAGGTGACGCTAGAGTGCGGGCTCAAGTTTAATCCTAAATGTTATTTGGTTTTATTATTTAATTGGGCCTTAAATACTTGCTTAGGTATGGTTAATGGGCTTTCAATTAAAGGTTGCTGGGCTCACATAATTATTTGGAAGTGGGCCTGTGAGGGTGTATCACTTAATTGTTAATCTTTTGACCTTACAAAATCATTGTCCTCTTCTTAATTACACTCAAGCGTTGTATATCATTGATTTGCATCATTTTACTTCTTGATTTGCATCTTCATTATTACGAATACAAAAGTCGTTTTAATTCTTGTTTATCTTGTCATTCAAAAGTTTGGATTTTCAGTAAAATGGGTTTGAGTCAAAACGAGTTGCGTTCAAGGTTTCGAAAGTGTAATTGGAGATGATTAAACATGAATTGATGGGTTTCGCACCCAACATTTTTGGTGTTAAATAAGTTTAATTAAAGATGGGTTAGAGATAAAGTTAGTCAGTTGGATAAAGAGAATAACTAATTTAATTATATGTTATTTTGATACTTTTTAGGAAGTCAACATACTCTGGAAATAAATGAGCAATTGGAAAGCTAAACGTAAACACAAAGACGAGCACATACTATTTTCCTAAGGTTTAAAGCAGAGTTTTTTTGATTAGTTTAAAGGATAAGCAACCGTTGGCTATTTGGTGCAATGCTACCCAAGACTTCTCATAGTGGAGGTCTTGGGTTCGAATCCTGACAACAGCAAAAATGGGGTCTGTGCCTAGGTCAGGGGGTTTACCCAGTTGGGGGTTCCTCCTGTGGTGGGCTGCCCTAGATGTTCTAGGTGTTGCCCATGGAAAAACCCAATTATCCTAGAATGTCTAGGTGTTGCCGTTCAAAAAAAAGTTTAAAGGATAAGCAAACCAACCGATACAATGATTAAGACATAATTACAAGATATTGAATTTAGAACTATCCTTCCATTAAAGCGATTTTGACATGATCTATTCTTTAACCATGAAAATCCTAAAGTCTTGATGTCTTCAAGGATATTCTCCACTTTTGCCGGTTTATTGGAGAAGACAACAACATCACTCCTAGCTTTCCAAATGCTCCAACACGCAATTATGATGACCCCATGAATAACCTTATTTTGAGATGCTCGGAAAAAAAGTAGAGTTGTGAAGGTCAAACAAATCTTTCACCGCAAAAGCGTATATTTGAGGGATGTTGCACCATGTACTAACTAGGTTCCAAATCGTCGATGCAATATAGCAATAGGTGAGCAAATGAACCGCCGTCTCTTGAACCTCCCCCACATAAAAGGCACGAGAGAGAATCGACATAAATACTTCTTTCTGTCAACAACCAATTTTGCCGAGAAGAAATTGGAGTTGTCACCCATCCACTACCAAGAGTCGGTCACATTCAAGACATTAACCTGCAAAAGAAAACTGTTAAGTTGTTGTCACTTCCAGTTCTCGGTTGGAGACCGAGGCCATCTTAACCAACTCCACTCCCAAGCCGTCGTATGAAATTGCCGAGAAAAGCGTTCCAAAACGAAGCACCGTCTTTTTGCTTTCAATGCGGAATAAAGCAGGAAACCTGATCATTAAAGGTTCATCCAGAATCCACGGGTCAATCCAGAAACAGATTCGAGCTCCATTCCCAGCCTGCCCTCGATTAAGTTTTGAAGTTTAATACCTGTAAAAAGAAATTAGATTTGAATGTAGCAATATTGTTCCAAACCCGAGTAAGCGATTTCTTATACGGGAGCATCGACCAAGCCCACTTTGGTAATAATGCACATCTGATGTCTTTATATACCCATATCGTCTACTTCTTTTGCTTTAGTCACTCTTTCCCATAAACCAAATGGATCTTCTTTTTATCCTCACATCCTTCTCATAGAAATTTCTTTCGAATTGACTTCAACCCGTCAATGACTTTACTAGGAGCTTTGTAAATAAATAAAAATATAGTAAGTTGGACTCAATTACTACACCATGGTGATGTAATTGCAATTGTAAGTTGCAATCATTTGTGTTTGAAAACAAAAGTTGGAATCGTTTTTATTATAAAACTAATATAATAATTTTAAGGAAAGTGGGCGTTACATAAATGTATCGATATAAAACCAAATGTATAAACATATTGAAATGAAAACTATTGTTTAGATTTTTATTTTTGATTTGAACATCGACATTACATATGTGCATTTACAAATACACCAAATTACACAATACACAAATCAGTTTTATATTAAGATCTACACATGTTAAACATATAATTTAATGATCTATGTATTTGTAGAATCACAATAACTTTTGGATCTACACATGGGGACAAAGGAAAGATGATAGAGAAAATAGTAAAGAACTTAATTAATTGAAGAGAGAAATAATTTAATCTTAACTATCTTTTTAAAGTAAGGTATACACCAAATTGACTCATAAGTGAGACTTGTGTGTCTGTCTATACGTGTGTAACATTTATAGATGTTAAATTTACATATAACTTACTTGACGTATGCATTTGTAGAATCAGTATAGTTTTTGGATCTACACATGATGATAGAGGAAATAGGAGAGAGTAGAGAAGTTAATAAATTATAGAGAGATCATTTAAGCTTTTGTAGCTAAATTATTTTTATTTAATTTCTAAGATTGAAAAATAACTGAATAGTTTAGATGAACTTTTTATGTTATCGTAATATACAGTGTTATGAATTTAACTCTCCTCTATATACACACACAAGTGTATAAATAAAGAGTCGTAAGATTCGGAATTCAAACTTGTTAGAAGTAATATACTCAATTTAAATATTGTAAAAATAGAATAATACGACATAGCTTGTTAAGTTGTTTGTCGAACGCGTAAGTATTGTGTTTTAATGTCAAAAGCCTAGATAAATGAACTCAAGGGACTTAATTGTCCCCCTTTATGAGTCATGGATATCTCTTTTCTTGAGTCGGTTCTTGAATAAAATATAAATACCTAAAAATGAATGTGTTTTCGTAAACAAAAGTAAGAAGAAGCAAATCCAACAAAAATTAAGACCCTAAAACAGTGTAGATGATTGAATTTTGATGAATCTACATATATATATATATATATATATATATAGGGGGAGGTTCAAATAAGAAGTTTAATTTGGCTAAGAAGCCTAAGAAGCAATCTCATCCATTTAATTGGATGATCAATGGTAGAGATTTAAGTGTAGGAAAAATAAGGGTGGAAAGTATTTAAGTAATAGCCACTTTTGTTGACTTTTTTCAACTTCTCCCACTTTTTTTAAACGTTCATAACTTTTTTATAGGACATTATTTTTTTTAAAAAATTACACCATAAAATCGAGCGTTTTTTATCTTTAATTTGAGTATAGTATTGTTATATTTTTTATAAAAACAAAATCGACACTTAATGCAATTGTGCTACTTTACTTAAATGTACTGCTTTCTAGTAAAACAACACAATTTAGCATATTATAATTTTGCTGGTTTCTGGTAAAACAACACACTTTACATAAATGTGCTGGTTTCTTTAACTTGTGTTACTTTTTGTCAATTATTATATGCCTAATTTGGTATAATTCTTTAAAAATAAAAATTTAAAGCATCTATACACCAACAAAATCGTTCAGTGGTAGACAACAAAAAGCTTATGCATCAAATTTTTGTTTTGTGCTGGTTTGTTTTATGCTGGTTTGATGTACTAGTTTTGTTGTGCTGGCTTTGTTTATGCTTGGTTAGCTAAGAAGAGCAAGTTACACAATTAACCGTGTTGTTTTGTTGTTTTTTATAGTAAAACAACACAATTAATTGTTATGTTTGGTGTTGTTTTATGATAAACCATCACAGTTAATTATGCTGTTTTACAATACAGCACAGTTAGTTGTGCTGTTTTACAAGAAACCAACACATTTTCATTAAGTGTCGATTTTGTTTTTACAAAAAAATATAGCAATACTATACTCGAATTAAAGGTAAAAAACGCTCGATTTTATAGTGTAATATTTTTTTTAAAATAAGGTCGTATGAAAAAGTTAAGTACGTTTAAAAAAGTTGAGGAAGTTGAAAAAGTCAACAATTATGGGTTTTCCAATAATGCCCCTCAACCCTTTAATTTCCCTACACTTAAATCTTTACCATTGATCATCTAATTGAATGGACGAGATTGTTTCTTAGGCTTCTTAGCCAAATTTGACTTCTTATGGGAACCATCCCTATAATATATATATATATATATATATATATATATATATATATATATAGATGTTTATAATATATTAATGCATATAAATTACGAAAATATACATATTAAATTCAAGTATACTCGCCTAATAATAATGGTGTATTTCACTATATATTATAATCTTAAATAAATAATTAATAATTGATAAATAAATAAATGATTTTGATATATATTATAAACTATAAAAATATACATACTAAATTCAAGTATATTCAGCTAATAATAATGGTGTATTTCACTATTTATATTATAATCTTAAATAAATGATTTTGATATATAGCCATGGTGTTTTCTTATTTATGGTGGGTTTTCTCCTGATGAAATGGAGATGACCGGATGGACTAGTGGCCCGTCAGTGATCCATATTTTCATTCAAAAAAAAATTAAAAAAATATAATATGTTTGTGGGGAAAAAATTGGATGTTGGGGTTCCAGCGTGTTGTGTAAGGGGGTGTTTGGGATTACTTTTTGAAGCTGCATTTGACTTTTTCAAAAGTCATTTCTAAAAGTAAGAATTTCTTATTTTTGGATTTTAACTTCTTCATCTCCCAATTTTCATCTTATTTTGAATTGCCCAAACAAACTTATAACTTATTACCTTATTCCAAAAGGTAATAAGTCAATAAGTTGTTTTTGAAAAGTAATCCCAAACACCCCCTAATAAGTCAATGTTTATAATTTAACCCATGATTAAATTGACACTATATCAAATAGAGAAAATCAATTAGACATGTTCAATTCACAACGGCAACGCGTGGGATACCTCTTACGTATAGTCGTACCTCATATAAATATTTTATAAGCCAATTGCATGTGCGTTTGCAAATGAGGTGTAATTTATAAAAAAAAAAGTTTAATTAAACAAATATTTGCATATAATTAATTTGTTGGGGCCGCACATCATACGGGTTCTTTTTTACTTTGTTCAGACTTCGACCGATATTAATTTGTCGGGGCTACACATGGTACGGGTTTTTGTTTACGTTTAGTTAAGCAAATATTGTTACTGGTATACTCTTATAATAAATACATGGTCCATGGTCCAAAGGGTTCTCTCTACGACGAACGCTAAACCCTCAAGCCCAAAACCCACTCACAAGTCGGTCAAGTCTTCCTGCTCAAAAAAAAGAAAGTAAACCTTCCACTAATCCTCTCCACGTAGCATGAGGCATTCTCCACCAATGAAACACTGCCACGTAACCCCATCGTACAAAACCAACCATTAGATCTTCCACGCTGGCATCACCAACCCTCATCTCACCTTTCATTCCTCGTGGCCTTCTCTCCCATCACGCCATCACACTCTTCACTACTTCCGCTGTATATAAGCAAACGACGAGCATTTCAAAACCAAATCTCGCATAAATCACAACCTATAGATTCAGCGTAGATCGAGACAGATCGCAATGAGGAAGTGGACTCTTCCGTCCGTCTTGTTTCTGATATGCCTTCTCTTTCTTCTTTCAGATCACGGTACGACATTTAGGGTTTTGTCGTTTAATTTGTTAACGAATTTTCAGATTCTATGATTAGTTCATCTGATTACGTGTTCGTTTGATTTAGATGTATTTAATGAGAAAGTAGGTGATTAAATCATGTGTTCTGTTAACAGTTTCATGATCTGATGGAAATTGTTGATCTATGCTGATCTGTTTGTTGATAATTCTATACACGCGTTTGTTTGTTTGTAAATTGCATTCGGTCAAGAGAATTAATGCGTTTTTTTGGCGATTTGGTTTTGTATGTTGTAGCTGAATTGATGCAAAAATGTGTTACTTTAATGATAAGGCTATGAATATCTGCTACTATCTAGGTTTTGTCATAGTTATGTGAGGGCTAGTACCGTCTATAAGAAGTTATTTCACAGCTAAGCTTCAAATTAAAGGAAAAACACAATTTAGATGAAAGATAGCTAGTGAAACTGCAGATAGATCATCCGTTTGCTCTCATTTTTAAGATCTATGAGCAATTTTATCAGGACGGGGCCGGACAACGAACCGGCTGCCTAGAGGTCCACTGGATGGATCGGATTAAGAACCAGATGCCATCATAATATAAATTTTAAAACTATGTATGTAGATATAAAACATAAAATAGTTTGTATTTTTATGTCAATTTGTAATTTTATTGACATGAAGACTTAAATAAATAAAATATATAACTTCGAATACTAAATTAGTTAAAAAATGAGATTTTGAAATAAAAAAGTAAAAGGAAATTCAAAACGTTGGAATTCGGACCACCTGGTCCGGTCGGTAATCGGACAGGTTCTAAAAACAATGAAAATGATTTAAATGAAAATGGTTCAAACAGGCATAATCGGACCGGTTCTAAAAACAATGTCTATGAGGATAGAAGACGAGCAAGATGATCAGTTTAACTTCATGTTTTAGTATTTTTATCTACTCAGCTTCTGAATGTGATCTGATGATCTTCTTGGTTATGATTTATAGGTCGAAAGTTGCACGCCAACGCAGAGTCTGATTCAGATGAACTGGTGGATCCACCAAAGGTTGAAGAAAAGCTTGGTGCTGTTCCACATGGTTTATCCACTGATTCTGATGTTGCCAAGAGGTTTGCTATAGCTTTTTGCATAGTTTCAGATATACCTGAATTAATTCATTATTCATGTAGTGTTTCTGACCTTGCTACTTAACTGTTGACTTTAAAAGATAACAGTCAACTTAGAATTTTTGGCCAGGAGTTAATACTCTTGAATATAGCATTACTTTTTTATTTAATTTCATGTAAAGAATATATTGTCTTGCTATTACATAATTTTAAGAGGTTATATTGTAATGATTCAGGGAAGCTGAATCGATGTCGAGGAAAAATCTTCGCAGCAATGCTGAGAAGTTTGAGTTTCAGGCTGAAGTATCTCGGCTTATGGACATCCTTATTAACTCCCTTTACAGCAACAAGGACATTTTCTTGAGGGAATTAATATCCAATGCATCTGATGTAAGTTTGCATTTTTTTGCTTTTCATATCATTTGGGGCCCAGCTAAGTGTGATTTTAGTTTTTACATTCTTCTTACTATTTCTTTGCATACAAATTTCAGGCTCTGGACAAAATTAGATTCCTTTCTCTTACTGATAAGGAGGTACTCGGTGAAGGTGATGATACCAAGCTTGAGATCCAGGTTTGTATATGACTATATGCTATTTTCCCCCAAATTTTAACTATTGTCTTGAGTTCTCAAATCTAATCGACATTGGGTTTGCAATTTAATGACTTGCAGATTAAGTTAGACAAAGAAAATAAGATCCTTTCCATTCGTGATAGAGGTGTGGGTATGACAAAGGAGGATTTGATCAAGAACTTGGGTACAATTGCCAAGTCTGGAACTTCAGGTATTTTGTCTGAGCAGCAAAGGGTAGACTAAAGAACATTACTTTTTGTTGGTAAAGTTGTTTAACAATCTTTTTTTCTTGTATCTAGCTTTTGTGGAGAAGATGCAGACAGGCGGTGATCTTAACCTCATTGGACAGTTTGGTGTTGGATTTTATTCTGTATATCTTGTTGCCGAATACGTGGAAGTAATCAGCAAACACAACGATGACAAACAGTATGTCTTTGCAGTTTTGTGCCATTATAATTGCATCATTTCTGCACTAGCCTGTTATAACTGTACTAATTAACAACTTTTTAGATACGTGTGGGAGTCGAAGGCTGATGGTGCATTTGCGATTTCTGAAGATACTTACAATGAGCCACTTGGTCGTGGTACTGAAATAAGATTGCACCTTAGGGAAGAAGCTGGGGAATACCTTGAAGAGTCAAAATTGAAGGAATTGGTCAAAAAGTATTCTGAATTTATCAACTTCCCCATATACCTCTGGGCCACCAAAGAAGTTGATGTTGAAGTCCCTGCTGAAGAAGATGATTCCAGTGATGATGAAGAAAAACGTAAGTCTAAAATCCTTGTTGAACTTGTTTAATCTGTTATGATTTATGACTCCTTTCTTATATTGTATTCATAATTTCACTTTATCTAATTTTCTTGAATGATTTAAGCAGCAGAATCAACTGAAGGCGAAGAGAAAGAAGATGAAGATTCTGACAAAGAAGAAGATGAAGAAAAGCCAAAAACCAAAACCATCAAAGAAAAAACTTATGAATGGGAACGCTTGAATGATGTTAAAGCTATATGGTTGAGAAGTCCAAAAGAAGTGACAGAGGAAGAATACACAAAATTCTATCACTCTCTTGCTAAGGTGAATCTAAATCCCGTAATTTCAATTTTCAAAACCTATAGTCCGGTTATATTTTGTTCTAATTTGTTTTTCTGTGTGACAGGATTTTGGTGACGAGAAGCCAATGGCATGGAGTCACTTCAATGCTGAAGGTGATGTTGAGTTCAAGGCTGTTTTATTCGTGCCACCCAAGGCTCCTGCTGATTTATACGAGAGTTACTACAATGCCAACAAATCAAACCTCAAGCTTTATGTTAGAAGAGTATTTATTTCTGATGAATTCGACGAGCTTTTGCCTAAATATCTATCATTCTTGCTGGTAATGTGCTCTATCTATTATTTGTGTAAGCAGTATAGTATTTGTTTATTACTCTTTTCTAATTTCTAATTCTAATACATGGTTGTTGCTAACAACCATTTATTGTTTGTTTCATCAGGGTCTTGTTGATTCTGACACGCTACCACTTAATGTATCACGAGAAATGCTTCAACAACACAGCAGCTTGAAGACGATTAAAAAGAAACTTATCAGGAAGGCACTTGACATGATCCGCAAGCTTGCTGAAGAGGACCCTGATGAAATTCATGATAAAGAAAAGAAAGGTAAGTTGAAGCTTAAATGTATTGTATCATATATTTATTTAAGTATGTTTTATCTCTTGATTTTGATATTTAAGTCATTTTGTGCTGCAGAGGTGGAAGAATCAAAGGAGAATGATGAGAAGAGAGGCCAGTATGCTAAGTTCTGGAATGAGTTTGGCAAGTCGATTAAACTCGGTATCATTGAGGATGCAGCAAACAGGAACCGTTTGGCTAAACTTCTTAGATTTGAGACGTATGAATATTTCATTTTTCATTTTTTTTTCACATGGTTATACACATTCATGATATCCTGATTTCTTTTTTCTTTTAATTTATATTGCAGCACGACATCAGAAGGCAAACTAACATCCCTTGATCAATACATCTCAAGAATGAAATCCGGTCAAAAGGATATCTTCTACATCACAGGAAGCAGCAAGGAACAGCTTGAGAAATCTCCCTTCCTTGAGAGGCTTAAAAAGAAAAATCTCGAGGTACAACACTTTCTTCTATTATTATCTTAACATCCAATAATACATTTATGCAAATTACAAATTTTGAAGAATAAACATGACGATTGCTTATTCGCTTTTGCAGGTGATCTTTTTCACCGATCCTGTGGACGAGTACTTGATGCAATACTTGATGGATTATGAAGACAAGAAATTCCAGAATGTATCAAAGGAGGGTTTGAAACTAGGTAAGGATTCCAAAGACAAAGAAATCAAGGAATCATTCAAAGAATTAACCAAATGGTGGAAGGAATCCCTTGCCAGTGAGAACGTTGATGATGTCAAGATTAGCAACCGTTTGGCTGACACCCCTTGCGTCGTGGTAACCTCCAAGTATGGATGGAGTGCTAATATGGAAAGAATCATGCAATCTCAAACCCTATCCGATGCCAGCAAACAAGCATACATGCGTGGCAAACGTGTACTCGAGATCAATGCTCGACATCCAATTATTAAAGAGCTCCGTGAGCGGGTTGTAAAGAATCCTGAGGTAAAGAATTATATAAATTATCAACTGGTTAATATTTTTGTTTTGCATGAAAAAGTTCCTCAACACAATTTTGATACAGTAACTTATCATCATATACGGGTATATATTTCAGGATGCAAGTGTAAAGACAACCGCTCAACTTATGTACCAAACAGCATTGATGGAGAGTGGATTTATGTTACCCGATCCTAAGGACTTTGCGTCACGTATATACGATTCTGTGAAAGCAAGTTTGAACGTAAGTCCCGATGCAGTTGTTGAAGAGGAAGACGAAGTAGAAGAAACCCCGGAGGTTGAGACCAGCAGCAGCAGCCAGAAGGAAGAAACTGATTCCACACCCACAGAAGAAGAGGAGGATATTAAGGACGAGTTGTAGGTTTTTAATTAGTGAGTTAACTCGTTAGATTTAAACAAAGTTTTATCGTTGGAAGATAATATGCATTAATGTACTGTTTTTGACATCGGCTTGGAAAATGTACTACATACATTGTTAGCAGGAGTTTTGTGTGTTTTGGGTCATTTTCTACCTTTGTTATGTGATTGCTAGTTGTACTTTTTTATTAATAAATTTTAGTACTTTAAAAATGTAATAACTAGTGAAATAGGTTTAATCTCAAAAGAATTGTCGTCAACTCGACACACTTTTTCAAATAGATACAGTGAAAAATGATTATTTAGGTTGCAATAGAAAAATAGAAAAGGTAAACCATCCAATGAAACCAAGGTCTATGTGAGTAGAATGACCAATGGTCAAAGCCCACGTTCTATTGACCAAGGCTAAAAATCAATGTACTTAAAAATATTTTTTAGAACCGGACCGGACAACGAATCTTGTGACATCACAAACCGGTTAGACTGGATTTAAAAGTCGTGTGACATCATAAATAATATAAAAATTAAAAAATATGTATATAAATACAAAATATAAAACATTTTTTGTTTTGATGTGAGTTTGCAAATTTAATGTTATATGAATGCTTAAATAAATATAATATGTAACTTGAAATACTAAATTAATAAAAAATGAGATTTTGAAGAAGAAAAGACAAAAATGGAAATTCGGTCCGGTTTAAATGAAGCGGTTCAACTACACACAACCGAACCAGCTATGTGCCCGGTTCCCGGTCTGGTTCTGAAAACACTGCTTAACAGTATTAACACCAGTTAAACGAACCAAACGTTCAGCGAACAGTTCGTGAACCATTCAGCGGGAAGTTCATTTATGTTTGTTCGTTTAATAAATAAACGAACATGGACAAGAAACTTCGTTCGTTTAGTTAAATGAACAAACATGATCACATGTCGCGTTCGCTCATTTATGTTCGTGAACGTTCAATAATGTGTTCGTTTATATTCTGAATGTTCGTTCAATCGTTAAAGGTTTTTAAATTTTATCAATTAAAAGTATTTGTTTATTGTGTTTACAATAAATATGTCAATTGTCAAGTACTTAATATTTATTTTTGGTGGATTTTGTGTAAGATATATTGATATGAAAATGCCGATTTTATTCTCAAATGAATTTGTGTTCGTTTGTGCTCATTTGTATTCGTTACATAGAATTATCGGACGAACACGAACATTCTCATTTCCTTAATGAACGAACACGAACAGGAAATCTCGTTCGGTTATGTATTCGTGAACAGGAAATTTCCTTAATGAACGAATACAACAAGACTTTATTCGTGTTTGTTGGGCTCGTTTGCACCTCTACTTGACGCGGATCTTGTTTCGTGTCACGTTGAGTTATGATTTATCTCAGTTAAACACTTAACAGGGGCAACTGAGTCTGATACGATACGGACGGGTATACTCAGCCCACCCGAACTGGGCCAAGCAGCAGACCAGCAATCTGGATCTGAATCTGACACCAGTCAAGGCCCAAACGAATAGTCCATAAACCCGTGCGGTTTAGAGATTTGCTCGCATGCATCCAATCAAGTCAAACTATTCAAAAACCCATGCCAGGTGTTGGGTCATTTCATTTACCCAATAATAGGGTGTTCAAAAAAATCCGAATTCAAATCCGAACCCGAATTATTCGAAATTTCGAATCCGAATTATCCGAAAATTCGGATATCCGATTTGGATAGTGATTTTCAGATATTTCGGATATCCGAATATCCGAAATATTTTATTTTTTATTATTTATTTATATACTTATATAACACTTATTCAAACAAACCCTAAAAGGCTATTTCGGATATGTTCACTGTGCTCCATACTCTCTTCAGTTTCAGCGCAGCCACCACTCCAAGGCTAGTTCACGTCTCTATGCTTAACCTTCAGGCTTGGCTCTCAGGACAAGAATCATCTCAAAGCTACCTATCCAGGTAGTTTGGTAAAGAAATCTAATGTGTCTTCTAAGTAAAAGTACGGCTTTTGTAGTTTCACAGATATAGACTCAAATCAAGGTAGTTTTTTAATACAAATTTTAGAAAACGTTATATAGCTATTTTTTTTAAAATGTTTTATAAACACACTGAAAGAAATGTTTAATTTATAAAAATGTTTTATGAGCAAACTTTTTTTCTTAAATGAAAAACATTTCATAAGAGATAGAGCCAGGGCCGGTCCTGAGATTCCTCAAAATGTTTTGGGCCCGGGACATTTAAAAAAAACGGGCCCCATAATATAAACTCATAATGACATAATAAAAAACTATAACAAACGAATAACGATTATTTTGTTATTTTTTAATAAGTTTGAAAATCTAGTGGGCTTTTTTTAATTTCTAAGTGGGTTAATAAGATAAATGGATAATACAAGTAGTGGGCATTTTTTTAATTTCTAAGTGGGTTAATAGTACATAAAAGAAACGTATGAAGTTGCCACGACTCGGTCATGGAGTTCGAAAAATAGATAAATTGTGGCACGAATAGGAGTTAACATTGAAACGATAAATTCGTTAAACTTGAGGTGGTAAAATTAACAATTTACAAAGCTAGGGGTGAGTTTTGCCATTTTACCAAAGTGGGGGGAGAGAAGTGTCAATTACCAATTTATAAAGTTTGGGTTTAGTTATACCATTTTCGCAAAGTCAGGGGTGTCAGATTAATAATTACAAAGTTGTGAGTGACTTTTGTAATTTAAATAAAGTTAGGGGGAGCAATGATCTATTTTAAAAAAAAAGAAAAATAAAAAGGAGGGTTGCAGGAATCGAACCTACAACCTCCTTGAGTGGAAGAGCATTAATAGGTAATTTAAAACCAACCCATCTAACTCAAGCTTTTGTAATATTCTAATTTGTAACGAACCAAAATCCGGGTTTCGTTTTCAAATAAATAAAGCATTTTAATAAATATTATGGTGAAAATAATATTTATGAAATAAGTTGAAATAAGTGGGTTTCAAGTTAATAATGAAGTTATGTTAGTTTTAACTAACTATGGAATGAAATGAGTGAAATGGAAGTTAAGGGGCCAAATGTGTAAATGGCAAAATCTGCCATTTTGACTAGCAAAAGTCAAAATAAACCTCATTTGTGTTTGAGGTCGTTTATGTTCAAGAGAAGAAAAAGGAGAAATCTCAATTGAAGCTCAAATCGTGCATTTAGAGCTTGATTTGTGGGGGTTTTGGCTTGCACATCACTCTCCTAACATCAAGTAAGTGATTTCTTTCCTTTGATTTCACTTTGAATGTGATATTTGGTGGGTTTTGAAGAAATCCGAAAATCGAGTATGCATGTGATGAATTAGTGTTAGATTATTGATAATCTAGCTAAACTAAAGTTAAAGAATGATGATTTACATCCTAGAACCCTTTGATTTTGATTATGAGAAGTTAGGGTTCATATGGTGAAAATTTGGGGTGTTTGGATCATGAGGCTAGAATGTTGAATTAATGAAGAATAAGTGTTTTTAAGATGTTAGACACTTGAACAAACACCAAATTAACTTAATAATGATTTTTGAAAGAAGAATTAGTGTTAAGATTAAGTTAATGAAACTCAAGTAGGTGAGTTTGTGGTGAAAGATGGTGTTTGGTTATGAGGATAACCCAAACGGGTCAATTTGGGTTGGAAATGGGAAATTGGGTGTGAACTCAGTTTTAAAGTGAATTTTTATGTATGTTTAGATTACTAAACTAGGTGTATATGTTTAGGTAATCAAATTGCTAAACTAGAAGGAAGTGCGGGATCTTCAAATCCGCAAGGTAAGTGCCTTTGCACTTACTTAGTAATGTGATATGTGATGTATGAGTTATGTTGTGCATAGTATGAATGATACATGAAAAGTATTGATTATGCATAAGTGTATGTATGAATGTGAATATGGTTATAATACTATATTGAATATGTGGAGGTTATGATCAAAGAATCATAATGGAAAAGAGGAGGTTATGATCAAAGAATCATAATGAAAAAGAGGAGGTTATGATCAAAGAATCATAATGGAAAAGAGGAGGTTATGATCAAGAATCATAATGGAAAAGGGGGAGGTTATGGTCAAAGAACCATAATGGAAATGGGGTAAGATCTTGGTCTATGTACCAAGATGAAGAATGGAAAGAATGTTATGACCTTTGTGTCTTAAATGAAATGATAATGTAAAGAGTAAATGAAACTTGTAGGTGAAATACAAGTGGTATGCAAACAAACATCAATTTGAATGTTAACGGGTCAAAATGGTTAATTGGGTGAAAATAATTGTAGACGTTAATTCGATAAGATGATATGCACTATTAAGTGTAGTGAAGTTGTTATGTTAAGTAAAGGATGGAACTTGCAAGGTGTAATGCAAGTGTTTGCACCCAAATGTGTCTTTGGGTGCAAACGGGTCAAAATGGGTGAATGAATGAAATAAGTAGAAATTACTTATCGTTATGATATATATCTCATTACTAATGGTGATATGTTTATGTGGTTGTAGGAAAAGCTCCGAAGTAGTCCAAGTCAAGTCCAAGGTGATCGCGGGTTCTCGTACATGTTTTTGGTGGTTTTGAGGATTTTGGAAATTTACTTGTATATGGTGATTTGATGCTTAAATTGTGTTTTGGTGATATGTTATTTGGTCATATGTGTTTTTGGTCAAAACCCAGGTGTTGGGAGAGTTTTGGTGTTGTTGGGTTTGAAAAAAAATGGGAAAAATGGTTAAGTAGGAAAGCTGCAAAAACAGCAAAAACCTGCTGTAAAAACAGGTCCCTCGCGCCACGCGAGGGAGGTGACCTGTTGTGTCGCGAGGCGCGACGGGTGTAAAAAAAAAAAAAAAAAAAAAAAAAAAAAAAATTTCTTGGGATTTAGTCTTCCGCGCGTTAAACTTTTGTTATTTTGAAAGTGGTGTGTTTCAACTTGGTATCAGAGCAATGGTTTGAGGGATTTGGTGTGGTGGCACCAAACTCAAACCGGATGCTCTTGATATGGGGGAAAAGGATACGAGAATCCATGAAGGACTTGACTAAGACTCGGAGCTTACGGAAACGAAAGGTTAGTAATGATTTGATAAGGTGGTTATGTATATGGTGTTTATGTATATGTGTGATTGAATGACAAGGTGTTATGTGTGCCGAAACTTGTCTTGTGACTTGTTATATGAATATGATAATTACAATTGGGCATAACGTATTATTAATCATGTCTGGTCAATATGATTAATAGGACGAGATGTGCAAGGGTCTTTATAATAACCATATGACAATGAACATTTACAAGGATTAGGTGAAGGTGATTATATATGTATGTATGTATATAAGTAGATAAGTATACGTATACTAAATACATATAGGGGTGTAAGTGTGATAAGTATTTAAGGTATTGATAGTATAAGGGTGTTAAGGTGTTTGTTACTATTTCTCAGTTAAGAGATGACGGACGAGAGAGACCACCACGAAAATGTTGATGTGAACGAAGAACCGTTGGATCCGAGGATCCAAGATATGATAAAGGAAGAAGTGGCCAAGGCGTTTGAGCAAGCCACAAATCTCTTAATGGAGGAAATGAGGGGAACTATTAAGCTCTCTCTCGAAGAGGTCATGAAAGAGAAAGATAAGGAACCTCGGGGTTGTACACTGAAGGATTTCATGGTGATCAAGCCCAAGGAATATAACGGGCAAGTGGACCCGATTCTGAGCCACAGGTGGGTGGTAGACATGGAGTCAAATTTTGAAACGACAAGGTGTAAACCCGAGGATAGAGTGATGTTTAGCGTGCCACTATTGACTGGGCGGGCTAAGGAGTGGCTGCTAAATCTCCGAAAGGAGAGGGGTGAAAGAGGGGTGACCTCCATGACATGGGAGGAGTTTAAAGCGGCATTCCTAAAGTACCATTGCCCACAGGCCGCTATTGACAGGATGACCGAGGAGTTTCTCCTCATGAGGCAGACGACAGAGACTATTGATGAATTAGCTGGGACTTTCTTCGATCGGGCCAAGTTCTGTCCAGATGTGGTGTCGACCGAGAAAGCCAAGATTGACAGGTTTTATGCTATGCTGACGGTGGAGTTCAGGGATAGCATATCTCCATCCTCATTTACCACACTTGTAGACTTAATAAACAGGTGTCGGGAAAGAGAGGTGGAGTTGAGGAGGCAAGAAGCTAGGGGAGAAAAGAGAAAACGTGAAATAGTGGATCAAGTGGTGAATAAGATAAAGGGCGGGAGCCCTAGTAAGAAGCAGTTCATCAAGCCTTCGTCGCGGGGGTGCAAAATTTGTGGAAGGGAGCACATTGGGGAGTGCCGGAAGGGATCTCTAAACTGCTATAAATGTGGAAAGTCGGGGCATTTTGCTCACCAGTGTTCAAGCCAAGTGCATATATGCTACAATTGTTATAAACCCGGGCACAATAGGGCGGATTGTCCCGAGTTAAAGCAAGGTGGAAGTGGAAAGAAAGTGGAGACGCCAAAGCCAAAAGGAAGAGCCTTCCACATTTCGGCGGAAGAGGCAAAGAACAACTCGGAGGTGGTGTCAGGTACATTCAAGATTAACTCATTACCTGCACTAGTTCTATTTGATTCGGGGGCTAGCCGTTCTTTTGTTTCCTTGAAAATTGTTAAGCATTCCTCTTTTGTAAGTAGCAAGTTAGATGAACCCTTAGAAATCGAAGCGGCTAATGATAAGAGTTTCCTTGTCTTCGACATTTTTAGAGATTGTAAGTTGAGAGCGGGGGGCGAAACTTTCTTTATTGATTTGATTCCTATGGCTATGGGAGACTTTGATGTTATTGTGGGGATGGATTGGTTGTCAAAGAATAAGGCGAGTATTTTATGTGGACCAAAGGTGATCCAACTTGTTTCCCCGTCGGGAGAGTCCATCTACATAGAAGGTGATAAAAAGGGTAAAGTAAGGTTGTGCACTTATGTGAAGGCGACCAAGTACATGGCGCGTGGGTGCAAGGCGTTCATGGCTTGTGTCGCGGATGTGAATGAAAGAGTAAAGGAGATTCACGATGTACCGGTCGTGAACCAATTCGTAGATGTGTTTCCTGACGAGTTACCGGGGATTCCGCCGGATAGGGAGATAGAGTTTGGAATTGACTTGATGCCGGGTGCTAAACCGGTAGCTAAAGCGCCTTATAGATTGGCACCGCCAGAAATGAAAGAACTCATGGAGCAATTACAAGAGTTTCTTGACAAGGGTTTCATACGCCCAAGTGTTTCACCTTGGGGTGCGCCCGTTCTCTTCGTCAAAAAGAAGGATGGGAGCATGAGAATGTGTATGGATTACCGGGAGTTGAACAAGTTGACAGTGAAGAATAGGTACCCATTACCTAGGATTGACGATCTTTTCGACCAATTGCAAGGGGCGTCATGGTTTTCTAAGATTGACTTGAAGTCCGGGTATCATCAATTGAAAGTGAAGGAAGAGGATGTTCATAAGACAGCTTTTCGCACTCGTTACGGTCACTATGAGTTTACGGTTATGCCTTTCGGTTTGACCAACGCACCTGCGGTTTTCATGGATCTCATGAACCGGGTGTGTAGACCGTTCGGTCATTGTATTTATTGACGATCTTCTCATCTATTCAAGGAGCGAGGGTGATCACGCTTGTCAATTGCGTGAGATTCTTGAAGTCTTGCAAAAGGAGAAGCTTTATGCTAAATTCTCCAAGTGCGCATTTTGGTTGCGCGAGATCCAATTCTTGGGTCATGTGATTAATGAAAGAGGAATTACCGTTGACCCATCCAAGATTATGGCGGTTAAAGAATGGTCATCACCGAAGACGCCTTCGGAGATTAGAAGTTTCTTGGGGTTAGCGGGTTATTATCGGAGGTTCATCGAAAACTTCTCTCGGATTGCTTTGCCGATGACGAAGTTGACTCGTAAGGAGACAAAGTTTGTTTGGAGTCCCGAGCAAGAATCTGCCTTTCAACTCTTGAAAGAAAAGTTGACTAAGGCGCCTGTTTTATCCTTACCGGACGGGACCGAGGATTTTGTTGCTTATTCGGATGCCTCGCATTCGGGGTTGGGGTGTGTTTTGATGCAAAGGGGGAAAGTGATTGCCTATGCATCTAGGCAATTAAAGACTCACGAGGTGAATTACCCAACCCATGATTTAGAGCTTGCAGCCGTGGTTTTCGCGCTCAAGATTTGGAGGCATTATTTGTATGGTGCTAAGTGTACGATCTACACGGATCACAAAAGTCTCAAATATTTCTTTGACCAAAAGGACCTCAATATGAGGCAAAGACGATGGCTTGAATTGGTTAAGGATTATGATTGTGAGATACTTTATCATCCGGGTAAAGCGAATGTTGTGGCGGATGCGCTTAGTAGAAAGTCAAGTCATTCACCTATCAAGGTGAAGTCATTTAAGATGACAATTTCATCATCTCTTATTGATGAAATCCGGGAGGCCCAAGTGTTAGCACTTGGTGGTGACTTGAAGAAAGAGCGGATGGTTGCTTATGTTGATAAGCTTGGTGAAAATAGCATGGGCTTGAAGACATGCTTTGATAGGATTTGGATTCCTAGGTTGTCAAGTGTATTGACAACTATTTTAGATGAGGCGCATAAATCCAAATATTCTATCCATCCGGGGGCCACGAAGATGTTTTATGATTTAAAGTGTCATTTTTGGTGGCCGGGAATGAGGCGTGATGTTGTTAAGTATGTTGAGAGGTGTCTCACGTGCTTAAGAGTGAAGGCGGAACACCAAAAGCCGTATGGAAAGCTCCAACCGCTTGAAATACCGCTTTGGAAATGGGAAAATATAACCATGGATTTGATCACTAAACTACCAAAGACTCGAAAAGGTTATGATGCGATATGGGTAGTAGTGGATCGGTTGACGAAGAGTACACATTTCCTTCCTATAAAGGAAACGTATTCTTCGGATAGATTGGCGGAAATGTATGTGAAAGAAATTGTGTCACGCCATGGGGTGCCGGTGTCGATTATATCGGACCGGGATACGAGATTCACTTCTCGTTTTTGGAAGAAATTCCATGAGGATATGGGGACAAGGTTGAACCTCAGCACCGCTTATCATCCACAAACGGATGGGCAAAGCGAGCGTACGATTCAAACGCTCGAGGATATGTTACGCGCGTGTGCTTTGGATTTTGGGGGTAGTTGGGACGACCATTTACCGTTGGCGGAATTTGCATACAATAATAGTTACCATTCTAGCATTGGTATGCCGCCTTTTGAGGCATTGTATGGGAGAAAGTGTCGAACACCCGTGTGTTGGGGTGAGATTGGTCAACGGGAGCTTGGTAGTGTCGAAGTGGTCAAGGAAACTAATGATAGTATTGACCAAATTAGAGCACGCTTGAAGGCGGCTCAAGATCGCCAAAAGTCTTATGCGGATAATAGGAAACGGGCGATTGAGTTTCAAGTGGGGGACTTTGTGCTTTTGAAAGTCTCTCCTTGGAAAGGGGTGATACGGTTTAGGAAACGGGGGAAGTTAAGTCCTCGTTTCGTCGGACCGTTTAAGGTGATAGCAAAGGTGGGTACGGTAGCTTATCGTTTGGAGCTACCGGAGGGACTAAGTAGACTTCATAACACATTTCATGTGTCTCATTTGCGGAAGTGTTTGGCGGATGAATCTACTTTTGTCCCTTTGGACGATATCGAATTAGATGAAAAGTTGGATTATGTGGAAGAGCCGGTGGCAATCTTGGATAGAAAAGTGAAGCGCTTGCGCAATAAAGAGATTAGCCAAGTATTGGTGAGGTGGAAACATAGAAAGGGAGCGGAAATGACTTGGGAAACCGAGGAAGAAATGCTTAAACATTATCCGAACCTTTTTATGTGAAGTCGGGTTTCGGGGACGAAACCCAAATAAGGGGAGGTGATTTGTAACGAACCAAAATCCGGGTTTCGTTTTCAAATAAATAAAGCATTTTAATAAATATTATGGTGAAAATAATATTTATGAAATAAGTTGAAATAAGTGGGTTTCAAGTTAATAATGAAGTTATGTTAGTTTTAACTAACTATGGAATGAAATGAGTGAAATGGAAGTTAAGGGGCCAAATGTGTAAATGGCAAAATCTGCCATTTTGACTAGCAAAAGTCAAAATAAACCTCATTTGTGTTTGAGGTCGTTTATGTTCAAGAGAAGAAAAAGGAGAAATCTCAATTGAAGCTCAAATCGTGCATTTAGAGCTTGATTTGTGGGGGTTTTGGCTTGCACATCACTCTCCTAACATCAAGTAAGTGATTTCTTTCCTTTGATTTCACTTTGAATGTGATATTTGGTGGGTTTTGAAGAAATCCGAAAATCGAGTATGCATGTGATGAATTAGTGTTAGATTATTGATAATCTAGCTAAACTAAAGTTAAAGAATGATGATTTACATCCTAGAACCCTTTGATTTTGATTATGAGAAGTTAGGGTTCATATGGTGAAAATTTGGGGTGTTTGGATCATGAGGCTAGAATGTTGAATTAATGAAGAATAAGTGTTTTTAAGATGTTAGACACTTGAACAAACACCAAATTAACTTAATAATGATTTTTGAAAGAAGAATTAGTGTTAAGATTAAGTTAATGAAACTCAAGTAGGTGAGTTTGTGGTGAAAGAGGGTGTTTGGTTATGAGGATAACCCAAACGGGTCAATTTGGGTTGGAAATGGGAAATTGGGTGTGAACTCAGTTTTAAAGTGAATTTTTATGTATGTTTAGATTACTAAACTAGGTGTATATGTTTAGGTAATCAAATTGCTAAACTAGAAGGAAGTGCGGGATCTTCAAATCCGCAAGGTAAGTGCCTTTGCACTTACTTAGTAATGTGATATGTGATGTATGAGTTATGTTGTGCATAGTATGAATGATACATGAAAAGTATTGATTATGCATAAGTGTATGTATGAATGTGAATATGGTTATAATACTATATTGAATATGTGGAGGTTATGATCAAAGAATCATAATGGAAAAGAGGAGGTTATGATCAAAGAATCATAATGGAAAAGAGGAGGTTATGATCAAAGAATCATAATGAAAAAGAGGAGGTTATGATCAAGAATCATAATGGAAAAGGGGGAGGTTATGGTCAAAGAACCATAATGGAAATGGGGTAAGATCTTGGTCTATGTACCAAGATGAAGAATGGAAAGAATGTTATGACCTTTGTGTCTTAAATGAAATGATAATGTAAAGAGTAAATGAAACTTGTAGGTGAAATACAAGTGGTATGCAAACAAACATCAATTTGAATGTTAACGGGTCAAAATGGTTAATTGGGTGAAAATAATTGTAGACGTTAATTCGATAAGATGATATGCACTATTAAGTGTAGTGAAGTTGTTATGTTAAGTAAAGGATGGAACTTGCAAGGTGTAATGCAAGTGTTTGCACCCAAATGTGTCTTTGGGTGCAAACGGGTCAAAATGGGTGAATGAATGAAATAAGTAGAAATTACTTATCGTTATGATATATATCTCATTACTAATGGTGATATGTTTATGTGGTTGTAGGAAAAGCTCCGAAGTAGTCCAAGTCAAGTCCAAGGTGATCGCGGGTTCTCGTACATGTTTTTGGTGGTTTTGAGGATTTTGGAAATTTACTTGTATATGGTGATTTGATGCTTAAATTGTGTTTTGGTGATATGTTATTTGGTCATATGTGTTTTTGGTCAAAACCCAGGTGTTGGGAGAGTTTTGGTGTTGTTGGGTTTGAAAAAAAATGGGAAAAATGGTTAAGTAGGAAAGCTGCAAAAACAGCAAAAACCTGCTGTAAAAACAGGTCCCTCGCGCCACGCGAGGGAGGTGACCTGTTGTGTCGCGAGGCGCGACGGGTGTAAAAAAAAAAAAAAAAAAAAAAAAAATTTCTTGGGATTTAGTCTTCCGCGCGTTAAACTTTTGTTATTTTGAAAGTGGTGTGTTTCATAAAGCATGAAGTATGTAACTGATGGAGACAATCTAGAGGGTCAAACTTAAGTAATTTTTTTTAAAACTACGGGGCCCTTAGGAGACCGGGCCCCGGACGGTCGCCCTCCCCGCCCCCCTTAGGGCCGCCCCTGGATAGAGCATTAAATAAAATAATTATAAAAACAATTAAAAAATAACAAGTGTCTCACCAAATAACTAAAGCTTTTACTTATTACTAGTGGGTTGGCTCGCGCAAAGCAGCGTGTGTCACCAAAGCTCTTTTTGAGAGTGCAATCTAATCCGACATGCCTTATACAAAGATTATATTTGTGTATTATTATTATAAGCTTCAAACCTAGCTCATGGGCCGAGCCAAGCCTAGCTCGGGCTCAGCTTGTTTACAAACCAAACCGATACAAATTAGCAAGTTTACAAACGAAACGATTTCAAGCCAAGTTTTTTTTAAGCAAGCTTCAAACCTCGATTAAATATCCAAAATTTTGCACTAAAAAGATTATTCATTGTTTACCCAACGTCCCAATCTAACTAAAAAGGACATGGAATACATGATTTAATTTTTTCAAGTAAGAAGTCTTCTTTATTTAAAGGATTAGATTTTAATGTACTTATATATTATGTTTAATAAGTGATATTAAAAATGGTGTTTTTAAAATTAGATAAAATTATCCTTTTTGTCTACTTAATATGCATCCTAAGGTAGTATATTCATAGATAGGGCTGTAAACGAACCGAACCGAACCGAACTAAGCCTTGTTCGTGTTCGTTCGTTAAGCATTGAACTTGTTCACGAACGGTTCACGAACACTAATCGAACGAAATTTCATGTTCATGTTCGTTCATTAAGGAAATGGGTTGTTCACGAACGGTTCACGGACGTTACCGAACGGAGCGCTGTTCAGGACTTTTGATGTCAACCCTAATGCTTACATGATTTAGGATTGAGGGAAGCTTACATTATCTAGAATTGAGAACTTAGAAGCCCTAATCGAGTAATAGTGGATAGGGAAATGACGCATAAAAATTTTAAAAATTAAAGAATATAAAATGTTTAGATAAAATAAAATAGAAATATACAAAAATCTTAATGAACATCTTAAACAAATGAAAATGAACAGACATAAACGAACGTAAATGAACGAACGTTCACGAACAGCTTACCGAACGCTAACGAACAGATTACCGAACGTTCACGAACACAATTGAACGAACGAGACCTCTGTTCATGTTCGTTCATTTAGTTAATCAAACGAAATTTCTTGTTCATGTTCGTTCATTTATTAAACGAACGAACGTAAACGAACTTCCCGCCGAACGGTTCATGAACTGTTCGCTGAACGTTCAGTTCGTTTACAGCCCTATTCATAGAGTATAGATTAAGATCAGTGATAATTCTCATCCACATATGTTGTCAAATTATCAATAGTGGCCCAACCGGTGACACTTGGAAGGGTATCTATACTATCCATCTAGAAAGGTTGAAATTTTCAAGTTATATTTTTGTTTCTTTTGTGGAATTAATGTGATATCTACTTTTATTGATCCTATTAGACGATTTTTGGGATTGTATTTTTAAAAGTTTGTGTGAATTAAAATAATCTTTCAAATTAATTATTTTATTATAAAATAATCAAACAATCAATTTCATCCAAATAATTATATGTTGTTTAAAAGAAAATAGGAAATGACAAATTACGTCCTTTATGTATTATCTATATTTCAGTATACATCATTTAACTAAGAAAATTACATAAAATGCTATTTATGTTTAAAAAACTTTGCACCTTACTTCCTTTGATCAAACGACCGTTAAATTTTACCGTTAAGTCTGGTCACGTGACATGCACATGAGGGTATTTTGGGTCTTTCCCATATAAAAGGAATATTCTTGTAATTTGTTTATGCGAAAGAGAGTTTACAGAAATAGTCATTTTATGCTAAAAAGATCAAAAACCCTCATGTGCCTTGCACATGACCTGATTTAACCGTCGTTAGGCTAAATGACGTAACATGAAAGGTTTTATAAACATAAAATACGTTTTCTATAATTTCTTTAGTTAAATAACGTATACTGAAATTTAGATACCACTTAAAGGACGTAATTTATAATTTGCTCAGAACAAAATAAGTAAAGATTGCAGAAACTATTTGAACCCATATTTCTATTACATATGTTGTCTCAACTCAACAAGAAGGTTTATTTTGTTATTTAAAATTGTGTCATGCCGACTTAATCGACATCCAACTAATAATGTAGAAAAAAAAAACTGTCATAGTTATAAGGCGGTCCCATGGCCCTGTCTGCTATTGGACAAGATATTTGATTTAGATACGTCAATTTGGATGCAATCCTTTTGGTTATATATATGGTGTTGGAGAATTTGTTTTATCATCTAAAATAATCAAATGAATTCAGATAACTACTTTAATAGTGTCTTATACGGTTTTTAAAACACGCATTTTGACCCTTTAAATATCTAGTTTATACGAAATATATGAAGCCAAAAATACTTCAAACCACAAGAAAAAATGAAAATGAAAATAAAAATTTGTAAACTTAAGAACTTAGAAGGCTTTGGGTAAAAATCAGTTTTTCTTGAGGGCGATGGGTTAATGATAGCTTGAGAACATAGTGATGGTGATGAAGATTGTTCAAATAAGCTTATGAAAATTCAAAATTTTAATTGCCAAACGAAAAAGATAAAAATTTGGAATATGTAGACGGTTGCAATGATAATAAGGGCGTAAGTTAAATGCGTAAGCCGAAGTTTGAAAAGGAATTTTGCCGACAAACAAAAAATGAATGAAAAATTTAAATATGTGGTTAAACATGCAAAGAGAAACGTAGAAAGTTGCGACGGTTCGATTTTGAATACTGAAATACAGATAAAAAAAAGCATGTCAAAACGGTATATTAGAAAATAAAAAAAAGTTGAGTCGTTAAAAACGAGCGTTAAGAAACACGAAAGTGAATTAAAAAAAAGAAGTAAAAATACATCACATTTGATATGGCTCGGTTTTGAATGAAACGTATGTCGAAACGTAGATAGAAATAAACAAACTGTATGTCTAATTGCTGTTAAAGCGTCATTTTTTAAATGTTGTAAAATGAAAACAAAAAAAACTATAAAAAAAAAAACATTCAAGCAACTTCGACGACTCGTACGTTCGTATTTTAATTACTTGTACATTATTTTTTATGCATGAAAAAGGATGTCACTTCACTTTTTTTAATCTGAGTATAGTTTTACCATACTTTTATTATTAAAAACCGACTTTAAAAATATGTCGGTGTGTTGTATATAACACACGTGTTATTACTCGTATAACATTCATTATTATCATTTTAAAACATACGTTATTATAAAACATGTGTTAATACTAAAACGTAAATAGAGTTACCCTCACCCGCAAGGACACGTGTCGCGTTCTAATGATTTTGTATGTTTCAAAAGTATATTTTTTTTATCTTTGTACGATAACCGGTGCCTATATAAGTAATGTTTTCAAAAACTGTCAGCGCTTTTGCATTAATAAACAAAAAAAAAAAAAAAAAAGATAACCCGCTATCCATAAATAAAGTCATCCATTATATTAATGGAAAAGAAAACAAAGAGAGAGAAAAAGAAAACTAAAATATTGTGATCTCCAAATTTACAATATATTCAATAATGTGGCTTTGAAATATAGCCAACTTACTAAATTTGCACATCACTTGTGCTTTTTGAACTTTCAAATTTAAAACCTAACTTTTAGCTACATATGTACAAAGCCACCACCGGAAACTACCAGCACTGGTCCGTTTCCCATCTCCGGCCACTGTATCCACTATATCCCGCCGGCGACGAACTCCGGACAGCCATTTTCTGTCTCATTAACAGACTACGATCATAATCGGCTCGTTTTCCTGGATCTGACAACGTAGCGTAAGCAGAATGCACTTTCATGAACTCATCAGCCGACGAATCATGATTTCCGACATCCGGATGCAAAACTCTGGCCAATCTACGGTACGCCGCCTTGATCTCCACCGTATCGGCTCCGATTTGTATCCCGAGGACTTCGTATAGCGAGGAAGGAGTACCAATGCGTTGAGATCTGGTTGTATTAGCGGAAATTGGATGTGAATTAGGTTTGCCGTACCGGACGGAGCTTGACGGCGGTTGATTGACGGTGAAATTGGGGGAAGTGAAGAAGCAGGATGAAGTTGAAAACGCCATCGTTTTGGAAGGATGAAATTGGAATGCTTGTGGATTTTTGAGTGGTGAGATGGATTGGATAAGGAGTTATATAGATGCGAAAAAACGATGGGTGCTGAGCTGGATATTATGAAGCAAATTGATTTTTTTTTATTCAAGATAATCCTTTCAGTTTGCTGATATCCATTCATTTATGGGGTCATGTGGGTCGGTGTGGCAGACTGGCATTGGTCGGTCCATATACGAAGAAAATCGACTCTTCACTTTTTGGCTATTAATAATGGCGTCAGCCGTGTGAAAAAAAACCGACATCCACAAAAAAACCGATTTGATTTAGTATTTGAAATTACAATTTAGATTTTGAGGGGTGAGTTGAAGTTCGAGTTTCAGGTAACAGACATTCACGTTATTTTAAACTAAATAAGATCATAAACGGTATACTCGCAAACCCACTAGGCATTGAGTAATTAGTAGCCGACATGCATGAAATATTGTTTTATAATCAGGTATAAGACTTAAACTAGCAATGCTCTTCTCATACTTGACCCATTCTCATCCCTATCCTAGTTGTTACGACTTCAAATTGTGAATTTCTATATCGGATATACATTCTTTTAAAATCGGTTTATTTAGTTTAACCGATTTAACTTAATAACTATGTATGTAACCAATTTAATTGATTTAACTAAATAACTGTGTCTCTAAGTTTAACCGAATAATCGTATTTGAATTTTGATTTTGGTTTTCGGTTCGGTTATTGGATATACCGATTTTTTTAAAATTGGTTTATTCGGTTCGTTTAGACATATTTCCAATTCGGTTTGGTTTTAAAATAGGCCTAAAGTAATTTCAAAACTAAATAAAACGAACAAATCGAAAACCGAACACATGAAAACCCCAATAGTAAACCGGTGTAACTAGTACACTCTTCGGACAAGTTGGACCGTTTTGCTTTCAAAAACCAAAAAGAAACGGGTTAGAAGTATTCAACCGAACCGGTGGAGGGCCTGTACTCCTTTCTGATCGACCGGTCTGGTGTCGTGATAAAAAACGAGGGTTTGATTTTTTAACGTGTGCTTACATAGTGTTTTGAACACATATTCCCCAAAAGTTGCTACTTTCAAACATATTTGTCAAAACAAAATCTAAAGATCGTTTTGAATTTCGATTCTATATGGACCCCACGCAATCCATATGATTTTGTGGTTTCTTCGAATTTTTGAACTAGTTTTCATGAACTAAAGTCTGAAGATGAAAATAATTTGATACTTTCTGGATTTTCCAATTTTATGAATATGTTTTTATATAAATAAAAGATGAAAATAATTTGTTGTGTTGGAGTCCCTCTATTAAATATGTTCCTTAATTTGATTATACTTGGATATTGGAAATTTAGTTAAAAAATAACTTTTTAAAAACTTTAGACGAAAATAATTATATTTAGACAAAACACGGTTTGATATAAACGCATAATCTTCTATCCTTCTCTCTATCATCATTTCTAGTCATACCTATATACAACTGGTTATGCGATCACGATTCTTAAATTAAAATTTATTATGTATTAAACGGGCGCATGTGTGTATAATGAGTATAAATATACACACACATACATATAGATGGCGCTTCCACTTATTACCAATTTATTCGTAAAAACGTAGTATTACACCAAGACACAACACTTGTATTTAAGGCCGATAGGTATTTGCATCCACAAAGTCTTCTGGTGGAGTGGTAGATCCATGACTTTCCAAATGAAAGGTCGTGGGTTCGAGTCTACCTTGAGACAAATTATTCCAGGTTGAGTCAGAAGGTTTTTCAAGTTGTGGGTTTCCTCCTAAGTGGGTCCCAGGTTCGTGTCCACTGCGGTTACAACATATTGGGAAAGACATGTATGACTCACAACAATACCCGGGATGCTCCCAAAGAGAGTATGAGTTTAAGAAAGTCGCCTTTCAAAAAAAGGTATTTGCATCCATTTAAATTTGCAAGTTTATGAAAACACATAACATTAAATACACCATGTAAATATGTAATAAAAACTTATTACAACAATAAAACAGGTCTGAACACATAGACACTTGGACACACTGCCTAATGTTAAACAGATCATTGTAAATGGATTAGATTGTTGTAAGCAACAATCGACTTCTTAAGTAGGGTAGTTTTTCTTTTAAATATACTATACTATAAGTAAAGAATAAAAGTTTAGATATAATGGCATAATTTTTTGAGAAAAATAATAAAGTATATATATGCTTAAAGATCGATGAAAAAAATGAAAAATCAAATTTAACAAATTTTTTTTGAACATCAATTTGGATCATTGACGGGTCATTGACCACCCTATCATCTTAACCACACAGGAGGAAATTCATCATATATGAGAAAACCTCATGACTTAACCTGGACTAGGGGTGAGCAGAAAACCGAATTAACCGACCCGTAACCGAATTAACCGACATAACCGAACCGAAATAACCGAACCGAATCAATAACCGACGGTGCGGTTTAGTGTTTTTAAGAAAACCGACTTTTTTGGTTCGGGTTCGGTTAAGCTACTATTTTTCACCGAAAATAACCGAACCGCACCGATTAACCGCACCACCCATGGTTAACCGAACCGAACCGCACCAAATATAACCGCCCCGTCAATTAACCGAACCGAAAGTTATGAAAGGGTTCACTTTCATGTTTTTTTTATGTTTAGCCCAATTATCTATTTGTTTAGCCCAATTGTTTTTGCGTTTTTTTATGTTTAGCCAACTAAAGGTATCTAGTAAACAAATGGCTGGTTCTAACTTCTAATGAGGCTAGGGTGCTTGATTTTGATGTATTTTGTCTTGATTTTACTGCTTGTTAGTCGACTAGAATTGCACCAAATTTAGTTATTGATTTAATAATTTTCAACAGTAGCTTTCTTCATGATGGGAGCTTCATTATTGTAGAAATACTCCATGTTAATTTTATTAGGATTGTAACAGTAGGCTTTTTTGACATTTTTGACAGTAGGTTTGTTGATTTACTATTGTTGACTGTTGTGATCATGAGAGGGGAAAAAGTAAAAAATAAAAATAAAAAAAGTTGGTTAACCGACCCATAACCGAAGAATTAACCGATTAACCATAACCGATTAACCGAAAACCGATCGGTTAAGAAACAGTCAAAACCGAAGATCTCGGTTTCGGTTTCGGTGGAGGGTGAAAACCGAACCGACCCGCCCCATGCTCACCCCTAACCTGGACCCTTTTTTCTTTTGTCACAAGTGATAGTTGAACCTATTGCATCCCTAATTTAACTTTTTTTAAAGGCAAATTTCATTTCAAGAAACCACCGCTAGCCAGAGGCTAGCAGCCCAAACAAGACAGAAACAACAAAAAGAAAAAAATAGACCAGAAGAGATACAGACAACAAACTCAACCTATTACAAGAAATTAAAAGAACACAAATTTTCACAATCAAGAGGCTCCAACTTAGCCCTATGTTTCAACCAAAGGAACCCTGTCGCTTTTATTTATTCGATAACTTTAATGATGGATATCGAGAGACCTTCAAAAATGAATTTGTTCCTAGCTTTCCATAACGCCAGAAGAATAATCGAGATTACCATATGTTGTTTGGTAGGGTGGAGGCTTCCGTATGTTTGAGGGTCGAACAAGTCCCTCGCCGTGAAGGCGTATATTGGTGGAAGCCTACACCAAGCTGAATTTTTTTGCCAAATAATCGTTGCAACATAAGGGGAGTGGGAGTGCCCAGCGGGTTCAAGAGCGGGTAGTCCACGGGTACGGCGACTCCCACTCCCACTCCCAGCGGGTAACATTGCGGGTAAGGCGCGGGTATTGTTAGGGGGTCTTGGAACCCGCCGAAACAAGATTTTTAACCCGCCGAAACAAGGAGAAAACATCTAAGTTTGCGGGTAAATAGCGGGTACCACCCTCACCGTGAAGGGTATTTTGGGAGGGTAGTTTGTTAAAATGAGGTGGCATGTCTTCATTGGTGGGTTTGAGAGAGTAGTTTGAAGTGGGAGGATACCACTCCCACCTCCATAACACGCAGCGAAGACGTGTTCCACCGTCTCTTCCACCTCCCGCAGAAAACGCACGTTGCCGATGTGATTTGTATGAAGTATATATATTTTAACTATTTTAAGTATCTATATTCAATCTTTTTATCCTTCCGATCACATTTAATTTTTTGTCCCTTCAGACCATATATAGCCTTATCCTCAATCTTAATAATTGAATAAGATTCATGCTCCATGCTACATTGCGCACACATAAAATCTTTGATGATCACACCCCTCATGGTTAAGTTTTGTTACATATTTGGTGATTTGTTTGGATGTTGTATTTTTTTCTTTGGAATCGTATAAGCAAACGACGAGCATTTCAAAACCAAATCTCGCATAAATCACAACCTATAGATTCAGCGTAGATCGAGACAGATCGCAATGAGGAAGTGGACTCTTCCGTCCGTCTTGTTTCTGATATGCCTTCTCTTTCTTCTTCCAGATCACGGTACGACATTTAGGGTTTTATCGTTTAATTTGTTAACGAATTTTCAGATTCTATGATTAGTTCATCTGATTACCTGTTCGTTCGATTTAGATGTATTTAATGAGAAAGTAGGTGATTAAATCATGTGTTCTGTTAACAGTTTCATGATCTGATGGAAATTGTTGATCTATGCTGATCTGTTTGTTGATAATTCTATACACGCGTTTGTTTGTTTGTAAATTGCATTCATTCAAGAGAATTAATGCCTTTTTTTGGCGATTTGATTTTGTATGTTGTAGCTGAATTGATGCAAAAATGTGTTACTTTGATGATAAGGCTATGAATATCTGCTACTATCTAGGTTTTGTCATAGTTATGTGAGGGCTAGTACCATCTATAAGAAGTTATTTCACAGCTAAGCTTCAAATTAAAGGAAAAACTCAATTTAGATGAAAGATAGCTAGTGAAACGGTAGATAGATCATCCGTTTGCTCTCATTTTTAAGATCTATGAGCAATTTTTTCAGAACAGGACCGGACAATGAACCGGCTGCCTACAGGTCCACCGGTTGGATAAGATTAAGAACCGGATGACGTCATAATATAACTTTTAAAACGATGTATATAGATATAAAACATAAAATAGTTTGTATTCTTACGTCAATTTGTAATTTTAATGACATATGAAGACTTAAATAAATAAAATATATATCTTGGAATACTAAATTAGTTAAAAAGTGAGATTTTGAAATAAAAAAAGTAAAAAAAAATAAAATTGGAATTCCGGTCCGATCACACTGTTCGTGTCGGTAATCGGGCTGGTTCTAAAAACAATGAAAATGGTTCAAATAGGCATAATCGGATCGGTTCTAAAAACAATGTCTATGAGGATAGAAGACGAGCAAGAGGATCAGTTTAACTTCATGTTTTAGTATTTTTATTTACTTAGCTTCTGAATGTGGTCTGATGATCTTCTTGGTTATGCTGTATAGGTCGAAAGCTGCACGCCAATGCAGAGACTGATTCAGATGAACTAGTGAATCCACCAAAGGTTGAAGAAAAGCTTGGTGCTGTTCCACATGGTTTATCCACTGATTCTGATGTTGCCAAGAGGTTTGCTATAGCTTTTTGCATAGTTTCAGATATACCTGAATTAATTCATTATTCATGTAGTGTTTCTGATCTTGCTACTTAACTCTTGACTTTAAAAGATAACAGTCAACTAAGAATTTTTGTCCCGGAGTTAATACTTTTGAATATAGGATTACTTTTTTTTATTTAATTTCATGTAAAAAAATATATTGTCTTGCTATTAAATAATTTTAAGAGGTTTTATTGTAATGATTCAGGGAAGCTGAATCGATGTCCAGGAAAAATCTTCGCAGCAATGCCGAGAAGTTTGAGTTTCAGGCTGAAGTATCTCGGCTTATGGACATCCTTATTAACTCCCTTTACAGCAACAAGGACATTTTCTTGAGGGAATTAATATCCAATGCATCTGATGTAAGTTTGCATTTTGCTTTTCATATCATTCGGAGCCCAGCTAAGTGTGATTTTAGTTTTTACGCTCTTCTTACTCTTTCTTTGCATACAAATTTCAGGCTCTGGACAAAATTAGATTCCTTTCTCTTACTGATAAGGAGGTACTCGGTGAAGGTGATGATACCAAGCTTGAGATCCAGGTTTGTATATGACTATATATGCTATTTCCCCCTTAATTTTAACTTTTGTCTTGAGTTCTCAAATCTAATCGACATTGGGTTTGCAATTTAATGACTTGCAGATTAAGTTAGACAAAGAAAATAAGATCCTTTTCATTCGTGATAGAGGTGTGGGTATGACAAAGGAGGATTTGATCAAGAACTTGGGTACAATTGCCAAGTCTGGAACTTCAGGTATTTTGTCTTAGCAGCAAAGGGTAGACTAAAAAACATTACTTTTTGTTGGTGAAGTTGTTTAACAATTTTTTTTTCTTGTATCTAGCTTTTGTGGAGAAGATGCAGACAGGCGGTGATCTTAACCTTATTGGACAGTTTGGTGTTGGATTTTATTCTGTATATCTTGTTGCCGACTATGTGGAAGTAATCAGCAAACACAACGATGACAAACAGTATGTCTTTGCAGTTTTGTGCCATTATAATTGCATCGTTTCTGCACTAGCTTGTTATAACTGTACTAATTTACTATTTAACAACTTTTTAGATACGTGTGGGAGTCGAAGGCTGATGGTGCATTTGCAATTTCTGAAGATACATACAATGAGCCACTTGGTCGTGGTACTGAAATAAGATTGCACCTTAGGGAAGAAGCTGGGGAATACCTTGAAGAGTCAAAATTGAAGGAATTGGTCAAAAAGTATTCTGAATTTATCAACTTCCCCATATACCTCTGGGCCACCAAAGAAGTTGATGTTGAAGTCCCTGCTGAAGAAGATGATTCCAGTGATGATGAAGAAAAACGTAAGTCTGAAACCCTTGTTGAACTTGTTTTATCTGTTATGATTTATGACTCCTTTCTTATATTGTATTCATAATTTCATTTTATCTAATTTTCTTGAATGATTAAGCAGCAGAATCAACTGAAGGCGAAGAGAAAGAAGATGAAGATTCTGACAAAGAAGAAGATGAAGAAAAGCCAAAAACCAAAACCATCAAAGAAAAAACTTATGAATGGGAACGCTTGAATGATGTTAAAGCTATATGGTTGAGAAGTCCAAAAGAAGTGACAGAGGAAGAATACACAAAATTCTATCACTCTCTCGCTAAGGTGAATCTAAATCCCATAATTTCAATTTTCAAAACCCATAGTCCGGTTATATTTTGTTCTAATATGTTTTTGTATGACAGGATTTTGGTGATGAGAAGCCAATGGCATGGAGTCACTTCAATGCTGAAGGTGATGTTGAGTTCAAGGCTGTTTTATTCGTGCCACCCAAGGCTCCTGCTGATTTATACGAGAGTTACTACAATGCCAACAAATCAAACCTCAAGCTTTATGTTAGAAGAGTATTTATTTCAGATGAATTCGACGAGCTTTTGCCTAAATATCTATCATTCTTGCTGGTAATGTGCTCTATCTATTATTTATGCAAGCAGTATAGTATTTGTTTATTACTGTTTTCTTATTCTAATGCATGGTTGTTGCTAACAACCATTTATTGTTTGTTTCATCAGGGTCTTGTTGATTCTGACACGCTACCACTTAATGTATCACGAGAAATGCTTCAACAACACAGCAGCTTGAAGACGATTAAAAAGAAACTTATCAGGAAGGCACTTGACATGATCCGCAAGCTTGCTGAAGAGGACCCTGATGAAATTCATGATAAAGAAAAGAAAGGTAAGTTGAAGCTTAAATCTCTTGTATCATACATTTATTTAAGTATGTTTTATCTCTTGATTTTGATATTTAAGTTATTTTGTGCTGCAGAGGTGGAAGAATCAAAGGAGAATGATGAGAAGAGAGGCCAGTATGCTAAGTTCTGGAATGAGTTTGGCAAGTCGATTAAACTCGGTATCATTGAGGATGCAGCAAACAGAAATCGTTTGGCTAAACTTCTTAGATTTGAGACGTATGAATATTTCATTTTTCATTTTTTTTTCACATGGTTATACACATTCATGATATCCTAATTTCTTTTTTCTTTTAATTTATATTGCAGCACGACATTAGAAGGCAAACTAACATCCCTTGATCAATACATCTCAAGAATGAAATCAGGTCAAAAGGATATCTTCTACATCACAGGAAGCAGCAAGGAACAGCTTGAGAAATCTCCATTCCTTGAGAGGCTTAAAAAGAAAAATCTCGAGGTACAACACTTTCTTCTATTATTATCTTAACATCCAATAATACATTTATGCAAATTACAAATCTTGAAGAATAAACATGACGATTGCTTATTTGCTTTTGCAGGTGATCTTTTTCACCGATCCTGTGGATGAGTACTTGATGCAATACTTGATGGATTATGAAGACAAGAAATTCCAAAATGTATCAAAGGAGGGTTTGAAACTAGGTAAGGATTCCAAAGACAAAGAAATCAAGGAATCATTCAAAGAATTAACCAAATGGTGGAAGGAATCCCTTGCCAGTGAGAACGTTGATGATGTCAAGATTAGCAACCGTTTGGCTGACACCCCTTGCGTCGTGGTAACCTCCAAGTATGGATGGAGTGCTAATATGGAAAGAATCATGCAATCTCAAACCCTATCCGATGCCAGCAAACAAGCATACATGCGTGGCAAACGAGTACTCGAGATCAATGCTAGACATCCAATTATTAAAGAGCTCCGTGAGCGGGTCGTAAAGAATCCCGAGGTAAACAATCATATAAATAATCAAATGGTTAATATTTTTATTTTGCATGAAAAAGTTCCTCAACACAATTTTGATACAGTAACTCATCATTATATACGGGTATTTAACTTCTTAAATAATGTATATACTTCAGGATGCAAGTGTAAAGACAACCGCTCAACTTATGTACCAAACAGCATTGATGGAGAGTGGATTTATGTTACCCGATCCTAAGGACTTTGCGTCACGTATATACGATTCTGTGAAAGCAAGTTTGAACGTAAGTCCCGATGCAGTTGTTGAAGAGGAAGACGAAGTAGAAGAAACCCCGGAGGTTGAGACCAGCAGCAGCAGCCAGAAGGAAGAAACTGATTCCACACCCACAGAAGAAGAGGAGGATATTAAGGACGAGTTGTAGGTTTTTAATTAGTGAGTTAACTCGTTAGATTTAAACAAAGTTTTATTGTTGGAAGATGATATGCATTAATGTACTGTTTTTGCCATCGGCTTGGAAAATGTACTACATACATTGTTAGCAGGAGTTTTGTGTGTTTTGGGTCATTTTCTACCTTTGTTATTTGATTGCTAGTTGTACTTTTTTATTAATAAATATTAGTACTTTAAAAATGTAATAACTAGTGAAATAGGTTTAATCTCAAAAGAATTGTCGTCAACTCGACACACTTTTTCAAATAGATACAGTGAAAAATGATTATTTAGGTTGCAATAGAAAAATAGAAAAGGTAAACCATCCAATGAAACCAAGGTCTATGTGAGTAGAATGACCAATGGTCAAAGCCCACGTTCTATTGACCAAGGCTAAAAATCAATGTACTTAAAAATATTTTTTTAGAACCAGACCGGACAACGAATCTTGTGACATCACAAACCGGTTAGACTGGATTTAAAAATCGTGTGACATCATAAATAATATAAAAATTAAAAAATATGTATATAAATACAAAATATAAAACATTTTTTGTTTTGATGTGAGTTTGCAAATTTAATTTTATATGAATGCTTAAATAAATATAATATGTAACTTGAAATACTAAATTAATAAAAAATGAGATTTTGAAGAAAAAAAGACAAAAAAATGGAAATTCGGTCCGGTTTAAATGAAGCGGTTCAACTACACACAACCGAACCAGCTATGTGCCCGGTTCCCGGTCCGATCTGGTTCCGAAAACACTGCTTAACATTATTAACACCAGTTAAACGAACCGAACGTTCAGGGAACAGTTCGTGAACAGACAAAAAATGGGGAAGTTCATTTATGTTCGTTCGTTTAATAAATAAACGAACATGGACAAGAAACTTCGTTCGTTTAGTTAAATGAACAAACATGATCACATGTCGCGTTCGCTCATTTATGTTCGTGAACGTTCAATAATGTGTTCGTTTATATTCTGAATGTTCGTTCAGTCTTTAAAGGTTTTTAAATTTTATCAATTAAAAGTATTTGTTTATTGTGTTTACAATAAATATGTCAATTGTCAAGTACTTAATATTTATTTTTTGTGGATTTTGTGTAAGATATATTGATATGAAAATGCCGATTTTATCCTCAAATGAATTTGTGTTCGTTTGTGCTCATTTGTATTAGTTACATAGAATTATCGGACGAACACGAACATTCTCATTTCCTTAATGAACGAACACGAACAGGAAATCTCGTTCGGTTATGTATTCGTGAACAGGAAATTTCCTTAATGAACGAATACAACAAGACTTTATTCGTGTTTGTTGGATTCGTTTGCACCTCTACTTGACGCGGATCTTGTTTCGTGTCACGTTGAGTTATGATTTATCTTAGTTAAACACTTAACAGGGGCAGCAACTGAGTCTGATACGATACGGACGGGTATACTCAGCCCACCCGAACTGGGCCAAGTAGCAGACCAGCAATCTGGATCTAAATCTGATCACCAGTCAAGGCCCAAACGAATAGTCCATAAACCCGTGCGGTTTAGAGATTTGCTCGCATGCATCCAATCCAAGTCAAACTATTCAAAAACCCATGCCAGGTGTTGGGTCATTTCATTTACCCAATAATAGGGTGTTCAAAAAAATCCGAATTCAAAACCGAACCCGAATTATTTGAAATTTCGAATCCGAATTATCCGAAAATTCGGATATCCGATTCGGATAATGATTTTCAGATATTTCGGATATCCGAATATCCGAAATATTTTATTTTTTTATTATTTATTATTTATTTATATAATTATATTACACTTATTCAAACAAACCCTAAAAGGCTATTTCGGATATGTTCACTGTGCTCCATACTCTCTTCAGTTTCAGCGCAGCCACCACTCCAAGGCTAGTTCACGTCTCTATGCTTAACCTTCAGGCTTGGCTCTCAGGACAAGAATCATCTCAAAGCTACCTGGTAAAGAAATCTAATGTGTCTTCTAAGTAAAAGTACGGCTTTTGTAGTTTCACAGATATAGACTCAAATCAAGGTAGTTTTTTAATACAAATTTTAGAAAACGTTATATAGCTATTTTTTTAAAAATGTTTTATAAACACATTGAAAGAAATGTTTAATTTATAAAAATGTTTTATGAACAAACTTTTTTTCTTAAATGAAAAACATTTCATAAGAGATAGAGCCAGGGCCGGTCCTGAGATTCCTCAAAATGTTTTGGGCCCGGGACATTTAAAAAAAACGGACCCCATAATATAAACTCATAATGACATAATAAAAAACTATAACAAACAAATAACGATTATTTTGTTATTTTTTAATAAGTTTGAAAATCTTGTGGGTTTTTTTTTTAATTTCTAAGTGAGTTAATAAGATAAATGGATAATACAAGTAATGGGCATTTTTTTATTTTCTAAGTGGGTTAATAGTACATAAAAGAAACGTATGAAGTTGCCACGACTCGGTCATGGAGTTCGAAAAATAGATAAATTGTGGCACGAATAGGAGTTAACATTGAAACGATAAATTCGTTAAACTTGAGGTGGTAAAATTAACAATTTATAAAGCTAGGGGTGAGTTTTGCAATTTTACCAAAGTGGGGGGGGAGAGAAGTGTCAAATTACCAATTTATAAAGTTTGAGGTTAGTTATACCATTTTCGCAAAGTCAGGGGTGTCAGATTAATAATTACAAAGTTGTGGGTGACTTTTGTAATTTAAGTAAAGTTAGGGGGAGCAATGATCTATTTAAAAAAAAAATAAAAATAAAAATGAGGGTTGAAGGAATCGAACCTGCAACCTCCTTGAGTGGAAGAACATTAATAAGTAATTTAAAACCAACCCATCTAACTCAAGCTTTTGTAATATTCTAAAGCATGAAGTATGTAACTGATGGAGACAATCTAGAGGGTCAAACTCAAGTAATTTTTTTTTAAAACTACGGGGTCCTTTAGGAGACCGGGCCCCGGACGGTCGCCCTCCCCGCCCCCCCCCCTAGGGCCGCCTCTGGATAGAGCATGAAATAAAATAATTATAAAAACAATTAAAAAATAACAAGTGTCTCACCAAATAACTAAAGCTTTTACTTATTACTAGTGGGTTTGCTCGCGCAAAGCAGCGTGTGTCACCAAAGCTCTTTTTGAGAGTGCAATCTAATCCGACATGCCTTATACAAAGATTATATTTGTGTATTATTATTATAAGCTTCAAACCTAGCTCATGGGTCGAGCCAAGCCTAGCTCGGGCTCAGCTTGTTTACAAACCAAACCAAGCCTAGCTCGGGCTCAGCTTGTTTACAAACCAAACCGATACAAATCAGCAAGTTTACAACCGAAACGATTTCAATTCAAGTTTTTTTCAAGCAAGCTTCGAACCTCGGTTAAGTATCCAAAATTTTGCACTAAAAAGATTATTCATTGTTTACCCAACGTCCCAATCTAACTAAAAAAGACATGGAATACATGATTTAATTTTTTCAAGTAAGAAGTCTTCTTTATTTAAAGGATTAGATTTTAATATTATGTTTAATAAGTGATATTAAAAATGGTGTTTTTAAAATTAGATAAAATTATCCTTTTTATCTACTTAATATGCATCCTAAGGTAGTATATTCATAGAGTATAGATTAAGATCAGTGATAATTCTCATCCACATATGTTGTCAAATTATCAAATAGTGGCCCAACCGGTGACACTTGGAAGAAGGGTATCTATACTATCCATCTAGAAAGGTTGAAATTTTCAAGTTATATTTTTGTTTCTTTTGTGGAATTAATGTGATATCTACTTTTATTGATCCTATTAGACGATTTTTGGGATTGTATTTTTAAAAGTTTGTGTGAATTAAAATAATCTTTCAAATTAATTATTTTATTATAAAATAATCAAACAATCAATTTCATCCAAATAATTATATGTTGTTTAAAAACAAAATAGGAAATGACAAATTACGTCCTTTATGTATTACCTATATTTCAGTATACATCATTTAAATAAGAAAATTACATAAAATGCTATTTATGTTTAAAAAACTTTGCACCTTACTTCCTTTGATCAAACGATCGTTAAATTTTACCGTTAAGTCTGGTCACGTGACATGCACATGAGGGTATTTTGGGTATTTCCCATATAAAAGGACTATTCTTGTAATTTGTTTATACGAAAGAGGGTTTACAGAAATAGTCCTGTTACGTTAAAAAGATCAAAAACTCTCATGTGCCTTGCACATGACCTGATTTAACCGTCGTTAGGCTAAATGACGTAACATGAAAGGTTTTATAAACATAAAATACGTTTTCTATAATTTCTTGAGTTAAATAACGTATACTGAAATTTAGATACCACTTAAATGACGTAATTTATAATTTGCTGAGAACAAAATAAGCAAAGATGCAGAAACTATTTGAACCCATATTTCTATTACATTTCTATTACATATGTTGTCTCAACTCAACAAGAAGGTTTATTTTGTTATTTAAAATTGTGTCATGCCGACTTAATCGACATCCAACTAATAATTTAGAAAAAAAAACTGTCATAGTTATAAGGCGGTCCCATGGCCCTGTCTACTATTGGACAAGATATTTGATTTAGATACGTCAATTTGGATGCAAGTTGGTTGGCTTACTTTTGGTTATATATATGGTGTTGGAGAATTTGTTTTATCATCTAAAATAATCAAATGAATTCAGATAACTACTTTAATAGTGTCTTATACGGTTTTTAAAACACGCATTTTGACCCTTTAAATATCTAGTTTATACGAAATATATGAAGCCAAAAATACTTCAAACCACAAGAAAAAATGAAAATGAAAATAAAAATTTGTAAACTTAAGAACTTAGAAGGCTTTGGGTAAAAATCAGTTTTTCTTGAGGGCGATGGGTTAATGATAGCTTGAGAACATAGTGATGGTGATGAAGATTGTTCAAATAAGCTTATGAAAATTCAAAATTTTAATTGCCAAACGAAAAAGATAAAAATTTGGAATATGTAGACGGTTGCAATGATAATAAGGGCGTAAGTTAAATGCGTAAGCCGAAGTTTGAAAAGGAATTTTGCCGACAAACAAAAAATGAATGAAAAATTTAAATATGTGGTTAAACATGCAAAGAGAAACGTAGAAAGTTGCGGCGGTTCGATTTTGAATACTGAAATACAGATAAAAAAAAGCATGTCAAAACGGTATATTAGAAAATAAAAATAAGTTGAGTCGTTAAAAACGAGCGTTAAGAAACACGAAAGTGAATTAAAAAAAAGAAGTAAAAATACATCACATCTGATATGGCTCGGTTTTGAATGAAACGTATGTCGAAACGTAGATAGAAATAAACAAATTGTATGTCTAATTGCTGTTAAAGCGTCATTTTTTAAATGTTGTAAAATGAAAAAAAAAAAAAAAAAACTATAAAAAACGAAACATTCAAGCAACTTCGACAACTCGTACGTTCGTATTTTAATTACTTGTACATTATTTTTTATGCATGAAAAAGGATGTCACTTCACTTTTTTTAATCTGAGTATAGTTTTACCATACTTTTATTATTAAAAACCGACTTTAAAAAATATGTCGGTGTGTTGTATATAACACACGTGTTATTACTCGTATAACATTCATTATTATCATTTTAAAACATACGTTATTATAAAACATGTGTTAATACTAAAACGTAAATAGAGTTACCCTCACCCGCAAGGACACGTGTCGCGTTCTAATGATTTTGTATGTTTCAAAAGTATATTTTTTTTATCTTTGTACGATAACCGGTGCCTATATAAGTAATGTTTTCAAAAACTGTCAGCGCTTTTGCATTAATAAACAAAAAAAAAAAAAAAAAAGATAACCCGCTATCCATAAATAAAGTCATCCATTATATTAATGGAAAAGAAAACAAAGAGAGAGAAAAAGAAAACTAAAATATTGTGATCTCCAAATTTACAATATATTCAATAATGTGGCTTTGAAATATAGCCAACTTACTAAATTTGCACATCACTTGTGCTTTTTGAACTTTCAAATTTAAAACCTAACTTTTAGCTACATATGTACAAAGCCACCACCGGAAACTACCAGCACTGGTCCGTTTCCCATCTCCGGCCACTGTATCCACTATATCCCGCCGGCGACGAACTCCGGACAGCCATTTTCTGTCTCATTAACAGACTACGATCATAATCGGCTCGTTTTCCTGGATCTGACAACGTAGCGTAAGCAGAATGCACTTTCATGAACTCATCAGCCGACGAATCATGATTTCCGACATCCGGATGCAAAACTCTGGCCAATCTACGGTACGCCGCCTTGATCTCCACCGTATCGGCTCCGATTTGTATCCCGAGGACTTCGTATAGCGAGGAAGGAGTACCAATGCGTTGAGATCTGGTTGTATTAGCGGAAATTGGATGTGAATTAGGTTTGCCGTACCGGACGGAGCTTGACGGCGGTTGATTGACGGTGAAATTGGGGGAAGTGAAGAAGCAGGATGAAGTTGAAAACGCCATCGTTTTGGAAGGATGAAATTGGAATGCTTGTGGATTTTTGAGTGGTGAGATGGATTGGATAAGGAGTTATATAGATGCGAAAAAACGATGGGTGCTGAGCTGGATATTATGAAGCAAATTGATTTTTTTTTATTCAAGATAATCCTTTCAGTTTGCTGATATCCATTCATTTATGGGGTCATGTGGGTCGGTGTGGCAGACTGGCATTGGTCGGTCCATATACGAAGAAAATCGACTCTTCACTTTTTGGCTATTAATAATGGCGTCAGCCGTGTGAAAAAAAACCGACATCCACAAAAAAACCGATTTGATTTAGTATTTGAAATTACAATTTAGATTTTGAGGGGTGAGTTGAAGTTCGAGTTTCAGGTAACAGACATTCACGTTATTTTAAACTAAATAAGATCATAAACGGTATACTCGCAAACCCACTAGGCATTGAGTAATTAGTAGCCGACATGCATGAAATATTGTTTTATAATCAGGTATAAGACTTAAACTAGCAATGCTCTTCTCATACTTGACCCATTCTCATCCCTATCCTAGTTGTTACGACTTCAAATTGTGAATTTCTATATCGGATATACATTCTTTTAAAATCGGTTTATTTAGTTTAACCGATTTAACTTAATAACTATGTATGTAACCAATTTAATTGATTTAACTAAATAACTGTGTCTCTAAGTTTAACCGAATAATCGTATTTGAATTTTGATTTTGGTTTTCGGTTCGGTTATTGGATATACCGATTTTTTTAAAATTGGTTTATTCGGTTCGTTTAGACATATTTCCAATTCGGTTTGGTTTTAAAATAGGCCTAAAGTAATTTCAAAACTAAATAAAACGAACAAATCGAAAACCGAACACATGAAAACCCCAATAGTAAACCGGTGTAACTAGTACACTCTTCGGACAAGTTGGACCGTTTTGGTTTCAAAAACCAAAAAGAAACGGGTTAGAAGTATTCAACCGAACCGGTGGAGGGCCTGTACTCCTTTCTGATCGACCGGTCTGGTGTCGTGATAAAAAACGAGGGTTTGATTTTTTAACGTGTGCTTACATAGTGTTTTGAACACATATTCCCCAAAAGTTGCTACTTTCAAACATATTTGTCAAAACAAAATCTAAAGATCGTTTTGAATTTCGATTCTATATGGACCCCACGCAATCCATATGATTTTGTGGTTTCTTCGAATTTTTGAACTAGTTTTCATGAACTAAAGTCTGAAGATGAAAATAATTTGATACTTTCTGGATTTTCCAATTTTATGAATATGTTTTTATATAAATAAAAGATGAAAATAATTTGTTGTGTTGGAGTCCCTCTATTAAATATGTTCCTTAATTTGATTATACTTGGATATTGGAAATTTAGTTAAAAAATAACTTTTTAAAAACTTTAGACGAAAATAATTATATTTAGACAAAACACGGTTTGATATAAACGCATAATCTTCTATCCTTCTCTCTATCATCATTTCTAGTCATACCTATATACAACTGGTTATGCGATCACGATTCTTAAATTAAAATTTATTATGTATTAAACGGGCGCATGTGTGTATAATGAGTATAAATATACACACACATACATATAGATGGCGCTTCCACTTATTACCAATTTATTCGTAAAAACGTAGTATTACACCAAGACACAACACTTGTATTTAAGGCCGATAGGTATTTGCATCCACAAAGTCTTCTGGTGGAGTGGTAGATCCATGACTTTCCAAATGAAAGGTCGTGGGTTCGAGTCTACCTTGAGACAAATTATTCCAGGTTGAGTCAGAAGGTTTTTCAAGTTGTGGGTTTCCTCCTAAGTGGGTCCCAGGTTCGTGTCCACTGCGGTTACAACATATTGGGAAAGACATGTATGACTCACAACAATACCCGGGATGCTCCCAAAGAGAGTATGAGTTTAAGAAAGTCGCCTTTCAAAAAAAGGTATTTGCATCCATTTAAATTTGCAAGTTTATGAAAACACATAACATTAAATACACCATGTAAATATGTAATAAAAACTTATTACAACAATAAAACAGGTCTGAACACATAGACACTTGGACACACTGCCTAATGTTAAACAGATCATTGTAAATGGATTAGATTGTTGTAAGCAACAATCGACTTCTTAAGTAGGGTAGTTTTTCTTTTAAATATACTATACTATAAGTAAAGAATAAAAGTTTAGATATAATGGCATAATTTTTTGAGAAAAATAATAAAGTATATATATGCTTAAAGATCGATGAAAAAAATGAAAAATCAAATTTAACAAATTTTTTTTGAACATCAATTTGGATCATTGACGGGTCATTGACCACCCTATCATCTTAACCACACAGGAGGAAATTCATCATATATGAGAAAACCTCATGACTTAACCTGGACTAGGGGTGAGCAGAAAACCGAATTAACCGACCCGTAACCGAATTAACCGACATAACCGAACCGAAATAACCGAACCGAATCAATAACCGACGGTGCGGTTTAGTGTTTTTAAGAAAACCGACTTTTTCGGTTCGGGTTCGGTTAAGCTACTATTTTTCACCGAAAATAACCGAACCGCACCGATTAACCGCACCACCCATGGTTAACCGAACCGAACCGCACCAAATATAACCGCCCCGTCAATTAACCGAACCGAAAGTTATGAAAGGGTTCACTTTCATGTTTTTTTTATGTTTAGCCCAATTATCTATTTGTTTAGCCCAATTGTTTTTGCGTTTTTTTATGTTTAGCCAACTAAAGGTATCTAGTAAACAAATGGCTGGTTCTAACTTCTAATGAGGCTAGGGTGCTTGATTTTGATGTATTTTGTCTTGATTTTACTGCTTGTTAGTCGACTAGAATTGCACCAAATTTAGTTATTGATTTAATAATTTTCAACAGTAGCTTTCTTCATGATGGGAGCTTCATTATTGTAGAAATACTCCATGTTAATTTTATTAGGATTGTAACAGTAGGCTTTTTTGACATTTTTGACAGTAGGTTTGTTGATTTACTATTGTTGACTGTTGTGATCATGAGAGGGGAAAAAGTAAAAAATAAAAATAAAAAAAGTTGGTTAACCGACCCATAACCGAAGAATTAACCGATTAACCATAACCGATTAACCGAAAACCGATCGGTTAAGAAACAGTCAAAACCGAAGATCTCGGTTTCGGTTTCGGTGGAGGGTGAAAACCGAACCGACCCGCCCCATGCTCACCCCTAACCTGGACCCTTTTTTCTTTTGTCACAAGTGATAGTTGAACCTATGGCATCCCTAATTTAACTTTTTTTAAAGGCAAATTTCATTTCAAGAAACCACCGCTAGCCAGAGGCTAGCAGCCCAAACAAGACAGAAACAACAAAAAGAAAAAAATAGACCAGAAGAGATACAGACAACAAACTCAACCTATTACAAGAAATTAAAAGAACACAAATTTTCACAATCAAGAGGCTCCAACTTAGCCCTATGTTTCAACCAAAGGAACCCTGTCGCTTTTATTTATTCGATAACTTTAATGATGGATATCGAGAGACCTTCAAAAATGAATTTGTTCCTAGCTTTCCATAACGCCAGAAGAATAATCGAGATTACCATATGTTGTTTGGTAGGGTGGAGGCTTCCGTATGTTTGAGGGTCGAACAAGTCCCTCGCCGTGAAGGCGTATATTGGTGGAAGCCTACACCAAGCTGAATTTTTTTGCCAAATAATCGTTGCAACATAAGGGGAGTGGGAGTGCCCAGCGGGTTCAAGAGCGGGTAGTCCACGGGTACGGCGACTACCACTCCCACTCCCAGCGGGTAACATTGCGGGTAAGGCGCGGGTATTGTTAGGGGGTCTTGGAACCCGCCGAAACAAGATTTTTAACCCGCCGAAACAAGGAGAAAACATCTAAGTTTGCGGGTAAATAGCGGGTACCACCCTCACCGTGAAGGGTATTTTGGGAGGGTAGTTTGTTAAAATGAGGTGGCATGTCTTCATTGGTGGGTTTGAGAGAGTAGTTTGAAGTGGGAGGATACCACTCCCACCTCCATAACACGCAGCGAAGACGTGTTCCACCGTCTCTTCCACCTCCCGCAGAAAACGCACGTTGCCGATGTGATTTGTATGAAGTATATATATTTTAACTATTTTAAGTATCTATATTCAATCTTTTTATCCTTCCGATCACATTTAATTTTTTGTCCCTTCAGACCATATATAGCCTTATCCTCAATCTTAATAATTGAATAAGATTCATGCTCCATGCTACATTGCGCACACATAAAATCTTTGATGATCACACCCCTCATGGTTAAGTTTTGTTACATATTTGGTGATTTGTTTGGATGTTGTATTTTTTTCTTTGGAATCGTATAAGCAAACGACGAGCATTTCAAAACCAAATCTCGCATAAATCACAACCTATAGATTCAGCGTAGATCGAGACAGATCGCAATGAGGAAGTGGACTCTTCCGTCCGTCTTGTTTCTGATATGCCTTCTCTTTCTTCTTCCAGATCACGGTACGACATTTAGGGTTTTATCGTTTAATTTGTTAACGAATTTTCAGATTCTATGATTAGTTCATCTGATTACCTGTTCGTTCGATTTAGATGTATTTAATGAGAAAGTAGGTGATTAAATCATGTGTTCTGTTAACAGTTTCATGATCTGATGGAAATTGTTGATCTATGCTGATCTGTTTGTTGATAATTCTATACACGCGTTTGTTTGTTTGTAAATTGCATTCATTCAAGAGAATTAATGCCTTTTTTTGGCGATTTGATTTTGTATGTTGTAGCTGAATTGATGCAAAAATGTGTTACTTTGATGATAAGGCTATGAATATCTGCTACTATCTAGGTTTTGTCATAGTTATGTGAGGGCTAGTACCATCTATAAGAAGTTATTTCACAGCTAAGCTTCAAATTAAAGGAAAAACTCAATTTAGATGAAAGATAGCTAGTGAAACGGTAGATAGATCATCCGTTTGCTCTCATTTTTAAGATCTATGAGCAATTTTTTCAGAACAGGACCGGACAATGAACCGGCTGCCTACAGGTCCACCGGTTGGATAAGATTAAGAACCGGATGACGTCATAATATAACTTTTAAAACGATGTATATAGATATAAAACATAAAATAGTTTGTATTCTTACGTCAATTTGTAATTTTAATGACATATGAAGACTTAAATAAATAAAATATATATCTTGGAATACTAAATTAGTTAAAAAGTGAGATTTTGAAATAAAAAAAGTAAAAAAAAATAAAATTGGAATTCCGGTCCGATCACACTGTTCGTGTCGGTAATCGGGCTGGTTCTAAAAACAATGAAAATGGTTCAAATAGGCATAATCGGATCGGTTCTAAAAACAATGTCTATGAGGATAGAAGACGAGCAAGAGGATCAGTTTAACTTCATGTTTTAGTATTTTTATTTACTTAGCTTCTGAATGTGGTCTGATGATCTTCTTGGTTATGCTGTATAGGTCGAAAGCTGCACGCCAATGCAGAGACTGATTCAGATGAACTAGTGAATCCACCAAAGGTTGAAGAAAAGCTTGGTGCTGTTCCACATGGTTTATCCACTGATTCTGATGTTGCCAAGAGGTTTGCTATAGCTTTTTGCATAGTTTCAGATATACCTGAATTAATTCATTATTCATGTAGTGTTTCTGATCTTGCTACTTAACTCTTGACTTTAAAAGATAACAGTCAACTAAGAATTTTTGTCCCGGAGTTAATACTTTTGAATATAGGATTACTTTTTTTTATTTAATTTCATGTAAAAAAATATATTGTCTTGCTATTAAATAATTTTAAGAGGTTTTATTGTAATGATTCAGGGAAGCTGAATCGATGTCCAGGAAAAATCTTCGCAGCAATGCCGAGAAGTTTGAGTTTCAGGCTGAAGTATCTCGGCTTATGGACATCCTTATTAACTCCCTTTACAGCAACAAGGACATTTTCTTGAGGGAATTAATATCCAATGCATCTGATGTAAGTTTGCATTTTGCTTTTCATATCATTCGGAGCCCAGCTAAGTGTGATTTTAGTTTTTACGCTCTTCTTACTCTTTCTTTGCATACAAATTTCAGGCTCTGGACAAAATTAGATTCCTTTCTCTTACTGATAAGGAGGTACTCGGTGAAGGTGATGATACCAAGCTTGAGATCCAGGTTTGTATATGACTATATATGCTATTTCCCCCTTAATTTTAACTTTTGTCTTGAGTTCTCAAATCTAATCGACATTGGGTTTGCAATTTAATGACTTGCAGATTAAGTTAGACAAAGAAAATAAGATCCTTTTCATTCGTGATAGAGGTGTGGGTATGACAAAGGAGGATTTGATCAAGAACTTGGGTACAATTGCCAAGTCTGGAACTTCAGGTATTTTGTCTTAGCAGCAAAGGGTAGACTAAAAAACATTACTTTTTGTTGGTGAAGTTGTTTAACAATTTTTTTTTCTTGTATCTAGCTTTTGTGGAGAAGATGCAGACAGGCGGTGATCTTAACCTTATTGGACAGTTTGGTGTTGGATTTTATTCTGTATATCTTGTTGCCGACTATGTGGAAGTAATCAGCAAACACAACGATGACAAACAGTATGTCTTTGCAGTTTTGTGCCATTATAATTGCATCGTTTCTGCACTAGCTTGTTATAACTGTACTAATTTACTATTTAACAACTTTTTAGATACGTGTGGGAGTCGAAGGCTGATGGTGCATTTGCAATTTCTGAAGATACATACAATGAGCCACTTGGTCGTGGTACTGAAATAAGATTGCACCTTAGGGAAGAAGCTGGGGAATACCTTGAAGAGTCAAAATTGAAGGAATTGGTCAAAAAGTATTCTGAATTTATCAACTTCCCCATATACCTCTGGGCCACCAAAGAAGTTGATGTTGAAGTCCCTGCTGAAGAAGATGATTCCAGTGATGATGAAGAAAAACGTAAGTCTGAAACCCTTGTTGAACTTGTTTTATCTGTTATGATTTATGACTCCTTTCTTATATTGTATTCATAATTTCATTTTATCTAATTTTCTTGAATGATTAAGCAGCAGAATCAACTGAAGGCGAAGAGAAAGAAGATGAAGATTCTGACAAAGAAGAAGATGAAGAAAAGCCAAAAACCAAAACCATCAAAGAAAAAACTTATGAATGGGAACGCTTGAATGATGTTAAAGCTATATGGTTGAGAAGTCCAAAAGAAGTGACAGAGGAAGAATACACAAAATTCTATCACTCTCTCGCTAAGGTGAATCTAAATCCCATAATTTCAATTTTCAAAACCCATAGTCCGGTTATATTTTGTTCTAATATGTTTTTGTATGACAGGATTTTGGTGATGAGAAGCCAATGGCATGGAGTCACTTCAATGCTGAAGGTGATGTTGAGTTCAAGGCTGTTTTATTCGTGCCACCCAAGGCTCCTGCTGATTTATACGAGAGTTACTACAATGCCAACAAATCAAACCTCAAGCTTTATGTTAGAAGAGTATTTATTTCAGATGAATTCGACGAGCTTTTGCCTAAATATCTATCATTCTTGCTGGTAATGTGCTCTATCTATTATTTATGCAAGCAGTATAGTATTTGTTTATTACTGTTTTCTTATTCTAATGCATGGTTGTTGCTAACAACCATTTATTGTTTGTTTCATCAGGGTCTTGTTGATTCTGACACGCTACCACTTAATGTATCACGAGAAATGCTTCAACAACACAGCAGCTTGAAGACGATTAAAAAGAAACTTATCAGGAAGGCACTTGACATGATCCGCAAGCTTGCTGAAGAGGACCCTGATGAAATTCATGATAAAGAAAAGAAAGGTAAGTTGAAGCTTAAATCTCTTGTATCATACATTTATTTAAGTATGTTTTATCTCTTGATTTTGATATTTAAGTTATTTTGTGCTGCAGAGGTGGAAGAATCAAAGGAGAATGATGAGAAGAGAGGCCAGTATGCTAAGTTCTGGAATGAGTTTGGCAAGTCGATTAAACTCGGTATCATTGAGGATGCAGCAAACAGAAATCGTTTGGCTAAACTTCTTAGATTTGAGACGTATGAATATTTCATTTTTCATTTTTTTTTCACATGGTTATACACATTCATGATATCCTAATTTCTTTTTTCTTTTAATTTATATTGCAGCACGACATTAGAAGGCAAACTAACATCCCTTGATCAATACATCTCAAGAATGAAATCAGGTCAAAAGGATATCTTCTACATCACAGGAAGCAGCAAGGAACAGCTTGAGAAATCTCCATTCCTTGAGAGGCTTAAAAAGAAAAATCTCGAGGTACAACACTTTCTTCTATTATTATCTTAACATCCAATAATACATTTATGCAAATTACAAATCTTGAAGAATAAACATGACGATTGCTTATTTGCTTTTGCAGGTGATCTTTTTCACCGATCCTGTGGATGAGTACTTGATGCAATACTTGATGGATTATGAAGACAAGAAATTCCAAAATGTATCAAAGGAGGGTTTGAAACTAGGTAAGGATTCCAAAGACAAAGAAATCAAGGAATCATTCAAAGAATTAACCAAATGGTGGAAGGAATCCCTTGCCAGTGAGAACGTTGATGATGTCAAGATTAGCAACCGTTTGGCTGACACCCCTTGCGTCGTGGTAACCTCCAAGTATGGATGGAGTGCTAATATGGAAAGAATCATGCAATCTCAAACCCTATCCGATGCCAGCAAACAAGCATACATGCGTGGCAAACGAGTACTCGAGATCAATGCTAGACATCCAATTATTAAAGAGCTCCGTGAGCGGGTCGTAAAGAATCCCGAGGTAAACAATCATATAAATAATCAAATGGTTAATATTTTTATTTTGCATGAAAAAGTTCCTCAACACAATTTTGATACAGTAACTCATCATTATATACGGGTATTTAACTTCTTAAATAATGTATATACTTCAGGATGCAAGTGTAAAGACAACCGCTCAACTTATGTACCAAACAGCATTGATGGAGAGTGGATTTATGTTACCCGATCCTAAGGACTTTGCGTCACGTATATACGATTCTGTGAAAGCAAGTTTGAACGTAAGTCCCGATGCAGTTGTTGAAGAGGAAGACGAAGTAGAAGAAACCCCGGAGGTTGAGACCAGCAGCAGCAGCCAGAAGGAAGAAACTGATTCCACACCCACAGAAGAAGAGGAGGATATTAAGGACGAGTTGTAGGTTTTTAATTAGTGAGTTAACTCGTTAGATTTAAACAAAGTTTTATTGTTGGAAGATGATATGCATTAATGTACTGTTTTTGCCATCGGCTTGGAAAATGTACTACATACATTGTTAGCAGGAGTTTTGTGTGTTTTGGGTCATTTTCTACCTTTGTTATTTGATTGCTAGTTGTACTTTTTTATTAATAAATATTAGTACTTTAAAAATGTAATAACTAGTGAAATAGGTTTAATCTCAAAAGAATTGTCGTCAACTCGACACACTTTTTCAAATAGATACAGTGAAAAATGATTATTTAGGTTGCAATAGAAAAATAGAAAAGGTAAACCATCCAATGAAACCAAGGTCTATGTGAGTAGAATGACCAATGGTCAAAGCCCACGTTCTATTGACCAAGGCTAAAAATCAATGTACTTAAAAATATTTTTTTAGAACCAGACCGGACAACGAATCTTGTGACATCACAAACCGGTTAGACTGGATTTAAAAATCGTGTGACATCATAAATAATATAAAAATTAAAAAATATGTATATAAATACAAAATATAAAACATTTTTTGTTTTGATGTGAGTTTGCAAATTTAATTTTATATGAATGCTTAAATAAATATAATATGTAACTTGAAATACTAAATTAATAAAAAATGAGATTTTGAAGAAAAAAAGACAAAAAAATGGAAATTCGGTCCGGTTTAAATGAAGCGGTTCAACTACACACAACCGAACCAGCTATGTGCCCGGTTCCCGGTCCGATCTGGTTCCGAAAACACTGCTTAACATTATTAACACCAGTTAAACGAACCGAACGTTCAGGGAACAGTTCGTGAACAGACAAAAAATGGGGAAGTTCATTTATGTTCGTTCGTTTAATAAATAAACGAACATGGACAAGAAACTTCGTTCGTTTAGTTAAATGAACAAACATGATCACATGTCGCGTTCGCTCATTTATGTTCGTGAACGTTCAATAATGTGTTCGTTTATATTCTGAATGTTCGTTCAGTCTTTAAAGGTTTTTAAATTTTATCAATTAAAAGTATTTGTTTATTGTGTTTACAATAAATATGTCAATTGTCAAGTACTTAATATTTATTTTTTGTGGATTTTGTGTAAGATATATTGATATGAAAATGCCGATTTTATCCTCAAATGAATTTGTGTTCGTTTGTGCTCATTTGTATTAGTTACATAGAATTATCGGACGAACACGAACATTCTCATTTCCTTAATGAACGAACACGAACAGGAAATCTCGTTCGGTTATGTATTCGTGAACAGGAAATTTCCTTAATGAACGAATACAACAAGACTTTATTCGTGTTTGTTGGATTCGTTTGCACCTCTACTTGACGCGGATCTTGTTTCGTGTCACGTTGAGTTATGATTTATCTTAGTTAAACACTTAACAGGGGCAGCAACTGAGTCTGATACGATACGGACGGGTATACTCAGCCCACCCGAACTGGGCCAAGTAGCAGACCAGCAATCTGGATCTAAATCTGATCACCAGTCAAGGCCCAAACGAATAGTCCATAAACCCGTGCGGTTTAGAGATTTGCTCGCATGCATCCAATCCAAGTCAAACTATTCAAAAACCCATGCCAGGTGTTGGGTCATTTCATTTACCCAATAATAGGGTGTTCAAAAAAATCCGAATTCAAAACCGAACCCGAATTATTTGAAATTTCGAATCCGAATTATCCGAAAATTCGGATATCCGATTCGGATAATGATTTTCAGATATTTCGGATATCCGAATATCCGAAATATTTTATTTTTTTATTATTTATTATTTATTTATATAATTATATTACACTTATTCAAACAAACCCTAAAAGGCTATTTCGGATATGTTCACTGTGCTCCATACTCTCTTCAGTTTCAGCGCAGCCACCACTCCAAGGCTAGTTCACGTCTCTATGCTTAACCTTCAGGCTTGGCTCTCAGGACAAGAATCATCTCAAAGCTACCTGGTAAAGAAATCTAATGTGTCTTCTAAGTAAAAGTACGGCTTTTGTAGTTTCACAGATATAGACTCAAATCAAGGTAGTTTTTTAATACAAATTTTAGAAAACGTTATATAGCTATTTTTTTAAAAATGTTTTATAAACACATTGAAAGAAATGTTTAATTTATAAAAATGTTTTATGAACAAACTTTTTTTCTTAAATGAAAAACATTTCATAAGAGATAGAGCCAGGGCCGGTCCTGAGATTCCTCAAAATGTTTTGGGCCCGGGACATTTAAAAAAAACGGACCCCATAATATAAACTCATAATGACATAATAAAAAACTATAACAAACAAATAACGATTATTTTGTTATTTTTTAATAAGTTTGAAAATCTTGTGGGTTTTTTTTTTAATTTCTAAGTGAGTTAATAAGATAAATGGATAATACAAGTAATGGGCATTTTTTTATTTTCTAAGTGGGTTAATAGTACATAAAAGAAACGTATGAAGTTGCCACGACTCGGTCATGGAGTTCGAAAAATAGATAAATTGTGGCACGAATAGGAGTTAACATTGAAACGATAAATTCGTTAAACTTGAGGTGGTAAAATTAACAATTTATAAAGCTAGGGGTGAGTTTTGCAATTTTACCAAAGTGGGGGGGGAGAGAAGTGTCAAATTACCAATTTATAAAGTTTGAGGTTAGTTATACCATTTTCGCAAAGTCAGGGGTGTCAGATTAATAATTACAAAGTTGTGGGTGACTTTTGTAATTTAAGTAAAGTTAGGGGGAGCAATGATCTATTTAAAAAAAAAATAAAAATAAAAATGAGGGTTGAAGGAATCGAACCTGCAACCTCCTTGAGTGGAAGAACATTAATAAGTAATTTAAAACCAACCCATCTAACTCAAGCTTTTGTAATATTCTAAAGCATGAAGTATGTAACTGATGGAGACAATCTAGAGGGTCAAACTCAAGTAATTTTTTTTTAAAACTACGGGGTCCTTTAGGAGACCGGGCCCCGGACGGTCGCCCTCCCCGCCCCCCCCCCCCTAGGGCCGCCTCTGGATAGAGCATGAAATAAAATAATTATAAAAACAATTAAAAAATAACAAGTGTCTCACCAAATAACTAAAGCTTTTACTTATTACTAGTGGGTTTGCTCGCGCAAAGCAGCGTGTGTCACCAAAGCTCTTTTTGAGAGTGCAATCTAATCCGACATGCCTTATACAAAGATTATATTTGTGTATTATTATTATAAGCTTCAAACCTAGCTCATGGGTCGAGCCAAGCCTAGCTCGGGCTCAGCTTGTTTACAAACCAAACCAAGCCTAGCTCGGGCTCAGCTTGTTTACAAACCAAACCGATACAAATCAGCAAGTTTACAACCGAAACGATTTCAATTCAAGTTTTTTTCAAGCAAGCTTCGAACCTCGGTTAAGTATCCAAAATTTTGCACTAAAAAGATTATTCATTGTTTACCCAACGTCCCAATCTAACTAAAAAAGACATGGAATACATGATTTAATTTTTTCAAGTAAGAAGTCTTCTTTATTTAAAGGATTAGATTTTAATATTATGTTTAATAAGTGATATTAAAAATGGTGTTTTTAAAATTAGATAAAATTATCCTTTTTATCTACTTAATATGCATCCTAAGGTAGTATATTCATAGAGTATAGATTAAGATCAGTGATAATTCTCATCCACATATGTTGTCAAATTATCAAATAGTGGCCCAACCGGTGACACTTGGAAGAAGGGTATCTATACTATCCATCTAGAAAGGTTGAAATTTTCAAGTTATATTTTTGTTTCTTTTGTGGAATTAATGTGATATCTACTTTTATTGATCCTATTAGACGATTTTTGGGATTGTATTTTTAAAAGTTTGTGTGAATTAAAATAATCTTTCAAATTAATTATTTTATTATAAAATAATCAAACAATCAATTTCATCCAAATAATTATATGTTGTTTAAAAACAAAATAGGAAATGACAAATTACGTCCTTTATGTATTACCTATATTTCAGTATACATCATTTAAATAAGAAAATTACATAAAATGCTATTTATGTTTAAAAAACTTTGCACCTTACTTCCTTTGATCAAACGATCGTTAAATTTTACCGTTAAGTCTGGTCACGTGACATGCACATGAGGGTATTTTGGGTATTTCCCATATAAAAGGACTATTCTTGTAATTTGTTTATACGAAAGAGGGTTTACAGAAATAGTCCTGTTACGTTAAAAAGATCAAAAACTCTCATGTGCCTTGCACATGACCTGATTTAACCGTCGTTAGGCTAAATGACGTAACATGAAAGGTTTTATAAACATAAAATACGTTTTCTATAATTTCTTGAGTTAAATAACGTATACTGAAATTTAGATACCACTTAAATGACGTAATTTATAATTTGCTGAGAACAAAATAAGCAAAGATGCAGAAACTATTTGAACCCATATTTCTATTACATTTCTATTACATATGTTGTCTCAACTCAACAAGAAGGTTTATTTTGTTATTTAAAATTGTGTCATGCCGACTTAATCGACATCCAACTAATAATTTAGAAAAAAAAACTGTCATAGTTATAAGGCGGTCCCATGGCCCTGTCTACTATTGGACAAGATATTTGATTTAGATACGTCAATTTGGATGCAAGTTGGTTGGCTTACTTTTGGTTATATATATGGTGTTGGAGAATTTGTTTTATCATCTAAAATAATCAAATGAATTCAGATAACTACTTTAATAGTGTCTTATACGGTTTTTAAAACACGCATTTTGACCCTTTAAATATCTAGTTTATACGAAATATATGAAGCCAAAAATACTTCAAACCACAAGAAAAAATGAAAATGAAAATAAAAATTTGTAAACTTAAGAACTTAGAAGGCTTTGGGTAAAAATCAGTTTTTCTTGAGGGCGATGGGTTAATGATAGCTTGAGAACATAGTGATGGTGATGAAGATTGTTCAAATAAGCTTATGAAAATTCAAAATTTTAATTGCCAAACGAAAAAGATAAAAATTTGGAATATGTAGACGGTTGCAATGATAATAAGGGCGTAAGTTAAATGCGTAAGCCGAAGTTTGAAAAGGAATTTTGCCGACAAACAAAAAATGAATGAAAAATTTAAATATGTGGTTAAACATGCAAAGAGAAACGTAGAAAGTTGCGGCGGTTCGATTTTGAATACTGAAATACAGATAAAAAAAAGCATGTCGAAACGGTATATTAGAAAATAAAAAAAAGTTGAGTCGTTAAAAACGAGCGTTAAGAAACACGAAAGTGAATTAAAAAAAAGAAGTAAAAATACATCACATCTGATATGGCTCGGTTTTGAATGAAACGTATGTCGAAACGTAGATAGAAATAAACAAATTGTATGTCTAATTGCTGTTAAAGCGTCATTTTTTAAATGTTGTAAAATGAAAAAAAAAAAAAAAAAACTATAAAAAACGAAACATTCAAGCAACTTCGACAACTCGTACGTTCGTATTTTAATTACTTGTACATTATTTTTTATGCATGAAAAAGGATGTCACTTCACTTTTTTTAATCTGAGTATAGTTTTACCATACTTTTATTATTAAAAACCGACTTTAAAAAATATGTCGGTGTGTTGTATATAACACACGTGTTATTACTCGTATAACATTCATTATTATCATTTTAAAACGTACGTTATTATAAAACATGTGTTAATACTAAAACGTAAATAGAGTTACCCTCACCCGCAAGGACACGTGTCGCGTTCTAATGATTTTGTATGTTTCAAAAGTACATTTTTTTACTTATGTACGATAACCGGTGCCTATATAAGTAATGTTTTCAAAAACTGTCAGCGCTTTTGCATTAATAAACAAAAAAGAAAAAGAAAAAAAAAGATAACCCGCTATCCATAAATAAAGTCATCCATTATATTAATGGAAAAGAAAACAAAGAAAGAGAAAGAAAACTAAAATATTGTGATCTCCAAATTTACAATATATTCAATAATGTGGCTTTGAAATATAGCCAACTTACTAAATTTGCACATCACTTATGCTTTTTTAACTTTCAAATTTAAAACCTAACTTTTAGCTACATATGTACAAAGCCACCACCAGAAACTACCAGCACTGGTCCGTTTCCCATCTCCGGCCACTGTATCCACTATATCCCGCCGGCGACGAACTCCGGACAGCCATTTTCTGTCTCATTAACAGACTACGATCATAATCGGCTCGTTTTCCTGGATCTGACAACGTAGCGTAAGCAGAATGCACTTTCATGAACTCATCAGCCGACGAATCATGATTTCCGACATCCGGATGCAAAACTCTGGCCAATCTACGGTACGCCGCCTTGATCTCCACCGTATCGGCTCCGATTTGTATCCCGAGGACTTCGTATAGCGAGGAAGGAGTACCAATGCGTTGAGATCTGGTTGTATTAGCGGAAATTGGATGTGAATTAGGTTTGCCGTACCGGACGGAGCTTGACGGCGGTTGATTGACGGTGAAATTGGGGGAAGTGAAGAAGCAGGATGAAGTTGAAAACGCCATCGTTTTGGAAGGATGAAATTGGAATGCTTGTGGATTTTTGAGTGGTGAGATGGATTGGATAAGGAGTTATATAGATGCGAAAAAACGATGGGTGCTGAGCTGGATATTATGAAGCAAATTGATTTTTTTTTATTCAAGATAATCCTTTCACTTTGCTGATATCCATTCATTTATGGGGTCATGTTGTGTGCATCAGCCAAAGAGGTTGTGGTGTAGTGGTTGATGTGAGGTCTGAAGTCTTAAGGGACCCGGGTTTAATCCATGCCACCATCATTAATTTCTGCGGCATCGCAAATGAGGCCTTTTAGGCTGATGCACCAGGGTTTTACCCACGCCGATCTATGGTTGGAGCATCGGCTCTCCCTCAAGCCCGGAAGAGGCCGTATTGGGTGGGGTTTTTCCTTGAAAGCTCTCCAACTCTGACGCCAAGTAGGCCCGGTTAAGACAACATATTGGCCGGAGTTGGACGAGGCTCTCCCATGTGACGGGGGTGCGACGTCACACATTCAATGTTCGCCTTTCAAAAAAAATTATGGGGTCATGTGGGTCGGTGTGGCAGACTGGCATTGGTCGGTCCATATACGAAGAAAATCGACTCCACTTTTTGGCTATTAATGGCGTCAGCCGTGTAAAAAAAAACCGACATCCACAAAAAACCGATTTGATTTAGTATTTGAAATTACAATTTAGATTTTGAGGGGTGAGTTGAAGTTCGAGTTTCAGGTAACAGACATCCACGTTATTTTAAACTAAATAAGATCATAAACGGTATACTCGCAAACCCACTAGGCATTGAGTAATTAGTAGCCGACATGCATGAAATATTGTTTTATAATCAGGTATAAGACTTAAACTAGCAATACTCATCTCATACTCGACCCATTCTCATCCCTATCCTAGTTGTTACGACTTCAAATTGTGAATTTCTATATCGGATATACATTCTTTTAAAATCGGTTTATTTAGTTTAACCGATTTAACTTAATAACTATGTATGTAACCAATTTAATTGATTTAACTAAATAACTGTGTCTCTAAGTTTAACCGAATAATCGTATTTGAATTTTGATTTTGGTTTTCGGTTCGGTTATTGGATATACCGATTTTTTTAAAATTGGTTTATTCGGTTCGTTTAGACATATTTCCAATTCGGTTTGGTTTTAAAATAGGCCTAAAGTAATTTCAAAACTAAATAAAACGAACAAATCGAAAACCGAACACATGAAAACCCCAATAGTAAACCGGTGTAACTAGTACACTCTTCGGACAAGTTGGACCGTTTTGCTTTCAAAAACCAAAAAGAAACGGGTTAGAAGTATTCAACCGAACCGGTGGAGGGCCTGTACTCCTTTCTGATCGACCGGTCTGGTGTCGTGATAAAAAACGAGGGTTTGATTTTTTAACGTGTGCTTACATAGTGTTTTGAACACATATTCCCCAAAAGTTGCTACTTTCAAACATATTTGTCAAAACAAAATCTAAAGATCGTTTTGAATTTCGATTCTATATGGACCCCACGCAATCCATATGGTTTCTTCGAATTTTTGAACTAGTTTTCATGAACTAAAGTCTGAAGATGAAAATAATTTGATACTTTCTGGATTTTCCAATTTTATGAATATGTTTTTATATAAATAAAAGATGAAAATAATTTGTTGTTGTTGGAGTCCCTCTATTAAATATGTTCCTTAATTTGATTATACTTGGATATTGGAAATTTAGTTAAAAAATAACTTTTTAAAAACTTTAGACGAAAATAATTATATTTAGACAAAACACGGTTTGATATAAACGCATAATCTTCTATCCTTCTCTCTATCATCATTTCTAGTCATACCTATATACAACTGGTTATGCGATCACGATTCTTTGATTAAAATTTATTATGTATTAAACGGGTGCATGTGTGTATAATGAGTATAAATACACACGCATACATATAGATAGCGCTTCCACTTATTACCAATTTATTCGAAAAAACGTAGTATCACACCAAGACAGAACACTTGTATTTAAGGCTGATAGGTATTTGCATCCACAAAGTCTTCTGGTGGAATGGTAGCTTCATGACTTTTCAAATGGTATGGGTTCGAGTCTACCTTGAGACAAATTATTCCAGGTTGAGTCAGAAGGTTTTTCAAGTTGTGGGTTTCCTCCTAAGTGGGTCCCGGGTTCGTGTCCGCTGCGGTTACAGCCTATTAGTAAATACATGCATGACTCACAGGAACACTCGGGCTGCTCTCAAAGAGAGTATGAGTTTAAGAAAGTCGTCTTTCAAAAAAAGGTATTTGCATCCATTTAAATTTGCAAGTTTATGAAAACACATAACATTAAATACACCATGTAAAAATGTAATCAAAACTTATTATAACAATAAAATAGGTCTGAACACATACACTTGGACACACTGTCTAATGTTAAACAGATCATTGTAAATGGATTAGATTGTTGTAAACAACAATCGACTTCTTAAGGAGGGTAGTTTTAAAATAAAGAATAAATTTTAGATATAATGGTATCTAGGGGTGGCAATCTTGACCCATTCTTCAAATAATGGGTTGATTTGGGTAAAAAATCAATTGTATAAGGGTCAATTTGGGTCATATTAGATTAGTCAACGGGTCAATTTGGGTCACCTCAGATTAGTTGACGGGTCAATTTGGGTCACCTCAAATTAGTCAATGGGTCAAAATGTATTATAAAACTTGTTCACTTAAAAATAATGCAAATATGATAGCCACCCCACCAACGTCACGCCACCACCCACCATCACCCACTCTACCGCCGCCTCGCCGCCACCACCCCCGCCGCCCACCACCGCCACATCGGCGCGTCGGCGACCCTCGCCATCCCTCCCCCGCTGCTGCCGACTCCCGCTGCACTCCTCCCCCACCGTTGCCCCGCCACTAACACCACCCCTTCCTACCACCACCATCACCACCCGACGTCCTGCTGTGTTCGACGCTTTGCCGCCACCACCACCCGATACCATGCTGCCACCCACCCGTCACCGCCACCCGCATTCGCCGCCAACCACCCGCCACTGCCTGTTGCGGCGAGCTACCCCACCCCGACCCCACCCCCACCCCAACCACCCCCACCCCACCACGCCGCCATCGCCCGATCGCCGCCACCACCTTCGCCACCCACCCCTACCCACCCCACCCCAACCCCCACCTCCACCCCACCCACCCCCACCCACCCCAACCCTACCCAACCCCACCCACCACACCCCGCCATCGCACGATCGCCGCCACCACCGTCGCCACCCACCCCACCCCACCCTACCCTCGCCGCCACCATCGTCGCCACCCACCCCCACCCACCCTACCCCACCCCAACCTACTCTACCGCCCACCCCACCCTACCCCCACCCTACCCTACCCCACCCCACCCCCACCCTACCCACATCCTTCCCGACCCTACCCCTACCCCACCCCACCCTACCCCCACCTCACCCCACCCCACCCCTCACCCCACCCCTCACCCTACCCCCACCCCACCCCACCCCCACCCGACGGGGGTGGGGTGGGGCGACGTGGTGGGGTATGATGGGTGAGGTGCGTAGGGTGGTGGGGTGGGGGTGGGGTAGGGTGGGGTGTGGGTGGGGTGGGGTGGGTAGGAGTGGGGTGGGTGGGGTGTGGGGTAGGGATGGGGTGGGTGGCGACGGTGGTGGCGGCGATCGGGTGATGGCAGCGTGGTGGGGTGGGGTGGGGGTGGGTGGGTGGTGGCGGCGATCGGGCGGTGGCGGCGTGGTGGGGTGTGACGGGGTGGGGGTGGGTAGGGTGGGGTGGGGGTGTGTGTGGGTCGGGGTGGGTGTGGGGTGGGTGGCGACGATCGGGCGATGGCGGCGTGGTGGGGTGGGGTGGGAGTGGGTGGGGGGGTGGGCGGTGGCGGCGTGATGGGGTGTGACGGGGTGGGGTGGGGTGGGGGTGGGTGGGTAGGTGTGGTGGGGTTGGTGCCGGCGATCGGGTGGTGACGGAGTGGTGGGGTGTGATGGGTGGGGGTGGGGGTGGGGTGGGGCGGGTGGCGGCGAAGTCATTTGGACTCGAACCCAATTGATAGTTTTTTAAAACGACCCGTTTTGACCCGGACTAATTTTGCTCCAAACCCGTTTTGACCCGAAGTCATTTTGCTCCTAACCCATATTGACCCGAACCCATTCTGACCCGAACCCGTTATGACCCGTGACCCGAACCCGCCCGACCCGCCCAGTTTGCCAGGCCTAATGGTATCATTTTTTGAGAAAAATAATAAAATATATATATACTAAAAGGATTATAAATTATAAAGATTGATGAAAAAAATGAAAAATCAAATTTAACAAATTTTTTTTGAACATCAATTTGGATCATTGACGGGCCACTGTCCTACTCTACCATCTCCACCACATAGGAGGAAACCTACCATATGTGAGAAAACCCCCTAACTCAACCTGGACCCCTATTTTTTGTCACAAGTGGTAGTTGAACCTAATACATCCCTAATTTAACTTTTTTTTGAAGGCAAATTTTATTTCAAGAAACCACCGCTAGCCAGCTAGCAGCCCAAACAAGACAGAAACAACAAAAAGAAAAAAAAAATAGACCAGAAGAGATACAGGCAGCAGACTCAACCTGTTACAAGAAATTAAGAGAAAACCAATTTTCCCAATCAAGAGATTCCAACTTAGCCCTATGTTTCAACCAAAGGAACCCCATCGTTTTTATTTATTCGATAACTTTAATGATGGATATCGAGAGACCAAAAATGAATTTGTTCCTAGCTTTCCATAACACCCAGCAGGCCAGAAGAATAATCGAGATTACCGTGTGTTGCTTGGTACGGTGGAGGCTTCTGTATGTTTGAGGGTCGAACAAGTCCCTCGCCGTGAAGGCGTATATCGGTGGAAGCCTACACCAAGTTGAAAATTTTTGTCAAATAATCGTTGCAACATAACACGCAGTGAAAACGTGTTTCACCGTCTCTTCCAACTTCTCGCAGAAAACGCACGCTGCCGATGTGATTTGTATAAAGTATATATATTTTAACTATTTTAAGTAACTATATTCAATCTTTTTATCGTTCTGATCACATTTATTTTTTTGTCCCTTCAGACCATATATTGCCTTATCCTCAATCTTAATTATTGAATAAGATTCATGCTCCATGCTACATTGCGCACACATAATTGTGGTTCAAAGTTTCATCCAATTTTCTTATTGTCTTCATCGATAAAAAATATGTTTTTATGTGATGAAAAAACTATTTAAAATTTGTCAATTAATTAGTTAACAGCCCGTTACATTCACTAAAATCAAGCTCTAGGTGCTTTAAATTCAAGAGTAAAATCTTTGATGATCACACCCCTCATGGTTAAGTTTTGTTACATATTTGGTGATTTGTTTGGATGTTGTATTTTTTTTCTTTGGAATCGTATAAATTAACGTTAAATGTTTTATAATACCCTTCACCATTTATGTTACATCATTTTGTTATTATTATTATATTATTATTATTTCGATTAACACAAATAATCTTTTTTTTTGTTTAGACTTTTGGAAATCAGAAGATATTTTTGGAAATATATTAAAAATTAAGGAAGCATTTTTGAGCAAATTGTTTGGAAATTAGAAGATATATGGTATGGGATTGGGTGAGACCACAATACTAATTGGGATTGGGTGGTAGGAAAAGTAGTTGAGTAACCGTTATTATGTGCGCTGTCTCATGAGATTAGAGTTGTTATCCTAGGTCTCGTTGTTATCCATTCAAAAAATAATTTAAATTTTTTTAGAGTTAATTACACAGATGACCCTTATGGTTTGATCAAATTGCACGTTTGACCCACATGTTTTAAAAATTATAAACTTAGCCAAAGCGTTTATGTCCTGTTTGCGCCTTTAGCCTCTAACGTTAATACCAGTTAGTTTTTAACGAAACATTTGTGATCCGGTTGTATCTTTATCCCGTAACGTTAACATCTGTTAGTTTCTAACGGAAAATTAACCCATGTGCTATCAAAATGACTTACAACTACCAATTTAACCCTAAAAGTGAGTTAAAATCAATAAAAACCAGTAAAAGAATTAGTGATTTTTATGTATTTATATTGATTTTAACTTATTTTTAGAGTTAAGTTTGCAATCGTAAGTCACGTGGATGACACATGGGTTAACTTTCCGTTAAAAACTAACTGATATTAACGCCACGGACTCACATGCTAAAGACGCAACCAGATCACAACTGTTTGGACTAAGTTTACAATTTTTAAAACCTAAGGGTCGAACATGTAATTTAATCAAATCATAAGGACCATTTGTGCAATTAACTCTAGTTTTTATTAGTTTTTTGCTGAGCTGGTATCGTAGTAGTGGGTCCGATGGAATCACCACCGCAAAACTACACGTTACTTGTTCCCTCAAAACACTGAATTTGAATTCACAAATGAGCATCGGTTGATAGATTAATTATTATTTTGGATGATACATTATTACATTTTTCTTTTAATTTTATACAAGATATATTATATTGTTAGTGAAAAATTTATTTAGAGAGTTTTATTATTATAAGTTGTCTTTTTTTTTTCTTTGAAATTTATTATGATCATCATCTCAACCTCTTAAAATAAATATAAGTGTTCGTTGTTCTGTTTTCTTTGATTTTACATTTATCTTATGTTATATAACGGAGATTATATATTTTTTTAAAAACATTAAGAATCAAACTTTAGGACTGAAAACTAAATCCTATTCATGCATCTCAACTCAATATTTCCATAGTGTTACCTCCTTTAGTTAACTTTAACCTCAAAACTACTATTATTGCAATGGAAGCACACCCAAGATAGACCATCTCCAAAGTGTTCCGAATCCAGTTATTACAAACATAGCAGGCTACAAAGATATGTTCCATGCTTAAACATAAGAAACAATTGTTGTTGGTTAAGTTGCATGCCCTGTCATATGTCAATGAGTTTTCACCATGGTGTCTTTCACTCCTATGTCAAATCAACCATAATTCTTTAACCTGACCAGGAGCCAAAGTCAAATGGATAGTCTTAGCTCGAATGGTAACCGAGGGGATGAGTGAGGAGGGGGCGTGAGTCTGATAGTCATCATCCAGGCTATTCAGAACAATAACCCAACAACGAGTTGTTCAACCCCTTATATTGTCCACATCATTGATCTAATCCTAAAATACCGATTTATTACCGAGTGGATTCTAGCTCAAGTGATATGCATTTGATCTTATTATCTCTCAAACCTCTGTCTCGTTTTGTTGCCTCACTTGATTTACTTTTAAAAACCACTATTCTTATTATTTGACTAAACAATAACAACGATTGAGTACCGAAAGCCACCGTGCCTATTGGTTTGATACTTGGTTTTGCCTAAACCATATTACAGTGTGATAGGTGCACTTGCCGATTGTGTGTAGTTAGTTAGACGTATATTTTATAAATATTAAAATCTGATAACTGTGTTAAAAACACTCACATCAGGCATATTGCCTCAAGCAAAATGCCACATTTTCCATGGTGGTTGTGAGCCATCCTTTCACCATAGCATCACAACACATCCAAGGCATGTGCTATGCAGAGGACTGTTCGGGTTTCTTGATTGAGCCGTCAACGAAACCTACACTATTCTTGGCGAAGAGAGAGTTCATCATCTCAGTCAGCATAATTGTTATCGGTGAGAGTATCGTTGACGTGCATCTGTTTTGGGCCCCGCTCTAATACCATATTAGAATTCATTGGTTCAAACGTGGTCGTATATTTATAAGGCTAAATATAAATACAAAAATAGACCAGAAAAATAAGGAAACTAGCTTAATTTGAGGACTAAATACAAGACTGGTCAAACGGTTTACAGGGAGAATATGGAGAAAATATATGAATTCCTTAAAGTAAAGGTTAGGTCAAAGATGGATCAATTAAATCGTGAATACCCCTAGTATTTGATCCATCAAGGAAATCTTCCATCATTTTGTTGGGCCGACATCTCAAGCCCACTGACCCGTAGACCAATCATCTGTCTGTGAAGCCAATAATAAAATAATGAAAACATAGCCTTAGTTATTTAATTAGTTACGCTCACAAGTTTATATATACACACTAGCTTAGAACCCGTGTAATACACATGAGGTGAAAAATATCAGTATATAAAGTTCTTAAATCTTTAAGTATATATATATTTTACAGTTGTAAAATTGTATTACATATACTAAAGATACAAAACAAAATTCAAAATATGTAAAAGTTAATATATAATTGGGTTTTGAAAATACGTTAATTACTATCTAATTTAATTTGACTTTCATTTACTATTTGATTGAAAATAAAAGTTATATAATTAGTTTTCAAGTTTCTTATTATAAGTGATAATTTAAAATAAATGTGTTTTATTAGTGTAATTAGTATTTTTTTTTAAATATGTTATTATTAAAAGATATATGTGCATTTAATAAAAGAGAGAGACGAGAAAAAACTGATGAGAATGAATATGGAGGCGACACGTGACATGAAAAAACCTCGTTATTAAAAAAATTGCGAGATTAAATGCATCTCGTATAACAAGTAACACCGATTTGAGATGGGAAATTATATTGGATCACCATATATTAAGGGAAAACTTCATACAATAGTAATGAAGTTTCAAAAGTGTTTCAATTAGGCTACTCATGTATTTTTTGTCCAAATTGGGTCACTAAACCTTTAAATCAAGCCATCATCGAAACACGAAATGTGTCAAGAAACTTATGGAGGAGAAGATGTGTGGGTCGGGATTTCCAATATATGTAATTTTATTAAAAAAAATTAAAAAAACATGTTAATTATATTAAAAAATAAAAAAATAATCTAAAATCCACGTCACCATTCCACATTAGCACCAAAAAAAAGAAAAAAGTATTTCTAATTGAAACAAAAAAAAGAACGTGCTTAAAAAACATGTTAAAACCTGTAATTTAAATAAAAAACAAAAGATTAGTGACTTAATTAGAACATTTTTTAAACTTGAGTGACCTAATTGGAACACTTTTGAAACTTCATTACTTTTTTGCAAAGTTGCCCCATTATTAACAACAAGCAAACTAAAAGTTTCACGTTGTGAACACGATATTTGGAAATTTATTGTATTTCTTTTTCTTCGGAATCGTATAAATTGACGTCAAATGTTTCATTGTTGATTAAGTTCAACATCAACAAGAATTAAGAAAGTAGAAACTTACTTGTTGGTAGATTCGATCGTGTTCTTGATGATGATATCATAGTAGGGATTCTCTTTAATCTCCATTGAATGCCCAAGTTATGATGGAGATTTCATGTTTATGGTGTTCTTCATATTCTCCCTAGAACTTTGATGAGAGAAACAACAAGTGTGTTATGATTGATTAAGTGGACATTACGATGAATTAGTAAAGGAATGCTCAATATTTATTGATTTACATAAAGGCCAAAATTGTCCATCAAAATGTTGTTATGTAGGGATCATAATGCAATTATCAATTTATTGACATTCCGGATCACCTTGGTAAACAGATCATCCTCCTGCCCAAATAACAAAAGCGGGGTGACCCGGCCCCACATCACCCAGCAGGAAACCGACAACTGGGAAAACCCCGTGCCTCAATATGGAACATTTTGTCCCAACCCAAGTGAGACTCGAACCCATGATCTTCCATTTGGAAAGTAATGGGGCTACCACTCAACCAGAAGGATCGTGGTTTATTGGTTGATTATAATAAACGGATGACGTAATAAATAATATAAAAACTAACATTATATATATAGATACAAATATAAAAAAAAATATTTTTTTTGTTTTGATGTGAATTTGTAATTTTATGTAATTTGGAATACTAAACTAATTAGAAATTGAGATTTTGAAGGAAAAGATAAATTTTTTTTGAAATCCAGTCCGACTATCTGGTTCAAATGAAAGCGGTTCAACTGCACAGAACCGAACCGGTTATGTGTCCGGTTCCCGGTCCAGTTCTAGAAACAGTGAGACTATGATCCAAGAAATTTGACCATGCTCTCAGTGGTATAACAAAATTTCTTTCTGTAGATTCGTCAGACAGAAATGCAATTTGATTTCATGCAAATATCGAAAATAGGATCCAAGAAATTTGACCATGCTCTTAGTGGAGACAAAAAATTTGTTCAGTTAGGTCGCCTTTTTATGCTCAAATTTCTAAGTTTCGACAAAGATTTTTTTGCCGCAGTTCGGTTCGGATCGGTTCCGGTGATCGGGTCGGGTCACATAATAAGACACGATATGATAATGAAAATACATCGTCATCACAAAAAAATGGTAAAATACAATGTCATTAGAAAATAAATAAAAAAACATTAGATCCCATAAAATACATCGTCATCACAAAAGAAGGGGCCAGGGGTGGCCCCGACCCCCCCTGTTTTTTCCGTTAGTAGTGTAAATTTTCGCGTTTTTGTCCGAAAATTTTTATACGTATTGAGCCGGCCCCCCTGGGTTTTTTTCCCTAAAAATTTATTGGCTCCCCTCTGATTTTTTATCCCTAAAAACTTCAGTTCAATGCTCTATTCAGATTGATTCGATAAGTTATCAGTACGAAATTAAAAAAAAAAAAAGTTTGTGCATTTAAAAAATAAATCTGTAAGTTTAGGGGGGGGGGGGGGTGAAAAGTTCAAATCATTCACCCTAAAATTGAAATCCCCCTCCTCCGCCTTTCGTCGTTCAAATCAGTCCCGCTTCCCCCAAAATTGAAATCCGCTTCACGAGTTCACTCCTTCAACGCTATAGTGCCTCTCGCCGCCGCTGCCCGCTTGCCACCGCTTCACTCCTTCACACACTCAATTCTTGGCCATTGTTGTCCCAATTGAGGTTTCTTAATGTTTTCTTTTTGTGGGTTTTATTTTTTAGGTGTTTCAAATTCGAGTTAATTCCATATGTTCTGACATGGGTGGCTTCTTTCTCAAGGTTGGCTTTTGATTAAAGATTTTGAATTTTTATACTCTTTTTTATAAATTGGGTAGTTGGTAAGTTTCTAGGAAACCTGAGTAATTTTAAATTTTGACCGTGTTGATCGCTCTACATATAACCCGAAACATAGGGATGGAAAAAAATTTGGACCCGACCCGAACATGTAACCCGAAACATGGCGATATGAATTTTTTTTTGGTCTCGTGACTTTTGACACCGCTACTTATTTTTTCAAGCTCCGCCACTGGTTGTTCGTTACGTGTAATTTTCGTTTTTTGAAAACAATCATTACAAGGATTGAACTTGGGTCTTCGGTGGAGCATTGACCAAATTGATGGAGAAAAAGAAGGGATACGCGTTTGACCCTGTGCAAAATCAAGGATTGAACTTGGGTCTTCGGTGGAGCATTGACCAAATTGACCATATCATTAGGCTGGCTCCCAGATTTGTTATATATATATGCACTTAAATTTATTTAACATATATTTTTTTTAATAAAGCCTATATATCTGCAAAGTTGAAACATTTGGTGCTGACTAATATCTCAATCAGTAGAAACCGAACAAACCCGGTTTCCAAGTTCTCATCAAAGATTGTTAAACTTACAAATTATAAATATATCATATATGCATTCTTCACCTATATTCGGGACCGGAAATTGAAAAAATATGGAACCGAAGATCACAACTAGTACCAGAGACGTCTTCGAGATTTCAAATGCCCAACGCGACTACAGAGAAAGGCCCCTCGAAAACCATCAAAACTAGTTTTATACCAGTCCCAGTCCGGGTTTTCAAAATAATAAAATTTAAACTTCGCAAAATGTTTACCTTAAAAACTTACTAAATGATTAGAAATTAATAAATGTAACAGAATAGTTTACTTCAGATTATTAAATTTAACCATGGAGCTTGGGCTCTGTAGACAACTCCTCGGCCCCGACTGCTGCCTCGATTCATGTTGTGTACCTAGATCTAGGCATCTATCTGAAGCCATCAACACCGGATATGCCAAAAGTGCAACCCCAACATTGTCATCACCGTTTGAAAAACTGAAATAAGTACAGTAAAATGTGAGTAACGGCTTTAAAGAAGTGACGCACACACCTCATGTTATTTTCATTACTCTTTTAGGTGACTATGTTGAATACAGAAAACAGTGATTGTAACAAAGGTTGATCATCTTCAAAGGAGACCTACTTGACTGTCTGAAAGTCAAATGTAACCTACTTTTTGAACCAGTTAAAAACGTTACAAATAACCAAGTATAAAAAATGGCTAATCCTTAAACCATTATTGTTGACTTCATCATCTTGAATGGGAATGAAGATGCAGATGATACCGCAAAAGCATATATTTTCATTTCTTTCTTCTTCTAATAACTTGAAAGAATGTTGCTACTATGTACAGTTATAGGAACTAAACGATGATTATTATACAACTATGTTTCCATCAAACTCGCAAGCATCCAACATTACCCAGCAGCCACAATCGGTCTTCTTAATCCCTGCACAAAAGAATGTGTTGTACATTTCCTTTAAATCATGTTGACTTAGGTCAAAACTCACATTGACCAACATTATATGTTTTACTCACCTATGATTATGTGAAAGTTCTAAAAATGTCACACAAACAGGTCGGTGGTCAGAGAACCGTGACTCCTAATTTGTATATGACTTTTGATGGATCCCCTCTCCATACCACAATATTCTGTCACACCTGCAATTTTAGGTTCTTTATCAAAATGAACAAATCAAGGCTATCCTAGAAACGTAGTGAGACACAAATGGGTCAAATAGGCCTTAAAAGTGGTCAAATGGGTAAACAAATATTTGGTTGAAACACAAACGGGTCAAATGAGCTTAAAAAGTTTGCCGACGTGTATCTTTAATGCTTGCAACCTTTCAAATCATCTCATTAAGGAAAGATACATTTTAGTTATAACAATATAGTTTTTGCAATCAAATTAAATAAACAAATTATTTATTACAAAAATGTGGATGAAAATCATTTAAGGCTGACTCGGCGCGATGTGCCTGTTTTACCACCTCTAGCTTAGATGAACAAAAATTAAATCATGCTTAAATAAAAGGGAAAACACATGTTAAATCACAATTGTGGTGTAGCTTTAACTTTTGTGGTCTAAAGATTTCTTTATTGATTTGTAGCTTAAAAGTAATTTCTTTGACCAACAAAAGTCAAAGCTACATTGATTTTATGACATCTAAATCCTAACTTTTGTGCTCTTACTATGCAGGTGTTCTCCGTTTGCTCTTTGATTTCATGGTATCTCTGGCATACAAATCTAAGTTGTAGGAGTATTTGTATGTTGGTGGAAAAAATATCTTCCCCTCTTTCCATCCTGCAAATACTCCCCAGCTTCTCTTTCAATCTTAAGCTATTCAAACATCCTGTGAGACACAACTAAATAAAACATTAAGAAACACAACAAATTTGAGGCACTAATTGTTTTATAAACACTTCATGACAAAAATATTCAAGCTTAATTCATCTTACATTGAAGATCAATAAATATGTGTTTACTTCAGTAATTCTTGATCATCTCTTGAAGTCCGTCCATAGTGGTTGCTATATAAATATAAGTGGAATGGTGTAAAGTGTTAAAAGAAGCATTCTCATCTTGCCATTAGTCAAGTATATATAAATAATATCCAACCCTTGTTCAGAAACTTTGAATGCAAAGCACATAAACACTTAAAAAGAAATCAATAGATTTCAACAACCACAGACAAAATAAACCATAAATCCTGATAATAGATCATAATGAATTTTTTTTATCACCATCCAAAGTAAACCAATAGCTGACATCTTGACACAAGCAATCGGAAAAGATCAAAGCAACAACAATATGCAAGCAATTAAACATAACCACATGCAGATGTGTTTACTTATACGATCAATCCCAAAATTCGATAAAATCAAAATAATTTAACAGTAAATCTGTGATTCCAATCATTCACAAGCAAAGAAATTAAAAAGGATGATAAGAACTTACTCGATTGTGAACATTTCCATCTACAATTAGAACATCAGATTTCTCAAAATCAATGCAAATGTTTTCCGTGTTCACCATAGTTTTCAACACTTTTGCCTTTAAATTCATCGTGGTGGTGAAACTATGCAACTGCTTTAAAGACTGAACTGAACTATCAAGAACATCATCTGTTCCCATCCGATAATAATCCAAATAAGTTCATAAATTTATGTTCAAATATGAGATGAAATTTGAAAGATTTTGGGTGGAAATTACATAGGGAACATTTTTGGGAGTGACGATCTTGATGTAATTGGTATAGCGTGCAAATCCCAATCAAATTCCATAGATGGATGATAAATTTGACACCTTAAAAAAGTATCACAAGTCGTTGTACCGAACAACAAAATTTTTCCCGCGAATTTCAAGACTAATTTAGTTATCTCCGCCACTGATTCACAGCCAAATGAAGAAACACTTGTCGCCTGTAGTTGCTCAACCAACCATTTTAGGTCGACAAGGTCGATTATTATACCATCAGATCCCCCAACTCTTTTACCAATTGCATCACCTAATTTCTTGCGATTTATCCGATAAAGATACACACTCTTTTTTAATTGAAATCACCACCACCTTCTTCGATTCTCCCGGCACGAATTCTCTCTAACTATTTCTTTATCTATATGTAGAAATAAGAAATTAAAAGGAGGAGAGGTGGTTAACAGGGCAAGGAGTGGGGGACGTGTGAACGTGGGGAAGAACCGCTGATAACCGTCCTTGGAAATCGGAAATTGCTAATTTAAAGGGCTGAGATTTATTTTTAGCCAGAGTCAGAAATTCTTTTTGACAGCTGTGCCGCTGTCATTAGAATATATAATATATATATATATATATATATATGATAACCGTCCTTGGAAATTGGAAATTGCTAATTTAAAGGGCTGAGATTTATTTTTAGCCAGATCTAAGGGTCAGAAATTCTTTTTGACAGCGGTTACACTTACCGCCGTCATTAGAATATATTATATATATATATGTAATATAATTATATATAAGGGTGAGGTTCAAATGATAACCAATATTTATGTGATAATCATGAAAACCACTCTCACACATAGTGTTACGTGTATGTAACAATTATCATTTAGTTATTTTTACATATACGTAAACACTATGTGTCATGTATATGTAACATTATTTGGTACGTATATGTAAGACTTATCGTTTCCGTATTTATGTTCAAAATATATATTCACGATAGTTAAATACCCTTTTAACAATTAAAAGAAAAATAATTTATAAATTATGTGATTGTCTGATAGTGGTTAGCACGGTAATCACATATAAAGTTTGTTAGCATTTTAACCCTTCCCTTATATATATGGGTGAGGTTCAAATAAAAACCAATATTTATGTGATAACCATGAAAACCACTCTCAAATAGGGGTGTTCTTCGGGTTTTTAATCGGGTTTCGGGTTATTCGGGTTTTTTGTTATAAAAATCCTACCCGTTTACCGACCCAAATAAGATTCGGGTTAATCTGTTTCGGGTTATTCGGTTTCGGGTTTATTCGGGTCGGGTTAATCGGTATTCGGGTTTTTAAGTATAAGTTGCAATGCATACTTTACAATATAACTTAACATGATATTTATTAAATAATAAGCTCAAAATGTAAAATAAAAATACGCACAATATGATTTTTCGTTCAAACTCATGCACTAAACACATATATTAACTAAAAAACACCAAATAAAATAAGCATAAAATCAAATCATATCAACCAATCGTATAAACTAAAAAAAAACGTCAATTGTATCAACGAATAAACTTCTTACAATGTTCACTTTTTAAATTGCCACGTTCATGTTCGCTCTTCCGTTTCAATCATATATTAAAGAACTTCAAATAAAATAAGCATTAAAAATGGATGCTAAGGTTACAAATAAATATTAATAATAAAAATATACTTTTATTATTATTCGGGTTAATCGGGTTAACCTAATTAACAATTTTTTAAACCAATTACCAAACCGAATACTTTCTTCGGGTTCGGATTCCATCTTAAACAGGTTCGTGTTGTTCGGGTTTCGTCTTAATCGGGTTCAGGTTCATTCGGGTCAGGTTCGGTATTCAGGTTTCGGGTAAAAATGACACCCCTACTCTCAAACATAGTGTTACGTATATATAACAGTTATTATTTAGTTTTCACATAAAAGTTAGTTAGCATTTTAAATAAGTTGACATAAAACTTATGGACCACTTATAAGGAAGTTTCCTTGCTGTTAGATATCATGGCCCCATAAATAAGTTAGCATAAAAGTATAAAACTTATAGACCACGTAGTGAGATCGAAGACTTCAGGTCAAGCATGGCCCACGTCGAGGAGGAATAGAGCACAAAGAATTCCATGTCTGCTGTTCATTTATGGATTTATAACTGCAGTAGTTGTTTCATCATCATAAGATAACCAATCTCACCATTTTTTTCTATAAAAAAGTTTTTAAGTGATTTGGTGTTGAAACATGGGGAATACTCACTGGGATTTGGGAATCTGTCTATGTATCCTTTTAGTGACGATGACACATAAATGTGCCTGTGGTGGAAATGTCACAAAAGTTGGTTGTTCTGAACAAGAGAGACTGGCTCTTCTCAAGTTCAAGCACAGCGTCTATGACGACAATGGATTAATGCTTTCATCATGGGGTGTAAGCAATGACTGTTGTAGCTGGGAAAGAATTGGCTGCGATGCCACTGGAAGGGTTGTCACCCTGCATCTCAGAGCAAATGTCAAGGGCAACCAGATGTACGTAGATCATAACGATAACTACTACTTAGACGGTGACGAGGTAAATTCTTGTTTGGCAGAGTTGGTGAATCTAGAACATCTAGACTTGAGTGGGAATCATTTTTATGGAAGTCTTCCAGAATTCTTTGGATCCTTAAAACAACTAAGGTATCTCAATGTCTCTGGTGCAGGATTCACTGGTAATATTCCTCCTCAAATTGGAAATCTTTCCAATTTGAAGGTTCTTGATCTCAGTACAACAGATTTGTTGACAACAGATGATATAGCATGGATTTTTGGTCTTTCAAAACTCGAGCATCTTGACTTGAGTTACGTGGATCTTAGTACAACACAAAACATTGACCGCGTATTTTACACGATCCCTTCCTTATCGAAGCTAATTTTGGTCGGGTGTGGACTTAGTACGGTTCATCTTGGTTCTCGTCATCTTAATTCCAGTAGAGGACTTGCCAGCAGCATCAAGCACTTGGATCTTAGTCAAAACTATCACACTGATAAACTTCCTAGCTTATTTCTGAACATGACATCCCTAGAGTTCCTTGATATTTCATGCTGTGGTTCTTATCCTCCTCTTGATATGGTATGGAGCTTTGAAAACTTGCTAAACATAATACCTCCTGTATCAGAGTTGCATTTATCAGGTTGTGAGGTCAATCTTTCTCCCACTAGTCTTAATTTCAGTACATATTCTAAGATCCAACACCTGGATCTTAGTAGGAATGAACTTCAAGGCATATTTCCATCTGTTTTTACAAACATGAGTTCCCTGTTATCCCTTGACCTTTCATTCAACTATTTGAATTCATCAATTCCTGTCATGCCTAACCTTCGTAAGCTTGATATTTCTGAAAATATGTTACGAAAGATTGAATATATTGGAATTTGGAGACAGTGTCACCTCAAAGAATTGATTGTTTCAAACAATAAACTTGAAGGAGAAATGATTGGCCCATCAACTAATGTATCTAAATGCTCTCAAAATGCATTGGAGATTTTGTATTTAGATCAGAATACATTAAGTTGTTCAATTCCAGAATCCATTGGAAGATTAACCAATTTAAGAGGCTTAGATCTATCGTTCAATGAACTCACAGATCCAATCCCTGAAGCTCTCGGGAAATTAATATCGTTACAAAGATTAGATCTATCTTATAATCAATTGAACGGTTATATTCCAGAATCATTGGGAAGATTAACGGCTTTAAGAGAAATGATTCTGAAATCAAACCGGTTTACAGGTCATGTCCCGGTATCTATAGGAAGACTCACTTCATTAAGAGTGCTTTCGGTGTCTTCAAATTTGTTAAATGGGACCATTCCAAATTCAATTGGGCAACTCACCAAACTCTATTTTCTAGACATATCTAACAATTCTTTAAAAGGTGTAGTTTCGGATGAACATTTTGCTAACCTCTCGATGTTAAAGTACTTGAATGCAAATTATAATAATAAATTGCTTATCAATATTTCACGTGAGTGGATACCTCCATTCCAACTGAAAGCCGTTCGACTTAGTTCTTGCAAGATTGAAGATGGATTTCCACAATGGTTTCGAAATCAAAGGAAGCTTAAGGTGTTGGTGTTGACCAATGCTAGCATTTCAGGACCTCTTCCCACATGGTTTCGCCTCTTGCCCATCATATATGACTTAGATCTCTCTCACAACAAACTCACCGGTCCTTTGACCAACCTTCCTTCTGTATATGAGGTTAGATATGCCAAAAATGCACAACGAGGATTGCGTTTACAAGATAACCTTTTGAGAGGGTTGATTCCAAGGCAGTTGTGCAAAAGGACAGATTTAGAAATTCTTGATCTTTCTAGAAATAGGTTGACTGGGAAAATTCCCAAGTGCCTATGGAATCACTCAAGCTTGAGGGTGATGCTACTTGGTTCAAATAGGCTATCTGGTGTCATACCGAGTTCCCTAGGTTATAATTATTTGGAATGGTTACAACTGAATGACAATAACTTCAGTGGAGAGTTTCCTCGAGATTTAGGGTACCTCACAGGTTTGATAGTCTTGGATTTGGGTGAGAACAAATTCTCAGGAAGCATACCTGAAATGATTGGAGACAATATTACGAGATTAATAGTTCTCAGGTTGCATAAGAATAATTTCACTGGAAGAATTCCTCGGTCTTTGTGCAAATGTGCCTTCCTTCAAGTTTTGGATCTGGCACATAACAACTTAATAGAATCCATCCCTCATTGTTTTGGAGAGTTGGAATCCATGAAAGAGAATCCCCAAAGGAATTACTATATAATGCGGACTGGGTTTGACTTTAGTTCTGGAGATATCATGCAGGTCCTCAAAGGTGTTGCACTTGTCTATACAAAAACCCTACAATTTGTCATAAACATGGATCTTTCAAGCAATAAACTTGATGGAGAAATACCTGGAGCGATAACAACACTTGATACATTGGTGGGTCTCAATTTGTCGTATAATCATTTTAGTGGTGTTATTCCAAAAAACATTGGGAAGATGAAGTCGCTATTTTCTCTCGATTTGTCAACAAATGAACTGACCGGGATGATTCCTCCAAGCATGGCAGCTTTGAATTTCTTGAGTTACTTGAATTTGTCACACAACAACTTGTCAGGACAAATTCCAACAGGAAATCAATTGCAGACGCTTACAGATCCATCAATATATGCTGATAATACATATCTCTGTGGTGCGCCGCTCCCAAAAGAATGCTCTCCTCATACAAACCCACCAACCGCAACAAGCAAGAACAAACACGAAAATACAAATAAGCCAAACAAGGTATGGTTTTACTTGGACATAATGAGTGGTTTTGCAACAGGTTTTTGGGGTATTATTGGAGTGTTGTTTTTGAAAAAGCAATGGAGGTATAAGCTTTACATGTTATCTGAGGTAGCCATAGACAAGATATACGTTGCGGTTGCAATTAGAGTTTCGAAGATGAAAAGAGGAATTGAGGCTGCATAGACACTTGAGAATCCAAGTAATTGTGGAATGTCTTTATGTACTATAAATAACTGCTTTCCTTTTCAATGCTTCAATTGTGCTTCTTTATAATACTGTTATTGTGCTTTTATATTTTTATTATGACATTTGAAGATGTGTGATTTGAATAAATAGAAATATCTCCATATTTGACTCTGTCATAAAGGTTTAGAATCAGTGGCATAACATATAATATTGGGAAGTAATGGTTATGGACAAACGGCAAGAAATCTTTAAGTTGTCTTGAGAGCTTATACAATTGTGTTGAAAATCATTTTGATAACGCTAAAGATTTCAGATACAGCCGGTAACAATAGGAATTGATCAAAGGGTACATAGAAATAACCAACATACAAAGGAATCACAGTTTCAGCTCTTTCTCACCATCATCATTTAGATTAAACATCGAGTGATTTAATTATACTTGCAAAATATTTAAATTCACTTTAGGTTTGCATCTGGACTCCTAGAGGGCGGATCAAACTTTGGTTTGATCCATTTCGTATTCTCGCTTCTGCTTTATTTTAAAATATTAAAACCCGTAGACGAAACCCAATAGTTGGTTCTCGTAAAAAAAGTTGATCCCTAAAAGCTTAAGTCTTTACTACCGATGTTAATGTCGAAGGCAAGTGTTTGTACTCAAGTTAAAGTTTAATGTTGAAAACACAACTTTACTACTGATGCTAAAGTTTTGTACTGAAGGCCAGAGTTTATACCAATAAACAAAGTTGATACCGAAGAACAAAGTTAATACCGGAGGTGCTATAAACTTGCATCTCTATGTATAAAATGTTAAAATGCTAAAACTAAACATGACCAACTACTAAGTAACTGAATAACTGTCGTAAACTGCTAACTAGATAACCGCATAACTGCTGCAAACTGCTCTAATAAATCCCGTTACCCCAATCCCAGCAGCAGCAGCAATTAGCAACAATCAGGACAGAAGTAATAGCAATAATAATGAGACCCAAAGAAAAAGTCAAATCAACATCATGCACAGAACTAGTAGCAATAATCATGACAGCAGCAGCCAGTGGCGGACCTAGAAATTTTTTTCATGGGTGTCGGAAATTTTTGGAGTCGGTTGACTAGCGAGATATAACGTGTATATAAACATTAAATTTTTTTCATAAGGGACGATCGGGGGGCTATTGCAAAATTTTATGGGGGGCAATCGGGATTTTAACGCGTATATAACACTAAATTTTTTTTTTTCATGGAGGGCGGCTGCTCCCCATGTACCCATACACTAGGTACGCCACTGGCAGCAGCAAGGATGCACCATAATAACATCAGCGTCCAATATGAACACTTTGCAGCAGCCAGGCAACTAATGTCAGCATCAACCAATATAAACAAATCAACATCATAGGTCATCGAATCAGGAACACACATTAAAAAAGTTACCTCATAGGTTACCAACCAAATCAAATCTGCAACAAATTAAGTGCTCATCAATTGATACTCTTCAAGCCCTGATCCAAATGAATCTGTGTTACGATATAAAATGGTAATCAAGAGATAAAGAGCTAAAGATTGAAGAAGAAGAAGAAGAAATCACAGAGAAGAAGGAGATTAACTCTCAAAATCAATAGCTGTTGTTCTCATTCATCGATTGTCTATTTGTACACATCAAACTACTACAAGAGTACATGTGTGGCCTTCATACTTTGCTATTATTACAAATGACCCCCTCTACTATTATTTGATACCTAACATTACTCCCCCTTAAAAGATTTTTGTCCTCAAAAATAAAAAATGGTAAAAAAAAATTGCTAATCAAAAGTATCAAAACCAAATTCTGAAAATTCTTGTGCTTCACCTTGCACTTTGCAGCTCCAAAAATCCAACAAGAACCATTTTCTTCTAACAAAAGGTTGTTCTTTGGATTCAATCTCAACCTTGGCATCAGTGGCATCACTAATCCCTAACTTGTTAACATCATAAAGTTCATACAAAAAGATGTCTGCTGAATAATAATATTCAGTAGCAAAACCTCTTTGAACAACCAAAAACCAACACTCAGCAGGAAAATGATTACGACACCAATTAACTTGAATTAACTTGCAGAGGCTGAAAATACTGCTGCATATAGTAGTTGCAGCTGATTGAATTATCTTGCTGAAGCTGGAAGTAATGATGTATCTAGTAAAACCACACTGCTGATCGGAATGCTCCTTCATGTAATTGTTGGAATCTTCAAGTCCCATTTGATTCACTTGATTGTTGAACAAAGTTGAGTCACTGCAAGTATCCATTGCTATAGGATTAAAATAACCCCCAACATTCTCCTTTATTACCTTGTGGCTGATCTTATCCCACCTTTTAATCCAATGATAGTCCACCATCTCTAATTCCATTGAGATAACATACGGGACCTTGTTCCTGATCTCCACAACAAGATTTCCAATTTTGACACTCGAGTATTGATTTAAAGAGTTCTTTTTCTTTTCCAAAGTATGGAGCTCACCCTCCAACTGCATTTGCTTCCTTTCAAGATTATTAATTTCTTTAGGTTGACTATTAAGTTGCACCCTTACATTTGCACATGCTTTTGGTCCATAAAGTGGGTCCCATGTAAAACTTGACTCATCTATTGTGCTTTTGCGAGTTGTGACTATACCAACGCTTGTTATGCCAATTGTTGTCTGAACATAGAATAAGAATTCTGTAATTTGCCCAACCATTTTTTTCTTTATCTCATTGTACTGCAGACTTGTTTGAAGTTCTTGCAGCTGCAATTCTTGTAACTCCTTTAAATGTTTGCTAATTATTCTTCCGTTTCCACTTAACTAACCATCTTCTTGCACCTTCTTTTTTCTTGTACTTGAACATCAATTTGTCTAGCCAATGAGAGTGACAACTTGCAACATGAATACTGAAATATTCAAGTTTGCACTGATTGTTTAAAAAGTCAGCCAAATCACCCTTAGTGTTTATCTTCAATAGACTTTTGCATGTTACATCATGAAGGAACCTAAGAGCTGGTTCTTTTTGTGTCATCCCCTGGCAAATTGCTTCAAACTTGACATTCATATTAACACCATCAAAACTAACCATAGAAGCTGGTTCACTCCTCATTTTCGTATGGTTTATTTGCTCTAATTCGCAAGTTGCATCTCCATTTACATCATCATCATTTTCACTTACTGATTCTTTAAAATCACCCCTTCTTGAATCATCATCCAATAATTCTTTTGTTTCCCTACTAACTTCCCTAGATATTTCAAGAACCAAATCTAAACCCATATGTTGACCTAAAGAACCCATTTCATGCTCATCTTCATTGAGCTATAATGGTTCTTGCATTTGGATTTTTAGATTCTCAACATTTTCTTTATGGATTTCTAGCACATCACTATTAAAAGAATATCGAATCTCACCCCTATTTTCAAATTCATCAAATGGTTCACCCTTATTTTCAAATTCATCAGAGTATACAAAATCAATTTCAGAAATTCTTTCAGGTGTTTTGTCGAACACCTTGTGTGCAGACTCAATTACTTTGATACTAGAAGAATGTTGAGACCCAAAATCTATCTTGCTATCATTAATGACTATATAGCTAGAACAATGTTGAAACACAGAATCACTTACCTCAGTTTTCTCGTATAGATCATTAACACCATCTTTTCCATTGAATTCACCAATTTCAATTTTACCCAGCTTGTCCAACTGTTTGGAAGAAATCAAGACCATATCTTTTTATAATTTTGAATTTTAATTTCCATGTATATTTTTTAGTTGTTTAGTATAAGTAGGGCATCTATGGTTTATTATTGGGAGACTTTGTTTTTTATCAGAAGATTGTAATCGAGACCTTTGGGGCTTGAGACAGCCGACTTGGCTGAAACCTTCGGGTTCAAGGCCGTTGAATAAAATCATATGTTACTGAGCCATTTGAGTATTACCGTGGATTCGGTATCATTAAATGATGCAGCGGGCCCACACGATCCAGGCCCAAGTCGCACACCTGGCCCATCAGGCACGATCCGAGAAGAGAGCCCACCCGAGAGGCCAGGCTAATCCGATGGAGAGTCCAAAGCAGCTGGAATTTATTTTTATTATTTAATTAATGTTTGGTATTTGTTTTAAGACTATATTTGGTTTCCTTTTTTATTTCCTACTTTGGTGGTTTAGGGTTTTCCTTTATATGGTTTTGTTTTTCTTATTATTGAACTCAGTTTTGATTATTGAAGTTTTATAAAAGATTCCAGCTTTTCGTTTCTGTGTTTGTGTTCGATCCGACTTGGTGGTTAAGAAAACTACATCAGTTGGTATCAGAGCTTTGGTTTGTTCAAATGGCTTGTGAGAAGGTTTATCATCTGAACTACAGATTCGTCGGACGAGGCAGTGGTCGAGATGTGGTCGGATCACCAGGTTGCAAGTTTCAGGAAACCGACTTAGAGGTTTTCATCTGGGATGAGAGCTTTGGGAAGGAGGAGTATCCTGGAGGTTGTAGCAATATCTATCCATCACTTCCTTGTTTCGATGACTATGGAGATGAGGAGGTGAACAAAGAAGAGTATGTATGGGTTATGAGAGCCTTAAACGAGGTCATTGTTCAAGACGTCGAATCGGTGCAGTGAAGTGATATTGGATATGGGTCTGGTTGGCATCCATCGTATGACACCATGGGTCTTGATGGAAAATCATGTAGTCAAGAGTTATCAGGAGATGCTCATATGTCTTCTAGTATTTTTTTATGAACTCTTAATGGGACACATGGTTGTTATAGACGTTCCATCAATGGTGTATGATGGTAGCATAGTTCAACTTGGTGATCAAAGTTTGGATCGTGACTTGGCACCGAGTTTGGAAAATCAACATGTTACTTTGGAAGAGAAGAAGACAAACCTTCTTCCTAAAATTGAGGAAGCTCTAAGTAGGCCCAAAAAAGATGGATTGGCAGTACACAATAAACGCGGAAATATTCCCTTAGAACCAGGTGACTTTGGTTCGAAGGCAAAACTCGAGGACGAGTTTTTTCAAGAAGGGGAGAATGATGCAGTGGGGGCCGGCCCAAGTGGTAGCCCAGTTCATGACCCGGTTTACAGCAGCTCCAGCCCAGTCAAAGACCCGGGTTAAGGCTGATCAACCATGACTTGGGAAGCAAGCTAGAATTGTTATTTTAATTATTATTTTTTTCAGTATTATTTGTTAAGACTTGGTATTTGATTGTGTTTTCTTTTTCTTGATTTATTGCCTAAATTATGGGTTAGGGTTAGGCTTTAAATAGTTCTTTGTTTTGTTTGAAAGACTCAGTTTTTTATTATTGATTATTTTAAAGAACACCTTTGAGGTTTCTTTGAACCATTTGGTTCGATTACAACTTTTGATTGAATCATTGTTTTTGAGCCATTTGATTGCTTCCGAAACTGCATCAGATTGCTTCCTACTTCTTGGTTCATCTGATCGGTTTTAATTTCTTGGTTCCCTGTGACTTCTTGATTCAACTGATTTTGATTCACTTTAGTTGAATCCAATTTAAGAATAGTTTCTTGTAATCTAACCCAAGTAAACGCGTGCTCCAACTTTAATCCTTCACCCATATCGTGATATCTCATAAGAATATCACCAATTTCTGATTTAAGGCCAAAAATGAAGAGATATGTTGCATAGTCTTCAGAAATTTCATCAGAATTCTTGACCTGATCGAATAGAAATTGGAATTCCTCACAATAGTCGTTAACAGTGCCTTCTTGCCTTATTGACATAATCTTTTCCATAGCTATTTCCATGATTGAATTGTTGATGCTGTTATTGACTTGTACCATTGTTACGATATAAAATGGTAATCAAGATATAAAGAGCTAAAGATTGAAGAAGAAGAAGAAGAAATCACAGAGAAAAAGGAGATTAACTCTCAAAATCAATAGTTGTTGTTCTCATTCATCGATTGTCTATTTGTACATATCAAACTATTACAAGAGTACATGTGTGGTCTCATACTTTGCTATTATTACAAATGACCCCCTATACTATTATTTGATACCTAACAATCTGACTTCCGATTAACGGGAAGTAGATAGGTTGTCAGAATCTGCAGAGAGATAACAAGATGTTCAATCTCTCCCAAAACCCTAGTATTTGGGGGCCTAAAGCAATAAGTTACCAATGTTTGCACCAAACAAGCCAAAAAAATGGGGACAATAAGAATTTAATCATTTGTGTGTAATGTAACAAAAGTAAAACAAATAAAGTAAAATACTCTGACATTCTTAAAAAAAAAATTCTCTTATGATTTACTATATACACATATAACGACAAAATAATGGCTTTCGGATATGTACCAGCAGCTCAAAATGTTGTACCCAATCCCACCAACATATCAGGTATTGTATATCCCAGTTCTTTCTTTCCTGGGAGAGTTTCACATGCTCAGAACCCTTATCTTGCTACTAAATGCCTTGGGAATATGTACCAACAGCTTAAAAAGTTGTACCTAAACCATCCAAAACATCTAACATGTCAGCATTTATGTACCCTGCTTCCCTCCTCGGAGAGCTTCCCATGCTTCTACTCGATGCAAAAACCGTGGCTCTCTTCTTTTTAACAATCACAAATTCTTGACTTTTGCTTATTCCAGGAACCAACATTCTCCTTTTCATCACCATTTCTAAAAGATTCCTATCTTCCAAAGAGATTAATGTGCATAACATTAATAAGAAAAACACACCCATATATATTGAGCTGATTTGCACTATTCTTCAGAAAATTCATACTGAAAAAATTGTAATAATTTATTAAATTTGAAAAAAAAAAAATTATTAGAAAAACACACCCATATATATCGTCGCTAGATTTTTTTATCAGCGTTTTTATGTTCGAAACCGAGCCGACGTAATGCATGCTCTAACACAGCGCACGAGTTAACGCCCACTAGTTAATTATAAAAGGAAAATAACACATAAAAAAGGAATTAGTGAATTGATTTGGCAGAGTTGGTGGGGGGATGTTTGACCCGTGGGTTTCCGTTGATTTCTCACAAACTCCGTCTATATCGATTCCCATTCTCCGTCTCCGTTCCCATTTATCTCTCTCCAACGTGTACTTTATTTCACCCACACACACAGATATGAGATATGCATATATTAAAATTAATTTCTATAATCTCTCTCCAACGTGTACTTTATTTTACAAATATGATTTAATAGAGTTGTACCTCTATAGATGTTAATAAAGTCGCTGAATTTTCAAAAGGAGGAACACGTTGTTGCATAAAACTTTGTTGACTTTATAGTGTGAAAACTTCAGGTTAACCATGACTTGACTTTTATGTTAGTCATGAAAGGTAAATAATGGAGCACGATGAATTACAAGTCTTCTATGACCAGTAAGTTGCTTACAGATTTATAATTGAACTAGGTAGTTTGTTCATCAGAACATAACCAATCTTTCCATTTCACCACTTTTTCCGTAAAAGCATCAAGTATTTTGCGGTTGAAACATGGGGAATACTCGTTGGGATTTTGGAATCTTTGTCATTTTCATATGTGTCTTTTTAGCAGCTTCTTGGTCTGAACAAGAGAGACAAGCTCTTGTCAAGTTCAAAAACAGCATCAGAGATGACGGTGGATTGCTTTCATCATGGGGAGTTGGAAATGATTGTTGTAGGTGGGAAAGAGTGGGCTGTGATGATACCACTGGAAGGGTTATTAGCCTTCATCTCAGAAAAATTGATCGAGTAGTCTCGGATTTTGAAGACTACGGTCTAGGTGGTGCATACGAGGACTACTACTTGGTTGGTGATGAGGTGAATTCATGCTTGACAGAGTTGGTGAATTTACAATATCTAGACTTGAGTGGGAATGATTTTCAAAAAAGCCGAATTCCAGAGTTCATGGGATCCTTTAAACAATTAAGGTATCTCAATCTCTCCAGTGCAGGTTTCAGTGGTAATATTCCCCATCAGATTGGGAATCTTTCCAATTTGAAGGTTCTTGATCTCAATTCATTACCATATTACCCACAAGAGTTGCTGACACATGATATGGCATGGATTTCTGGCCTTTTAAAACTCGAGCATCTTGACTTGAGTGGGGTAGATCTTAGTACAACACAAAACCTTGACCGCTTACTTTACACGGTTCCGTCTTTATCCAAGCTAAGAGTGTCTGAGTGTGGACTCTCTATGGCTCATCTTGGTTCTCATCATCTTAACTCTAGTAGAGAACTTGCTAGCATCAAACACCTAGATCTTAGCGGAAATGATTTTAGAGGTCAACTCCCTGGCTTATTTCTCAACATGACATCCCTAGCATTCCTTGATCTTTCATGCAATTATATTAGTCGTCTTAGTATGGCATGGAGGTTTGAAAACTTGCTAAACATAATACCTTATGTATTAGAGTTGCGTTTGTCACGATGCGGACTCCAAAACGTCAATATTTCCCCCACTAATCTTAAATTCAGTACACAATCTAACATCCAACACCTTGATCTTAGTGAGAATGAAATTGAAGGCAGATTTCCATATGTTTTAGCAAACATGAGTTCCATATTATCCCTTAGCTTGTCACAAAACAGGTTAAATTCATCAATTCCCGTCATGCCTAACCTTCTTAAGCTCGATATTTCTTGGAATGGGTTAGTGCAGATTAAGGATGTTGGAATCTGGAGACAGTGTTACCTTAAAGAATTGATTGTTACAGGAAATATTCTTGAAGGAGAAATGATTGGCCCTTCAACTAATTTATCTGAATGCTCTCAAATTGCATTGGAGATTTTGTATTTGGGTAATAACAACTTAAATGGTTCAATTCCAGATTCCCTTGGAAGATTCACTAATTTAAGACACTTAGATCTTTCTTTTAGCGAATTGAAAGGTCCAATCCCAGAAGCTCTAGGAAAATTAAGATCATTACAAGGAGTATATCTGTCGTACAACAAACTAACAGGGCCCATCCCGCAATTCCATGGCCAACTCACCACACTTCACCTTGCTTATAACCAGTTGAATGGTTCTATTCCAGAATCATTGGGAAGATCAACAACTTTAACAGAAATAATTCTCAAATCAAACCAGGTTACAGGTTCTGTCCCAGTATCTCTAGGAAAACTCACTTCATTAAAATTGCTTTCAGTGTCTTCAAATTTGTTAAATGGGACCATTCCAAATTCAATTGGAAAACTCACCAAACTCAATGTTTTAGACGTCTCTAACAATTTTTTACAAGGAGTGGTTTCAGAGGACCATTTTGCTAACCTCTCGATGTTGAAGTACTTGGATGCAAATAATAATAATAATTTGCTTTTCAATATTTCACGTGAATGGATACCACCATTCCAGTTGAAAGTCGCTCGGCTTGGTTCTTGCAAGATAGAAGATGGACTTCCACAATGGTTTCGATCTCAAAGGAAACTTGATGAGTTAGTGTTATCGAATGCTAGCATTTCTGGATCTCTTCCCACATGGTTTCACCTCATACACATCGTTTATGTCTTAGATCTTTCTCACAACAAACTCACAGGTCCTTTGACGAACCTTCCTTTTGTATTAGGAGGCGAACTACTATTGCAAAATAACCTTTTCACAGGGTTGATTCCAAGGTGGTTGTGCACAAGTACGGATTTGAAAATTCTTGATCTTTCAAGAAATAGGTTTACCGGGAAAATTCCAAGGTGCCTATGGAATATGACCTTGAATGAAATACTACTTGGTTCAAATAGGCTATCTGGTGTCATACCAAGTCCTTTAGGTCATAATCCGTTCTTGGAATCGTTACTGTTGAATAACAATAACTTCATTGGAGAGCTTCCTCGAGATCTTAGGTATTTCACAAATTTGAAATACTTCGATTTGGGTGAGAACAAAATCTCAGGAAACATACCTGCAGAATGGATCGAAGAAAATATTACAAGCTTAAGGGTTCTGAGGTTGCATAAGAATAACTTCACCGGAAGAATTCCCCACTCCTTGTGCAAATCTCAACAGCTTCAAATTTTGGATTTGGCACACAACGACTTAACTGGACCCATCCCTTATTGTTTTGGAGAGTTGAATGGCATGAAAGATAACTCATTTGGTAAGTCTAAAATGATTTTCCCTGAATACGGAAATATTACGCAGGTCATCAAAGGTGTTGAACTTGAGTATACAAAAACCCTGAAATTCGTCATAAACATGGATCTTTCAAGCAATAAACTTGTTGGAGAAATACCTGAATCGCTAACTGCACTTGAATCATTGATTGGTCTCAATTTGTCTTATAATCATTTTAGTGGGGGCATTCCAAAAAACATTGGGAACATGAAGTCATTGAATTCTCTCGATTTGTCAGCAAACGAGTTGACCGGGATGATTCCTCCAAGCATGGCAGCTTTGCATTTCTTGAGCCACTTGAATTTGTCACACAATAACTTGTCAGGACAAATTCCTACAGGAAATCAATTACAGACGCTTAGGGATCCATCAATGTATGCTGATAACGCATACCTCTGCGGTGCACCACTGCTAAAGGAATGCTCTTCTCATGGAAACCCACCAACCACAACAAGATACGAAAATGATAATGAACCAAAGAAGGTATGGTTTTATTTGAACATAATGAGTGGTTTTGCAACAGGTTTTTGGGGTATTATTGGGGTGTTGTTGTTCAAGAAGCAATGGAGACAGAAGCTTTTTAGGTTTTTGTGAGGAAATCATGGACAAGATATACACTGGTAGTCGCCGTCAGAGTTTTGAAGATGAAAAGAGGAAGGGAGGGTGTCCTTCAGATTTAAAGTAATTGTGGAATATCTTATCTCACAATAAGTAATTAATTTCCTTTTCCATACAATGCTTCTATTATATTGTAATTTAATATTAGACCGGTTCGGTTTCCGTTTGATGGCTCGAACGAATCCGAACAATATTTACTAGTTGCTTGATTTATGTGTTTTATATATTTTGTGGTTGTTTACATTATTTAGGATAATAATTAAACCGCAAATATTTTTATCAAATTTTTGACACAATCTTAAAACGACAAGAATATTAAAATGTTTAATGATTTCTTGAAAAGGTAATTAAATAAAAGTGTTTTTATTTAAAAGTAATACAAGTTTATAAAACTTTTCAACAAAACGTGGACATGAAAGGATCGAGGACCATAGACGAGGAAGTAGCTTTGGTACAAGCAGGGGTGCACGTATCTGAGGACCCTAAAACTGGTACGTTTTATCAACTATATTTATTTTGTTTTGGAGACGCATTCAAGAGAAATTTTACATTACAATGGATCGGGGGCAAATATCTGACCCGACAAGATATCATGAAAATGTAGAGACATTCGTCATAAGATTTCTATGTTAACGGCATCTACAACAAATACGTCAACAACCGTCGTAGCGGATAGAGTGACCACGATATTTATGTAGAAGCATGTCAAGAGTATAAAATGGAAATGAGTGCGTCGTTTACTTCTGAGAAGTTGTGGGAGATTTTAAGAAAATGTTCAAAGTGGACACAAGTCCCGTTGATGGGGCAATCGTCTAAACGGTCCAAAACGTCTTCATCCAGTGTAAATCGTCAACTCGCGGAAATGCGGAAACAAAAAATCGGGAAAAAAATACCTACCAACTAACGAATCAGATAAAAATTTCAAGAGATTGTAATTAATGTATTTTTTCTAATTATTTTTTTAATTTAATGTAGTTTTTTTTTGTTTTTCGTACTATTTTTTTATAAATGTAATGTTTTATTTTTATGTTTTAAATTTTATTTTTATAAATCTATTACTTTTAATGAATTGGTAATGTTAAAAAATTTAATGTTGGGCGTGAAAGCGAATCACTTTTTAGTGATTCTAATAGACATGATCTAAGCATTAACGCTATGTTCCCGAGTTTAGTTAAGGAAAGAAAATAAGGGAAGTGGAAGGAAAAAAAAGTTTGGTTATGTTTCAAAGATTTCTTTTTTAAAGAAGTATAAGGAAAGAAAAAAAATATATGTTCCAGAGATTTTTATTGAAAAGAAGAGAAAGAAAAAGAGTTTGGGGCTAAATTTTATCCTTTCAAATTGAAAATACGTAGAAAGAACAAACTGAAAATACGTAGAAAGAAGAGAAGATGAGAGAAATGAGAGAAAAAGAAAAGAAAGATCTGTAAATAAACTCGGGAACAGAGGTAAGTGGAGTGTTTATGTCATCATCCACTAGCATTCTTTTATTTTTATTTTTTCTTTTTCCCTGATTATGTTAAATAAAATATAATAATAATAATTTGTCATCTGCCCCGGTGTTTCTAGCCAACATTGGTGGGGCTTACAGAGACGGTACCGACTGTAGCAGTGAAAGTATGAAACACCCAGAGAGATTGGACCCGTCATTTGAAGAATATAGGGCGAGATGAACCGTTCTCTTTTTTAGGTGCGCATCCTGACCCATTCTCATCTTTTCTTTGACCCATTCTGACTCGTTTTTTACTTTTCTTATTTTAGTGTTGTCCAGTGCTAGCATTTCTGGACCTCTTCCCACATGGTTACACCTCATGCCCATCATGCATATTTTAGACCTTTCTCAAAACAAACTCACAGGTCCTTTGACAAACCTTCCTTATGTAAAAGAGGTTAGATATTCACGAGGCAAATTACTTTTGCAAGATAACATTTTGAGAGGGTTGATTCCAAGGTGGTTGTGCAAAAGGACATATTTGGATGTTCTTGATCTTTCCCGAAATAGGTTGACTGGGAAAATTCCCAAGTGCCTATGGAATATGTCCTTGACTGTGATGATACTTGGTTCAAATAGGCTATCTGGTGACATACAAGGTATTTTAGGCATCAATCCAACCTTGGAATGGTTACAATTGAATGACAATAACTTCAATGGAGAGCTTCCTCGAGATTTGGATTTCATAAGTCTGATACTCTTAGATTTGGGTGAGAACGAAATCTCAGGAAACATACCTGATTGGATTGGAGAAAATATTACTAGATTGGCTGCTCTTAGGTTACATAAGAATAATTTCACCAGAAGAATTCCTCATTCTTTGTGCAAATCTAATCTTCAAATTTTAGATCTCGCACACAACAACTTAGAAGGATCCATCCCTCATTGTTTAGGGGAGTTGGATGGCATGAAAAAGAAGCCGTTTTTAGCTCTTTTATGATTGGCAAAAATTATGAAGAAATGAAGCAGGTCATCAAAGGTGTTGCACTTGAATATACAAAGACCCTCGAATACGTCATAAACATGGATCTTTCAAACGATAACCTTGTTGGAGAGATACCTGAATCGCTAACAGCTCTTTGGTGCATTAATAGGTCTCAATTTGTCTTATAATCATCTTAGTGGGGGTATTCCAAAAAACATTGGGAATATGAAATCATTGAATTCTATAGATTTGTCAGCAAACAAGTTGACTTCGATGATTCCTCTAAGCATGGCAGCTTTGAATTTCTTGAGTCACTTGAATTTGTCACACAACAACTTGTTAGGACAAATTCCAACAGGAAATCAATTGCAGACGCTTACAGATCCATCGATGTATGTTGATAATCCATATCTTTGTGGTGCACCACTGCCAAAGGAATGCTCTCCTCATGTAAACACAAGAAGCAAGAACAAAGACGAAAACACTATTGAGCCAAACAAGGCATGGTTTTACTTGGACATAGCATGTGGTTTTGCAACAGGTTTTTGGGGTATTCTCAGAGTGTTGTTGTTCAAGAAGGAATGGAGACATAAACTTTTCATGTTTTGTGAGGATAGATCCTAGGTTAGTCCTGTTATTTCCTAATGGATGGTTGTAGGCCAATCCATTTAGGACTCTATGGTTGTATGACTACCCATACCCCATCTCATGTTAGTTTACAGGAGCTACATGTTTGAAATAAATTAAGTGCTCAACAATTGATACTCTTCAAGCCCTGATCCAAATGAATCTGACTTCCGATTAACTGGAAGTAGATAGGTAGTCGGAATCTGCAGAGAGAGAACAAGATGATCAATCTCTCACAAAACCCTAGTATTTGGAGGCCTAAAGCAATAAGTTACCAATGTTTGCACCAAACAAGCCAAAAAAATGGGGACAATAAGAATTTAATCATTTGTGTGTAATGTAACAAAAGAAAAACAAATAAAGTAAAATACTCTGACATTCTTAAAAAAAAATTCTCTTATGATTTACTATATACACATATAACAACAAAATAATGACTTTCGGATGTACCAACAACTCAAAATGTTGTACCCAATCCCTCCAACATATCAGGCATTGTATATCCCAGTTCTTTCTTTCCTGGGAGAGTTTCACATGCTCAGAACCCTTGTCTTGCTACTCAATGGCCTTGGGAATATGTACCAACGGCTTAAAAGGTTGTACCTAAACCATCCAAAACATCTAACATGTCAGCATTTGTGTACCCTGCTTCCCTCCTGGGAGAGCTTCCCATGCTTCTACTTGATGCAAAAACTGTGGCTCTCTTCTTTTTAACAATCACAAATTCTTGACTTTTGCTTATTCCAGGAACCAACATTCTCCTTTTCATCACCTTTTCTAGAAGATTCCTATCTTCCAAAGAGATTTGAACCCGTTGGAGTTTACCACTTGCTTTCAATCTAGATGGATCTGAACACGTGATCAGACCAGTACTGTTATTAGTAGGAGGAGATCGAGAAGGGACGTATTTCGGAACCTTATCTCTGAATCTGACCAGACTTATAAGACGGTGAAGCCAAATAATCAAATCAAGAATGTAACGGTCCATTTTCTGTTTATCAGCATGATAAAGTGTCTGAAGCCGAATAATATTGTTACTCCCTGCCGTCTTCTTCCCAAACTCGTTACTGTTTTAAAATAATAATAATGATAATAATAAGTCATCATGATGGAAGAAGAAAGAAACCAAGAATAAATAGACATTAAAATGATTTGTTTACCCCGTGTTTGCCCACTCGCCAACCCATCCAAAACCTTGATGTGCTCTGAAAACATAAAAAATATAAATTGGAAAGCATCAGTTACATTAATGGATTGTTTGAAGCATTTATGTGAATAATTGGTAAAAACATACTTGGTAGTATCTGTAGCTACTGGAACGAGCCACTGGAGTGTTTTTTCCATTTCTGCTTTAATTTGAGGCATTGTCATCTGAAACAATGCATTTTCTCTTTAAGAACGGATAATGGGAAATTTTGTGATTATTAAAAATAAATAATAGTAGATCAGGCATACCACTTCTTTAAAGTCGACTTCTTGTAAGCGTGAACGTAGAGCTGCCTTCACATTTGCTGGTAAGCCATTATATAAGTTGTCCCTCATATTAGGGGGCAATGAGATAGGCCGAGACGCCTGTTAAAATTAATTAAATTCAAATATATATTAACTGAACTGCAATAGTCATGCTGAAAAAGAAAACAAAATTAGAGTTCAATTAGCTTACAATGTTGTCCATTTGAGTGACTAAATTGGCATAGTGTAAGGCAAGACCTGCAATGCCTAGCGTCTCTGGTTTTTTAGGAGACACCTTCTCATTATCCATTGAACTTGGCACTAAAAGGAAAAAAAAATAGAAGAGGCTAAATATCATTTTACCAAATAATACAAGGACAAAAACCAAATTATTCCTAGAGATGAATATTTTATAAAGAAGTTTTAAATACCATTCTCTTCAAAAACCTCCATTATTGCTTGATGGATGAAGGTAACAATATCTACAAGCTTCTCCACAACCTGAAATGTATAAGGCACAATTTAAAAAGGTTGCCCATTATTACGCAAAACACACGATTAGCAGGAAATGGTAGAAAGATTTTCAGATTCTTAGCATAAATATATGAAAAGTAAAAAATGTAACTAGATTGGCATAATACCTCTTCTAAACTTTTAGACCAAAGGGATTTCTTTTTCAAGTTCCTCACAAGCTTTCTTTGATGCTTTACATCATTATATAAAATTGTGAGACTCTCCCCTGATTAAGAAGGAAACAAAATCATATGTTAACTAGAATTCAAAAGAGCAAACACAGTTAGAAACTTAGTTAATATTCTGATACGATTAATCCATCAGTTATTGCAAAAGAGAAACCGAATATACTACATGTCTATTCTAGAAGGGGCATGTCTATTCTAGAAGGGGCAAAGGGAAAGTTTCTACAATTGGTTAAGAGTTTGTTAGTAACAATACTAGTATAAAGGGTAGGGAATAAAGAATGAGTAGTCAGGTATGAATTAGTTAAGTTGTTAGGCTCCTACTTGTGTAGAGAGAGAGGGCTGAGCCCTGGGTATCGTTCTATTGTTCTTATTATTTCCTTTTGAGTTTACTAATATTACCATCTGCAGTGTTCTTTTGATTATCTTCTTCACCTTTTTATCATTCATCTCCATTCGATCTCTATCATTGGTCCGACCTGCCTTGACCTGCCGTTTCTTCTTTGCTGTCCATGGAAACCCGTTCGATTGCTCGATTGGATGCTCAGGAGGGTCAGATCAAACAGCTTCAGAGTGATGTGGCTGAATTGAAATCGAATATGGCTGCGATTGGAGCTGATTGCGCCGAAAATGGTGAGTTTCGCAAAGTGGTGTTGGCGTGGATGAAATCTCAGGAAAAACAGAGTGTGGATGGTTCACCGGGATCAGGGGTATTAAGTGGGGTTTTCTCTCCGTCTGGCTCCAAAACCGTTCCAGATGACTCTTCCTCCGCTGTACCATGGGCGGTGAAGAAAGTCAAGCTACCAGAGTTCTGTGGGTTCGATCCTCAGGGATGGATTCAGAAGGCTACTCTGTATTTCGATATCAACAACACTCCCGACCCCTTGCGTCTTCGTCTTGCGCAGTTGAGTATGATCGGGGTGGCTCAACACTGGTTTACTGTCATCACGCAGGTACATGACGATCTGTCTTGGGTAGAGTTCAAATCGGAATTGCTTCAGCGATTCAGTGGGTTGGAGATTCATAATCCTTATGAACAGTTAGCCACGATTCAACAATCTGATTCAATCCATGATTTTATCGATGATTTTGAATATCTCATGTCCTTGGTTCCTCGTTTGCCGGAATCTCAGGCGTTGGGTTATTTTGTCGCCGGATTGAAGGATGACGTGAAGAAGTGGGTACGGTTGCATCGTCCTCAGTCCCGTCTGGATGCGATGTATTTGGCCAAAGACGTTGAAGACATGCTTCGTCCGAATTCCGGTCACCACTCTCTTTCCCGTTTTCGTTATCTCAATCGCCAAGGGCTCCACCCTAATGGATCCGACGATGGGCTGAGTTCCTTGGGCCGTAGTGAGCCCAAATCAGGTTTGTCCACTAAACCTCCTGATAAGATTTCCCGTCTCGATAATTCTCGTTCGTCTTTCTCCACATTCCCAAATTCTACGTCGCTTGATTCCGGGCATCTCTTCAATCGCGATCGAGGAGTGCGTTCTCTCTCTCGCACCGAGTGGGAAGATCGTCGGAAGAAGGGTCTCTGTTTTCGTTGTGGACAACAATATGGCCCGGCTCACAAATGTCCGGAGGGTAAACTTCGGGTGTTACTTTTGGGAGATGACGAATATGAGGCTGTGGAGGGGGAACATTTGTTACTGGAGCCACACCCGGTTCCGGTCGATTCGCCGGTTGATACTCCACCAACGGGTACCTGTTTGGCTCTCGAGTCTGCCGGTCTCGTGACGGATCTTGGGGCTGCTAAAACTTTACGTTTTGAAGGCGCATTGCAAGGTATTCCGGTTAGTTGTTTGGTGGATAGTGGGGCTACTCACAATTTCGTATCTCGTCGAGTGGTTATGGCCTTGGGTTTTCCAATTACCACTTTTGCTGGAATTCGCATCAAATTGGGGGATGGTCATTTCGTTTTTGTCACTGAATGTTGCTCTCAACTGACGGTTCATATTGGCTCCTGCACGTTTGTGCTTGCTGCTTTGGTGTTTGATACTGGGAATCTGGATCTCATTTTGGGCATGGCTTGGTTACAATCTTTGGGCGAGGTTACTCATGACTGGCACCATTCTTGGATGCAGTTTGTTTATGAAGGTAGGCCGGTTCGTTTACAGGGAATTCTGACGGGGCAGGCTCCTCCAGCTGCTCTGCAGCCGTGGCTTCCTATGGATGAGGTGACTTCTTCGTCCCCTCCCCCTTCTGTGCGCGATCCGTCCCCATCACCACTGCTCTTGGGGGTTCAACAGTCCCTACTTGATCAATTACTTAGTGAGTTCAACTCCCTCTTCCTTGCCCCTACTGGTCTTCCTCCACCTCGCTCTCATGATCATTGCCTTAATCTCACTACTTCGGATCCTGTTTGTGTCCGCCCTTATCGCTACCCGCACATTCAGAAATCTGAGATCGAACGCCAAGTTCAGGACCTGTTAGAGCGGGGTATGATCAGACCCAGTAAAAGTGCTTACCATGGTTTAAAAAAACGGTCGAGGCGTACGCCTCGAGGCGCGCCTCGAGGCGAGGCGGTAGAAAAACGAGTCTGAGGCGTACGCCTCACAGGGTATTTTAGTACGTACGCCTCACTACGGCTGAGGCGGTCGAGGCGGGCTGAGGCGGTCGAGGCGGGCTGAGGCGGGGCTGAGGCGGTGAGGCAGTAGAAATGGAAAAAATTGACTTTTGACTGGACTTTTGACCCATTTGAGCTGTGTATATCGTTTTATTAACGAAATACACAACTCAAATGGGTCAAAAGTCCATAATTAGCGTCTGGTTCTCCTTAATTTGACCTATTTTCTCATTCTTCTCCTTAATTTGACCTAATTTCTCATTCTTCTCTCACACATCACACCTAGGAAAGGTTTGGAAGGGGTTGATGTAGTCAACAAACAAGATACAAACATTGTTTGATGTTTAGTATTTTATTTTTTGTAAGATATATAATTTTTATATTTATTTTTTAATTCCGCCTCGGCCTTACGCCTCGTTTCGCCTCGAGGCTTACGCCTCGTGAGGCGGAGGGAAAACGCCTCGAGGCGCGTTTCCGTACTTTTAAACCTTGGTGCTTACTCGAGTCCTGTTATTTTGGTCCGAAAAGAAGACAATTCGTGGCGGATGTGTGTGGACTATCGCGCCCTTAACAAAGTGACTATTCCGGACAAGTTTCCCATTCCGGTGGTGGACGAGTTATTGGATTAATTACACGGTGCCCCTTTTTTTTCTAAGTTGGATCTCAAATCGGGTTACAATCAGATTCGCATGAATGAAGACAGCATAGATAAACTGGCTTATCGCCTGCAACTGCCAGCCACTTCTAAAATTCACCCGGTCTTTCATGTCTCCTTGTTAAAGAAAGCCATTCGGGGTCCCTGTGCACCAGTTTTACCTCCTGAGTTAGAAATTGGGGACATGGATGCGCTTCTCCCAGCTGCTGTGCTAGCTAACAGAATTATAACAGAAGGGGGAGACTCGGTGGAACAGTGGCTGATTCACTGGTCGGGTCAATCTGCTGATGCGGCTACCTGGGAGGATGCATTATGGGTTAAGGGGCAAATTCCTGATATAAGTCTTGAGGTCAAGACTTTATTTGAAGGGGGAAGCAATGATACGATTAATCCATCAGTTATTGCAAAAGAGAAACCGAATATACTACATGTCTATTCTAGAAGGGGCATGTCTATTCTAGAAGGGGCAAAGGGAAAGTTTCTACAATTGGTTAAGAGTTTGTTAGTAACAATACTAGTATAAAGGGTAGGGAATAAAGAATGAGTAGTCAGGTATGAATTAGTTAAGTTGTTAGGCTCCTACTTGTGTAGAGAGAGAGGGCTGAGCCCTGGGTATCGTTCTATTGTTCTTATTATTTCCTTTTGAGTTTACTAATATTACCATCTGCAGTGTTCTTTTGATTATCTTCTTCACCTTTTTATCATTCATCTCCATTCGATCTCTATCATATTCTTTGATTCTTTATGGTATAGTCTTTACCAAAATTATTTGCCAAATGCCTTTCTACATAAAGAAATTATGTGTCTAACCTTTGCGAGGAAGATGCAAGGCTTCTACCTCCTCAAGCTTACGTCTGTAATCCTGTTCAAATCTATCTAAAGCATGGTACTCGTGATATAATTCCTGTAGCAAAAACAAAGATATTAGCATCTTTATCAACATTTGTGAGTAATATGGTATACATTTGTGCATGATCTGGGCATCTGGCTATAGATAGAAACATTGACTGCTAATAACTTACAGATGTATACTGAGCAAGATTGATGAGATCTTGCATAGTGATTTCTGCGTCCTCTCTAAGCTGTTTATTTGTTACCAGATCCACGTCCAATCTGATCCATAAACCAATCAGAAAGTAGTTCCAATATTATAAATGTAAGATGATATTCACAATCAGGTATACCTAGAAAAGAAACGATCCAGATTATGCCATTGTGGATCTTTGCACATATGTCCAAACCGAACAACCTCTCTAGAGAAAACCTCAAGCTCCTCCCTAAAAAAGAACAGCCGAATTATAAACCGAGTATAAAAATGCTTTAAATTTGAATATCAAACGAGTAAAAACCTCTTATCAGAAGCTGCAATACGCAACAACTCTTTCGTATCTGTAGAAACTAAAAGCCGGACCCCTTCCGAATGCAAAATCTCCTTTTTAAGGATCTGGATGCTTTCTTCTGAAAGCGATTGCATCAAATTGGACCCTTTAACAATGGTATTAGCTACTTCAAAGGCCAAAATAGATACTTTATTTCCCCTTGAAGCCATATTAGACACAAATCCACTATTAACATTCAAATTTGTCATGCTGCTGCCCAATGTGTCAAGTACTTCAAGCCCTACGCTACCAGCTTTCCCAAGAAAAGTGCTCACATGAGGTGCCTACCAAATTGCAAATTGAAAACCACTTTAATTTAAATAATTAAATGTAACATTTGATAAACTAGATGTGGAAGATGATCAATTAACAAAATCAGATGTCAATCCCCCTAAATACATTATGATATCATACTAAAAATTGCAATTACAGATATTGATCAATGAAAATTTTACAAATAAAGTGAGCAGATTCTGATCTCATAGTTGTGTGTGTGTGTGTGTGAGAGAGAGAGAGAGAGAGAGAGGAGGTTGAATATGTATACCTTGTTAACCCTAGCAGGTGTAGATGGTTTCAATTCTCTAGAAATTGAGAAAAACAGTTCACCGGAATCATAAGACGGCATCCTCCGACGATAAGCATCATTATCATCATCATGAGCATCATTATCATTATCATCATCATCCTTCTTCGGATGCTGGCTAAAACTCTTCATCGATTTCAGCTTCGCTGAAAACCCTAAACTACTCCCATCACCGCCATACTCCGCCACCGTGCTCCGCTTCATTGTCCCGCCGGTACAAACCCCTCCCATTTCACACACTTGAACCACTCCTACCACCAATTCAACAATTCAAACTCCAATTTCAATTGGCGAACAGGATGTTAACGCGTTAATAAAGGGGCTTTTTGCAAGTTGGGAAATTGGATGGAACTGAAAATGTGATATTTGGATTTTAATTGAAGAAATGATTCCAAAAAACAAAAATCAATAAAAACACAAGATTAAAGTGTTTGACTCTTCTTTAATTTATTCTCTCTCTGTATGTTTCATCTTTTTGAGGGGCCTGCTGAAATACAGAGTTATGAAAGTCGTCTTCCCCTTTTTTATCTTTTTTTTTTTAAATTATCAAAATGAACATTTAATCAACATATTTTTTTAAAATGAACATCGATTTATAGCCTATTAAAACATGGTCGTCAAGAACAATACACTGTTAAGCCGGCTAAATTTGACTTTCCTTAGCCGGCTAATTGAATGTTTATAGCCGGTTAATATGTCTTAAAATATACCCAACAATCATATAATAAATAGTCAAATACAATATAAGTTTAATGTCTTAAGTAATTAAAATATTTTGAACTTGCAGCTAAAATAAACTTGATAAGGTTGTAAAAAGAATCTCAAAATGTGTGACATGGACTGTAAGCGGTATAGACGGGTACAAATTTAAAGTTTATTTTCAGACATTAAACTATTTAACTACTTAAGACATTAAACTTATAGGGGTAAGTTCACTAGAAAACTCATTTTCATGAGAAAACCAAAAAACGCCTACTGCATATGTGTAGTACACCCAAAAACTCACCCCACCCCCACCCAAAACCCTAAACCCTCCCACCCCACCCACCCCCCAAAAACCTAAACCCCCACCCACCCCCCAAAAAACCTAAACCCCCCACCCCACCCTTCTAAAAACCTAAACTAAACCCAAAAACTAAACCAAAAATCCTAACCCACCCTCAAAAACCTAACCCCCCCCACCCCACCGCCACCGCCACCTAAAAACCTAACCCCACCCCACCTACCCCCTCACCCACCCCCCAAAAACCTAAACCCCCCACCCCACCCCACCCCACCCCACCCCTCCCCTCCAAAAACCTAACCTAAAAGCTAAACTAAACCCAAAAAACTAAATTCAAAATCTAAACCCACTACTTCTCGTAACCTATAATCTTCTCAAACCTTGATGTTTGTAAGGGATTTTTCTTCATCACTGGACCACATTGAAGGAAACCCACAACTGGGAAAACCCCACGATTCAACCTGAAACAATTTTGTTCCAAACGAGACTCGAACTCATTGTTGAATAACAAACATGTTCAGAGAAAAGACGGAGTCTCTATATTACACAAATGAAGATTAGTTACAAATGAAGAGAAAACAAGCATTAAATAGGCAGGCTAAGCCTTACAAGATAAATGGGCTAAAGCCCAAGCCCATAACAACTTATTATGCTAACATCCCCCCTCAAACTCACAATGCAACAGAAATAAACATTGAGAGTTTGTCACACAAAAAACGAAACCGAGAAGCCGATTGAGCCTTGGTGAAAATATCTGCAATCTGCAAGGCTGATGGGACAAAAGGAAGTGAGATGGTCCCAAGCTGAAGATGATGACGAGTAAAGTGACAATCTATCTCAATATGTTTTGTCCGTTCATGAAAGACAGAGTTCTTGGCGATCTGCATAGCACTTTGATTATCACAATGTAATGGGGTAGGTGAGGAAACAACAACCCCCATGTCTGCCAGAAGCCATCGTAACTAAACAACTTCACATGTAGTCACAGTCATAGCACGATATTCAGCCTCAGTGGAGGACCTAGAGACAACATCTTGTTTCTTACTTTTCCATGAGATTAAGGAATAACCAAGGAAAATGCAGAAACCAGTAGTGGATTTACGATCATTGGGATCACTATCCCAATCAGCATCACTATAGGCACGCAATTCCAGAGAAGATGTAGAGGGGAACAGAAGACTTTGAAACTGAGTGCCACGAAGATATCTCAAAATACGAAGAACAGCTCCCCAGTGAACAGAAGTAGGAGCAGTAACAAACTGGCTAACCACATGAACAGCATGAGCGATATCAGGGCGAGTAACTGTATGATAAACCAAACTGCCTACAATAGTACGATATAGGCTCGGATCAGATAGAGGAACACCATCAGTGGGAGAGTAACGCGCGTTGGTTTCAAGAGGAGTGTCTGCAATTCTGTTATCAAAAAGTCTCGCACGTTTAAACAGATTAGAAATATACTTCGTCTGAGAGAGAAGATATCCCTTTTTAGATTGAGCTACCTCAATCCCCAAAAAATACTGTAATAATCCCAAATCTTTCATAGCAAAACGGTGAGCCAAGTCACGTTTCAAAGATTCAATGCCATCATAGTCATCACCTGTAATAATCATATCATCCACATATAAAGACAAGAGAATGCGTCCAGCATTCGTACATCGAACAAATAATGCTGAATCATGATTGCTAGGAAGAAAACCAAGAAAAGTGATGACTGTAGAGAATTTTTCAAACCAGACACGAGGAGCCTGTTTGAGCCCATATAGAGCTTTTCTTAGCCGTCAGACTTCACCGAGCTGATGAGCTATTCCCGGGGGTGGAGTCATGTAAACCTCCTCATGAAGATCACCATTCAGAAAGGCATTTTTGACATCCATTTGACAGATCTTCCATTGTCGAACGGACGCAACAGCAATTAAAGTTGTCATTTTTGCCACAGGGGCAAAGGTCTCCTCATAATCCATACCATACGTTTGCGAATATCATTTTGCCACAAGTCTGGCCTTGTACCGTTCAACAGAGCCATCAGACTTTGTCTTAATCTTATACACCCAACGACAACCAACCTTATGTTTACCTGGTGGTAGAGGAACCAAATCCCATGTGTGAGTCTGATGAAGAGCAGTGAGCTCTTCAGCCATAGCATTCTGCCATAGAGGGTCAGAGACAGCCTCTTTATATGATTCTGGTTCAGACAGATGATGAATGCCCGCGATAAAAGAGCTAAACGAAGCAGAATATGCAGAGTATGCAAAATCTGGTAGTTGAGTAGACTTACATGCACAAGTTGACTTTCTCGGAGGTGGAGGAGAATCAACATTGGTGCCAGATGACGTGGAAGGTTCATGAACTGGCACATCATGTGCAACAGAAGTATCTGGAGCAGGCATATTAGGATCAACAGACGAATCGGGAACATCAGAGGTTGGGATATCAGTGTCGCTAGCAAAAGGATCAATGTTCTGAAGATCTAACTTTGTTACATCATGTGACTTAGCTGGAATTGAATAGAAGGGAATATGTTCAAGAAATGTAACATGTCTTGATACATATAACTTCTGACTTACAGGATCAAAACAACGATATCCTTTCTGTCCCGTGCCATATCCTTTGGGACCACTGGCATAGCCTAAGAAAACACATAATGCTGACTTATTTGTCAATTTGTCTCGTTAAACATGAGGACGGAGAGCAAAGCAAGTACATCCAAAAACTTGTAACTCACCATAATCTGGGCGTTCACCGAAAAGACTTTCAAATGGAGACATCCCATCATTGTGAGAAGTAGGAATCCTATTAATCACATGTTGGGCGGTCAGGAGTGCTTCTCCCCAAAAGACACTAGGTACCTCAGCAGATAAAAGGAATGAACGAGCGGTTTCCATAAGATGGCGATGTTTCCTTTCAGCAACACCATTCTGTTGAGGAGTGTCAGTACAAGACGATTGGTGTATGGTACCATCTGATGCAAGCAACTGAGTAAAATCATTAGAGGTGTATTCACCCCTTAAGTCACACCCGAAACACTTTATCACAGCAGAATGCTGCGTTTGAACATAAGCCCTAAATGTTTTATAAATGTCAAAGAACTCAGATCTACGTTTCATAAGGTACACCCAGGTAAAACGAGTGTAATCATCAATAAAGGAAACATAATAACGTGAACCACCCTTAGTGAATACTGGTGATGGTCCCCACACATCAGAATGAACAATATCAAATGGTGCAACAGAATGAGAAATACTTTTATCAAAAGGTAAAGCAGAAAATTTAGCAAGTTTGCAACCACTACAATCAGAAATATCACAAGTTTGCAACTGACCCAAAGCACCTGATGTCACACCCCAACCGGCGGCGGAAACGTCGGGGCGTGAAGCGTGCAGACTGTTCATAAGCTCATGGTTGACTAAAGTTGTAATATATTAAATAACCAATTCCATTTCATATTTCAAGTAATCAAGTAGAATGTTTACAAGAATCAAAATACAAAATTTCTTTATCAATTTAGATACTAGGTCCAGTTCCTATGTGTAGCATCTTGGATATGAACTCAAAGCTTAGTACCTGAAACATGTTTAAAACGAGAGTGTCAACTATAAATAGTTGGTGAGCATACATAGGTTTTGACACCACAAGTAAAGTTCAAATGTTTTGTGTACAATTCATATGATACATGGTTTAAGAAGCATTTATGGAGAATCTAAGTTAAGCTAGTTGCACAGATGTAACCTTGTAATTGGATAACATACCAATGTTAACCAAATGAAGGGCATAACATACCAATGTTGGCCCGATGGAGGGCATAACATACCAATGTTAGCCCAATGAAGGGCATAGCAACACATGCTATCCCGTTGTATGTGTAGTATAATTGCACGAGTATATCATGTATATGTGTTGTATAATTGCACGAGTATGTCCTGTGTATGTGTTGTATAATTGCACGAGTATGTCATGTGTATGTAGCCTTAACAGTTAGTATTCTGGCACAACGCATAAATAAACGCATATGACCATATGGTAGAATTGTACGCACGTAGTTGTAAATAGCGAGTTGTTGAAGGAACATGTTTCACCCCAAAATATGTGTAAAAAGGAAAAAGGGGGGCTATGTAAAACTCACTTGTGTTGGGTAGTGTAGTTTGCGCAAAATCAACCAAAAATGCCAAGCGTGTTGTAGGTCGCTACGTTCGACCTATTGGATAAATGTATAACGCGTGTCATTGTTTGTGTTATTTTTATGTCGAAAATGGATTTGTACGTTTAGGGTTTGTTTGAAATAAATAAATAAATAATTTTATTTATCTATTTAGTACATTTTAAATAGTAGTGATATATATATTCTTTAAAATGTAAATTTAAATAACTGATATACATTTATATTTATTTAAATATAAATTTAAATAAATAATATTTGTTTAAGTCAAAATATATATTTGTATAAATGGTTTTATAAAAATGATTATATAAACTCACGATTTCATCGGTTTCGAACTATCGGGAATTAATCGTTTTAAATTTCTAAATCAAGGATTTGGTTTATAAATGATTCCCGGGTCTTGGGATTTTATAAAATAATTTTTATAATTACATTTTGAAATTTTTAGCTAAAATATGTTAAATAGACTTTAAAACAGAAAGATAATTGATTTCTGGTCAAGGAGCACGACCGTGCTCAAGTAGGGCACGACCGCGCTCGTTGTCGGGCGTGACCGTGGTGGTCTGAGCGCGCCCGTGGTCGAGTCAGAAGTCACTACAGAGGGTCTGGACATAGAGCACGACCGTGCTCGTATCTGGCACGACCGCGTCTAGTGTTTGTTTTTGGTCAAGACTTGTTTGCTCGGTAAGCACGACCGGGCCACACCTGGGGCACGATTGTGCTTGGTCAGGCACGACCGCGCTCAGTGATGAGCGCGACCGTGTTGGGTCCTTTTCAGACTCAATTCGATCGATTCTTATATTAAGAGCTTCTGGATTCTTAGGGCTTTCAAAGAGTAGGTGTTTGCGAAGCTATCTATGTAGTTTAATTTGATTTATTTCGTGTCTAAGTGGTAGTTCGACTAAAAATGCTTGTTACGGCTTTTGGTTCCAAAATCGGGTCGATCGAGTGATATAACTACGAATTAGCATAGGGCTTTCGTAGTAGGGGAAGATACGAATGCTATTGGTGTATTACTTACTTGAGATTATTGGGCAATTGAATGCGGTCGGCTACGGGTCGCGTTTTCGAGTATCTTGGCGATCGATCGGGCTCCAGAAGTGTTGTGAGTGTCGAATGAGAGTTCTGAGAGACTGAGTGAGTGAAGATGTGGGTGTAGGAAACGTGCAAGTTGCTTTATATCCACGAATTCGAGAGACTCGGTTGTGGTGGGTATGGGATTAAACAAATCTGTAAATTGGAGTGTAATTGATGCGTGTTGCAGGTTGTATTCAGTCAAGTATGGTCTGACGCGTGAAAACCGGCTTTTCTCTATTTTAAATTTTCACGAATTCAGAAGGTATGGTATGGTTTGACTTTCTGCAGTCAAGTGGGTTCATCAGCGCGACCGTGCCTAGTCCTAGGCGCGACCGTGCTTGCCTAGTTTTGTAGTTTTTGAGTTTTGTCAGTTTTGGTCCTCGAGGCTTGTGAGATAATGGTGTTTTTGTTTAATTTCTTTATTGTAATAGAATAGTTTGTATATGTAACTGCATCGTAGTTTGTTTGTACACGAATCGAAACTGAAATGTGTTTGTTTATTGTATTCAAACGATTACACGGTAAAAACCAGAAATGTTACAGTCTCCCCTTGTTGAGGGGATTTCGTCCCGAAATTCAACTGGTTGAGGCTGTAGAATCGGCGAATAGATGAGGATACTTGAGTTCCATTTGGTCTTTATGTTCTCATGTAAACTCGGGACCGCGTCTGGAACTTCTGATGGATTTAAGGCAGGGGATTTGACTGGGGGGGTATAGTAATTAACAACCGGCTTAGGTCTGTTACCGAGGTCAGGTATGAGTAGTATTAATGAGTTAGGTTAAGAGGATTAAGGAGAAACTGTTGGAAGGATACGTTGGGCTCCAAAGGTGAAATGCATTACTGGGAACAGTGTTGATGGGAATTTGATGATTAGAATTTGTTCAAGAAGTAACCTACTATGCTTAAGTATTGTCAGTGGTTAAGTGGTTTCACAAACATTGGCCCGTTAAACAACATGAAACTTTACGTGATACGAATAACGCTACTGCTGATAATATGATAGGAACACTTATATATAGGAAGTACCAGCGGCGTATCCACCATGCCCTTGTCGTATTTCATCAGTTTCGTTATTGTATATCATGCTAGGTTTCACGTCATAACACACTATAGAATTTGCTATGCTTTCCATGCGCTGATTTGTATAATTTCGTGTGCACCCGTAATTATCCAAATCGTCGTATGGTCCGTATAGTTCATCCCATTGTGTGTGGGACCAGGGGGTAACACAAAATCACATAATTTGTAACTACTGTTTTCACGTATGCGTTGCAAATAATTGTATACCTAGATAGCAAGGTCAATTGCAACAATTGTAAGCAATTTAGGTCCGTGTAATATGTAAGCACTCACTACATCCATGTATGATCTAGTGTTATGTACATTGTAAGCATGTATAGTGTGAATAGTTTAGTACCATGTATGTAGCAACAAATGAGTTTCATGTATAATGGAAACAAATAAGTTTTTCATGTATGATGTAAACATATTGAGTATCGTGGGCAACCAAGCTTTATGTATTATGTGGTTAATCTAGTACTGTGTATATTGCACCCAACTTAGCTTCATGTATCATGTAATCGATCTTGTATCGTGTATGTTGTAAACAACTAAGGTTCATGTAGCGTGTAATCAATCATGTATATGGTAAACGACTACGTTGTATGTATCGTATGTTTGTGAATAACTGAGTCTCATGTGATTTGTGGATGTTCGTGTGTAAGCTATTGAATCTCATGAGTGACGTACATCAATGAATTTGTTTGCATAGGTGGTCGAGTGTCGAGGACAAGCGTGTTGTTTGATATTCATGAAAAATGCGGGTAGTCGAGTTTTAAGGTGTCGGTGTTTGTATGTATGGTAAATGCTCATGCGGAAAGACTCATCTTCTTGAAATTGGCTAGCAAGCTCAATACAATAGTGGCAAACCGCGGTAGGTGTAAATCGTTCGAACAACGACAAGATAACGTAAATGATTACAGTGCGAAATTTTATTCTAGATTGGGTCTTCATCATTTGACTCCATCTTGCACTAGCTTCAATTGGTCTCATTCACTGTCTCGGTGTTGACTTGATTTTCGTTGGTGTTTATGTTGAAAGTACGTCCACGAGCACCACCTTGGACAACGTTGACAATCCGGGGACATTGGTGACGGAAATGGTTTGGGTCGCCACATTCAAAGCAAGCTCGTCCATCAGTAATAGCCGGAACCACTGGGTTTATCCCTTGCTGCACGGTCCTGTTCCCTTGGTTGGTTTGAGTAATGGGCGGTCCAGATCGGCAAACATTGGTAGTATGGCCATATCTCCCACAGTTGGCACATAGACGGCATGGCATTTTTAGGAAGTGATGATAATTGCATGTGTTGCACAAAGGGTTGTTGCCCATATATGGTTTCTTATTCTGGTTCAAATGGTTTAGTGGAGCAACTTGGTTGATTGGTACCGCAGGGATAGCGATAGCGAAATTTCGTTTCTTATTGTATTGGGGAAGTTTGGGTTTGTCTTCTCTAGGGGGTTCAAAAGGGGCTGCTGGGTCAGTGACTTTCATTGCACCCTTCCTTGTTAATGTACCCGTCTTCACGTGGTTATCAGTTAATGTGGCAGCTAGGCGAATAGCGTCTTCAAGAGTTGCTGGGTTTCTTCCTAGGACAGTGTCCTGAATCTGCCTAGGTAAACCACCTATGTATTTGTCAATGCATCGGGCTAATGGTGTGACCATGTGGGGCACAAGAAGACTTAACTCGTGGAAACGAGTTGCGTAGGCCATACTTTCACCGCTGTCTTGGGTAAGATCCCAAAACTCAGCTTCCAACTTCTTCATTTCATTTCGAGGACAGAACTCCTCGGTCATGACCCTTTTCAATTCTTCCCACGGTAGGGCCATTGCCACATCCAGGCCCCTAGTTCTTTTCTCACCATTCCACCAGGTGAGCGCCCGTTTCTGGAAGACGCTGGTGGCATGACGAACACGGAGGTTGTCGGGACAGTCACTATTGAGAAAAGTGTTCTCAATACTCTCAAACCATTGGAGGAGTCCCGTGGCTCCTTCGGTGCCATAAAATGTGAGGGGATTACACGAGTTGAAGTGTTTGAAGGTACATTGTGGTGGGTCGGCACCACTGCCACAACCAGTATTAGCACTACCACTGGCGTTTCCATTATTGTTGTTGTTGGCTTGAGTTAGTTGAGTTACTAGCTGAGTGAGGAGAGTGGCAAGGTTGGTGTTATTGTTGGCGTTGTCGGTGTTGTGGCGGTTGCTGTTACGACGAGGAGGCATTCTATACAAAAAGAGAATGATATAAAAGAGTTGTGAGGATTTATAAAAATTTGTTGAAATTTAGGATAGGAGGAATAATAACACATTTATTTCATAGTTCGGATGGTATTCAAGTAATCACATTACTGTTTGAACACTATGACATATTAAGGTTAATTAGACTTATAAAATTTTCAAGGAGACGTGCTTTAGCCTATAGGTAAACACTCATCCCGGGAATTCCCAGGAAAGCACACGGATCCCTCGGTTGATTGGGATTTATATGAAATGCTTTCCTAGACAGAAAACCCAGGGTACAGGTGTTACCCTTCCAGATTGCACGTGTCCTTTAATAATTCTCCAAGTCTAAAATCCTTAACGAGGTGCAAAAGAAAATTTAATAGACTAGCGTCCATGAGTATGATGTCCCACAAGCGATGATGATGACGACATAGAAGCAGGCAAGAGGGATATGTGGTTTAGGCTATGGGTGTGAATATTGTTTGATCAGTTTATTGTCTAGGTACACCTAATATGTCATGAATTCTAATAAACATTTTAGGTAGCAAGTAAACCAACACCTGAGTTAATGAACATGTAACACATAGCATGTAGATAGTAATGAATGTAAGCACAAAAGTTATCAGGTAGTGTGACACATAAGTCATCATGTATCGCATCATGTAGTGTGATTACTTATGATAGTATATAGAAATATTTCTACAAGAAGTAATCATGTAACACGTAGTAGCATGGCATTGTATGGGTGTCCTAAGGTTATAGTCTAGGTCAAGAGTGTCTAGTAACCTAATTCCCTATAACCAAGACTCTGATACCAATCTGTCACACCCCAACCGGCGGCGGAAACGTCGGGGCGTGAAGCGTGCAGACTGTTCATAAGCTCATGGTTGACTAAAGTTGTAATATATTAAATAACCAATTCCATTTCATATTTCAAGTAATCAAGTAGAATGTTTACAAGAATCAAAATACAAAATTTCTTTATCAATTTAGATACTAGGTCCAGTTCCTATGTGTAGCATCTTGGATATGAACTCAAAGCTTAGTACCTGAAACATGTTTAAAACGAGAGTGTCAACTATAAATAGTTGGTGAGCATACATAGGTTTTGACACCACAAGTAAAGTTCAAATGTTTTGTGTACAATTCATATGATACATGGTTTAAGAAGCGTTTATGGAGAATCTAAGTTAAGCTAGTTGCACAGATGTAACCTTGTAATTGGATAACATACCAATGTTAACCAAATGAAGGGCACAACATACCAATGTTGGCCCGATGGAGGGCATAACATACCAATGTTAGCCCAATGAAGGGCATAGCAACACATGCTATCCCGTTGTATGTGTAGTATAATTGCACGAGTATATCATGTATATGTGTTGTATAATTGCACGAGTATGTCCTGTGTATGTGTTGTATAATTGCACGAGTATGTCATGTGTATGTAGCCTTAACAGTTAGTATTCTGGCACAACGCATAAATAAACGCATATGACCATATGGTAGAATTGTACGCACGTAGTTGTAAATAGCGAGTTGTTGAAGGAACATGTTTCACCCCAAAATATGTGTAAAAAGGAAAAAGGGGGGCTATGTAAAACTCACTTGTGTTGGGTAGTGTAGTTTGCGCAAAATCAACCAAAAATGCCAAGCGTGTTGTAGGTCGCTACGTTCGACCTATTGGATAAATGTATAACGCGTGTCATTGTTTGTGTTATTTTTATGTCGAAAATGGATTTGTACGTTTAGGGTTTGTTTGAAATAAATAAATAAATAATTTTATTTATCTATTTAGTACATTTTAAATAGTAGTGATATATATATTCTTTAAAATGTAAATTTAAATAACTGATATACATTTATATTTATTTAAATATAAATTTAAATAAATAATATTTGTTTAAGTCAAAATATATATTTGTATAAATGGTTTTATAAAAATGATTATATAAACTCACGATTTCATCGGTTTCGAACTATCGGGAATTAATCGTTTTAAATTTCTAAATCAAGGATTTGGTTTATAAATGATTCTCGGGTCTTGGGATTTTATAAAATAATTTTTATAATTACATTTTGAAATTTTTAGCTAAAATATGTTAAATAGACTTTAAAACAGAAAGATAATTGATTTCTGGTCAAGGAGCACGACCGTGCTCAAGTAGGGCACGACCGCGCTCGTTGCCGGGCGTGACCGTGGTGGTCTGAGCGCGCCCGTGGTCGAGTCAGAAGTCACTACAGAGGGTCTGGACATAGAGCACGACCGTGCTCGTATCTGGCACGACCGCGTCTAGTGTTTGTTTTTGGTCAAGACTTGTTTGCTCGGTAAGCACGACCGGGCCACACCTGGGGCACGATTGTGCTTGGTCAGGCACGACCGCGCTCAGTGATGAGCGCGACCGTGTTGGGTCCTTTTCAGACTCAATTCGATCGATTCTTATATTAAGAGCTTCTGGATTCTTAGGGCTTTCAAAGAGTAGGTGTTTGCGAAGCTATCTATGTAGTTTAATTTGATTTATTTCGTGTCTAAGTGGTAGTTCGACTAAAAATGCTTGTTACGGCTTTTGGTTCCAAAATCGGGTCGATCGAGTGATATAACTACGAATTAGCATAGGGCTTTCGTAGTAGGGGAAGATACGAATGCTATTGGTGTATTACTTACTTGAGATTATTGGGCAATTGAATGCGGTCGGCTACGGGTCGCGTTTTCGAGTATCTTGGCGATCGATCGGGCTCCAGAAGTGTTGTGAGTGTCGAATGAGAGTTCTGAGAGACTGAGTGAGTGAAGATGTGGGTGTAGGAAACGTGCAAGTTGCTTTATATCCACGAATTCGAGAGACTCGGTTGTGGTGGGTATGGGATTAAACAAATCTGTAAATTGGAGTGTAATTGATGCGTGTTGCAGGTTGTATTCAGTCAAGTATGGTCTGACGCGTGAAAACCGGCTTTTCTCTATTTTAAATTTTCACGAATTCAGAAGGTATGGTATGGTTTGACTTTCTGCAGTCAAGTGGGTTCATCAGCGCGACCGTGCCTAGTCCTAGGCGCGACCGTGCTTGCCTAGTTTTGTAGTTTTTGAGTTTTGTCAGTTTTGGTCCTCGAGGCTTGTGAGATAATGGTGTTTTTGTTTAATTTCTTTATTGTAATAGAATAGTTTGTATATGTAACTGCATCGTAGTTTGTTTGTACACGAATCGAAACTGAAATGTGTTTGTTTATTGTATTCAAACGATTACACGGTAAAAACCAGAAATGTTACACCTGAAGAAACCAAAAATTTTAAACGAGATGCGGACACATGTCCCAAACGAGAATGCCAAATATAAAATTCAGACGACAAAGGACTTAAATGAAAAGAAGATAAATCAATACTGGAGGCAGCAACACCAGGTGCAGGCACTTTGAGTTCTTCTAAGACATATAAATCTCCCACCCTACGACCGATCCCAATCACCTTCTGAGTGTGTTGATCCTGCACAACACAAACAGTGTCACAAAAGAAAACCCAAATTTCAGACTTACACAACTGACTGACTGAAGCAAGGTTTAAGGCAAACTTCGGAATATAATAGACATCATTGAGAGACACATGAGGGGTAGACACAGATCCCACAGCCTCTACCAACATAGATGTAGCACTAGCAGACATGACAGAAATAGGCGAAACAGGAGACAAAGAAAGAAAAGAAGACAAATAAGGAGACATATGATGTGAGGCACCAGAATCCAAAATCCATAATGATGACAAAATACCTGAGGTACCAGATGAAGACAGTCCCGCACTAGACATAGCGGTAGGGTTGGCGGCAAGAAACTGTCTGAACTGTTCAAATACTTGCGGATCCAGAGCAGATAGTGGTTTGTTCATTTCTACAGATGGTGGTGTAGCAGCAGCAGTAAACTGAGGTGGTTTAAATGTCCATGAAGATGGACCAGATGAACCAGCAGAAGTGGAGGTGCGAGCCGAAAATTGTCCACCTGATCTGTTCTGTTGTGTGGGTTTTTGCAAGTTAGAATTCTTTCTGCTAAGTAACAACGGACATTGAGACTTCCAATGATTTTTCCCTTTGCAAAAAGCACATTCATCAAAAGCAACTTTAGCAACTTGTCTGGACTGATTAGGGGGAACGGCAAACATAGCTGGAGTAGTTACTTTAGGAGCTTTATCAACCTGCGATTTTAACCGAGTTTCCTCTGCAATCAACTCGTGAACAACTGAATCAACTGTTGGAAGAGGGGAACGATGAAGAATCGTTCCACGCAGTCCTTCAAAGTCTGAACGTAATGCCATCAAGAATTGTACCAAACGTTGTTCCTCCCTTCTATCAATATAAGGTTTAAACACCTTCAGTGCTGCAAATTCCGTAAGTGCCAATTGATCCCATAAATCTGACATAGCTCCATAAAAATCTTGAATGCTCATCTCATTCTGTTGAAGAGCATGGATATCAAACTCCAACTGGTACTGCTTGGCAAAGTTAGACTGAGTATACAGCTTTTCCAAATGGTCCCAAACCTGCTTAGCTGTATCATATTTAGCCAACTGAATACCAATGGACTGACCTACAGAGTTGTTGATCCAAGTTATAACTTTAGAGTTATCCGTTTCCCATGTATCAAGAGCTAAGGCATATTCAGCAGGCTTATACTTATCAGTAGGCTTTCCCTTAGTACCTGTGACATAACCCCACATATTTTTCCCTCGAAGAAAGTTTTTCATTACGTAACTCCAGTAGGTGTAGTTTTTACCATCCAGACGAGTGCTAATAGACTGAAGAGAGTCATCTTTCCCAGCCATATTGTCAAAACCGAACAACAGTTGAATAACCGCAAACTTCAAATAACCGCAAACTTGGTAACCAACCGCAAACTTCGTGACCAACCGCAAACTTCGTGACCAACCGCAAACTTCGTGAACCAACCGCAAACTTCGTAAAACATGACAGAAACGAGGTCCAAACCTATCAATCTGTCAAGAAGCTCTTCCAAATACACAAATCAGTTCAAATAAAATGAAATCCGTAACTGTGATACCTCACGAGACAAAGAAATCCGATGCAAGCTTCACCGAATGAGTGCTAAGCCTCTACCCTTCAACAACGAATAACTAAACAATGAACGAATCAACAACGGAGCGGAAGCGACAACAAAAATCTTCAATCAAGCATGAATCGAGTAGGCTCTGATACCATGTTGAATAACAAACATGTTCAGAGAAAAGACGGAGTCTCTATATTACACAAATGAAGATTAGTTACAAATGAAGAGAAAACAAACATTAAATAGGCAGGCTAAGCCTTACAAGATAAATGGGCTAAAGCTCAAGCCCATAACAACTTATTATGCTAACAACCTTATATTTGAAAAGTCATGAAGGTTACCACGCCACCGAAAGTCTTTATAATATACCTATATTTATTCATTTAAAATAACAAGCGACTGCCGACTAGTCTGATCAACCCCAATGGTGTATGAAAGTAGTTGGGTTGGGTACACAAAACTTGTGTATGTGTTGATGTTGACTCTTGATGTCGGTCAAAAAGCGTAACAAAAAATAAATATAGGTATACTCTGTACTTAATTATTTTTAGTTTGTAAATACTTTTTTATAAATTTATATATTATATTATATTTAAGAATTAAGATCCTAAACAAAATATATTTTTGTATTACAAAAAATTAACATAACTATCAATAGTGATGGTGTTTCAATTCAAATAAAATATTTTCTATTTGTTTCTTTCATAATCTTATTTTCTTGCTTTTCTCTCGTATTAACTTATGATATTAAATAGTAATAATATTAAAAAAAATATAACTTTAGATATTTAATATAAATTTAATTATAAATAGTTATTATATCATTAACTAAATAAATTTAATATGAAAGTAATTATGTATAGTTATAATTTCTAGCGTTACTTAAAATATGTTACTATTAAAAGATAAAGTTATATTTAATAAGAGAGGGAAACAGGAAAAAAATGATAAGAATGAATATGGAGATGACACGTGGAATAAAAAAACCTTTATTTATTAAATAGTATACATATAGATATGGTTAATTATGTAATTTTTAAGTTAGTTTTACGTTAATATGAAACTACTAGAAATTTTAAATCTTTTAAACAAAAAAAGATATGTGTAAATGTTAGATTTGTTTTCATCAATAAACAGTATGTTTCGAGTAAAATTTTTATTGTGTTGCATTTTCTTTTTACGTGTCTCTCATTTTCATTTAGTAATTATTTATTCATTAATATCGTACCCACGGTATACAAAAATATAGTAATTTCTGATTGTTATCAGGAGATAATGTTTTCGATGATTTAGTTGTTACATGATATCATAAGTGCATGATAATAGATGATTCATATTCCAAACAGCATAAAAAACACACTTATTATGGAAATCAGACATCTAGAATGGAAATAGGCTTTCACAATAAACCTTTTTTTCAAAAGAAAACTAATTTGAGGATTATTTTTTAAAAATGCATTTACAATAAACTTTTTTCAGGATGATTTTTGGTTTGAGTCTACATATTATTAACTCTATTTAAAACATTGGAAGGAATAGTGTGATCGGTCTCTCTCCCTCCCTCTTCGATCTCCTGGTTTCACTTCAGCTCCTCCACCCCTAAATTTCATCTTCAACGGCGCCTAGGTTCATTATGTTTACATATAATCTTATACACTATTAATACTAACTTGGTGTGTTATATTGCCTTAGGTAAAGCCCGCAAGTGAAACGGTGGTTGAAGATCAAGACTTCGGGGAGAAATGTCTTTGGTCATGGTGTCTAATATTCAACAAACACAATTTCTAGTATGTTACTACTTTGTTAGTCATGGTTATGTATTAGAAATGGTTTTTCAAACTAGACTTGTTGGTTATGATATTTGTAAGTATGTTAACAACTATGGAATGATGGAAGTAATCTTTTTTGATGTTTAAATTCAAAAAAAATTGGAACCTATTTTTTCATATTAACTAAACTGTTAAACTCTACTTAACATTTTGAGTTTTAAGTAGTTTCATTGAAAATTAATATATAACTTTAGTTTCTATTATTATTATTTTAACAACAACACTTAGATTATCTTATGATAAAATGAGCAAAATCTAAATAATACAGGATAAAATCTGCCACACTCAAGACCCAAGCTCTTATTTATTTACCACTACATTCAACCCCACTCATATATAACTTTAGTTAGGATACCACGGCATAAAGGTGTCTTATTTACTAGCTCATGTTTTAGTATTCAATTCAACTATTTTTGTTGATGATGAGAACACAATTTTTTTATTTTGTGTTTTAATTAAAAGCCAATTTTGAAGTCAATCAAGGCTCTTATGTCAATATGACACATTAGAAATGATCCAAGTCAAGTAATGACTTTTTCACGCTTAATTAAAGTATAGATATAGACAATATATATATATATATATATATATATATTAAGATTTATATTTAATAATATTGATTACATAGGCATTCGTTACTATTAAATATGTGATAATTCTAATCTATTAAATAAATTTTTATTTGACCTTTTGCAGTGTAATATAAAGATGAGGTGGAAAAGAAAGTCAAACGAATGTGTTTAGTCTCATATTTGATATTTCCATAGGTGTCATTTTAATCAAATAATATGACCTATAACAATGACTATTTCATTGGTTCCAAAAAAATATGACCTTTGAATTCAAATAATTTCTTTAAAACTGTATTGTTTCAGGGTCAAGTCGGTGGTGACGGTGATCTCTGCAAACAGACGAAGATGGAGGTGGACTGGTGGTGATGATCTTTATAATTAAACAGTCAAAGATGGTGGCGGTGGATTTTAGATCTGGGTGTGGTGGGAGGAGCCAAAGTAGAAAAGAGGTGGTAGTCGGTTTTCCAGCAGGGTGAGTTGGTGGTGGTTGGTTTTCCAATGGCTTGGTGGTGGTAGTCATTGGAACCAAAGGAACGAGCCAATGAAGGTAGGGTTAACATGATTTAGGGTTTTTTTTTGTCTTTTAATTTAAGGGTAAATAAGTCATTTCACCCCATTTAAGTCTAAGGCCACTCGTGTTACATTTTGAAAAACTTGTGTACAAACTATCTATAATGGTTTTGATCCCCGTTACATACATATGCATTGCAAACTATTAGATTTCAAGACACAAACACATTGACCGATGTTTTTTTTTCCTTCTAACACAATTTTGTATATTTTGTGTAAACATATATTGTATTTTATTAGTTTTCTTTTACGTTTTATTAACAATTTCAGAAAATGAAAGTAGTTTTTTTTAATTACAAACTTCGGTCGATAATCTGTTTGTATCTTGATGACATGTTGTGATCCATCGGTGAAACTCTATTATATAATAACAGTGACCACAATCTACCAGTAATTCATTGATGATAGGCTCATTGATGATCTCTTGGTAAATCCCATTGGTAATTCGTTGAAAATCGTATTACTCATGACCTGTTTTCCGACAAAGTAACAGCAACGGAACCCAGTTTCACTAACGGGGTTCCGACGGAACCTTCCATCGACGAAACTCACATGTTTTATAGCTAAATGATCACTGTTGATTTAATACAAGCCGACTCTTAACTTAATTGTTTCCAGAACGTAACTTTAAATGAATATCATATGATAACAAAGTTTGACATTTGTACTTGGATAATAATAATTTTTGGATTTAAAGTTCGGCATCATGAAACAAAACCTAACATATAAATGCAGATAGTCAAATATGTCGGTATCTTTTGAATCGGTAAAAATGGGACCTGATGTCGTTCGGGGTTGCACTCTTTGTGTGAAATCATGACTTGGTGCGTTTTTTATGCATATTATTTTTCTACATTAAATTAATCATTCCTCAACTATTCAACGGGATTGATATCTTACTACTCTAATAAATAAAAATATTGGGGGACACATGTCACTCTCTGGTTACTCTCCACTATTATTTTCCCGCCTCTCTCTCCTACTAAATATTAGTTTTTCGTTTCTCTCTCCTATTAAATAATGAATATTAAATAATAATCTTTGTATTAATAAATAAATATTATATGAACACGTGTCACTTTCTAGTTCATTTTTATCATTTTTTTTTCCCGTTTCTCTCTCCTATTGAATAATGATATTAAAAGAATTTAATTTTAGATTTTTAATATAACTCTAATTACGAATACTTATTATTTAATTATAAATAGTTATTATATCATCAATAAAATAAATTTAATATAAATTAACATTTATCAATTAAATAAAAAAATTAATACTCAGTTGAAAAACAATGTTTTTGAAACTAGCTTAAGAGAGCTTATAACTGTCACAACAAATTATATTTTTTTTAAACATATTTTGACGAGTGTGTGTTAACAAATTATATTATATTTTATTCCATCAATATAATACACTGATTTATTCAACCCGTGCATTACACGGGTTTTTAAAAATATAATTTTTTTTATTACTAACTATATAACATTTCATTTATTTATTCAACCCGTGTAATACACGGGATTTTAACCTAATTTGATAATATAAAAAGTGATATATATTTCATTTGGTTTTAGTTTTGAACTTCGGTTTGGCTTTTTCCAATGTGAAACGACAGAATATTAATTATTTTTTAAATGTCTGATAATTAGTTATGTTTGTTTGACTTGAAAGACCCCAAAACCTAAACATAATCCAAGTAGTCACTACTTATTTAGTCTTTAAGCTAATATATTCTATAGCAAGCATGCATGTTATGTAAAAGGAAAATGTCTTGCTTAACATCTTTGGTGTCTGGTTGAGCCGGTCTCGGAAACGAGATATTTGAGAAGTGACTCGCGTTTAATCTTGAATACTATCACATAGAAACCTAATATGTCAGAAAATTCATTGCATCGGTTTAATTTGATAACCATCTGAGCATTTTATTCAATGAGTTTGATTTATCTCTCATGTGATGATCTTAGATTGATTGATGTGGACGAGAGAAGGTTATTAGGATGGAGGAGGAACCTCCATTTTTTCCCACAAATACCTTAACCATCACCCAACTTTTTTTTTGAAAGGCAAACTTCATTCATAAAACCACCCTAACCAACAGGCTAGGAGGCACAAAACAAAACAGGGCTACAGGGCTACACAAAATCAAATTTACATCATTTAGACCACGAAATAGACTTATATTTAGATCTATACTTAAACCATAAGAATCCGAGGAACTTAACATCCGCAATGATTTCCTCCATCTTGACCATCTTGTTAGAGAATCTTCTACCATTTCTAGACTTCCACAAGCACCCAACTAAAACATCATATCTCGTTTTTACTCAAAACTACTCTAAGGTAACATAAAGGGAGAGAACCCAAAAGTATCCTAACAATTTTATTAAATTAAAATTAAGTAATATATAAAAATAAATAAAAACATAATTTCATTAATTAAAAATAAAATACATAACCACTATTAAAGTTAATAAACGAAAAAATTGTAAGGCTAATTATACTTCATGGCTATTTCACGTCTACGATCAAGATCAATTGCCTTCCACTTTGAATTTAGTTGGTGTGTGGATTAGTTGCTTCCACCAACTTGCATGTTAAAATGTTCAAGAGCTCAAGCCCAAAACAAGTCGGTCTTTTGCTGATTTTTTACGTCGAAGTCTTCAAAAATATGAAGCCAAGCCTTGACCGAGGCTATTTCATCCGCGTCATTTCAAGACTTACAAGCCGCCGGCTTCGAGGTAGGTTTTTGGGTTGGGTAGGTTTTTTTTCTTAGACCTGTTTGAGTAGAAGATAGTTTAATTTTTTTGGTGTAAAAAATTAAAATATGAATGTTAATTTATAGCGTAAAAGTAGGGGTTAATTTTTCTTTTAATATCCAACGGAATTATAGCCGTTAGCAATGGTCAACTCCTTCGGCTTCACAAGCGGCTTCACATACCCGTTAATGAACACGATTGGGTTACACGAGCTGGTTGCGGCGGTGTACCCGCCCAACCCGATTAAACCCGCACACTTACCCGAGGGACGCCCCCTCCACCCTTAGGATTTAATTTTTGAACACTTAATTTTTTTTTAAATAAACATAATGTTACTCTCATTTATAAAATGGCATATGTCAACATGAAATTAAGAAAATTGGGTATGATTTCTTTTTGTGTGTTTGTTGGGCCACCGGCCATGACCACACACACTAATGGGCTTTAAGAATTGTACAAATGTACAATGTTTGACTCAGTAAATCACTATTTTAATTTTAATGTTTCAGTTGTTGCATATTGAACACATGATCGTTTCAACTTACATATATAAATTTGTATATTGTTGAATTCATTTTTTAGTTGTCTTACTTTTACTTTTAATCACACTCACAGTTACTTGATTTTAAAAAATATAATGTAAATATATATTTTCTTATGAAAACATTCACATTTTGTAAAAAAAAAAACCCACACCTTTCTCATTTTTTTAGTCCCATGTCTTAAATGTTCGTCCTCGACAAGAGTCAGGACTGATAGCACTAGCTATGACGTGTTGAAAAATGTCAATAATCAATTTGTATTGTAAGTCGGTAATCCGTCGATAAATCTGCCATGATAAGAGGGATTGTAATTTGTTGGTAATTTGTCGTTGATTGCCCGTTTGCGGCCCCTTTGTAAAGCCTGTCAGTAATCCGTTAAAAGTAGCATTTACTACGACGTGTTTTTCGACAGAGTGTTACCTACGTGACACTTTTTTCACTGACCAGTTTCTGACATAACCTTCAATGAATGAAAGTCAATATTTCTATCATGATTGGTCATTTAATACGGACATCCACTGTTAAAGTAATTTGTTTCTAGAACCTTTAGGCGAATATCATAAAATTACCAAAGTATGACTTTAATACTTCAATTATTTTTGGAGTTAAAGTTTGGCAACATGAAACAAAACCTAACAAGTAATTGTTGATCGTCAAATATGTCAGGTGTCTTTTAATGATTAATCAATAAAAAATAGGACCCTATTTTCTTTCAGGGTTGCACTATTTCGTGTGAAATCATGACTCAATCTTTTTAAACAAACTATTCTTCCACATGAAAATAATCATACTACAACTATTCAAGGGGACTGATAATATTAAAAAAAATGATTTACGTTTCATTTGGTTTTAGTTTTGGGCTTCTTAAAACCGAGCTTCTATTGTAGTCACTAGTTATTTGGTCTTTGACCTAATATATTAGGTAGCAAAGTAAGTGTATTATGTAAAAACAAAAGGTCTTGTTAACATCTCCTGTGTTGGGTTGAGCTAGTCTTGAATACGTGAGATTTGAGAAGTGACTAGAGTTCAATGCTCAATACTATCACATAGGAACCCAATCTAACAGAAAATACATTGTATTAGTTTAATTTGATTAGTATCTACGTGGGTCACCTAATTACTTTGATTTACCTCTCACGTGATGACATAAGATGGTTTGATATGAACTGGTTTAGGTTTTAAATTTTAACGCTTTAACTTTTATAAATATACACATTGTTTGACTCCATAAATTACTATTTAAATTAAAATATTTCATTTGTTACACATTGAACACATGATCCATTCAAGGTACATATATAAATTAGTATATTGTTCAATTCACCTTTTAGTTGTTAACTTGTTATAGAATATACCCACTTTCTAGACTCAATTTATTTAAAATAAAACTCGCACCAGTCAAACTCATCATGATTTGGTCAAAGTTCATCTCGGCTCTACGCATTACTAAAAAGTACACAACTCTTATAACATATAAAGGAGTAGGTGTGGTCTATGACATCTAGGCTTTTAAACGAATCAAAACCAAACGTTAAGTAAACCGTTCTGCAGAAAGTTCGTTTATGATCGTTAATTTAATAAACGAACGAACATGAACACATGTGTTGTTCGTTCATTCACATTCGTTTATGTTTGTTCATTTACGTAGAACATCTTTTCGGATTGACCGCAAAGTCGACGAGGAATTTTGTTGTATATGTCATTTAATTTATTCATCTTCCTTTGCATGTCGTTAAACTTTGTATTACTTTGGTTGACGGTACTAACCTTTGCTCCATTTTCTTTAATGAAACGCTTTAGAATGCGGCTCCAAAAATCCATGTTGATTTCCGGTAATCGCGTCTTTGGATATGTGAACCGAAACCTCTTCGTCATCCCTGTCTTTATCATTCTCGGCTTGATCACGGTTCTCTGTTCTTTTAGGTCTTGGGGTTACGGAGCAGACTCTTGTTATTGTCGGAATTCTGTTTGAATCGGAAAATTGTAATATTTTTTGGCTTTTTCAAATTGATCAAATTGTTTTGATCTTGAGAACAACTCTTTTTGCCCTTATTTTTGAGTTAAAAATACTGAGGTAGAGGAGTGTAAAAAATATTTGTTAAAAAGTGAGTAATTGAGTACTAAAGATTTTGAAATGTTAGTTTTTTTTATTTCATGGAAAAAATTTAATTAAATTTTCTTTTTTTAACAGCAAATTTCACTTTGTGGGACTTCACGCATGACATTTAGGTTTTTTAGGTGTTTAAGAGACTTTGCCTCTACCATTATACCACCACCCAATGGTAAAATAAAGAGTTACCTGTGGTGTGTGTGTGGGCTCTCCTATGAATAGACTCACGCCGCTACCTCACTCCCCCTTCTCACGCCACAAAGGGGGCGGTCGGTGTGGCACGCTCTTCAAGTCTCTTAACGCTTCTGCGCAGATCTTTGTTCTTAAAGCAATTATGTATCTTTTTTTTTAAACTAATATACTTTGATTGAATGGTGAATTGCATATCATGATACAATATCTTACTAGATTGAAAAGGCTGTTTATGTTGGTGTTGGTTAATTTTCGTCAAATTTGGAAATCATCCAGCAGACAAAGCTAGTGAACAATGTAAAAAATGACAACATATAATCTTGCACAACTTTTGAGCTCAACAAGCTTCAATAATATATACTTTGTCAAGCCTTCGAATGTGCTTAATTATTAAAAGCAAGTAATCTTATATAAAAAAAACAAAACAAGCCCTCATATCTCATAGCTTATTGAATCATACAAGGACTTACTTATGATACCAACAATTTATCAAAAGTGTATCTTTGCCATTAAAATTTGTTTAATTGTGTGTGCTAGTGATAAAAAATAATACATTTTATGGCAAAGAATGACAAATGACAAAAATTAGAACCAGAAAACCTTTTCAATTATCAAGATTTTCCATCATTGGCCAATTTTATATTTTTACATGTACCCACAAAAACCAAAACAAAAAAAAAACATTTAAAAAAAAAGATATTAACTAAAGACTATATATCATTCTATGATATTCACATAGTTCTTGAAAAAAAACTAATGAGATTAATCACAAAATGAAGAAAATTGATTTAGGGTGATGCGTTCATCCCAAAAGGCATTAAAAGTTGAAAACTTATGCCAATGGGCCAAATTTCATACCCCTTGTAATGAAACCAAAAATTAAATTTCTTTTTCTACAATATCTTCATTCGGCTTCAAAGTGTGCAGATTCAGCATAAAAACAGAGGTTAATTATAACATACCTGGTAGCCATGAATCCTAGAACCTGTAATTGGGGATATGATATTTGTTTTTAGTGATGAAGATGAAGAGCGGCTTATAAGTAACGGAAAGAGAGGTTAAAACTTAAAAACCTAGGTTTTCTCTAGAAAAGCCCAATTCAACATATGGGCTCTACTTTTCTTTTTCCTGTGGCCTATGGGCTAATGACCGTATGCTATTTTTGCCCTTTTTTCTACATTTTTTTTAACTTATTGATGTTTGCTTAAAGAAATGTTAAACATTATAAAACTAGCTACTTTTTTTTAGTGTGTTATCATTTTTTGGAAATAAATATATTACAAAAATATATTTTGAAAAAAATATATTTTGAAATAAATATATTGAACATAACTTCTAGTAGATAAGTATCTGAATGTTGTTACATACAGTATTAAGTGTTGTGTCTCGTTATAAGTGACTTCATATCTTATGTAACACCTGAAAACGAGTTATTGTAAAAACCAACAGGGTTGAGAGCATTTACATCAGTTTCCTTATCTTCATCTCTACAATATTAAGTCTTGCGTCTCGTTATAAGTGTCTTCATATACGTAGTCCATTATATTTGTTTTAAGAAACCGAACATATAACAGGGCTCGCTTTAAACTATGTCGGTTATGTTTGATTTCGAATAAATTGATATGTATCAAAACATTGAATAAGAGCATAACAAGTTGCAAATCAATTTTGTAATTAATAAAAAAACTCATAAATTCATAAAACTTGAATCCAATAAACTTAATTAAATTAAATTTACAACCACTAGTTTAGCCTGTGACAAATGTGTATATCCAAGACATCATTAAAATTAGAAGGTTTTGGGTTCAGGTCCCACCAGATTTTCTCACCTTTGCCTTAGAGATTAAGGGTTCGAATCCTGCGAATAACATGTAATTGATGATTAGTTAATTGGAGTAGACTATAAATTGTTAAAAAAAAGAATTAAATTATATATTTTTTATCACGTTCTATAACTCGAAAAATACAGCTTTAATTAGGTTGAATCCCCGTCCCGGTCTCACTGAACCAAACTCAAAATTGATCGGTGAAGTTCGCCGGAGATCAAAGTCACACACCATCCAGTTCCTATGGCGGTTGACAGTATACCTCCGATCATCCTCACACAACTCAATTACCTTCTCAATCACTCTCCTTACTCCATCAAGGTACGCGATTCTCTCACTTAGGGTTACAAACCCTAGGTCAGAATCAGATATTCGAATTTCACATTTTGTTTCTTCTCTTATTTTCTCCAGGTTGAGCAGATGTGGTCTGGCTCTAAAAATCCTGCTTTACTCGATCGATTTACCCTATCGATACCGTTCTGTCTCGATTATATCAAATGTCAGTTCACTTGATCTTTTTTTGTGCATTTTAGTTGACTTGCTTAATCAATAGAATTAGATTCATTTGCTTGTGATTAGAAATATTTATGTGGATTTTGTTGTTGTAATTATAGGGGATGTTATTTACAATGCACAATTTCCGTTATTGCCCCCTGATATTATATTTGGACCGGAAGATGAAAACTTTCGACCGTATCCTGTTGGCAGAGAAGGAGACTTGAAACCGAAAAACAGTTTATCGGATTGGAACTGTAAAGATCCTACTAGGCTGTTGTCATTGATTCATGAACTTAGGTATGCAGTTAGCAAGTTTTAAAGGCTGGCGTTATGAGTGTTGTCAATTTGGACCGTTCAGTATACATGAAGGATTGTGTTTTTGCTGCAGGAGTTTGTACATGGCGTATCAGAAGAAACGTGTTGGGGAGGTTGATGATGAAAGACTGAAGTTTGAAGTCAACACCATGTATTCTCGGGAGGTAATATTGTAATGTCTCAAGACTTGTTTTGTTAGCAAGTAGCTGGTATAGTGGTACAAGTTTGGAAAATCAAAATGCAGCTAAAAGGCTTTGATTTACCCATAGTTTGTCAAGGCGCATAAGCGCACTCAAGGCCCATAGGCCTTGCTCGGAGCCTAGTCGCAAGACGCAAAAGAAGCGAGGTTTTTTTTTTAGCGAGGCACATAGTTTAAAAATACCGTTTTTAGGGGTTTTAGATATGTTTAGGCTTTTTTAGGTTGATTCCAAGCTTGATTAGGGGTTTTAGACAAGTTCAGACGATTTTTAGGCCGGAAAACGCGCCTGTTAGCCTGCAACAGCGCCTATCCAGGCAAGGTGCATTCCCTGCGCCTCGGCGCGCGCCTCACGCACTTTTGACAACCTAAGATTTACCATAGTAGTCAAAGGCTCAAGGCGCAAAGGCTGAGTTATGGGCCTAGGTGCAAGGCGCTTAAAAAGCGAGGGCTTTTTTAAGCAAGCCACACAGTGTAAACAGGTCATTTTAGGGGTTTTAGGCATGTTTTAGGCTGGTTTATGGCTAGTTTAGGTTGGTCACAGGCCCTTTTTGGATGTTTCAGACCGGTGTTCCCATTTTTAGACATGTTCAACTGGTTTTTGGCCAGAATCTGTCCCTATGCACCTTGATGGACGCAAGGCGGTATGGTTGCACTGGGCTGCGCCTTGTATGCCTTTACTACTATGTGAATTACTGCATAAATAACTTGTCATCTGAATATCTGAATGTTAATTTGATACAAAGAAGAACTGTTTCTCTTGAGGATGTGTTTTTTATGTTATCATAAGCGATTTTTGCCATTATATTATATTCTTGTCTAATCATATGTAACCATCCTCCAGGGAATTGAAATGTATATGAGCTCTGGTGTTGACAAGGTACTATTTATAAAATTAACACATGCCTTTATTAAACCCCTTTTCAGACTTCAGTGATTAAGAGTTTTGTAAACTCCATTAGGATCATACTTTTTAATTTATAACGATGTTAGTGGTGTACGTGCCATTGAACTGTAGTGTAGCCGGAAGAGGTGAAACTGGCAGTTCCATTGCTGGAGATGGATATAAACAAATTGGTTGCAGGGTCCACCTGGCGTCATCAGCAGAAGATATACTTACAGGTTATCTTGTTTACATTATGCATATATATATTTCATGTATGCAAGCTAACAATTATCGTTTAAACACAGGTTATATATCCTGTGAGTAGAAAATATTTGGCAATGGCTTCACCTCCACGTTTGAAATTGATATCTTCACCTGAGTTGAAGGCGTTATTTTCCATTGACGAGTTCAGGCTTCCTCCATGGTTGGAAGGAATGTAAGTGTTAATCATTATTTTTGTTTCATTTTTCTTTATTGAAACACTAGGTTAGAAACCCGTGTTTTACACTTGTTGAATAAAGGAAATATTGAATATTTAGTAATGAAGAGTTAGGAGTTATAAGAAAATATTAAATAGTAATGAAGATTTAGGAATTAATAAAGAAAATATTAAATAGTTAGTAAGGAAAGTAATGAAGAAAAAATAAGCGGGAAAAAGAATTTTGGGCTCACTGCAACCAGTTAGTTTTTTATCAGGCATAGATTTGTAATATTAATTTTGATTTCATTCATTAAAGGTGCATGGCTGAATATCTTCCTACTTTAGAGGAGATGCTTGAATCACAGGTTATCGGTATTCTTCTATATTTACTGGTTTACATTTTTCCCTCTTGTATTTCCTTTTTTACTAGTTTTTAATTTGCTTTCTTTTACAGATAAGAGATGCGGTTTCATCAATCGAAGTTAGAAGGAAGTTTATTACAGCACTGACTATTCCTTTTGGAAGGCCATTAGAAGCTGATCCAGTATGTGAACTTTTACATTTACGTTTGAAAAAAACCCTTTTTAAAAAAATAAAAATCCTGTATTTTATAATTGTTTTCCCAGATATTTTGCAGGAAGGCCACGTTTCTAGCTTGCTCTGGCGTGTTTACATTTCTGGTATTAACCGTAAAAAAAATATTATAGATATTTTAAAAAATGTTTAAAATCATGCAAAATATAACAATTCATGTATATGATATATATAGGTTCACTTTACACTCCCACTTCAGTTCCCAAGGCAGCAACCCGCTCTGATGCTTCAAAGTTCTCAGGTTAACATTAATTTCATATCTTATCATTTTTAAGTTCATTATTTCTTGTTAGTAATAGTTAAAGTTGGGTTCTTGTTTTGTTAATCTTTGAAGCATTTTCACTCGCACTCTGGTAGCGCACCAATCAAGTCGGCTATTTTACAAGATTACCCATGGAGTCCGAGATGGGACGTTGCACAAATGGCTGAGAGAATCTTGTAAGTTATTTAAAATTTAGTTTTCTGATTCCATACATTTCACATGTTGGATTCTCATGAAGATTCTTTTTCTGACAGCGATTATCTTGTGGAAGAATGCTTAAATTTCAAGAAGCATTGCAATGAAGTGCTCGTTCAGCAGCGCTAATCTTATTCACTTCAGTTGTTTGTACTATCTGGGTGGTTTACTGTTTAAATTGTAGGGTTTGTTTTCTGTATTTGTGAACGGATGTATTTGATTTGATGTGATGGTAATGTTGAGTTGATATTAGTCTGGAATAGTAACAGAATTTGGTAAATGTTTGAACAGTATAGACCTTGTGCGAACCACACCATTCCGTCCTGTTTATGATCCATGGACATGGATGACTAGTTCGTCGTGTCATGGAATTATTAGGGGAGTGATCCAATTCCTGACCAATGGGTTAAAAAAACAAGAAATGTAAGCATTTGTGGTGTATATTTTTAATTGATCGTTGAGGCATTCCTGAAAGATATGTAGGAGTGACGGGCAACCAAGCGTTTAAACATGTTTTCGATTAGATACCTACAAATATTTTGTTTAGTCTTTTCTCAAATCATTTGTACTCTTTTGTGGTTATTGTTTTGTAGTTGGAAATTCATTTAATTGAACTAAATAAAAATTGTTATGTTACTTGAATAAAGACACTAAAATGTGGGAAGTATTTACATATCAATTTAACAAAATAGGAGCAGTATATGTTTATGTACTAAATATATAATGATAATATTAAAAATCATCCTTAAATTATTAATATAAACGTACGATAAAAAAAATCTTAAATGAAACTTCAGAATCCTATTTGAATATTTAACAATTTGTCTATTTGCATAGTTGCGACCATCAAGTTTCATCTGTTTTGTCAAATGGGATCTATCGTATAAGTCAAAGGCAGGCCATCGGTCGCACATCATGTATATTAATAATTGAAACCGTAAATAAATTTACACAATATTGTAAAAGGCAAATGCTTTAATACTACATGAATGTCATAACTATTATAAAACAATGATGTCATTTATCTTAAATATATATATATATATATATATATATATATATATATTAATTTTAAAACAATTTAGTATATAGTTTAATTTAAAAAACGTAATATGTTTTAATTTAAATTTTAAACATCTGATTTAGCATGGGCTCTAATCATATACCTTGATTAATGCAACTTAAAAAGGAGAGGTAGAAAAGACAGATATTTTTTTGTTGAAAAACATACAAAAATGGGTTTTGTGAGGCGGAGGAGAGAAAGTGACGTTATTGAAGTTGTTTTTTTTACTGTTAGAGGGCGAAAGCTCGTAAGGATGGACATGGTTGTCGTGACAACATTTTCGAAGCTACTCATTATAGATGTCGTAAGTAGATATTTTGAACCAATACTAACTTTTTTTAAAATAAATATAAAAACATAGAAAATAATCATGATTTACATTTTTCTTGTTAACCACCCGTTGACTTAATGCCATTGATCCGATCTACATATATGTTTAATTTATTTTTCATATAATTTATCAATAATAAAGTGCTAATATATTAATATTTGTTACCCCACACGACAAATCAATGAGTTACCTTTTTCTTTGTCCTTAAATGATCCAGAAAACAGTAATCTTTTTAACTTATTTGCTCACATGATTATATCACGGTTTAATACGGTTCAAAGAATCCACACATGTTGACCCCTTGTATATATGATGATCAAGTGTTAGTCCCCTCAATTTACATATTTATAACTTAGCCCTTACATTTTTCGGGCCGGCTATCCTTTTGTCGGTTCAACACATTTTCATTTTACATAAAAAAAAAAGTCATCTTAATATTTTATCTTATAAAAAAACTAAATTTTCATAACACATATATATTTTTAGCATTCATTAATCATTTTACATAAATAAAAACCGATCTTTTTGCCGTGATGTCCATAGTTTCCTTAAAAATATTACACATGATGCCCTCGGTTTCCACTCAAACACTAGTAAGTAAGTTAATCCATTTAATCCGCTCAAAACTCAACTTCCATCTTATTTTTTTTACTCTCAGGATCCAACATATGCACAACTCTGATTCGTCCCAAAGTTAACATTTTATGTATTTCTTAACACTTATTGCATTTTAAACGATATAATCAACTAATAGTAACCAAGTTTCATTCTTATTTTAGTAAAATCAATTTATACTTTTTTCTAACTATAAAATCACTCATGTTACAAAATGTTATACTGCCATATTATAAATGTATAAACCACACAACCTAAATAAAACAATTATGAAACTGAGTAATTGCCTAGTGACTTTTTTCTTCACAATTTTCTCACACTTCTAGTTAAGTTTAAACGAGCTTAACGAAACACTGAAAAGGTTTGAACCTGTTTGTAGTTAACAATACTTGAGGGGTAAAATTGCAGTTTATAAAACTTTTAAACCCCCAAAAACATATTCAATACCCTGGCGCCATTTGGGCCCTCAATTTCACACCACCGTCACTCCATCATCTACACGACCCCTTCACTCTCCGATTCTCTCTCTCCCTCACCGTTAACCATCTCCAGATCTCTTCATTTCTATATATCCTAACGCAAATCCCTCACATCTTCCACAAATCATGAGAGAAATCTTACACATTCAAGGAGGCCAATGCGGCAACCAAATCGGCGCCAAATTTTGGGAAGTTATATGCGACGAACACGGCATTGATCACACCGGAAGGTACAGCGGATCCACCGCCGATCTGCAACTCGAACGTATCAATGTTTACTTCAACGAGGCCTCCGGTGGCCGGTATGTTCCTCGCGCCGTGCTTATGGATCTCGAGCCTGGAACTATGGACAGTATTAGATCTGGTCCGAACGGACAGATCTTCCGGCCGGATAACTTTGTGTTCGGTCAATCCGGTGCGGGAAACAATTGGGCGAAAGGACACTACACTGAAGGCGCTGAGTTGATTGATGCAGTTCTGGATGTTGTTCGTAAGGAGGCCGAGAATTGTGATTCTCTGCAAGGTATATAGTTGATCAATTCAACCGTTTATGCAAATAACTTGCTAATTTGTCTACTATTGCGATCTGGATCTGAGAATTATCCAGAATTTACGAAAAACAGTATTGATATGAATTCTAGGCTTAGTATTAACAAATTGTGTGTTTAACTTGTTGATCCTTACATTTTTTGTATTATAAGTTGAGTTTTGATTATAGTAGGTATAAAGTCAATTAATTTAGATACAAATTCTCACAAAAATATGGTGTTTAGAGGATGATTAGTAGCCCTAATTTGTAGTTATGTTATGCATGTATGATGTACGGAACAAAACATTGTCTACTATTGTGATATAGATCTGAAAATTATCCAGAATTTATGAAAAACAGTATCGATATGCATTCTAGAGTTAGTCTTCACAAGTTGTGTGTTCAATTTAGTGATCCTTACATTCTTTATTATTATAAATTGACTTTTTGATTGTAGTAGATGTAAAATCAATTAAATTAGATACAAATTCTCACAAAATTCTGGAGTTTAGAGGATGATTAGTTGCCCTAATTTGTAGTTATGTTATGCATGTATGATGTAGGAAACAGAACATTCATGTGTGCAGTCTTTTAGATGTGTTAGATATGATCTTTATGCTTACAATATCTACTGGAATTGAAATTTACCTTTTTGAAAGTCATTTTTTAAGGATATTCTAACAACTTTTCATGGATGATCATGATCTATTTTGTCAGATAAATTAGTAGGACAAGTGATACCATATCAAAAAGTGACCAACCATGAGAAACTTTTTGGACCACTTGCTCCTGAAAGCTGTTTCTTTGTAAATTACGAAATCACTGATTGAATTTGACATTTTTGAGATATGTCTGTTAATTTTTTTACCATTTAATGGATTTGCTCTTGTAATCTGCAATCTCATTTAACAATTGCATTTGCTTTGATCTCATTTTGCAGGTTTTCAGGTCTGTCATTCACTTGGAGGTGGTACTGGTTCTGGAATGGGGACACTGTTGATTTCTAAGATTAGAGAGGAATACCCTGATAGAATGATGCTTACATTCTCTGTTTTTCCTTCACCAAAAGTCTCTGACACAGTTGTTGAGCCCTATAACGCCACCCTCTCCGTCCACCAGTTGGTTGAAAATGCTGATGAGTGTATGGTTCTTGACAATGAAGCCCTCTATGACATCTGTTTCAGAACTTTAAAACTCAACAATCCAAGCTGTAAGAATAGTTTTTTTACATTTTTATATGTTTTGCAAATGAACTATTGAGTCTGATGTAATATGGTTGATTTGGTTAACAGTTGGTGACTTGAACCACTTGATATCTGCAACTATGAGTGGGGTAACTTGCTCTTTAAGGTTTCCTGGTCAGTTGAACTCCGACCTCAGGAAGCTAGCAGTGAACCTGATTCCATTCCCACGGCTCCATTTCTTCATGGTCGGTTTCGCCCCCCTCACTTCTCGTGGGTCCCAGCATTACACGTCCTTGACAGTCCCAGAACTGACCCAACAAATGTGGGACTCAAAGAACATGATGTGCGCAGCCGACCCACGCCATGGGCGTTACCTCACAGCTTCAGCCATGTTCAGGGGTAAAATGAGCACCAAAGAGGTCGATGAACAGATGATCAACGTGCAAAACAAGAACTCTTCTTACTTTGTCGAATGGATCCCAAACAACGTTAAATCTAGCGTGTGTGACATCCCACCAACCGGGCTCACCATGGCTTCCACATTTGTTGGAAATTCAACTTCCATTCAAGAAATGTTTAGAAGAGTGAGTGAGCAGTTTACCGCCATGTTTAGGCGCAAAGCTTTCTTGCATTGGTACACTGGTGAAGGGATGGATGAAATGGAGTTCACTGAAGCAGAGAGTAACATGAATGATTTGGTGGCTGAATACCAGCAATATCAAGATGCTACAGCAGATGAAGAATACGATGAAGAGGGTGGTGAGGAGGAGGAAGGGGAATATGAAGGGTAAAATGGTAAATTCTCATGTTTTTGTTAATCTGGTTCTATATGATACTGTTTGGAGTTTACTCTTAAGGTTGTGGTTTTAGATATTATGACGTTTGGATGGTATGTTTTGGTTTGGTAATGCAAGTGTTTGAATAAAAGTATGATATTGTGGTTTAAATTGTTGACATTGTGACAACAATTTGAGTAATATGGAAGGTTTTAAGATGCTAGTCTTTTTTGTAAAGAATTTATACTTTTATAGTATGAAATTATGAATGAATGGAGATACTGTGGCATGTAGTGATGATTGCAAACAAAGTGACAAAATGGCGTATGGACTTTTTAATCCAATCAAAGATGTGGATCTGCTTTTTTAAGCCTATTTTCTCTTTCTAATAATTAAATATTACAGGATTTATATCTCTTTTTTGGGTAATTTAGTTTTGGTAAGATTTTTTATTTTCTTTTTCAGGTAATATTTCTTAAAATAAGTATATATATTTTTAGATTTTGTTTTGCATTTTTAGTTTAGTTTATATAATTTATTATTCTACCTTTAATTACGATATATTATTAAACTAGCTTGAAACCCGTGTATTACACACGGGTGAAAAATATCAATACATAGAATTATTAAATTTTTATCTATATATTTTACAGATGTAAAAATACATCATATATACCGAGGATAGAAAATAAACTAAATTCAAAATATGTAAAAACTGTTATATAATTGTGTTTCAAAAATACGTTAATTATTATTTAATGTAATTTGATTTTCATTTACAATTTTAATGAAAATAAAAGTTACATAACTAGATTTCTTCTTATATTAAAATATAATTTAAAATAAATGTGTTTTATTAGTATAATTAGTATTTTATTTAAAAACATATTATTATTAAAATATAAAGATGTATTTAGTAAAAGAAAGAGCTAGAAGAAAAACGATGACATGAATATGAAGACGAAACATGATATGAAATTTTTTTATTTATTAAATAGTATAGAGTTTGTTTAATACACACTTTTCAACCAAGTCAAATTGTATATTTTTATTATTAAATAGTTTTACTCAAAATGTGGAAATTAATGATGTTAGATGTTATGTAATTTTTTGTTACCATATATATTTTGGTGGTGTAAAGTAATATAATATTGTGTTGTAAAAATATCCGTAGAAAGTTCTGAAAGTCTTTTTCGTGTTCGCTAATTATGCCATCTATGTGTGTATGGTTTGGTTCGGTTCGGTTATGGACCAAAACCGAACTTATAAGGGCATGCGGAGCCGTTCCCCTGAGATGAGGTGGGTGATGATGTAGCACTTCAAAAGGAGAAAATGAGTTATAAAATCGAGGATTATTTACCGATTTGGGAGAGATGCGAGAAGAAAAACAAGCAATTGGGGAATGGGGAGGAGCATAACACTGCTCCCTCGAAATTGGGGAAACTGAAATTTAAACCGGGTAATGGGGGAAGATGGGACGACTCTATACCCCCTAACCGATGTTTTAGTTTTTAAAATTTTCATAACCAATTGTTTCCGGATAAAAAAGTTTGGTCAGGTCAGTTATTGAAAAACATAGTCCGGTTAATTCGATAAATGATTAACTGCCGACTTTATATGTGAATTTATTCAAACTTATTTCAGTTAATAAATTAAATTACAATATAATTCAAATAAAAAAATCAACAAACATATTAATTTATAAAGTATGATGAAAGGGAAGTAATGTGAATATAACATATTATTTGAAAAAGTAAAAGATAAAAATGTTTTTTTAGTTAATTTATTTATTTATACACATGTAAACAAACCTAACAATCGATTATAAAAAAAATCTATAACCGTCGATTTGTCAGTTGGTTGGATATTTCGGTTCTGACTAGTTTAGTTATTCGGTTTTTTTCTAAAAAAAAGTTATAACCAGATTTGCGATATAACTAAAAAAACACAAAAACACAATTTAATTATGCCTATTTACATTAGTTATCACATCATGTAAGTTTTGTGTTTACATGGTCACTATAGTGATACACTTGTACCAATTTAATTATTTTCGCTTAAAACAATAAATAAAAACAGTAAAATAATTAGTATAACATCACCTTCATTACTACTAAGATTAAAAACTTGTAAAACGTGATCTATACTTTTTTTTTTTTTTTTTTTTTTCTGATGATCGATAATAATAGTAAGAAGAAGATTGTATAAGGTGATTTTAGAGATAGTAGAATTAAAACAAAATGGTTGAAGATCAAATAAAATATAAGATGATTACATAGGTTAAGTTGTTTTTGTGTGTCGGTATATCTCTTATAATGATTGTGTTTTCTTTAATCAACCAAGTAGTACATGTAGAAAAAGTAATAAAATATTCAAATTAAATTCCCTGGTTTTACAATTTCACCCCTTTCGTTATTTGTTTCATGACAGTAAGACTATGTGTAATACCTTCGTGAGAGGAGGGGCGTGATGCTACCTCACCCACGACAAGCATGAAACACCGCGCCGGATCCGGGTGGGTGGGGGCGTGGTGGGGGGAAGGTGATGGAGGTAACGGGTGTGGGTGCAAGAAAGAGCTTGAGAGGGCTGGTCACCCTCACTCACACCATTACACACCCGGGTGAGTCAAGGTGAGGGAAACCGGTGTCTACGTGGCGCCTACATGACAAAGAAAATCCATCACCTGGTTATTACGAATAGTCTAATGATCAAATGTTGTAATGTTTACTTTCAAATTAGGAGATTTGAAACCTTTAATACTTTTAAATTTTAATTAGGCTAAAATTATTTAATTATTAATTTTAGAAGGTAAATATATATGACCAAAAATACACTTAAAGTTATAGTTAATATTGTAATTACCTATATATTTATCTACATTATAATGTCTTGTGTGTTACACTCACACTTTTAAGAAATATATACAAAAGCATATAAGATTCATTTAAGGCGAAACAGGCAAACAATGTAAATTATAAAAAACAAAAAGTGTAATTAAAAAGTTTTTTTTATAAGTTTCATTTAAATTTAAATAAAACGATGTAAAACAGCAAACAAGTTTTAGATTACTTGAATACTAAAATGGTAAATGAATCAAAGGCCTTTGGTCTATGATATCTTGGAATGTAAAATGATCCTCCTTAACTTAAGGTCGAGGGTTTGAGTCCCGATGGACAATGGTGTAGAATTAGAAATTAGAATAAATTGTCGTTCAAACAAAAAAAAAATAGGGTAAAAATGAAAAAGATCATATTTAAATTAACATTCAACTAATTGGTTCCCCTTAGGGCATCCGGTATACACTCATGAATGTGAGTATGCATTGATGATGTCACCTAAGCTCACACTCACCACTCACACATGAAGGGAGTGATGTTCTAGTAAGTGAGAAGTGAAATGGTAAAGAGAAGAAGAAGAAGAAGTCTCACGAGCGTGAGCCACTCACCCCCACTCACAAATGAGAAAGTAGTGTTTTCGTGATGGTGAGCGCCACATCAGCTCTCACGAGCCCTTTTCACGGACCATACTGGATGGTCTTATCTAACGATTACATGAAACTTATCATTCGCATCCATATATAACTTTCATAAACATCTTTTTGCATCATTCAATAATGAAAAAGGAAACATCAAACATCTTTTTTACTCGTATCCAATTTTAATTTAGGAGATCTGAAAATTTCAATATTTTTTCTCAATAAAAACTAAGAAAAAATTAAACTTGGTATCTCTTAGCTAAACCCAAAATAATATATTGATGAATGATGATGTTTAAATCATAATTTTAGAATCTAGATGTGAAGTGAATTAGTTATTTTAAATTTGATAAAAACTCTTTACCAACTTTTAAACAATTCAAGAGAATATTTATTTAGAAGATAAATAAACAATAAAATAACAAATATAACTATGAAAACATCATAATGTATAGTGTTCGGGTGGATATTAACAAATACATCATATCATATGTCCAGTCCGTAACCTTCAATCAAAAGTTGTTCTTCAAAACATTCTCCCCAAACAATAAAGATCATTAGTGTATTATTGTCTAATCTAATGATAAAAAGTAAAAAACAGATAGTTAATCATATTATAAATTATATCCATTCCAACTATGTCAATCTCTATATAACAGAAAAAAGATAAATGCATTTCTGATTTGGAGAAAAAAGATAAATGTATTTATTATTTGGACTTTCAAGGATATGTTATAATTAGACCATATATAATAATATAGAATTATTATATTAATGCATCACATTACAACATGTAACAAGAGTCCAAGATTGCTTTTCTTGGTATTTTCTAGTTGTATATTCATGCCAATAATACTTTTTAATCAACAAAAACAATATGCTCAAATACTCTTTAACATCTAAAAAATACCCAAAATAGATTGTATTTAAAAGAATATATATCTTTCAACCAATTCACCAATGTATCACTAAAACTCCAACCCTAAACCCAAAGAATACCCAAAAACAAATTAGTTAATTACCAAAATAACCCTATCTCGGTTGACCAACAAAAGTCAAACCCACCATCATCTACACCCTTTTGATAGTTTGATGGCCATCAAAGCATTCTTGTTCGCTTTCATCCTCGATATCCTGTTCTTCCTAGCAGCTGCTGCATTCCTCGCACGTACATCACTATCCATCACCGAGTATTGACTTTGATCCAACGGCTGAGAAGAAGCCACATCATAAGCCTCCCCATTAATCTTGACACGTGGATCAACCTGATTGAACAACCCAAATCTACCTCCACCGTGACTGTTACCGGAGCTTGACACTGCCACCAGTTTACCATTGTTGGGATCCACCACTAATTGTTGACAATGCTGGTGGTGTTGTTGTGGTGTTGGAGGGGCAAACATGGTAATTTGTGGATGGTAACTCTTTTGATCAATTGTTTTTATAGAATTATTCCATTGGTGGATATCTTCAATGTTTCTTGAATAACTTACCTAAATAAATTTATTTCAGGAAATATAATAATTAAATCAAAATCAAATGGAGATTAGTAGAAATTTAATTACCTTTTGTAACATTGCTTTTAATTCAAGATTTGCAGAAGCAAGTTCTTGATGGAGGGTTTTCATGGCTTTTCTTTCCTGTTTAAAATTTAAAACCCAAGATTTTAATATATTTTAGGTAAGAAAAGATTTGAAAAAATAAAAAAATTCAAAATAATTTCATACCCTCATGAGATTTTCTTGTTCTTGTAGCATTCTATTGTAACTCTCCACCAAATCATCTGTTACCTGTAAATAATTTGGGGAAAACATTAACATAATCAAGAAATTCAATACCCAGAAGTCAAATTTGAATAAAAGTCAAGATAAACAATGAGAATGAACTCTAAGCATATTAAAGAATCAAGAACATGAAAAGATAAAGATATAAAAGAATTCCAATATAATGTTAAAATTTGAACAGTTTATAACAACCCCAGATGTTAAAATTGTATTTAGAAAAAAACCCAGAAGTCAAATCTGTAAGATGTGAAAATTAGTTATAAACACAGTCGCCGGAAAATTAATACAAAGTCACCGGAAAACATGGAGTTGGTACCTTTCTCTTAAAACTCTTCTTCACCGGAGACGGTGGTTTCCCGTTACCACTACCGTCGCTTCCACTACCACTGGGCAAGAAACAAAGCGGCGTTGACGGGCTTTTATCCGCTCCTCCGGCCGTCAATTTCTCCGGCGTGCTCTCACTAACTTGCCGGATAGTCGCCGGAGACGATTCCGATTTCAAACCCAACTCAGATCTTTTCTTCTTCCCACCCCAAGTGAACCCTTGTCGATTAATCAACTCCGATTTGGCAATAAGTTCCGGTAGACTGAGTAGAATTTCAACCACTTCAACCTCTTCTTCCGTCGGAAGCCTCAACCGGCCGCGGCCACCGCCGCCACCGTTAACAATCTGTTTCATTGCAGTGTTTTTGACGATAAAGATTGAAAACCCAGTTGAGAGATGATTTGTTGATGGGTATTAAGTGAATGGGGGGTTTGATTTATATAGAAAGATTTAAGAATGAAGAGATTTTAGAGATTAGAGAGAGAGAAGGAGAGGGGATGAGTTGTTGCTTGGAGAGGAGGAGGAGGATAGATGGAAAAAATAAGGGAAAATATGTGCAAAAATAAAAGGGATGAAGAGTTGCTTATGCCACGTGTCCACCTAGTAGAGATGGGTATCTTAGGGTTTAACAATATCATCTTTAACATGTAAACTTTTCAAATTGTATTTCATCTATCTAAGGAAAGATCTTGTAATCTTGTATCTTGTTTTATATTTTTTTCTTTCTCTAACTATCAATTTATTCTATAAATATTAAATATCGCGTATGTAATGGGCTCGTCGACCTTCACAGACGCTGACATGAAGAAGAAGAAGCGATTTGGGTGGAAGTATGAAGTCACCGTTTTTTGGCTGGAAAACTTATATGCGAAAGTTTCTGGTCGGACGTGACGTATTACAGTTGGTCTTATTGATTTTTATTGCGATTTTTTGTTTAAGTTTTTGGTTTTCTTTTTCTTATAATAAAATAAAAAAGTTAGTATTCATTTATAAAATTTGTTAAAAATGGTATAAGAATGATGATTTATTATATTGGAATAACAATGATTAATAAGATAATGATGCGCACTTATATAAGTTAAAAATGCACAAAACTTAATTACTATTATTGCACATCTATAAATATATTAACGAGTGCGTATCTATATATATATATATTTATATTTAGAGCATTTGTAATGGGCTCGTCGACCTACATAGACGTCCACACTAACTAAAATAGAACAAATGAAAAACGTGATTACTATTATGTAAGTGTTTATTTATAAATTAAAAACATGATATAAAAATGATAAATTATATAGCAATAATAACGATTTTTAAGATAACGAAGCATACGTATGTAAGTTAAAAATGCACAAAACTTAATTGCCATTATTGTTATTAATAAAACTCCGCATAAGCAGCACACTTTAACTAATAACTAATAGTGAATTAAAAATACAGGATAATTAATACATAATAAATTTATTGCAATTATTAATATATTTTTATACATATGATACTAGTTTAAATCCCGTGTTTACACACGGGGTGAAAAATATCAATACATAGAATTTTTAAATCTTTATGTATATATTTTACAGATGTAAAAATATATTACATATACTAAAAATGAAAAAAAAAATTCAAAATATGTAAAAATTAATATATAATTGGGTTTTGAAAATACGTTAATTACTATTTAATATAATTTGACTTTCATTTACTATTTGACTGAAAATAAAAGTTACATAATTAAATTTTAAAATTTCTTATAATAAAATATTATTTAAAATAAATGCATTTTATTAGTATAATTAGTATTTTCTTTAAATATATGTTAATATTAAAAGATAGAAGTGCATTAAATAAGATATAGAGGCGGGAAAAAAATTGTGAGAATTAATATGAAGAAGACATGTGGCATTAAAAAACCTTTATTTATTATATAGTATAGATGATTACAGTTATAAATAGTATTTTTTTATATGGTTTTAATTTTAATATATTGTTCAAAATTTCAAATAAAATGGTAGGATTATTAACATGGAAACTTTTGAATTATATTTGATCTATCTAAGGAAAGATCTCTCGTATCTTGTGACTAATCTCTAATTATTATTTTTAACCTATAAATAAGGAGTACGAATATATATTTATTTATTCTCCATAACGATTTTTAGTTCAAATCTTTGGTTTTCCTTTTATAATAATATAAACTAAAAAATCATTATTCATCTGCAAAATTTCTTAAAAATGATAATTTATATAAGAATAAAATTGATTATGAATATAAACTTAACTTTCATTATTATTAATAATAAAAACTCCACATAACTAAAACACTTTAACAATAATTTTAAATTCAGGATAGCTAATACGTAATAAATTTATTGTAATATTATTAATACATTGTTATCCATATGATTCGAATAAAATATAAATATTATTTCTTATTTATATTTCAATGAATTTGAAGTATATTTTCCTTATTTGGTTTAGTTTCAAAATCTTGTTTTAAGATTATTATCTACTTAAATATAAATACATTGTTATTATTTACTTAACGATAGATATACACACACTTTACGTTAGGGGTGGTGTTCGGGTTATTCAAGTTTTTTTTATACGAATCCTACCTGTTTATCGACCCAAATAAAAATTGAGTTATTCGGTTTTGTGTTAATTCGAGTCAGGTTAATAGGTATCCAGGTTGAAATTCGGAATTTTGTTTAACGTTGTTTGTGTTTGTTTAATCAACTAGAAGTTCAATGCCAATCTTCTTCACTAATGTCAACTAAGGATCTTCTGGGTTTTCTTGGTAACAGAAAACTACTACTCTTGTGGCTCTGATCTTTGTTAGTCATATGGGTAATCAGTGAAGGATTTAATATTGATTAAAATTAATTATTAATATTATTTTATTAATTGTTTGGTTGAGTTTGTATTGGAGTATAAGTATGTTTGTTTATTTATTTGATTATTTAATTGAGTTTAAGTTGAGTTAGGATTAGTATAAGGTTTATTATAAATAGATGGTTAGAGACTAATTGTAAAGGGTGAGTTAAGTTTTATCAATAAAAAGTCAATAAAATTTTACCAAGCTCTGATACTAGACTGACGAAGCCCTACCCTTGTATTTAAGGTGTTACGAATACCTTACATGCAGCTACCAGTGACGGACCTAGAAATGTTTTTACGGGGGTCGGTTGACAAACAATATATAACATTAAAAATGTTTCGGGGGGAGGGGGGCGATCGGGGGGCAATTGAAAATTTTTACGTGAGACGATCGTGATTTTAACGGTTATATAAGACTAAAAAAAAGTTATGGAGCGTGACGGCCTCCATTCATCCTTAGTAGGTCCACCCCTGGTAGCTACCCTGTTGCACCAATTGTGTCACCACCTTTTCATAAGTTAAAAACATTACATAACATTGTCTCATGGGTAGTTGGTCCATACCTTCTGAACCCATCACAATCATTTAAAGACCTTCGATATGTTTTGATTATTTTCCTCGCTAGCAAACCTCCGTTACAATACAATAATACATTACGGTCCCCATCTATATCTTTTTAGATGAGTATGTTAGAGATACTCAATGTCAAAATTTCATAGCCTTAGATTGCAAACCAAGGTAATATGTTTTCATTTCTTTATACGACGCGTGAAGAAAATACGTGTGGAAGGAGGGTGAGGTCGAGCTGTTGTGACAGATTAGAGATGAAGATTTTAATGATGGAAGCGAGATGGTGGTGTCGATTGGCGAAGCAAGAAAGAAGGCTCAGAACGGAGAGGAAGCCGAAGGGAGGTGAAACACTGGGAACACCGCCCTCACGATTTGTACCACCCGAAAACTTCAATGCTGGACGACACTCACCCGCCTAACCGCGATTATTCAGTACCGTACATTATCTTTCAACGTCTTATTCCCATACATTATTATAAACTTCTTACATCTTTATATGAAATTTCCTTTATATTATTGTAAGTACGTATTTATAATGTTACCAATACGTATTAGTTAATTAATACACACCTAACACAGAATATTGATTATGATAGGTTTATTTGTTATATATTTTGTTGTTGGGGAAATTATATGATATACTTGCATTATATATAATGAATTAATTGTGATCATTAGAAATGGAACAGGTAAGTCAAACTTAAAGTTGACCAAATTTTCGTGGACTTGGTCAAAATAGTGGTTGATGCAATATGACTCTTTTTGGTCGGACGAAAAGAACTTTTTATTGAACGAAATAAAAATATAAATGAGTAAAATTGATAAAAAGGAAAATAAACAAATAAAGGAATTGATTGATTTATTACATTCCCTAAACGTTTTTGGTTTAGTTTCGCTATTAGAGGTTAAGTTCATTTATGTGACATGGTATTATAACCGAGTATGAGAATTAGATTACTAAAGCCCGTCTTATACCCGACCCATTGCCAATCATATCCTTCAAAAACAATCTATTGCCCAAACAATCTTTCATCACTCACATACATGATTTCATTTTCATATTATCATCACGTAACATTTTTTTATAAAATAAAACAAAAATATTAAGAGGACCCATCATCATTGGGCGTAGTTTCATATTGTATTGCATCTTTAGTGAATTAAATCAACATAATAAAAAAACTAAGCTAAAAAGTGTAAAAAAATAATTTAGTATTTTTTTTCCCTTTAAAATAAAACAATTATCTTTTCAAGAAACTAATGTTTTTAAAAGTTAGCAAGTTTATAACGTAAATGCTACGTCTATATAAATATCACTGACACTATATACAGACACCACTGATATGTCATACGGACCGTATAATATAGAGAAAATAGTTATGCAGGTCGTATAACTCTTTAGACTGGTACATCATACATACAATAACTTTTTTATACGACTGTATAAGATGGTGTCGTCAAACTATATGACCCGTATAATGTGATACTTTGAAAATAAAGTGACTAATTTGACCATTGACAAAGTCATACAGTCCGCATAATGACGCATAGTCTATATGGCAGCGTTGGTGTATCTATATCAACCTCGAGCTTTTTACATCAAACTTTAGGGGTTGTTTGGTAAATCAATCAGAGGTAAGGGGTGTTTGTTTTGCTAACAGCCCACCTCTTAATGGTCCAGCTGAAAAACCAGTACTTACCAAACAACCCCTTTAGTACAATAATATCGTCATTCTAGATTTGATTAATAGAAGCCTTGCAAGTGGATTTGATTGTTGTCAAACAAAGTTAATCATAGTTATAAGAGTAAGTTCACCAAATGTCACTCCAACTAATAAGATCAAAAGGATATCACCAGATACAAATAGGTTTATGAGTTCACCATAATCCAGAACACGGATTAAGCAACTTTTGGTTTCTTAATCTTTCGACTGATAACAAAATCATCATCAGATTCTTCATCACTTGATCCATCAATGTCATCCACAATCTTTCTCTTTTTTGATTGTGTAGGTGGAGCTGCTTTAGAAGAAGGGGGTGTTTTCTTCTTTTCTGTTGAAACAATCTTTTTCTTGATTGAAACTGATGAAGACTCACTTTGTTTCTTCACAGTAACAACAGTTTTCATTGGCGAACCAAGTCTTTGTTGTTGAGCTTTTTTACGTTTTGCCTCGAATAATTTCTTGGCCACGTCTTTGTGAAGCAGCCCGGATTCCATCATCCTGCAAGTGAAAGTATAACAAAAAGGAACGATTTTTATCAAGAAATCTTGAAACTAAAGAAACCAGAACGAATTTCGGTTCATGTGAAATGGCTTATAAATAGTTATTGGGCCCATAAAATTTTTGAACTTTTAGAAAATGAAAATGAGTTTGGAATTAAGATGTTTTAGGAGTAAAGAAAGTCTTAAAATGATTAGGGGCTTGCTAAAATAGTTTAAAAGACTTTTACTTGGACATTTGAGATTAATCAATAACCCAAAGTAAAATAACTCAAGATGCTTTAATAAATCAAGCAAAAACAAGGGTTTAATTCATAAAAAATCAAGCGCGAGCCATTTTAACCAACTTAAAAGGTATGATTGTAGCATGCATTCATCAGGCACTAGTTTTCCAAATTTCAAGCAAACTTTTTCAAACACAATTCTAACCGAATCAAACATGAGTAGCATATGTTTCTTATCGGAGTTGGTCTTTTGATTATATGAGTAGCATATGTTTCTTATAGCTAATCCAATATAAGCATGATATGTCAAAATTGACTAGCATAGGACTTTAAAACAGACATTAATTGTGACATTTAATTTCACATCCCCCTATATACCTTCATGTATTGACAAACCATAGAGACTTGTAGATCAAAACCAATATCATTCAAGTATCATGTAATGAGGATGATACGGAAATACGTAACTTTCAATTGAATTATTCCAAATAATAAAAAGTATTGCAATTAAGGGTAGGGGGAAGTAACTAAGATGCAAAAATTAACATGATCCTTACCAAATTGCAGCCATTTCACTAGTTGGTATTTGTGTGTATAAGCTTTCATAGAAAATCCTTAATGGGTCTCTCTGAAAGATTCAAAATCATAAAATTTCATTAGTTTCCACCACAAACAAAAAGACTTTAACAAATGTAAATTTAGGTCTATATCAAATCCATTCTAGATCGATTCAATACCTCTTCCGGGGGGTCGCGCTTTTGACCAGGCAAATCGTACACTTTCTTTTCTTTCTTCTCCTTAACACTTGAAACTTCTACTTTAACATCCTTCTTCTTTTCTCCTTTCTTCTTCCCATTTTGCTCACTTAGTTTCTCCCTTTTTTTCTTAATTCAAAATTGGCAACATTAACCATCTAAACAAGATAAAAATTACCCAAAATATCACTCATTTAAGCCATTCTACAGGATAACCAAGGCCAAGATGGATGCACCATCAACTCCATAGATAATTGTAATTCAAAAATCTCATATAACCAACCGCAGCCATTGATTTACTATCCCAGCAATTGAGAGTTCGGCTGTGAATGATCTGAAACATTTGGTGGCTACAAATTGGTGTGCAGTAAAAGCATGGTAATCAAAGGTGCTCAAGCGAGGATTCCACCAACGGGCCTGAAACATCTAAAAATGGCCTGAAACATGTCTAAACGATCTAAACCAACCTAAAACATGTCTAAAACTCATAAAAAAAGGGCGTCATGCTTAAAAAAACACTCGCCTTTTAAGCGCCTGGCTCACCCTTTGTGCCTTGAGCCTTGAGCCTTTGACTACTATGATTAAAAGTAAATCTTTAAACTACCTAGAAACCATATAGAACTACTAATTACTAAATAAAAGTACCAATAATCTGCTTACAAAAGTTAATTACATTCATATTTAAGTTTAAATCTTTCAATTTCTAATTGCACTTCCAAACACATCCAAAATGTAACTAAATTTGGGAATATAAAAAGCACAAGACTTTGTAATTTTTATCACAAACCTTATCAGAACTTATAATTTTTTCCTTCTTGACCTCTGAGTTGGATATCTTCTTCTACATGAAAAAAAATACCAAATTTAAAATAAAAAATCAAGTAAAAATAATCAAAACCAAGATTAAATCACAAACCGTAATTTCAATCCCAGCTTCCTCCTTCTTCACCTTAGAAATAACTGTCTTCTTCTGCATAAAAAAAATAATTAAACCAGAAAATACCCAGAAAAGAAATTAAAAAAAGAAAATGCATTATCAACCGTTTCAACACTTGCAGGTCCATCTTTCTTATGGTTAAGACTGTTGGGTGTTTTCTTTATGGGCGTAAAGTCTTCATCTTCATCTTCTTCTTTCTTCAATTTCTTTAATTTTGCATCCTTGAGAGAAAGCGATTTAGCGGTGCCATTGGGTTTTTTGTTCTTGTTTTGAAGGAGTGAACTGAGGGATTTTTCGTCGTTTTCATCGTCGTCTGATTCATGCGTCAAATGCTTTGCATTTTCAGAAGCCATTTGCGTTGTTCGGAAAGAGAAGAGAGAGCGAGGGTTTTGTGGAAATTGGGAATTTGGAAGACGAGACGGAAGATTGGATGAAATTTGGAATATGGGCCAAACAGAAAGTATTCATGGATCATGGCCCGGTTATCTTGGGTTAACGTGGATAAACATTTATGATTTAAAAGTTTGGTAATATTCTTTTGCTAATTTATCTCAAAGTGGATTTAACGTATATAATCTCAAACTGGTGTAAAACCGGCTGATCAGATTGGATTGGGACTGGTTGTGCTATCGCGAACTAAACGCACCCTTAATCTTTATATTGATAAATTAAAAATCATAGAGGTAATGTGTCACTTTCTGGTGTATTTTTCACCCAATGAATTTAGGATTATTGGATTTTAATAATCCCACCTTTTATTAATTGGTCAATAATAATCCCAACTGAAAATATTCTTACCACCGGTCCCTACTTTCAAACTATTTTTTTACATTGGACCCCCCGTTAAAAAAAACTTAATGCCGTTAGAGTTTATATGACGTGGACATCTGCAAACCGTCGGAAAGTTGAGCCAAGCTAGCAGTGGTCTCGTGTTGGCTTTTGAAATTGGCTTTGGTGGTGTTTAACTGGTCTCGTTAAACACCACCGTTGTCTATGTTTGGACTTTCCGGACCCACGAGACCAGTTAAACACCACCAGAGCCAATTTCAAAAATCGCCACGAGACCACTGCTAGTTTGGCTCGACTTTCCGACGGTTTGTAGATGTCTACATCATATAAACTCTAACGGCGTTACGTTTTTTTAATGGGGGGTCCAATGTAAAAATATAGTTTGAAAGTAGGGACCGGTGGTAAGAATATTCTCAGTTGGGATTATTATTAGCTAATTGGTAAAATGTGAGATTATTAAAATCCAATAATCCATGAATTTAAAATGAATCATTTACATAAAAAAATTAATACTCAATTTTTTAAAAAAATTAACTTAATAGAATTTATAACCGTCACGTCAAAGTATATTTTTTAAAAACATATATTTGACGAGTGTATGTTTTAACATATTACATTATATTTTATTCAACTCGTGTAATACACGTGTTTTTAATGAAATAAAGTTTTTATTACTAAATATATAACATATGTTTCTTTAACTCTTGTAATACAGGATTCTAACTAGGGGTGTTCATCGGTTCGGTTAACGTTTGTTCGATTTATTCGGTTTTATTTTTTTTAACCCTTATCCGTTAACCGAACCAAACCAAACCGAATTGGAAATTTTTCTAACCGAATAAACCGATTTTAAAAGTAAAGTATATCCGAATAAACCAAATAAATCGAATTCAACCGAATAAATCGAATAAACCGAACCGAATTGGAAATACGTCTAACCAAACAAACCGAATTAAAAAAAAAGGTATATCCGTTAACCGAACCGAAAACCGAATTCACAATTCGGATACTGTTAATAACCGAACCAAAAACTGAATTCACAATTCAGTTCGGTTTTTTCGGTCACGGATACGATTCAGATTCGGTTTTCTTTGATTTTCCGTTTTTTTGCACACCCCTAATTCTAACCTACATCATACTAAAACCATAAAATAGTTGGTTTATTCCAACACTTCTGGCTTAATATACCCGATTGTTATAAAAGGTTAGTTTGTTATGTAAAGCACCCAAGTTTTAAACACATCTAGATGACATAATTTTAAACTAATGGCAGAAGCTTAACAAATAACAACCCTTTTGGTTTTGGCTTTGGCTTTGGATAAAACAAAACCATTTATTCATCTCATCCTCATGCATGCCATCCTTCATACATTCGTCTTCGTCTATAATGAAGCAGCCGGTCCAGGCGTTGCAGGCATGGATACGTCGCCAACCTCCCAAAATCAAGGTCTTCCTCGCCTCCGTTTCCGCCATAGCGGCTCTCGTTGTTATCCGTCTCGTCGTTTACGATCACGATAACCTCTTCATTGCCGCCGAGGCCGTCCACGCTCTCGGAATTTCCGTCCTTATTTTTAAACTCGCCACCGAGAAAACCTGCGCAGGTATTCATCATCCATCACCGTTAGGGTTATCGTTTCATATTGTTCCTTCATATGCATGTTTTGTGAAATTTTTAATTCTATGTATCTAGACCAAAATTAAGAGAAATCGTTGATATTTCAAACACAACGAAGATCTGATCAATTGATTTTCAATATGGATCTCAACTGTGATTTGAAATCAATTAGGGATTTGATTTCAATTTTGAAGCTAGTTGCAACCAACCAGGGGTGTAAACGAGTCAAGCCGACTCGTGAGCTACTAGAGATCGTCTTGTTAAAAGCTCAAGCCTAAAAATAAGTTTGTTTAATAAACGAGTCCGAGTCCGAGCTTTATTTATCGAGTTGAAGCAGGCCCACGAGCCTATTATTTGTAATTTTTTTTATTTAATATATTAAGTGTACATATTCATATAATAATAACTATTATACATAAATTGTGCTAAAAATAACTAAATAAAAATAATTATAAATATATATGTATATATATATATAAATTAACTAATAAATCATAAACGAGCCAGGCCCGGCCCGAGCTCGAGCTTGAAAAACTACTCACAAGCCGAGCTTGAGCATAGAAATAGAGCTCGAAATTAGTCAAGCTCGAGCTCTCTATGGGTTAAACGAGCAGAACTCTACTTCGGCTCGGCTCGTTTACTTTGCAACTTTGTGTTGGATTGAATTAGTTGTTATTGATGATTCTAAAATGTTGTGTTGTAGGTCTTTCACTGAAATCACAGGAATTGACAGCCATTTTCTTAGGGGCTAGATTGTACTGCAGTTATGTTATGGAATATGATGTACACACTATACTTGACTTAGCTACATTGACAGCAACAATTTGGGTCATTTATATGATGCGTTTTAAATTAAATGCTAGTTACATGCTTGAGAAAGATAATGTTTCGGTTTTGTATGTGGTGAGCTCCTCAATTCACCATTCTAATCAAATTTTATTTACTTTATGTGTTTCTTCAATAGTTTATGTTTCATGATTTGAAATTGTAGGTGATTCCTTGTGCTTTATTGTCTCTTGTGGTTCATCCAACCACACAACATTACATTGCAAATAGAATCATTTGGGCGTTTTGTGTTTATCTTGAATCTGTTTCTGTACTCCCACAACTTCGGATCATGCAAAATACCAAGGTCAATTTCAACCTATTTTATTAACCCGCGTATGAAAGCGATCTGATATAGGGGACTTAGGAAAATGGTTTTTTGTTTTTGGATGAAATTTGAATTTAAAATGGTTTCTAAGTAATCCGCTCGTTGAGATGGTGGATTCAAGAATTTAAGACAGGAACCTATTGAGGTGGCAAGAGGTTGATAGGACTGATCACCGAATCCGTTGATCAAAAGAATGAATTGACTTTTCTTTTTCATAAAGATTCCCATGTGATGGTGCAGATGACAAAGATTCCCACTTATTTTGCTTGACACGTCAGCGGTTTCCGTTAAATTTCTTGAATCCCCTACCTCAACGAGTGGATTACCAATAAACCATTTTGAATTCAAACTTAACCCCGAAGCCTCAACTGTTTTCTTGAGTCCCCCTATAAAAGCAAAAAATTCATCTATATGATCTTTACCCTCTAACTTGAATCTATTATCATCTAGATTGTTGAACCATTCACAGCACACTATGTGTTCGCTTTAGGGATCGCGAGGTTTCTAAGCTGCGCACATTGGATTCTCCAGGTAGATTATCATTTATAATCACCTTCTAAATTTAACCATAACGATTAACAACTACGTGGCGCGTACAGGTTTGGGATACAAGGGGACGATTGTTGACGGCTTTAGGTTATGGAATGTGGCCTTCATTGGTACTTCTTTCAGAAATTGTGCAAACATTTATACTTGCTGACTTCTGCTACTATTATGTTCAAAGGTCTGATTATTTGTTTCCTTTTCATAATGCTAATAATTAAATTCATTAATAATAATCTTGATTATTATGTTCAAATGTTTAATTATTTATTTGAATGGCAGTGTTATGGGTGGACGGCTAGTTCTACGTCTCCCTTCAGGAGTAGTGTGACATTTTCAATATTTGCTTACATTACATGTAAAGTTTTTATTGCATTTTGTAATATGTATCATATTATATGATAAAATAAAATATTTTATGGTATTTAATATTTATTATTTTCGTTGAGCATGTAACTCGACTTGTTAAATTGGTGGTTCCAGTCTAGTGTCTACAACTTCCCTAGATGTACTTTACCAGATCATTTTTTTTTTAAATCCAGAACACTAACTTGTATTAAATGCATTGAGAGTTGTACATTTTGTCATTTTCCACTCTTTTTAAAAGCTAGAGAGAGAGAGAGGCCGTTATGTGATTTTGTTCGTTGAGTGTGTGATCTTCTACTGTGTGTGTGTGAGAGAGATGATACTCATGATGAGTATTTGATCTTCATGAATGCGTTGATTTGATTCTACCAAAGAAGACGATCCGTAGTGTAAATTTCACCAGGTATGATTTCAGAATTTCATGTTCTCTGTTCGAATTTATACAATCGATCGATCATTCTCATTCTTCTGTTTGATTTACGTAATCAAACTGCAAATCCTTTCGTTTTATGAAATTTTGAATATCAAATGTGAGATCCAGTCTACACCATCACTGTGTGTTTATTTCGTGAAGAATCCGATTCCTTTTTCCACCAGTTGCTCGATCAAATTTCAATTCAAAGCTAGAGAGATCAAATCTCAATTTTTTTTATTTATTATTAACTGTAAATGGCTGAATTTCGTTACAGAAAATGCAGGAAGGTGGATCCTCTCAGTTCTCAACAACAAGGCCACAAACAGGTACCAATTTTTACCTAATTTATTTTCACATCAACAAATTAAAAAGAAATTAACAAACTCTGTTTCATCTTTTTTTTTTTGTTTGTTTTAAATACTTGTGATTCTGTCTTGGGTATATTTGGGGAAATAGATGAACTTTCTCATTCCATGGTTACCAATTCTGCAAGCAAGAGACTCAATCTTCCCAAAAAGGTGATATAATTTATGATGATAACTTTATATGGGTTTTACCCAATAATTATGAATGTATGATCATCCTATTTGTTTTGGCAGTTATCTAATCATTCTGACACGATTAACTATGCATCTACCCCGCGGAAGCTACGATCAGGTAACAGATTTTTCGCCATGTTTTATGTTATTTCTTGATCTTGGAAGCAACAAAAGTTTTTTACTTTTGTTCAGAAAACTAACATGTAATTTCAAGTTAAATTTAATAACAGAAACTTAGTGAATACATGATAGTCAAATTATATAAAATACTCATTAATAAGACTAAATTAGAAAAATGATGTGGATTATTATATCAATCTCACTAATATCTTGTAAAAATTGCCAATTTAGAGGATATAGAAAGTATTACATTTTTAGTATTCTTCTTTTATGAAAAATGAGTAACTATATTAAATCATAAAACTTTTATTATGAGTAAATAAAAAAATGTAAAGATATATACTAGTTTTGGTTTCTACCATATCTAAATTTTATGTCATTTTGATTAACATTCTGGAAGTAGTGCTAGACTAGTGTCTAGGCTTGACAAATTGTGGACCAGTTCAGGCCCAAATCAAGATAATCTTGTTTTCATCTCGGGCCGGTTATGGGCTTTTTTGAACATGAACCAAACTTCTTGATCAAACTTAACTGGGCCCAGGACTAACCATGTCACATTGTCAGTCACATGTGCATCTCTAGGCTCTAGCTGCTATATTTGAATTTACTAAATGTATGAAATTTTCAATAACTTATTTTCTTCATTCAGTTTGATATTGAAAATCTGTAATATTTATGTACTTTTTGTAACCATGGTGGCTGCCAAATTATGCACCTTTTATAATTTTATTTACAGCATTGGAAAAACGACGGCATGAATCTAAAAAAACCAGTGCACACACATCGCCTGATTCAAGAAAAGAGATGGATGAATTCGAGTGGCGATTAAAAGACTGCACAAAGAAGCACAAAACCGCTGTGGTCAGTAATCAAAATCTCCAAAACCCGTGAATTTTTCCCTTCAAAAAGACACATTCAACTCACATTTTGCATTTTGCAGGACGAATACAATGACTTGAAACAATCTTTAATAACAAAAGACGAAGAAGAAGCAGCCCAGGCATTGTTTGCACTGGCTCAAACATTTACCGACACTTGTCTGAATAAAACTTCAGAAGTAGAACCGTCATCAATGCACACGGTACCACCAAACGAAGCTGAAGACACCGATGGGAAGAATGTGTCGCAAAAGAGATGTTTGGTTCATGTTTACATATGCCGGTTTATAAAGGTTTTGCAGACAACTGAGAGTGAAGGAGCTCATATGAATGTAATATCTTGACACCAACAGTATTTGTAGTCATTAAAAGATTTTGAAGGGAGATTACTGCTGTATACAACATTTCATTTACAAAAATCAAGGGTACATGACACACGAGTCATGAAAAAATCAGTTATAATCAAGAAAAGAATGAAAATAATTGATTTTTGAAACAAACACTAAATAATTGAGGTGACGAAATAGGTTGGTTGGATAACGGTTCAAAATGGGCCTGCTTGTAGACATGCAAAGACATCTTTTTTATCCTTTTCTTTTTGGTTTAAAAAAGTTACATTACCAACACTAGATTATTACAAAAATAATCTCTTTAAAAAAAAGTATTTATGAATTTTTATGCATTTGAATGTAGTTTAGATGACTTTTAACTGGTTTGACTTGTTTAGCCCGTTTGACTTGTTTTATGTTTAATAAAATCTTTTAGCTTAACCGATCTAATAAACATAACCCAAAGTCCCAAATTGACCCCACCTGTATTTAACTAGATGGGCAAAAAAACTAGTAAATGGGCCAAAAACACTTGTGGATGAGAACCTCATATTTTTACACCAACTCTCTACAGACAAATTTTCAAAAGTTAAAAAGAACACATACCCTTTTACGGATGATAATGTGAAAAAACATAAGAAAAGAAGAACATTAACTGATAAAAGTACTGACCTACCCTTAACATGATACTGTTAAACATTTGTTTCCTTGAAGGCAACTTGCTAAATGTGTTGGGATAGTTATGGGCTTACGATATATATATAAAAAAGCTTCCTATCATAACAGCCTGAGTGCAAAAAGGTTTCAATAGGTTGCTTCAATTTATAATTTTGACAAAAAGTCAAAGACATTTTTGTAGAATCATGTGACTGGTCAAATTTGCAGTTTTCATGTGTTAGGATAAATTTGCTTTTGATAAAAGAAGCAAAAGCTTCACAGAAAAATAGAGGTGTGGTCGATCAAAACTTCAGGATCCTAAGAACATAGAATTGGTATGTAACATCCGGCTCCTCATATCAACCAATATTGTTTGTTTTGACTACAAGGAACTCATAGAATTGTTTCTTGTTGCCCGGGTAAAGACTTTCCACAAGATCAAACATCATTTGATTACCTCCACCCGAGCATGATTAACTGTGCGGTTCTCTCATCTAAAGTCATTGTGCCCAAAACGTGTTAGTGATATTTGGGGCGAGGCGGCCTGGTATCTCTCATGTGTGCATAACATAAAAGAATGATGCGGGTTTCATTTAGGGCATCATAAACGCCCCTGCAGTTTGGGCGCATTGGCTGTGGATGAGAGGATAACTCCACGATTAATCATACTTAAGTGGGAGCAATCTATGATGGTGACCTCCTATGAAGTTTCCACTCAGGCAACCAAAAATAAATTTGTGAGCTTCTAATAGGCAAAAAGATAATTTTGATTTGTATGAGGGGACGAATTTTACAAATGGTATAACCACTCTTGTATTGTTCACCTATAATGATTGCTTTCAGTCAAACACCTTTAACTGTGAGTTTCTCCTTACATTCACAACCAGTGCATAAAAAAACGTGTGATGGTACTTGAGTTGAGGCTGCATATTATTTATGAAGCGAACATCTCTCAGGTAAAATTATGACATGACATGGTTTGTTTTTTAATCATTATAAAAAGAAATTAATTGTACATTATAGTTTTTTTAACCCATTTGTCTTGGTTGGAGTTGGAGTCCGAAATGTTTTCTTGTTGCTTTTGGTGTTATTAAATCCTTTTGGTAATTGGTGTTTGTATTGGAGACTTTTGCTAGTTTCCCGCTAGCCTTATAATATTCATTGTTGTTCAAAAAAAAAAAAAAACCCAGAGAGAAATATGAAATTACAGTACACCAAAAAAAACATAGAATAAAATGAGCACACTACAATAAGAACGCATCCTCTCCAAATATGAAGAGACCCACAAAAGAAGGAAAATCTAAATTCTAAATTAAAACGACACCCAAACTAACTATCATCACCCCTCCACTCCTCTTAAGAGTTTTTCAGATGTACGCTGTGTTCCCGAGTCTCATTTAATGAGGGAAAAGAAATGCTTGTTCCAGAGTTTTTTTAAAAAAGAGAAAATGAAGGAAGTGAAGGGAAAAGAAGACTTATCTTCATCCATCCAATTTGGAGAGATTTGAAAAGAAGGGAAAAGAATAAAAAAGAAAAGAAGTGGAAAGAATCCCTTCTTTTATTTTCTTCCTTTTAATAAACTCGGAAACACAGCGGTAGTGAAATTTGAATCCGAATCATCACCCTTAAAGTACACCATAATCTTTTTATTTAGACAAACATATTGTGTACTAAAAACAAGTACACAAAAGAGACAATTTATTTTCACAATTTTAAATATAAGTACACAAAAGACAAAAAAAAATTATTGATAAAAGTATATTGTTTGTTTATATAGTTCAATATTTGATACTAAAGTTTACGGAGAAAATAATATTAAAAGAGATGCATTTAACATTTTTCAACTTATTTTGAAATAACAATACTTTTTTCCTGTACTCTCGTTCGATTAACTCGATAAAATACTAATAAAATAATAAGCCCGCACAGAATTTCTTTTTCTGCAATACATCAGCCGACAGCCTAGGCCCACTTGTCGTACCTTTGGGCCCATAATCATCTAGTGGGCTATCAGACATTATACAATCACAGTTCACTGGACCAATTGCGTGGATATAAAAAAACATAGACAATTAAAGCATATCGCATGCAATAGAAAGAAAGTTTTGTTTCAGAAAAAAAAAAAAATCAAGTACATAAAATAAAAATATTATGAAAATTTTAACAAGAGTTGAGCTCCAATCAGGAAAAAAAATTAACAAAAAAATTACTATAAAAAACATTATTATTGTGTTTTATAGCATGACGGTAAATTTTAGTTATTGATAAAATTTTCTTGTGGTTTTAGTCATTGTGGTTTGACACAAATAACAAAAGTGATTTTTATTTAATAGAATTATTTAACATGGACTAAAAAGTCAAATTTAAAATTTTAGACTAAAATAATTATTTAGGTCAAAACACATTAACTAAATCTGTATTTAACTCTAAAATCTAATTCAATACGCTCAAATACTCTTTTAACCAAATGTTCATGGCCAACCACCTTTTATGAACACCATAATGAACATTGGGGTTGGTGGCCCAATGGTAGAGTAAAATCCTCTAAGAAACACTAAGGTTTGAAGAGGTCATGGGTTCAAGTCCCACTCTCAACAGGAATTAAGAAATTTGTAAACACCATAATGAAATAACTATTTAATATGTCATTGCTTTTATGGCTACATGGGCCCAACGTCACATATAACCAAAATATCATCTTCAATTAATTGCTTTCATCAAAAAATGAATATAAAGAGAGGGCATAGCATCTAAACTTTGTAGACAAAAACACTAATATTTATTATGGGCCACGTTTGAATTATAGTAGTTGTATACATAATAAAAGAGAAGTTATGTAATTGTATAAATAGTTTTGATAAAAGTGTTTGATAAATATATAAAAACTTCAAATAGTTTTGATTTATGAAAAATATTAAGATCTTTTTTAAAAGCTAAAGTAACTTTCTGAAGTTTATTTTTAATTTTGAAGACTTATTTTGATTGAGGTTTATTTTATATAACTAAAAGATCCTAAATGCTTGGTTCCAAACATGCTTAAATGAAGATTTAATAAGATAATTTTAGAAGAATGCACCGTTTCTTTTATTTAATTTTTTTTTTTTGATACTTTATTGCATAATTTATAATATTTATTTTAATTTTTTGCATTAGAAGAATCTTTTTTGATGGTTATATCGAGAAAATGGAGTATTAAACATGTGTCGGTAATTATAATTTCACCGAAGCGCATGGGCTAATGTGCTTCATTTATTAGGCCATACTTTTGTTGCAATCAAAATAATCTTGGTATTCATAAAATAAACAGGCTTTAGATGCATCAATGTTTGTGTATTCAATGAGTAACGCTACATACTAATATTTAAAGGGTATATCATTTAATAAAATTTAATTTTTCAAATCTAAGGTTTTATTTGTTTCGTCATTTGAAGGAATTAGAAAGTGGTTAATTAAAAATTATGTTTTTATTGGTAGCGGAAATAGAATTGACATATATGGGGAAAGTTTGAATTCCTTTGAAGTTAATCAAATTTATGTAAAAACGCCCTAAATTCCTTCATCCTTCTTAAACATATCGCTGAACCGATCAAAGGTAGAACAATATGAATTCGGGAACAACAACCGAACCAGAAACCAAAGTATTAAAATAATAATAGTAAAACTAATTGAACCGTGAACTAGTTTAATGAAGTCCGATGGAAGCCAACATCATTTCCCCAAAATCGAAGACAGTTCCAACAAAGAAATCAGAGTTAAATGAAGAAACGAGATAAAAATTCGAAATTAAAAATTAAAATCAAATGAATGAACCCAATAAAGAAATCAAATCAGATGAAGAAAACCTAGAAGATGATAGAACCTAGATGAAGAAATCAAAATCGGATGGATAGAATGTATTGAAGAAATCGAAATCAAACAAAAAGGGAGATCAAACCATATAAATTAAACTACATAAATGAAATCCACAAACAAAAAGATATATCAAACCGTATAAAATAAACTACATAAATGAAATCCACAAATAAAATGAAAATCAAAATTTGTGATCAAACTCTAACATAACAAAATCGATGGTCAAGAGAAAAGAAAGAAATGAACCTATTTTGGTTTTTCAACCTATTATTTCTAGGATCTACTAATCAACATAGTATAGTTATAACTTCAATTAATTTTTAACACCTTCAAAATCTTAACATTAAGGATCATAATGTAAAAGGAAGAAAAGAAATATAGACACCATTTAAATTTTAAATGATACAAAATTCAAATAATATACAAACTCACTAACTTTATATACAAACAAGATCAAACAATTGTCACCATAGCATAAGTTTAGCTTACATTAATCAAAACTAGAAACATTAAAAACATGACATCAGCATTCCATTACCTTGTAAATAACAACAAAACATGGAAGTATGGCCCGAGGATTATAAACATACAACTCCTCAATCGTCGAGTATGACCCGGGATACCCGGCCACCGAATCGTACGGCCCATCCTCCTCCGACAGCGCGTTCCCTTCCACGCGCTTCACTTTCCCGGCGATCACCCGGCACACAAGCATGGCCCTCACTCCACGCTCCCCAACTACCACAGAATTGTGGGCTCTCCCACTGCTTGCGGTGGTGCACACCCCTTTCCACGCGCCTTCGCCGGACTTAGGGTTTTGAAACCCGTGGCGGATGATTGTGCAGACGCCGCAGCTGGGGGCGGAGCCGCAGAGGTTGGAGGTGCCGTGCGAGCCGAGGGAGCAGGCGAGTGTGGTGCAGTGGAAGCGGAGGAGTTCGTTGCCGTCGGCAGCGCAGCGGGAGGTGGTGGCGGTGGCGCGTATCTTAACGGTGTTGCGGCAGTCCTCGAAACGTTGAATGGTCCGACGGGTGTTGTTGACTTTTAATATCCGTTCGATGGTGAAGATCGGATGGTCCTTGTTGAGCCAGCTGGACTTGAATATTATCTCTACGATGTTTCGACCCGAATCATCCGGACCTAGCTCCGATACTGATGAAAACAAATTAAATAAAATAATTTACATGAATGGCCCTTGTACTAAAGATAAATGCAATTCACACCTCATAAATATGAAAATTAGTAAATTAACTACCATCTTTTAACGATTATAGGGCCGTCTAAATCGAGTTTTAATATCCAAATTTAGCTTTCCTCAAAAGGGATATCCTGGTGGTAAAGTGTACTTTCCTGTCAAATGGTTCTAAATAAAATACTAAGGAATGTATGTGTTGTGATTTTAGGAGTAAAGTAGAAAGTATGTGTGGTTGTTCGGGTTTATGATTAGATTGTTTTGGGTGCTCGTTGCCTCTAGCGAAATGTCAAGGAGTTTAATTTGTTTGTATTACTGTTTTGTTATTTTGTAAGAAAATTATATGGTAATAGCCCTTTATTCAAGAAAAATTATCACATGTTATGATATATAATAACTTTTATTGTGTTATGAAGATAATTGGTTTGTCTCACTATAGGTATATTAAAATGATTAGTATGAGAAGGATATTGACATTTCAATGAACAAATGTTCTTTTTCCCTTAGAATGAAGGCAAATGTGAAATGAATACAAAATGGTCCCAAAGAATGTGGTAACATGATTACCCACATCACATGCACACAATTCTCCAAGGCCAAGACACAAAAGTCCCCTTCATGTATATCTTTTTGGTGTACAATACATCCAATAATAACATATCTGTTTGATATATAAATCCAATACCAATATAGTTTTAGTTAAAAACCAAAATGAATTATAAATTATATGTATATTCACTTGCTTATTTTTGTTTAAAAATCATGTTACATATTTTAAATCTCCTATAATGACAAAAAATTTGAGAAAAGAAATATTAATATCTTAATAAAATTGTTCTTTCTCATTATCCAATAGTCTAGAATTATCCATTTACTTTTTTTTTTTTTTTTCATATTTGTATAAAAAGAATGAAATTAATATAATTAATTAAAAAAATGGAAATGATAACAATACCAGCATGCTTAACAGCTTGATGATGTTCCAAACTTTCCATCTTCGGAAACACTTCTCCACATTCTGAACACAAACAAATTGTACTTCTAGCAATAGTAGTCCTGCAAGGTCAAACCATATTCTTTATTAAATGGTTTACAACAATTATGCACAAATTAATCATTCTTTTAAAAAAACTTGCCCTAACACCGGAAATTAAACTTTTTAGTCGGAAAGTCGTCATAAAATTATCTTATCGAACGACTACAATAATAGATCTAACTTATGTTTTTCTTATAAAATACTTGCCTTCCATACGTAAAAACACATAAAAGGGTCAATGGACCATTTTGACTGTGCCGTGACTAATTTAAAAAAATATATATATTATTTAACCTATTGCCATTTGTTCTTTAACATTTATTTTGTTACAAATATAAAATGTAAAAAAAAATATAAAATATAAAAAAAAGATGATGACCTTGCAGGATCCAAAATGGCATGACATTCATAGCATCCAGAGAGCTTTCTCAACTGCATGCCTCTGGAAGATGACGTGTAACTCCCATGGCCGTTGGATTTACCCGAACCCGACCTAGTATTCGAAGAAGCAGAAGGTGAAGCAACATTGCTGACGTGTTTCTTCCGTCTGAGGATGCCGGAATCCTGGCTGCCGGAGCTATTTTCCGGCGAGTTATCAGCCCTATGAACAACCCTAGTATTCCCATTAGCAACATCCCTGAAACTGCAAATGGAGCTGCAAGAACTCAACTTTGAATACCCATTTGGGTTCCTAACCGGGTCTTCTTGGGTCTTGGGATCCGACCCGGTTACATCCATCTGCTTACACTTCAAAAGATTCTTGATTTGGTCCCATGAAGATGATGTTGGTGATTGTGGGTGGTGTTGTTTTACTTTAAGGGTTTGTGGGTGGTGCTTTCTTCTACGCTTAGTGGGTTGTACCTTGAGGGTTTCAGAAGGTGGGAGTTGCAAAACCGCCATGAAAGGCAGGAGAGTTCAACAAACAGTTGCAGGGATGGAAGAAAGAGAGAGATGCGTTTGAAAGGCGTTTTGCTTCTTTTAATGAGGGGATCTGAGGTAAATTTGAGGAGGGAAAAAGGGTTGCTGGAATTTATTATCTTTTTTACAAAACTTTTTTTTTTTAATCTTTTTACTTTAATATTTCATGAATAATCTTTTAGACTTTTAATAGCAGTAGGGTTTGTTAATTCGTTAGTTTCAAAAAAAACTTTTTTTTCTTTGCTTTTTATCCAAAGGATAATGTATGTGTGCCAAAAGTTTCTTTTGTTTTTGTTTAGGAGGAATTTAAGAAATTTTGATAAATGTTTTAGGGTGTTTATAATAAGTTGAATCTGATAGAACCGTTTAAATCAAAGTAAGTCAACTGCTTTGAGATTCGGTTTATTGTTTGATTTTGACGGTTTAACAGTTTGGTTCCGATCCAGGGGCGGACGTACTCTAGAGGTAGGGGTAGTCCCCGCTACCCCTCAACTTTTACGCGCAGTGCAAATTTTTTTTTTACGATTTTATGTATCTGGTTACCCTTTACGTTACCCCTCAAAATTTTTTAAAACCTCAACACCTCATAAAAAGTCTAAAATTTTATAAAAAAAACCTAATACTTTATAAAAAAATCCCCACATTTTGTTAAAGGTTTTGAGGTATTGGGTTTTAATAAAATATTTGGATAAAACATTTGGGCTCAAATGTTTTATTAAAACCCAATACCTCAAAGGCTCAATTCTCAAACCCAACTTACCCAAGCGGCCGGCCAAGGAGAAAGACAGAAAGCGGGAACTGTGAGAGACAGAGACCGACCACTCGACCAGCGCTCGACCTTAGCTGAGACCACCGCCCGGTCAGTGACGGAGCTTGAAAAAAAACGCGGGGGAGGGGGGATTTTTTCCCTATCAGGGGGGGCGGAACTACAAAATTTTCGCCCGAATACATATAAATTAACACTATTGAACGAAAAGTCGGCCGAATACGTATAAACTAACAGTACGCCGCCTCCGCCAAACCCCAGTCCTTCGCTCGCCAGTCTTATGTTACCGTCAAAAAAAAAATTGTTTACATGAAATTACGGTTAAAGTTTTTTTTTATTTCATTTAAATGAAAATACGGTAAAAAAAAATTCGCTACCCCTGAACTTTTATTCTAGATCTGCCACTGTTCGGATCGTTATGGTTTTGACAGGTTTGTATGATTTTGGCTCGGCTGACCCATCCAAACTATCTAAACGTTCCGAGGAATAGTAATTAACAGTTCGATCCAGAATTTTCGTAAAACATACCAAATGAAAACATAAACACAAGCTGTCGATATAAAAATCCTACCTGACATTTCTACTACTATTTTATCCTAAACTTTTTCTTTAACATAAAGTTCCGGTCAGTTTAATAATTGAAATTTAAATTTGAATTCCCATCCAATAATTTACTTGGTTTAAAACTCCATCAATTTAGCTTTCCTATGCTTGTAGTGGGATGGTTTCTTACATTTGTTAAGACTTCCTAACTTGTGGCTTAAAAACGTTTTGTAATAATCGTCTTGTTGATAAATTTATTAGTAATATCGCACACGTGTGTGTATATATACAAAAAAGTAATTATGTTCGAAGTATTGAAAGATATCAAAAGGGACCAAACAACAAATCATTGACTACAAAAGTTTTAAGAAACTTTCACGAAAGATCAGCACCCGCCACTTAAAAGATACACATCAAAATGATAGGAAAGAACTTAACGGAAGAGATTAGCAAGTAGCTAACCCAACCGAAACAATTAGTATTTTTTTTGAAAGGCAACCGAAAGAATTAAATAAAAAGGGTATTTTAAAGTTTCTATAATTATTTATTATTGTTTTTTTATATAAAAATACAACATTAATTTTAAGTGTAAAATAATACGCAATGCTGACTAGATATAATTAACAAAAAAATATAACTAAGTACGTGTAAACGTGATTATACGTATTCCACAGTTCTCAATCAATATAAAATCAAATTAGATTTCATGTTTTTCATAAAAGTGAATTGGATTGCAGTCTTAAAAAACTACATTTTAGTATAATACTAAAAAGCTTTTAAAAAGTTGTTAATATTATTTTAAGAATATATTTTGAATCATATTATAATGTTAAGTGTGATTTTTTTTGGGAGGGGTGAGTATACAATATTAATTTATCACGTGAAGGGGAGATTGTTTCCTATTGTCCTTGTACGTGCATTAACCGTTTGTACATTTCAATGGCTAATGCATGCTTAGAAATCCCAAAAAATTGCCCATAACCTTGTATCAATTTTTCGAAAAACATAACTAATTTTGAGTTGAACTTTCAATTTTTTTGACATTTGATATAAGCAAATTAGTTTACAATAGCAATGTTGTGTTATCTTAAAAAAAATTTAAAATTAATATCGTTTAACAATTATCATATGATGTGTAGAATTTTCCAAGTATATCGTCTAGAGGCGACGTGTACATTTTTTGGTCACATCCGAGTTGTCCAACTCACACAATCTGGTTGGTTTTTCGGTTTGAGTTGAACAAACTTTTATTTGATTGTTTGGATTTGTTCTAATTTAAAGCACATATACCTTTCAATCAAGAAATTTAGCCCCAGATGCGAACCAGGAATTTGTAAACAAAAGACTTTGATGCATTGATCAAAACATGCGATCAAAACACCCCCTTGAACTTTTACATGATGAACAAACTCGATTAAGACCAACACAACTACTATACTAAACAGTGTCGATCGTACTCATAAACCATTGACGATTAGACAAACGTCGATCGTACTCATAAAGCATTGACGATTAGACAAGCATTGTCAACGTTGTGATGAAATCAAACTACAAAACTGATCCAATCAAATTACAATTAGGCCAGATTGGATTTGGTTATTGAATTGAGTGATTTGATTTTTACATTTTAGAAATTGAAAACTAATTATTTTAATAAATTCGATTGGTTTTAAATTTTTTTTTTTTGAATAGCTGCCATTTTATTAACCAATAAAACAGGACAAAGGGGCCAGCGAAAAACTGGGAAACCCAAAAGAAAAGCTAAACAAAAACATCTCTTAAGTTAAATTCACACCATCTCTCCCAATCTAAATTACCAATAGGGGACCTATGATTGAGCCATACGAAGGCGTCCTCTTTGATAGCTTCCACCACCTTTATAACCGAAAAAGGAACCCTCTCAAAGATTAACTCATTCCGAGCCTTCCAAATTCTCCACCACGTAGTAAACATCACCACTTCCAGAACTTTTTTCCACTGATAGGAACCGTTGTGCTTATGAAGATCCTCGAGAATATCATCTCCCGACGTAGCCGAACCATGAAACGGAATCTTGAGCCAAACATGAATGTGCCACCAAATCGCTTTGACCATAATACAAGAGGCAGCTAAGTGATCTGTAGTTTCCGTACCATACCCGCAAAGACCACAAGTAGTATCTCCAATATTTATGCCTCGATGAACCATAGCCCCCTTTGAAGGGATACAACCCAACAACAACCTCCAAGCAAAATACGTAATTTTTTTAGGAATCCAATTATTCCATTTAAACCGCCCCACATTAATTTTTTCTCCAATTTTGTAACACACCACTTTTAAAACAACGACAATTAAACGTTTAAATAAGCGGAAGCATTTCCCAAGATTTTTTTTTTTTTTTTTTTTTTTTTTTTTTAAAACCCCTCCCGCGTACCTCGAGGCACACGGGCCACCTCCCTCGCGTACCGCGAGGGAGTCCCAAAATACTTACCCGGAAATCCAGGTCTCTCGCGTACCGCGAGAGACTTCCCTGCAAGTTCTCGCGTACCGCGAGGGGACTCAGAAAGGCAAAACCGGAGATTTTGTCTCTCGCGTACCGCGAGAGAATCCTCCCAGGTTCTTCGCGTACCGCGAGGGACCAAATTTCCAGTGAGTTTCCCTTCAGCTGCAGGTTTCCTACTTAACCAAATTTCCATCTTTTTCCAAAATACAAGTCAACAAATTTGCCCATCACATGGGTTTTAACCAAAAACCTTTCAACAACGTGATCACACCCCAAAAACATGTTTCGTTTATCAAATTACAATCAAAAAGGGGGAATTCCACCAAATCATCAAAACATGAAAATATGCATACGAGAATCCGCCAACGCCTTGGACTTGACTTTGACTACCTCGGAGCTTTTCCTACATTCACCACACATATCACCATTAGTAATGAAGATAAATTCATAACAAACAAGTAAATTTCTACTTGTTTCACCCATTTGACCCGTTTCCACCCAAATTGTCATTTAGGCTACATATTCTTGCACCCTTACTACAAGTTTCAATTATGATCAACACATGATCCATTTCCATTATGGCACAAAGGCCATAACTCCGTTTCGTTTATGATCAACACATGATCCGATCAACCCATGATCCTTTTTCCATTATGGTACAAGGCCATAACTCCGTTTCTTTTATGATCAACACATGATCCGATCAACCCATGATCCTTTTCCATTATGGTACAAGGCCATAACTCCGTTTCGTTTATGATCAACACATGATCCGATCAACCCATGATCCTTTTTCCATTATGGTACAAGGCCATAACTCCGTTTCTTTTATGATCAACACATGATCCGATCAACCCATGATCCTTTTCCATTATGGTACAAGGCCATAACTCCGTTTCTTTTATGATCAACACATGATCCATTACCATTATAGGTTAACACTATAACTACATTCATTCATTGTACATACTAAATCATTCACAATTTATCATATCACAAGTATGCACACAATCACATAACACATAGTCCACAAAATTCACAACTTGTTTTCACACCTTTCACCCATTTGACCCGTTAACACCCATTTGGTCAATTAAGGATTTCATACACTTGTATATCACCTACAAGTTACTTTCATCATTTATAATTCCGTTTCATTTATGATCAACACATGATCCATTTCCATTATGGCACGTAGGCCATAACTTCGTATCCCAAAGGATACGAGATCATAACTCCATAACCAATCTATCCATTATAGTATAAATACTATAACTACATTCCTTCAATTATGCATACAATTTTATGCTCATTCATACCACATAACAAATTATGCAATTTACACATTATACATACAACATTGCATAAAACTCATTTATCATCATAACTAAGTAAGTGCAAAAGCACTTACCTTTCGGGTTAGAAGATCCCGCTCCGCCTTCTAGACCCACAATTTGATTACCTAAACATACACACCTAGTTTAGTAACCTAACATATACCAAAATTTCATTACAATTGAGTTCACAACTCAATTTCCCAATTCCAACCCAAATTGACCCGTTTGGGTTATCCTCATAACCAAACACCCTCTTCCACCACAAACTCACCTACTTGAGTTTAATTAACTTAATCTTAACACTAATTCTTCTTTCAAAAATTATTATTAAGTTAATTTGGTGTTTGTTCAAGTGTCTAACATCTTAAAAACACTTAATCTTCATTAATTCAACATTCTAGCATTATGATCCAAACACCCCCAATTTTCACCATATGAACCCTAACTTTTAAAAAATCAAAATCAAAGGGTTCCATGGTGTTGTTCACCTTCCTACACCTTTAGTTTAGCTAGATTATCAATAATCTAACACCATTTTACCACATGCAACCATAATTTCGGATTTCACCCAAAACCCACCAAGAACACATTCATGGTGAAATCAAGAGGAAGAGAATCACTTACTTGATGTTATGAAGGTGTTGTGTGAGCCAAAACCTTCACAAAGCAAGCCTCAATTCCACGATTTAGCTCCAAAACCGAAATTCTCTTCTTCTCCTCTTCTCTTGAACGACTAACACCTCAAAAATGAGGTTAATTTTGACTTTAACTAGTCAAATGGCAGATTTTGCCATATTACAACTTTAGTCCCTCAACTTTCCACTTCACCCATTTCATTCTAAAGTTAGTCAAAACTAACATAGCCCCATTACAAACTTGAAACCCACTTGTTTCAACTTATTTCTAAAATATTATTTTCACCATAATATTAATTAGAAATATTTATTTATTTATAACGAGACCCGGATTTTGGTTCGTTACAAATCTCCTCCCCTTATTTGGGTTTCGTCCCCGAAACCCGACTTCACATAAAAAGGTTCGGATAAAATTTGAGCATTTCCTCCTCGGTTTCCCAAGTCATTTCCGCTCCCCTTCTATGTTTCCACCTCACCAAAATTTGGCTAATCTCTTTATTGCGTAAACGCTTCACTTTTCTATCCAAGATTGCCACCGGTTCTTCCACATAATTCAACTTTTCATCCAATTCAATATCATCCAATGGGACAAAAGTAGATTCATCCGCCAAACACTTTCGCAAATGAGACACATGAAATGTGTTATGAAGTCTACTTAGTCCCTCCGGTAGCTCTAAACGATAAGCTACCGCACCCACCTTTTGCTATCACCTTAAACGGCCCGATGAAACGAGGACTTAACTTCCCCTGTTTCCTAAACCGTATCACCCCTTTCCAAGGAGAGACTTTCAAAAGCACAAAGTCCCCCACTTGAAACTCAATCGCCCGCCTCCTATTATCCGCATAGGACTTTTGGCGATCTTGAGCCGCTTTCAAGCGTGCTCTAAATTGGTCAATACTATCATTAGTTTCATTGACCACTTCGACACTACCAAGCTCCCGTTGACCAACCTCACCCCAACACACGGGTGTTCGACACTTCCTCCCATACAATGCCTCAAAAGGCGGCATACCAATACTAGAATGGTAACTATTGTTATAAGAGAATTCCGCCAACGGTAAATGGTCGTCCCAACTACCCCCAAAATCCAAAGCACACGCACGTAACGTATCCTCGAGCGTTTGAATCGTACGCTCGCTTTGCCCATCCGTTAGTGGATGATAAGCGGTGCTAAGGTTCAACCTCGTCCCCATGTCCTCATGGAATTTCTTCCAAAAACGAGAAGTGAATCTCGTATCTCGGTCCGATATAATCGACACCGGCACCCCATGGCGTGACACAATCTCTTGTACATATAACTCTGCCAATCTATTCGATGAGTACGTTTCATTTATAGGAAGGAAATGCGCACTCTTCGTCAACCAATCCACCACTACCCAAATTGTATCGTAACCCTTTCGCGTCTTTGGTAGTTTGGTGATCAAATCCATGGTAACATTTTCCCACTTCCAAAACGGTATTTCAAGCGATTGAATCTTTCCATACGGCTTTTGGTGCTCCGCCTTAACCCTTAAGCATGTGAGACACCTCTCAACATAATTAACAATATCACGCCTCATCTAAAATAGTTGTCAAAACACTTGACAACCTAGGTATCCAAATCCTATCCAAGCATGTTTTTAACCCCGAATTATTTTCCCAAACTTGACAACATAAGTAATCATCCGTTCCTTCGACAACGATACGCAGTTTGTCTACTTTTTGCATCAATTAGTTCGCCCACTATCTAAGATAGTCACTGTTTCATTTAGACGAAACATTTATCATTTATCTCATCTTCGCCATATGAAATAACAACAGTTCCATCCTCTAACGTTTTCGTGTATGGTCATGCAATATGTATTATGGAGTCCACTTATTTCATCTGAATAGTTCCAAACATTAATCTACTCACCAATCCACTCATTGAGACTCGAGGTCTCAAGTTCATACCTCTTGGTATTCGAGGATCCCAACACCCATACATAACACCCCTTGAAGCTCGAGTCTTCAACTCAACCGTTCTTAACCAATAAAGCATGCGACCTCCTCAAGTAAGGATACAACAACTTCCTTACTTGAATCCTCTTTTACAACACTGGAAGGAAGATTCCTATCCGCGACCCACACACCCTAAGTATCTCCATTGACTTAATCGTAAGTCATCATTTGAGATTTAAGGATCTCAATCACCGAATCCACCTTTGAAGTTCGAAGACTTCGCTTTCAAACACCGTTTGTGAAGTCCAAAAGACTTCCAACATCAATTATGAAGTTCTAAGACTTCAACCACCATTTATGTACACATTCCACCTATGTACATTTTATCATTTACCCCTTGACCATAAAGTCCACAAACCGTGAGACCTTTAGTCAGTTTTATCCTATCACCGACTGTCAGTGCCAAAACGCACTCTTCCATTTTCCTTTTCCACCGAAAAGTTTATGTGCTTTAAAACAAAGCACACAGGTGCAATGACCCTTATCAAATCCTCTTTCTCTACTGGAATACTAAGTATCCCTTTATATCCCCGGCTGATGTCAATGGCACAAGCCATGTGTACACACCAGTTCGTATGCCTCGTGTTTCATTGTCTCTAATGAGAACAGATTAACACGTCACCCATTTATCATACTTGACAATGATATGGTTACTAAGTAACCCAACACCTCTTTTACAATCATCGGATCAAAATCCACCAATTCTCCGCCACGGCCCGAATTCGACTCATCGCGAGTAATGCACCTTCTTTCAATCACAATGGATTGCTTCAAAGCCAATACCATTATAGTGATTCATTGCCGATTAATCAATGATTAATTCTCACCCTTTAACTCTTTTAGTTCGCACACCACGAACCCCTTGTGAAAACAAAGTTTTCCTTTCACTTCGGTTCGCCAACTGTTATACTTTCCGCTCTCAAGGCTTCATACGGTTCCTCCCAAGGATAGCCTCAAGGATCCCTATTTTCCTCGAAGGAAGATCGAAATAACATGATAGAAAGCTCTAGCCATCCTCCGCTAGATTGATGCATTCTATTTCTCCTAACACCTTCCATGTTCCTCACCACCCACGAGGCGATACACGTCTAGACTCTAACGTACTCGAGTCCTTAAGATGACTTGCGCCCACCATTTCTTCTACTTACACATGTGCCCCTTAGTCTTCCCGAGAAATTTTAACTAAGTTGCAGATGTTCTACCTGCTTATAGGTCTTTAATCTACCCACTTGTTAAGGCACTATATCTTATCTTTGTGCATATGTATTACCCCCATATAATCATCCATATATATACATACATACAAACATACATACATACACATATAACCACCTTCACCTATTCCTTGCTAATGTTCATTGTCATATGGTTATCATAAAGACCCTTGCACATCTCGTCTTATTAATCATATTGGCCAGACATGTTTAATAATACGTTATGCTCAAGTGTAATTATCATATTCATATAACAATTTACAAGACAAGTTTCGGCACACATAACACCTTAACAACATTCATCATACATATATACATACACCATATATATATATTATCATATTATCAAATCATTACTAACCTTTCATTTCTGCAAGCTCCGAGTCTTAGTCAAGTCCTTATTGGATTCTCGTATCATTCCCCCATACCAAGAGCATCCGGTTTGAGTTTAGTGCCACCACACCAAATCCCTCAAACCATTGCTCTGATACCAAGTTGTAACACACCACTTTTAAAACAACGACAATTAAACGTTTAAATAAGCGGAAGCATTTCCCAAGATTTTTTTTTTTTTTTTTTTTTTTTTTTTTTAAAACCCCTCCCGCGTACCTCGAGGCACACGGGCCACCTCCCTCGCGTACCGCGAGGGAGTCCCAAAATACTTACCCGGAAATCCAGGTCTCTCGCGTACCGCGAGAGACTTCCCTGCAAGTTCTCGCGTACCGCGAGGGGACTCAGAAAGGCAAAACCGGAGATTTTGTCTCTCGCGTACCGCGAGAGAATCCTCCCAGGTTCTTCGCGTACCGCGAGGGACCAAATTTCCAGTGAGTTTCCCTTCAGCTGCAGGTTTCCTACTTAACCAAATTTCCATCTTTTTCCAAAATACAAGTCAACAAATTTGCCCATCACATGGGTTTTAACCAAAAACCTTTCAACAACGTGATCACACCCCAAAAACATGTTTCGTTTATCAAATTACAATCAAAAAGGGGGAATTCCACCAAATCATCAAAACATGAAAATATGCATACGAGAATCCGCCAACGCCTTGGACTTGACTTTGACTACCTCGGAGCTTTTCCTACATTCACCACACATATCACCATTAGTAATGAAGATAAATTCATAACAAACAAGTAAATTTCTACTTGTTTCACCCATTTGACCCGTTTCCACCCAAATTGTCATTTAGGCTACATATTCTTGCACCCTTACTACAAGTTTCAATTATGATCAACACATGATCCATTTCCATTATGGCACAAAGGCCATAACTCCGTTTCGTTTATGATCAACACATGATCCGATCAACCCATGATCCTTTTTCCATTATGGTACAAGGCCATAACTCCGTTTCTTTTATGATCAACACATGATCCGATCAACCCATGATCCTTTTCCATTATGGTACAAGGCCATAACTCCGTTTCGTTTATGATCAACACATGATCCGATCAACCCATGATCCTTTTTCCATTATGGTACAAGGCCATAACTCCGTTTCTTTTATGATCAACACATGATCCGATCAACCCATGATCCTTTTCCATTATGGTACAAGGCCATAACTCCGTTTCTTTTATGATCAACACATGATCCATTACCATTATAGGTTAACACTATAACTACATTCATTCATTGTACATACTAAATCATTCACAATTTATCATATCACAAGTATGCACACAATCACATAACACATAGTCCACAAAATTCACAACTTGTTTTCACACCTTTCACCCATTTGACCCGTTAACACCCATTTGGTCAATTAAGGATTTCATACACTTGTATATCACCTACAAGTTACTTTCATCATTTATAATTCCGTTTCATTTATGATCAACACATGATCCATTTCCATTATGGCACGTAGGCCATAACTTCGTATCCCAAAGGATACGAGATCATAACTCCATAACCAATCTATCCATTATAGTATAAATACTATAACTACATTCCTTCAATTATGCATACAATTTTATGCTCATTCATACCACATAACAAATTATGCAATTTACACATTATACATACAACATTGCATAAAACTCATTTATCATCATAACTAAGTAAGTGCAAAAGCACTTACCTTTCGGGTTAGAAGATCCCGCTCCGCCTTCTAGACCCACAATTTGATTACCTAAACATACACACCTAGTTTAGTAACCTAACATATACCAAAATTTCATTACAATTGAGTTCACAACTCAATTTCCCAATTCCAACCCAAATTGACCCGTTTGGGTTATCCTCATAACCAAACACCCTCTTCCACCACAAACTCACCTACTTGAGTTTAATTAACTTAATCTTAACACTAATTCTTCTTTCAAAAATTATTATTAAGTTAATTTGGTGTTTGTTCAAGTGTCTAACATCTTAAAAACACTTAATCTTCATTAATTCAACATTCTAGCATTATGATCCAAACACCCCCAATTTTCACCATATGAACCCTAACTTTCAAAAATCAAAATCAAAGGGTTCCATGGTGTTGTTCACCTTCCTACACCTTTAGTTTAGCTAGATTATCAATAATCTAACACCATTTTACCACATGCAACCATAATTTCGGATTTCACCCAAAACCCACCAAGAACACATTCATGGTGAAATCAAGAGGAAGAGAATCACTTACTTGATGTTATGAAGGTGTTGTGTGAGCCAAAACCTTCACAAAGCAAGCCTCAATTCCACGATTTAGCTCCAAAACCGAAATTCTCTTCTTCTCCTCTTCTCTTGAACGACTAACACCTCAAAAATGAGGTTAATTTTGACTTTAACTAGTCAAATGGCAGATTTTGCCATATTACAACTTTAGTCCCTCAACTTTCCACTTCACCCATTTCATTCTAAAGTTAGTCAAAACTAACATAGCCCCATTACAAACTTGAAACCCACTTGTTTCAACTTATTTCTAAAATATTATTTTCACCATAATATTAATTAGAAATATTTATTTATTTATAACGAGACCCGGATTTTGGTTCGTTACAAATTTGCTCCTCAACCTGCGATCTAAACTTGGCTGTCGAAAAAGTTTTCTGATCGTCCTCCCCTCCTTCCATCCCCATGTCCTCTGTAGTCGTAATACCTGCTTTTCTAAGGTCTTTATCCACAGCTAAGATGTCTTTCCAGATCCCTGCCAAATTATTATTCACGGGAATATCTTGAGCTCCCCTGTGGTTGTCATGAATAGCTTTAATAACCAAAGCCCACAATTGATCAGGATAGGTATTGAATCTCCATTTCCATTTCCACAGCAGCGCCCAATTAAGACTTCTGATCTCTCCCAAACCGAGCCCTCCCCACCGCTTCGCCGTTTGGATTTTATTCCAAGCCACCCATCTCATTTTCCTCCTATTCCCGACTTTGCCCCAAACAAAGTCTCTTCTAATTCCCTCAATAGCATTAATCACCTTAATAGGCGCTTTGAAAATCGATAAATAGTAAGATGGAATATTCCCGAGAACCGCTTTAGCTAAGGTGATGCGCCCGGCCATAGACAAATATTTTGCCTTCCAACCCGAAAGCTTTTTGGCGAATTTATCTATGACCGGTCTCCAAGGCTTGAATCTTTTCATATTGTCTCCAATGGGAATACCAAGGAAATTAAAAGGAAGAGAGGTCGGTTTACATTGAAGGACACCGGCCATCAACCTAACAGATTCCTCATCAACCCCAACCCCCGTCAAACTACTTTTATTCAGATTCACTTTGAGGCCCGAAACAAGATGTAAGCATCGGAGAATGCGCTTCAAATTTAGCATATTCCTTTTAGACCACGCCCCTAGAAAAACCACATCATCGGCGTAGCAAAGATGAGAGAGGGTCGGCCCCCCATTAGGGAGGGATATGCCTTCAAACAGCCCCAAGTGGATGGCTCTTTTCATAAACACATCTAAAACTTCAAGGACGAGAACGAAAAGAAACGGAGATAAGGGATCCCCTTGTCTTAGTCCCCTTTTCATTTGGAATTACTTGGTAGGAGATCCGTTCACCAACACAGACACCCTACTCGAGTATAAGCACGCTTTAATCCATTTTCTCCATCTTTTAGGGAAACCCATCATTTTCAAATTATTCAAGAGAAAAGACCAATTAACTGAGTCATAGGCTTTGTCAAAATCAATTTTAAAAATCATCACCTCCTTTTTAACCTTTTTAGCCCAAGATATAACTTCACTAACCATTAACGGCCCGTCAAAAATATTTCTATTAGCCACGAACGCCGACTGAGTATGGGAAGATACCGAGTCCATCACCTTTTTTAACCGGTTCGCTAACGTTTTGGCTATCACCTTATAAATGACTCCGACTAGGGATATGGGTCTAAAGTCGGAAATAACAGTAGGATATCTTGTCTTTGGGATCAGGGAAAAAAAAGAGGAATTACACCCATGAGAAATCTTACCAGCCACGTAAAACTGATGCATCATCTCCATGAACCTCGGTTTAAGCTCCTCCCAAAACTTTTTAATAAATTTGAACGTGAAGCCATCCGGGCCCGGCGCTTTGTCTCCCCCACAATCCCAAATCGCATTCTTAACCTCTTGAACCGAAAACATAGCTGTTAACTTCCTAGCCTGGGTAAGCGACAGTTTATTGAAATCATTAACCACCAAGTTGGGTCTATTTTTCATCGGCTCATCAAATCTCTTCTCGAACGCAAGTTTTATTTCCTTCTTCATAATAAGCGGGTCACTGATATCCCTACCATTAATGCATATAGCATTAATTCTGTTACTCGCCTTCCTGAAATTAATAAATTTGTGGAAAAAAGAAGAATTTTCATCTCCGAATTTCACCCAATCAACTCTAGCCTTTTGAATTAACTCTTTGCACCGTTGTTTGTCTAACCTTTTAATACTTTGCTTCCACAGAACCCTTGTCTTTTTCTCTTCACAGTTTAAAAATCTGGTCTCCGCCACCCTCTCGAGACTTTCCAAGGACCTGGCAGCCATTTCACGCTCGGCTTCCTCAAGGCTTTTCATCTTGACTCTCCAAACTCTAATGGCCTCCTTTAAAGACTTCAAAGTTTCAGCCATTACCTTGTCACCTTCCTTAGACTTAGTCTCAGCCTGCAGAGATTGGTTTTAAATGATACATTGACAACAGTAACGTCATGTGATGTTTGGATATCTCGGAAATGTTATTTGCAGATATTAGAGCATTCCCATCAGGGTCCCTATCCTCATCTCTATAATTACACTAAAAATCACTATCTTTTCTCTCTACTTTTCAATTAAATAATAATTTTTTATACATTTATCATTACCTTTTCTCTCTCCTACACTCATAACACTTTAAAAAAATATTAAAAAAATTATGCAGGTGAACAGTGTTTTCCCCAAATATACAAAAAAATTATATATTTTCTCTCTCCTCCACTCACAACCACTTTAAATCACTCCTTAAAATATATAAAACCCCACTCACAAATATATGAAGAACCTACTGTGAATGTTCTTATTGGAAAGATGTAAAGTTATTGTAATGGGAAAACACCATAGAATAGTAACCAAGTTTGAAAAAAGTTCTAATGAGTTACTCACCATAGTATGCCCGAGGGTGTATAATATACCGTGTAAAATACGCATTGAATAACCTAATTGGAGCACTTTTAAAACTTAGTTACTATTCTACAAAGTTACCCCTATTATAATTCTATTATAATTGCACTTTTAATTAAAGGGATGTTTGGTTAGTAATTATCGGTTAATAATGATTTTTTATATGAAAAAAAAATGATATTGGGAGTTGTTAAAAGTGGATCTTGATGATGTAATGAATGGGATGTTTGGTTAGCAAATCGGCTCAAGGGTGTGATCGGATCCCTTATCTCTTCGTCTCAATCAGCTTTTCTGTCCAATCGCAACATTCTCGACGGGCCTTTGGTCGTGAATGAGGTCATTTATTGGCTTAACAAATCCAAGCTTCCAGCTCTTATTTTCAAGGTGGACTTCAATAAAGCTTTTGACTCTATTTCTTGGAGTTTTGTGGATTCTATCCTTGATCAGATGAACTTTTCTTTAAAATGGCGTGCTTGGGTTCAAGGTATCCTTAGTTCGGCCAAAGCCTCCGTCTTGATTAATGGGTCTCCTTCCAAGGAGTTCTTATGTTTGAGACGGGTTAGACAAGGCGACCCCCTCTCTCCCTTCATTTTTCTTATTGCCATGGAAGATTTCAATTGGATGTTTAACAAGGCGGTGTGCTTAGGAACCTTTCGGGGCATTGTTTTGCCTAATAATGGGCCTACCTTATCCCATTTTATATTTGCTGATGACGTTATCTTAGTGGGGGAATGGGCATCTTCCAATTTTCAGAACTTAATCCGCCTCATGCGTAGCTTTTATCTTGTCTCGGGTCTGAATTTAAACTTAAAGAAATGCAGTTTAATGGGAGTTAACGTCCCTGCTGGCTGTGTGGATGAATTGGCTGCCAAAGTCCATTGCAAAGTGGGTTCTATACCCTTCTCTTATCTCGGTCTTATGGTCGGGGCAAATATGAACTACTTTAAAAATTGGCGGCCCGTAATTGATGCCTTTGAGGCTAGGCTGTCGGTATGGAAAGCAAAAAATCTCTCTATTGGAGGTCGGGTGGTTCTCATTCGGTCGGTTTTAGATAGCTTACCGGTTTTCTACTTCTCTCTCTTCAAGGCCCCGATCAAAGTCATCAACGATTTGGAAAAGATTAGGCGAAACTTCTTGTGGGGTGGATCCGGTATTTCTCGCAAAATTAATTGGGTAAGTTGGGAAAGGGTTTGTGCTTCTAAAAATAATGGCGGGTTGGGGATTGGTTCGCTTAAGTCCCTTAACCAAAGCCTTCTCGCAAAATGGTGGTGGCGCTATAAAACTGAGACCCACTCGTTATGGAAGGATGTTATTAGGAGTATCCACCAACCCTCAAATGATTTGGCCTTTATTCCGGGCAGAAGTAATATTCCTGGGGTGTGGTTGAATATTAAGAAACTCGATATCGCCCTGCGCAAGGTCAATATCGGATTACCTAATCTGATGGTAAAAAAAGATGGGTCTTGGGTCTGGCAACCGGACGCTCCAGGTGGGTTCTCAGTCAAATCTCTGAGGTTTTGCATAAATGGGTCCTCCCCTCCTTCGAGTTCCTTTGTCATGGCTTGATGTAATTGGGTTCCCCTAAAAGTAAATATTCTGGCTTGGCGTTCGGAACTCGATCGGATCCCGACTTGCCTTGCCCTGGCAAAAAGGAAGGTTGATCTAATCTCTACTTTCTGCCCTTTATGTGGTCAGGCTCCTGGAGACGCGGAACACCTTTTCACAGCTTGTTACTTCGCGTCCATGTTGTGGGCATATGTTAGCTCTTGGTGCAATGTTCCCCCTATCTTTGCTTTCTCTGTCAAGGACCTATTGGAGGTTTTCAAATCAGTTGGGGCCAACAATAGCAGAAGCAAAGCCGTCCAGGTTATAATGTTGTCTGCTTTCTGGAGTCTTTGGAAAATGAGGAACGGAGTCGTTTTTAGGGAGCAAAGGGCTACGCTCAGTTGGCTTATTGAAGATCTCAAGAGCTCAAGTTTTTTGTGGATGAAAAGCAGGTCCTCCATCAGATCTATAGATTGGGATAGTTGGTGTTCTTTTTAATTTTAGTTGTTGCCTTGTTTTTTTCCTGTTGTTTCTGTTCTTGTTCTCTCTAGCTTCTTGCTAGTTGGTTTTATATCAATCTTCTGCCTTTAAAAAAAAAATGCTGAACCATATATGGCATATACCCGTCCAGATCAAGTAAGAATTTCAATAAATTCGAGACATCCATGTCCATATCTATTTTAGACGGTTTGGTTTGTTTTGATTTTATAGTTGGTTTCAGACTTTTTTGTACACCTATTGTAAATAAAAGTTATTTTCAAAAGAAATGATGCTAGATTTCATAAATTTAAAACAAAAAATAAAAACACATACTATCTAGTTAAATGCTATTGAAGAAAGAGGACATGAAGGTAGTTGACATTTTATGGAAGATATGGTTGCAGTCTCATTGATGAGGCTAATAAATGATCATTCAGTTAATGCAATGTGTCACATTGGCCATTTCTCATTCTTTACTAAGGTAATCCGGTATGGGACGTATGAGAGGTGAAAGGGGCGTGGGAGTTTTCACGGGAGAAAGGAAAGAGGGAGGGGGCATGAACACTTATTGGCTGAGATGGGGCGTGAAGGGGGTGAGGGGCGTGGAACACCACGCCGTCTTGTTTGAAAGGGTGTGAAAAAATCACTCACGCCTCCCATACCGAATTACCTAATAACTACCCAAGAGTATCACACCTACCCACCCATACAAATTAACGAGTGATTGGAAATATCATACATTTAGGTCTTTTAGGTAACCTAATCCGAACAATGCGGACCTGCAAGGTAATAAATATCTGAAAACCGGATGGTAAAATCAACAATATGAAATATCTGAATTTTGGATATGGATTTAGATAATAAAATCACCACTTTAACTTTAAATGACTTTGTTATTGAACCCAATCCCGTTCTAACGTCCTTAAAGTAAGTACATCATTTAACCATATGTGTACTTAAAAAATCATACATTTAACTCTGAATAATATTTTATAGTAAGTTAATGTATTGATAGTGATGGCATTTAGGAATTGATTAAAGAAGAGTCTTTCTTGTGGGCGAAAAAATAGAGCCAAGTGCAATTCTCTTATGTGGGATAATTGACTAGATTTTAATGTTAGTGATTTCGTGTAATTGTTTCTTTTGTTTTCCCAGTTTCTTGTTGGGTCCTATATATTTATATATATAGCGTTGGCCGTTCAAAAAAAATTTAGGAAGAAAGGACAAAACATGACACCCCAACTATACCCAAAGACAAGCCTCAATACCCGTTAAGTTTTTGGCGTCTTTCCAATTTTATTCAACTTTGACTGATGATAAAAATATTCACTCAAATAAACTTTAACCAAAACAAGCCTTAGTTACCTTTAGGTAATTAATCATGGGGTGTTTGATGTTCTATCTAAATCGTACGTTAGTAATCAGTAAATGTGTTTTATTAGTTGTCACACTTGATTTTTTAGTTGTTAGTTTGCTTACAAATGATTGAAATCTCATATACAAGAAACTTATCATAACGTTAAAAATGGATTCAATAATATATTAAATTTTCTCCTGGATTAATATTTTCTTTTTGGTACAATTCTTCTACTATGGTTTGCAAAATGCAAGACAACAAGTGTGTTAGTTAATTTTCACTACATGATAAATAATTTAACGTAGTGTGAGACATGTTACATTTTCTAATATATCATGTTTGCCCACCTGGATTGACTATGATTATCACATATCATAGTTTAAAGGTTGAACACAAATTGATATTTTCAAATTCCTCCTAATAATCTCACAATTTTGTATTAGGATTCTAAACTAGTCGAGCCGAGACGGGTGCAACAACGGCGATGGTGAGAAAGACGAGTGAGAGGGAGGTCCCAGTTTTGAATAACGAGTCGGGGTGTTTATAGGGTCTTCGACTTCTGAACGTTCAATCTTCTTGCAACCAAAAACAGTTGTAATTTTGCGCCATAACCCCCTTTGCTTCTTCGGGTTCTTAGGGTGAATATTGTCCCAAGCTTCTGGTCTGGAGGAAGAAGTGTTGTATGCCATGGGTAAGACTTTCAAGTCTATAGATGGTGTTGTGGTTGAGAGCTTAGGATGATAGTTTAGTATTTAAATGAGTGTTCTACTTACTCCATTATAATAAAATGAAACCAAATGGTGTATGCCATAATCATGCCACTTTTCTTTTTCTTATTTAAATAACAAGTCTAATTCAATCAAACAATGCTTAGATCATGAAAAGTGTTTTGTTATTGGAATATAGGAGACTTTAAATTATACTTCTTGTTTGTGTATATCTTTTTGCATAATGGAAAAATAAAACATATATAACCAATTTTAAATATAAGATCAAGATATTGGTGGTCTATTTAATTTTATAAATCAAGTATTGTAAGAGAATATATATACACATTGGAAATAATAAGGGCCCGTTTGGTTCGCGAAATTCTCAAGAATTGAAATTGGAATGTGAAACATTCCGTCCAAAAACATGTTTGGTTAGTCTAGAAAAGGAATTTGAATTGGAATTCATTCCAATGAATTCCCTCAATCAAGGATTTCAAGATTCCTTAACATATGTGACGGAATGTTAAACTTTCCGATGGAATTTGTTGAAATTACCAAAAAACCCTTTCATAATAAAGGGTTTCATCTCCATTCTCAATCGATTATCAATTTCTATTCCTGCATATCATTGAAAATGAAAATACTTCCATTCCAGTTTGCAAAATCATTGAAAATGAAAATTCTTCAAATAATTCAAATTAATTTCCATTTAAATCAATTTCATTATCCAAATCAACTGAAATAGTTAAAATCAATTTTCATTTGCAAATGCAAATCAAAATCACTGAAACTAATTTTCTATTCACATTTCCAGCATCCAAATTAATGTCCGTTTCCATCTCTGTTGAAATCGATTACAATAACCTTCAAATCATTGATTGATCTTTCAACTATTTGAACGGGCTATTTTTCAAAATCCAGCAACGATCAAAACCCAACATTGATTGAATCCAAGCAGCGATCGAAACCTAGCAGTCATTGAAACCAAGCAACGATCGATGTTGTAGCCTTTGATTCACGCTTGAAACCTAGTAGATCGAAGTAGTCGCATCTGGAAATAGCTTCCGGTTTAGAAAGCGAGTTGGTGAGAGATTAGAGATGAGATTAGAATTGGGAGGTGAGGAAGGGGGAGATGGATGACTAATCAAAACCTTGATTTTTGTTGGGTGAGATGAGAGTTAAAATTAAGGTCGGGAGGCGACGAAGAAGAAGATGGAGCTACTAGGGTGGGGAATCCTTGAAGGGTAACTTTGTCAATTTGAATTTTCTACTTTCCAATCCTCTCGGTGACTTTACGAACCAAACATAATACAACGTTTTAATGGAATTAATTCCAATTCCCTTAAATTCCGATTCCTTCAAAAATATTCCGCGAACCAAACAGGCCCTAAGAATTGTAAAACAGGCGGATTAGGTGGCGTAACAGGTAAAAACAAATTCTCAGTAGATTGTATTTAAGTCAAAACGAGTTGTTTTAAAAAATGTCAATTAGGTTACGGGTTAAAACAGATTCTTACCAAAATGAACTTGAATTGGAAAGAGTCGTTTTAGAAAGAAAAAAAAATACGTATAAAATGGGTTAACAAGCTATATTCTTTTTATAGTGGCAACGAGGGTAGGTGGTGGCAACAGACAAAAAAAAGGGCAGCCGTTGTTGCGCAGGAAGAGAGAGCCGAGAGGCTCGGCTGGGTTGGAAAGCCACCAACTTGGCTGTTGGGATAAATGGTGAAGAAGATAATTGAAAGAGAATGTATTCTAGAATAATGCCCTTAAGGTACAAGTTAGAAAACACCCAGTAAATATAGTCAAATTCCCATATATTATGGCAAATAGAGAAACAACATATATAACATCAACATATCAATATCCATATGTCCAACTCTACTGCCAAAATACTCGCACTTTTTATGAATGTATGACAAAGGAGAGTTATTATCACCTGCATTCACTGAAGGGAGCTTGCTTTTCTCAACCTAGCTCGTGTAACCCGCACAGGCTCTTCCATCATGATCTCTTTAAGTGTAGTACTAGGGTTTACATCTGAAGAAGATGAACCCGCAGGCTCGATCTGTTTCCTCTCTGGTTCAGTAGTGGTTTGAAGTTCTGTAGTCACAGCTAGGTTTTGTGCTGTGCTTGCTTTTTGTGCTTTCACGACAGGCATTGGCAGCACTTGTGGCTTTCCTGCATCTGACTTGTGGTCAATTTCATCAGAACCTGAATTTGATGATGATGATGATGATGATGATGATGCTGAGCTGGCAGCAGGAGATAGTGGCTCTCTAGCCTCCTGTTGTTGAGCTTCGGTTTGGCCCTTGTTGTGGGATGCATGTTGATGAGGTTTAGCAGGTTTCTGTGGCTGTAATTTCAATTTATAATTTAAAACAATTCTATTAGGACTACAGTAAATAAAATAATAAATGAACTCAAACGAGTCTTGTAATGCAAGTTATAAATACCTGAGGGGGTCGAGGTTTCGGTGTTGACTGTGAAGCAACATATTGAATAATATCAAAAGTTCTTGTTTGAATATAACTTGCCGTTCTTTGCCAGTACAAAACTGTCATATCTCCAGCCATTGTCCTCAGTTCAGACAAATTACGGTCGATTTCTGTTTCATGCTTTGAAATATATGGTTGAAAAAAGGTATCATAAACATACGATGTTCCCTGAAATGATTCGAGCACAACAAAAAGAAACTTCTGTGATAAGGATCAAGTATATATAAAAAAAAAGATTTCATTTAAAACCTAGAACAAGAGAAATTTCACCTTTGTTTTTGGGTACCACAAGTATATGTAAAATGCCAACTTTGCTTCGCTATACATCGGGACCCTTCACAAAGTATGACACAAGAAAGAAAATGTAAAAAGGGCAAAATATACTACCATAACATCATTTATGTTCATACCATGAAATAAACGTGTCACCAATTCGTTCACAAAGAGTTAGTACAGCAACCAAGATCCTGAAAATAACCATTTTTAAGGTTATAAGCACAAAGCTAGCAACATTAAGATATTATCACCTTGACACAAGTAACATATGGTTATACCAGTACTGGCACCAAAAGCGAAGTTGCTCAATATCAGGCTTATTTTTCTCCACGGATTTGAAGCACTCATAGGCTGGATATGCATACCCAAACACCATCCTGCAAGTAATTAAGTAGTTTTATCAATAGACAAAGTGAATTAAGACTAATGGCTATCTTAAACTGAAAAAAAGTGTTTTGATTAACATACACAAGTCCTCTGGTAAGAAAGGATCCAATCATCTTGAAAACCTATAAGAAACAATAAACATGAAAAGAAGATTCAAACCTGCATAATGTTACAAATCATTTTGCTGAACAGTAGCCCTATTTGAACTTTAGACGAGCTAACTTGGTCTGCTAAGCTACTTTCAACAATGCAAATTTACAATTAAGATTTTACACAAATTATAGCTACGGTTAGTCAAAAGTACAGTCGATTTCAGATGCAAAGAATCTTCAAGTAGCTAGAATAATGTGAAAGTCCGTAATTTTGTGCTTATTGACCCAAATGAGCAACAAATTTTCATCATTCGTCTAAACTCTCATCAACAACAAACGACATAATAAATCCGGTATCTATACTGATAGACTTCTAAAAACATAGAGAAATAACCTGATATCAGTAATCCAAAAACCATAGAGTCACCTAACTATGCCAAGAAAACAGAGACATGTGCAATATTCTTCATCTCCACTAACATCTAGCTACCACAAATTGAGACACTGAAGCTTTAAATAATTAAAAAAAACTTATTAAAAGGCTAAAAGCCACAACAGAGGTATATTATTGTCCAAACATAAAATATGCAAATTCCCCTAAATGGTAATCAAAACCACCAAACCCTAGCAAAAGCAAATTTCCAGTTTTCTTCATCTTACCTGCATCAATTAACATTTAAACAGCACCAGCATAAAACTGGAATCATTTTCTGAACATTTATATGTAAATGTGTGGTTGCATCTACTACTATTAATTTTTATGCAAATGTTGTATAGGAAGAAGCTGATGCTCACTTTCATGAGATGCAGCAAACTTAAACTACAAATTGAATCAATTTTCAATATGCTCTGCAAACTAACCTAACCTAAACAAAATCAGATTCACAGGCGCAAAATCTAGAACAAGATAACACTCAAAATTGAAATTAAATCACAAAATTACATCTCTAGGTAACGAATTTAAGCATCGCGAACAGATACATAAACAACAAAACCTAGCATTCATCAAACACCTATAGATCGGAAATAGATACATCATATAACAATTCGCGATGAACATCATACCAGTAGGTAAATCACAAGTAGCGTCACACAATGTAAAATCGAGACAAAATGTATGAACAAATAGATGAGAATTTACCGTACGTGTTACAAATTGCCGTGAAGTAGATGTGACTGAAGGAAAAAAAAGGTTAAGTACTGTTTGTGGTGATAAGTGAGATGTACAGTTGTTGTTGAAGTGTTGTGCAATCAAGCTCCGGATGAATGGACGTACTAGAAGGACAAGAAGAGGCCCCGCCGCCGTTACGCGACGGCGAACCGTTGCGACGTTTGATGAAGGAGAGAGAAAGACAAGAGAAGATTTTGAGTAGTTTTAAAAATTTCTTCTCCCTCTTTGGCCTTTAAGAAATAGTAAAAAAAAATTAAATAAATATTGAATTGTTGAACCAAATAAACCTAATGGTTTAATTGTATTTTATTTTTTTCAATAACATTTCTACAAATTATGTTTTAAATGTTGAATTGTTGAACCAAATAAACCTAATGGTTTATCTATATATTTATTAGTGGTGTAAAAATTGATAATCGAACGATTAATTGGATTGAAATTTTTATATAATTTTTTAAACTTATAAATATATACACATTTTTATATGTAATTTTTTAAATTATATATACACATATTTTTAATCGTGATTTTTACAACACTGATAGTTTTAGTCTGTAGGTTTTTCTTTTTAATCGATTCTAATTAAGAAGTATATTTCTCTTTCAATAACATTTCTACAAATTATGTTTCAAATCAAAACTATTAACTTAAGCTATCATCTTGTTTATTTAAGACTATTAATTAAACTAGTAAATATTATTATAACCATCACCATCACTATAAAACGAAAATACAAATAAGAAATGATTATTCCGTTAGTCAGATGTATCCTAAGTTTTAATTTACTTTAATAAACTTCAATTTATTAGAAAAAACTAGGTTAGAATTCCGTCTAATACACGAGTAATTTGAATATAATGTTATATACTTAGAAATAAAAATTATATTTCCTTAAAACTTGTTATTACACGGGTTGAATAAACTCGTTTATTATGCGTGTTGAATAAAATGTAATATATTAACACATACACTTCCCAAAATATGTTTTAAAAAATTGTATTTTGAGATGACAATTATAAATTACGTTAAGTTAATTTATAAAACATTTTTTCCAACTGGGTATTAATCTTTTTATGTAATTGATAAATGTGAATTTATATTAATTTTATTTGATTAATAAGTATCCATACATAAATTCATCATTAAATAGGAGAGAGAGGCGGAAAAACATACAACCAAAACCTTTATTTATGTTTTTCCTAGAAGTCATGTTAAATGAATCACCAAATTTCATATAAAAATGTTTGTATTTATAATTTTTCAACTCGAGTGAATTGATATTTTATATTATACCCTGATCATTATTGATGTAACTATGATAATTTAGGGTGATCTTAATTAAAGCTTGGGTTAAAGAAATATATTATTTAGGTCTTGAAGTTGAAAGCATGATAATACACACCATTGTCTATTAAAAAATAATTGAAAATGAAGGTTGTGAGATTGAAATTACTAGTCCTAATGGAGCAAATCCTAATGTTGAATGTTGATTGTTGATTGTTGATTGATCCACCTCAAAAAACAAACAACCGCACAATTGAGATGGGCAAATTCACGAATGATGGTTTATATTGAGAGAGGGGATGGGGGTGGGGTGGAGAGAGAACAGAAGAGGAAGAAAAAAAATGATAAAAATTAGAATTTATCTGCTCTTTCTTTTAAGACTAAATTATAATTTTTGTCATTTATGTTTACTTAAATTATGGAATGCATCATTTAAAAATTTGATTTTCACTTATTATCCTTTATTTGAAAAGTTCCCTCGTTTTTTGTCTTTTAATCTAACTGGCGTTAAGTTTTTCAGTTAAATCACCTCATGTGCAATGCACATGAGGGCATTTTAGTCTTTTTACCCTTAAAAACAATTCTTGTAATAATAATAATAATATTAAAAAACTTCATCTCTTTCTTATATGTAGGGTACACAGACATATATACGTACAACATCACGCCACCACCACAGTCCACCGCCACCACCACAGTCCACCGTCACCGTCGTCCACCACCGCCGCCGTTGCTAGGGTTTCGCCCTCCTGGTCTGCTTTGTTCTTTAATCCCAACCCTAGGACCGCACCTTTCTGCCATCACCCACCACCACCAACAACACCACTACACCCACCACCACCAACAGCACCACTACACCCATAACTAGGGCTGACAATTTTTGACACGGACCTGTTAACACGACACGACACGACTCGTAATTAACATGTCCCGTGTTTGATCTTAACAGGTTTCGTGTCTTAAACAGGTCGACACGTTAAGGACATGTTAATTTCGTGTCTTAACAGGTTAAAGACATGTTAACCTGTTAAGACCCGTTAGGGACATGTTAACACTTCACATCCTATTTTCATCTAGATTCTAGGCCGATTCCATTAATTAAATTCGTATTTATTGGTTTTTGTTTTAAAAAGATTTTGGATTTATTATGTTAATGGATGTTATGATTGGACTTTTTAAAATTTTATTAAGTTTTGACATTTTTTTCTTTTATTACATATGTTATATTTATCCTTTTTTTAACAGGTTTCTAAACAGGTCCCTTAATAGGTGACCTGTTTCTAAACAGGTCATGTTCGTGTTTGGAAAAAGTGACACGATTAGTTATCGTGTCGTGTTCGTGTTTAACACAACAAGTCTTCATGTCTTATCGTGTCGTGTCTGACATGTTATGCCAGCCCTACCCACAACCACCGGCAACACCACTACACCCACCGCCACCTATAGCCACCAACAGAACTACCTCTCGACCTGCTAGGGTTTCGTCGTCGTCAGAACTCCCCGAGTCAGCGCCGCCGCTGCTAGGGTTTCGCCCTAGCAGCCGACTTCGCCGGAAAATACGAGCATAGAGGAGAGGGGCTTAGTTGGTGGCCATTGACGGCTAGATCTACCACTGTCGCCGCCGATTTAGGGATAACCACCACTACCGATTTGGGGATTTACCTCTGTTCCCCCACCATGGCTACGCCATCAGCAAAAGAAACGGGTTTAAAGGGAACCCTAGCCCCCGTTTAACCTTGTTTCCGCTGATTTCGTGATCACAGAGCACCACCATTGGTGCTGGGAGTCGTCGGAGGAGAGGCTGGCCACCTCTCTCTCTCTACCGTTTCTCTCTGAAATGTTGTTTAAAACACCAGAGGAGAAGCTGTCGCCGGAGGAAAGCCTAGTCTACATTTTAGCCGCTAGGGTTTGAGAAATGGGAGAGGGTTGGTGAAGATGTTTAAAACTTGAATGTCTTTAAATTACATAATTTATTAAAACATGAGTATATAACATTAAATAAAATAATTTATTAAATATAAAAATCTTATTAAATTACAAAAATTGTCCTTTAAGGGTAAAAAGACTAAAATGCCCTTATGTTTAACTGAAAAACTTAACGCCAGTTAGATTAAAGGACAAAAAACGAGGAAACTTTTTAAATAAAGAACAATGAGTGAAAGTCAAATTTTTAAATAACCCATTTCATAAGTTAGATAAACATAAAGGACAAAAAATGTAATTTAGTCTTTTTTTAAAACTAGATAACACATATGATATGTGGATGGATCAAATTTCAAAATGCACAAGTCTGATAAGACATTCCATAATTGAAGGGCAAAAATGGAATTTCTCTTGAACCAAACTTTATTTTTTCACAAAATGTGTATTGACCGTATTAGTTGAAATTATAAAAAGGAATTAGAAATAAGTAGATAACATATTTGATATTAGTGTAGTTTAAATGTCTCATCGTAAAAAATTTAACCGAATACACTACTAAACAAAGGATTATGATCATCAAAAATGTATTGACGGACTACTTCCATCGGTAATTACCAATGAAACTATGATAGAGCCCGACAATACCAAAAAGATTGGAAAGGTAAATTAAATAAAATAGCGGGTAATCTGTCAGTAATCATGACACTGTCTTGGAGCGTGAAAGTCCGGGTTTCGTCGTTTTTGAGGGGCAACAGGTTATCGAAACAGTAACCCGTCAGATATTTGAGAATAGTATTTTTGAGAAAAAGGATAACATAAATGATAAAGCATATATGCAACTATAATAGTGGTTATGGTAGGACTACGTGATTTGATTTGATTTCAGAAAATAACATCTATTTGATTCGTTCAAGTTGAAAGTTGCCATATATGCAACAATAGTAGTATTAAGAAATATAAAACAACAATAATAATATTAAGAAGCACAATAGAAAGCATGCATTACAATAAAAAAGGGAAGCATTTATTTATAGTAGATAAGATATTCAACAATTACTTGAATTATATGCAGCCTTCTTTCATCTTCAAAACTCTAACTGCGACTACAACGTATATCTTGTCAATGGCTTCCTCTGTAAACATGAAAAGCTTATGTCTCCATCGTTTCTTCAACAACAACACTCCAACAATGCCCCAAAAACCTGTTGCAAAACCACACGTTATGTCCAAGTAAAACCATACCTTGTTTGGCTTGTTAGCATTTTCGTGTTTGTTCTTTCTTGTTGTGGCTGGGGGCTTTTCATGAGGAGAACATTCCTTTGGTAGTGGTGCACCACAAAGATATGTGTTATCTGAATATATTGATGGATCCGTAAGCGTCTGCAATTGATTTCCTGTTGGAATTTGTCCTGACAAGTTGTTGTGTGACAAATTCAAGTAACTCAAGAAATTTAAAGTTGCCATGCTTGGAGGAATCATCCCGGTTAACTCGTTTGCTGACAAATCGAGAGAAAATAAGGACTTCATATTTCCAATGTTTTTTGGAATACCCCCACTAAAATTATTATAAGACAAATTTAGACCCACTAATTCATCAAGTTTCGTTAGCGCTTCTGGTATTTCTCCAACAAGTTTATTGCTTGAAAGATCCATGTTTATGACGAATGCAAGGGTTTTTGTATATTCAAGTGCAACACCTTTGAGGCCCTGCGTCATATTTCCATAACGAAACACATCCACATACCTATATGCGAAGCTCCATCTCATGCCATCCAACTCTCCAAAACAGTAAGGTATGGACCCTGTTAAGTTGTTGTGCCCTAGATCTAATATTTGAAGTTCCATAGATTTGCACAAAGAGTGGGGAATTTTTCCGACAAAATTATTCTTATGCAACCTGAGAGCAATCAAGCTAATATTTTCTCCAATCCATTCAGGTATGTTTCCTGAGATTTTGTTCTCCCCCAAATCCAAGGCTTTCAAATTTATGAAATACCCAAAATCTCGAGGAAGCTCTCCACTGAAGTTATTATCATTCAATTGTAACAATCGCAATGATGAATTACCGTCTAATGAACTCGGCATGACACCAGAAAGCCTATTTGAACTAAGCAGCATCGCATCTAAGGATAGATTCCATAGGCATTTGGGAATTTCCCCAGTCAACCCATTTCTAGAAAGATCAACAACTTCCAAATCTGTCCACGTGCACAACCACCTAGGAATCAAGCCTTTGAAAAGGTTATTTTGCAAAAGTAATTTTACTCCATATTCATATCTAACCTTATGTACAGAAGGAATGTTTTTTAAATGACCGGTGAGTTTGTTGTGAGAGAGATCTAAGACACGTATGAAGGGCATGAGGCGCAACCATGCGGGGAGAGGTCCCGAAATGCTAGTATTAGACAACACTAACTCTACGAGATTCATTTGAGTTCGAAACCATTGTGGAAATCCACCTCCAATCTTGCAAGAACTAAGTTGAATGACTATCAATTGGAATGGAGGTATCCAATCATGTGAAATATTAAAAAGCAATTTATTATTATAATTTGCATTAAAGTACTTCAGCATCGAGAGGTTAGCAAAATGGTCTTCCGAAACCACTCCTTGTAAAGAATTTGAAGAGATGTCTAAAAGATGGAGTTTGGTGAGTTGCCCAACTGAATTTGGAATGGTCCCATTTAAAAAATTTGAAGACACCGAAAACATTCTTAATGATGTGAGTCTTCCTAGAGATACTGGGATGGGACCAGAAAATTGGTTTAATCCCATAAACAATTGTGTTAAAGCTGTTAATCTTCCCAATGATTCTGGAATAGAACTGTTCAATTGATTATAAGACAGATATAATCCTTGTAATGATCTTAATTTCCCTAAAGCTTCAGGGATTGGACCTTTCATTTCATTGAACGATAGATCCAAGCGTCTTAAATTGGTCAATCTCCCAAGGGATTTTGGAATTGAGCAACTTAATGTATTCCAATTTAAATATAAAATCTCCAATGCGTTTTGAGAGCATTAAGATACATTTGTTGATGGGCCAATCATTTCTCCTTCAAGTTTATTGTCTGAAACAATCAACTCTTTGAGGTGACACTGTCTCCAGATTCCAACATCCTCAATCTGCCTGAACTTATTATCAGAAATATCGAGCTTCAGAAGGTTAGGCATGACTGGAATGAAGGAATTCAACATATTTCCGCTCAGATCAAGGGATAATAGGGAACTCATGTTTGTTAAAACAGATCGAAATTTGCCTTTAATTTCATTCAAGCTAAGATCGAGGTGTTGGATGTTGGAATGTGTACTAAAATTAATATTGGTGGGTGACAAATTGATCTTGCGGAGCATACAATCTGACATACGCAATTCTAATACAGAAGGTATCATGTTTAGAAAGTTTTCAAAGCTCCATGACATAATAAGATGATTTTTCGAAAGATCAAGGAACAGTAGGGATGTCATGTTTAGAAACAAGCTAGGGAGTTGACCTTTGAAATCATTTTCGCTAAGATCTAGATGTTTGATGTTGGCAAGTTCTCTACTAGAATTCGGATTATGAAAATTAAGATGATCCATAGAAAGTCCACACCCTGACAAACTTAACTTCAACAATGAAGGGTTCATGTAAAGTAAGCTATTAAGGTTTTGTACTTTACTAAGAATCACTCCGCTCAAGTCAAGATGCTCGAGTTTTGAAAGTCTAGAAATCCATGCCACATCATGTGTCGTCAACTCATGTGAGTGATGTGGTAATGAATTGAGATCAAGAACCTTCAAATTGGAAAGATTTCCAATTTGATGGGGAATATTACCTCTAAAACCCGCATGAGATAGATTGAGATACCTTAGTTGTTTTAGGGATCCAATGAACTCTGGAATTCGGCTGTTTTGGAAATCATTCCCACTCAAGTCTAGATGTTTTAGATTTACCAACTCTCTCAAACAAGAATTCACCTCATCACCAACTAAATAGTAGTCCTCATAAACAACAATTTCCCTATAGTCTTCACCAAGTGAGGCATAACGCTCAAACCAGGAGTAGTCTTCAACAAACAATTTGTTGCCATGATCAACTAAGGAGAAGTGTTCCCAGGCACTTCTCCTGAGATGAAGGCTAACAACCCTTCCAGTGACCTCGTCGCAACCGACTCTTTCCCACCTACAACAGTCATTTCCAACCCCCCATGATGAAAGCATTCCATGGTCATCTTTGATGTTGTGTTTGAACTTGAGAAGAGCTAGTCTCTCTTGTTCAAAACAAGAAGCCGTAGTGAGATTTCCATCGGCCACACATTTGTGTGCCATCATCGTCACTAAAAGGATACATTTAAAAACGAGACGGATTCCCAAACCCAAATGAGTATTCCCCATGTTGCAGCCCCAATTTACCTGAAGCTTTTATAAAAAAAAAACTGTGAAATGGAAAGGTAGGTTATCTTGTGGTTAACAATTAAACTAGGTCATTTAATTTATAGAACAACTTCTTAGTGGTCATGGTAGACTTGCAATTCATTGTACTCTATTCCTCCTATGACTGATTCAAAAATAATGGTTGACCAGAAGTCTTCCCACTACGACATTGAAGTCAACAAAATAGCTCAACCCAAAATTCCGCTCATGATTAAAAGGATCATGATATGTAACAGCAAAGTAATTTCCCTTTTAGACCGCGCTCTGATACCACTGTAATACAGTGGCTTCCCAAGGATCGAATGGGAATTCTTTTTCATTAACGAATAGAATAAATAGGTTTTGTAATTAATATCCAGATATATATAATCAACTACCACAATTGTTTGATATAGACTTCAATATATACAGGACTTACATAAACATAACCTGCTGGGTTACAAACAGTTTACGGCCCAAATACTAAATACATATAAATAAACTGTCTGACCCAATAAATAAATAAACTAGAAATAAAGCCCAACGAAAAATGGATTAGTTTTCAACACTTCAATGCATAATAATAGTCATTCAAGTAGAACCGGTATGCTCCAAAACTAGTTACAATGATCGATATTTAAACTAACCCAAAGACTAAACTTATTCTAATTCAAACACAATTAATCTAATTAAAAATAAACTCAAATACTAACTCGCGGTATATCATTTTTTGTCAACACTTTAATTTTGTTATGTTTAGATTAGATATGTGTTGTTTTATGTTTTGAATAAAACTGAATGTTTAGATCATTTGTATATTCTATGAAGTTTGGGAAAATATCAAGATATTTAATAATCTAGGAATTTGATAACTCTGAATGAAAAAGCATGAAAACATTTTTTATAAAAAAAAATAAACCAGTCGTTAATAAGTAGTCGCAAAAGGCTATTTGAGACCTATTTATGACTGAAATTGTAGTTGCAAATACCGAGTTTTCTAGTAATGAAAAAAGCTTCTCTTTTACAATCGAAATGGTGGTTGTAAAGTTGGTCGCAAGTTAAAAAAAAAACTCGGTCGCAAATAAGTCCGGGCGCAACTTCGGTCACAAACAGGTTAATCGCAACATTGGTCGCAAATAGTGTCAATCGCAGTTGCAGTTGCTAACAGTCCGGTCGCAAACTCCGTCACTAAAAGTTTCGGTCAAAATCTCGGCCGCTAAACGTTCCGTCACAAAATTGGTCCCATAAATGATTCAGTCGCAAGACCGGTCACTAATTTTGAAACGGATATTTCAGTCGCAAAGGTATTTACCAATCAAGGTATAACCGCAAAAAGAGGTCTCTACAGTAAACCACTAGCTGGATACTCCTAAACTATATCATGAACCATAAATAAGAACTCCACGGTTAAACGTGATTTTTATAATTTCAAGTCTTTTAAAAACCATAGTTTAATTTGAGTTTATGGAATCAAAGTGGCTGATTTCATCTATGGGTAATGCGACAATTAGCATCTGTCAATTTTATTTATCATTTTTTTTTTTTGTGTTTTAAGCATATAAGGCTTACATGATACTTATCTACATGAGAGCTATTAGATTTCATGAAAAAATCATAGTCCTTGTCCAACAAGGTTGGGTCACCCGTTTCCTAGAATTCTTATCTTAGCCCAATCGATTTAGTAGGGCTATTTCATAATATCAAATACTAGGTTATAGACCCGTGTATTACACGGGTTTGTATAACAGAAATCATATATTTCTATAATGTGTAAAAAAAGTTATATAAATAAAGTATTTTTATTACGTAAACAATAAAAAATGAAAGTACAGTTACAATTCAAAAAAGAGTTCCAACCAGCAATATAACAACCCATAATCCCAATAACAAAAATATCAAAATTAGCCACAAATAGCCCAACTTTTAAATCCCAGCCAAAACACGTCAAAAACTAGACAAAAACACGATCCATCTAGGCACTTGTATTCCCGGGTTAAATTAGAAATAGAACCACCAGTAACTAAACAGGCATTGCTTGAAACAGTACCAAAACACCATCCACACATCTATAAAAATCCCATTTGACTTCAGCATGATGGTCGTTAGAACCAGCATTGTACCAAAGACTAAACTTCCAGGCATCCACAACAGACAAAGAATGGGAAGAAGGTTTAATCTTCAATCCCATAAGCCTATACCGAATAATTAAATCTTTTAGCTTTGAACATTTGACCCGTTTAATATAAAGCGTAACCCATATCAATCATTTATAGGTAAATGAGTCAAAATTGTCACCTATATTCTCATGAGCTTGTTTTTTTTTTTTTTGAAATCTCAGGTTATGAACTAATTGCTTAAATATGAAGCAAACAACAGTTTTGTTTGATTTTAAAAATTACGAAATCAAGGTTTTTCTAAGTTTCCATAAATAGTATAATGATTAAAAATTCAACTTCTATATCATTGTTTTAAATTTTTAAGAAACTAATGTACACTAAGAGAAGTCATTTTCTACTTAAAAATCCAACTTCTATATCGACGGTGGCCTTGTGATTCAATCGCCGGATTTCGATGCTTCAATAGTAGAGATAGATAAATAGATGGAGAGATATATAGAGAGAGAGAGCCTAATTAATGAACGAAAAACTTACATGTTAAGAAGATCGGGTCATAAGATCCGCGAAAAATGAAAATGGGTTTAACATTTGTTTTGGGGGGAAAAAAGTTCTGAATGCACACAAGCCGCCAAGTGTCACCCTAAAAGTATTCCTTTATTAGATATAAAATATTATTTTTTATCTATTCCACAAACCCTAAATAATAATAATAATCTATACTATATAATAAATAAAGGTTTTTAAGTGTCACGTGTCGTCTCTATATTCATTTTCACTATTTTTTTCCTGTTTCTCTTTCTTATTTAATGCACTTCTATCTTTCAATAATAATATATATTTAAAAAAAGTACTAATTATACTAATAAACACATTTATTTTAAAGTATCCCTTATTATAAAAAACTTTAAAATTTAATTATGTAACTTTTATTTCAATCAAATAATAAATGAAAGTCAAATTATATTAAATAGTAATTAACTTATTTTTGAAACCCATATATATATATATATATATATATATTAATTTTTACATATTTTGAGTTTGTTTTTATACTTACTATAAGTAATACATTTTTACACCTGTAAAATATATATGTATAAAGATTTAAAAATTTTAAATATTAATATTTTTTACCTCGTGTGTAGACACGGGATCTAAACTAGTTTATCTAATACATCATCGTTAGATGAAATGATTATCATCACATAACAGTTATTTATTTAGTTTGTCAACATTTATATGTCTATTTAGTGTTAAATGACGTTAATAACGTTGTTGCTATGCACACAATCCAATAAAAGCTAGTACTAAGGTCGCTCGACTGGTATAGAAACTGCTAACATGTATTGAAGGAGGCACGCCAAAAAAGAGAGAGGAAAAAAAAAAAAAAAAAAAAAAACTTAAGTGAAAAAAACAGTTAGAAACAAGTGTGTATGTCAATATTAATAAGAGAAAATAGCCAAGATGTACATTTTGACCAAGAAAATTGGTAAAATGTACATTGACTTTTTCAAACTTAAAAATTATCCATCCAAAATAAACCAATAGGATTCTGACACGTAAGTTAAAATTGATTAGAAGGTACCATTTTAGCCGGCCACGTGTCATACTAGAGAGTGTCCACATGTTTTTAGCCGACTAAATTGTAGCCGTTAACTCAATCAACGGCTTCACCCTAGCCGTCAAAATCAATGACGAATGAAATGATGCCACGTGTAAAAATAAATCAACAACGAATGAAATGATGCCATGTGTAAAAAAACGGGCGGCTACACAGTAGACGGGAGGCTAACATATAGCCGTCAAAATTTAAATTTGACTGCTATATGTTAGCCTCCCGTTTAATGTGTAGCCCCCAAAATTAAAACAAAGGCTATTCATTGACACGTGACATCATTTCATTGGTTTTTATTTTAGCCGGCTATGGTGAAGCCGTTACCAGAGATACAGGCTAGAATTTAGCCGGCAAAAATACGTGGATATGCTCCATGATTGACACGTGGCCGGCTATATTGGAGCCTTCAAATTAGTTTTAACTTACGTGTCAAAATCCTATTGTTTCGTTTTGGATTTGAATATTTTTTAAGTTTTAAAAAGTCAATATACATTTTGTCAATTTTCTTGGTCAAAATGTACCTTTCTGCAATTTTCTCTATTAATAATGACATTGGTACTCCTCGGGACCCACTTCTTATTCTCTTCCTCTAGGTAATGAGATAAAACCTCTTCTGTGTCAATTAGGAGGATGTTCCAAGCCATCATCATTACATCGATGTGAAGAGCTAGAAAAGAACATCAAAAGAAGTAACATCTACAAAATGGTGTAAGAAATTAAAATTAACACGTTTACGTGAATCAAGAACAGATCAGACACAAATAACTTGGATTGGTCCGTTGGGACGATATCGCGTTGAAATTTAATAATATGTATTTTGTATTCCATACGTTGTATTATCTTGGTTTTGTTCTAGCGTCTTGCTATGTCCCTTCCATTTCTATATAATTTTGCCTCCGTTCAAAAAAATTAAAAAAATATTTTCTCTGGCTTTCAAATGGTATCAGAGCAGCAGAATTAGGTCACGATAGAAACAAAGAGAAGGAAGAAGAGGACGCCATGTTACTCTGTGGGAAGAAAAAGAAATTGAAGCAAATAAGCAGGCGTGTACCTGTTGAAGCCGCCACTGAGTTTTATCGAAGGAAAGTAGAAGCAAGTAAGCGTCATCATTAATTGTTTACGGTTGTTTCTTATTGGAGAAAAAAGGAAGCAAGCTAGCAAGAAGGCTAGTGAAGAAAGTTATCTGCTAAAATTGTTTGATAAGCAAGCAACTTGGCGAATCAAGCAAGCAACTTGGTGAATCAAGCAAGCAAACACCTGAAATTTGGAACATCCGTCGAGAAGTTTAAAAAAAGGCTTTTTGCATATAATTAAGTTTGATAAGTTACTCGTATTGTTAAGGTCTTCGCTAGTAAAATGACCCTAAGTGAATCTTTAAGGTGTAAACGCTTTGATTGAATTGGCTTCTTATCATACATAATTGCAAAATAAGCTCAGGTTAAAGTGAAAACCGAAAAAACACCATTTATGATTTGGATCTCTTGTTACTTTCAACATAGAGTAGAAAGAACGAGCAATTTCATGTATTTCTATTTAAACCTGTAAAGTATCAAATATATCCAAATCAGTTCTAAGAGTATTGTACATTATGTATAAAACTTATATCTTAGATATATAATGTTTCATAATTTTAAAGATTATAGCATTTTCCTTTTCTAGAAAGAAATTCATGCATCTCCCCCCCGGAACTTTGTAATTGAACCTATGTTGTGGGTCACACCAGTTTATCATGAAAAACACGCTATTTATAACTTCTATGTCGAGGGAATGTATGTAACGTTAGATTCGCACCTCAGACAAAGTTTGCTAAATATATATATCTAACACAACTGGTGCCATTGTTTGAGAAAACGATCTACAAACAAATAGTGATATGGACGTTTATAATTTCTATCTTAGGGCCATGGTATTTAATTTGGTCAATCAATAAGTTGATCCCAAGGATGATATGGTGAGTCAAAGTTTTCATTTAGAACCAACTTCTTTTGTGAATAAATTAAAGTAGCAAGGAAAAACACCACAAAATAATAACCAAATTTTAAAAGTGTTTTAATTACGTCACTCACCATAGTATACCCGAGGGTGTATACCATGTAAAATGCCTATTTAATACCTAATTTGAACACTTTTAAAACTTGTTTACTATTATACAAAGTTGCCCCTTTATTAGAAATGTCCAATTCCACTGATATGATTTATCTTTCATATATGAGCATGCATGTGAAAGCCAATAACATCCATGCCAATGATGAAACTATGATTTGTGAGGAGCCAAAGTCGTAATATGAAAAAGTTGGAATATTATGTTAGACTGTTTTATTAAACTTTGATAATTTATGTGACTATGATATTCAAATAGTACTTATTTAAACAAACAAATTTTTTTTACCCCACTTGGGACATGGGTACACATGTAACGAACCCCACCTCACTCATGACTAGGGTGCTAAATAGTTGTCAAATTGAAAAACCGGAAAATGGTAATGATTTTTAGCTTAATCGAAATGTTTTTGTTTTTCTTTTCTTTCCGGTTAAGTTCATTGAACAAGGAAAATGTTATGTTTGTTATAATTATGATTCATGATTTTAATATAGAATGGTAACAACGGAACCAATATGTTAAAATATTGTTTTTTTCTTATTTTTTTTAGATATACCAATAATATATAACGAGAAAATGTATTACAAGTAAACTTGTTTGAATATCATTATTACACATATACAACGTGTTTTTTATGTACATGTGTAAATTCACATTTGTTACAAAGTTTGCACATGTGTAATTTATTACTATACAATATATATGTGTGCGTTGTGTAAACATAAATTACACATGTATAAATTTTTTAACACATATAAATTTACACATATATAAAAGAACATAACGTTGTATATGTTTAATACTATTATTCAAAAATAAAAATAATAATTTTAATTGATCTTGATAAGTTTTATCAAGTTTACACGCTAAGAAAGGGTTTAATCATTATATGTAACGAACCACACCTCACTCACGACTAGGGTGTTAAATAGTTGTCAAATTGAAAAACTGGAAAATGGTAATGATTTTTAGCTTAACCGAAATGTTTTTGGTTTTCTTTTCTTTCCGGTTAAGTTCATCGAACAAGGAAAATGTTATGTTTGTTATAATTATGATTCATGATTTTAATACAGAATGATAACAACAGAACCAATATTTTAAAATATTGTTTTTTATTATTTTCTTTAGATATACCAATAATATATAGCCTAGGGGAGGGGTCTTTAGATAACTACAGATATGGTAAGAACTACAAATACCAATATATATTACTGCTTATTTGTTTCTTCGTTTAAGATTCTAACATAACTATACAATACAACATTGTTATATGAGTATCTTAAATTAATATGCGTAAATATATGAGTATGATATATTACATAAACATATGTGGGTCTACTATAATTTTCTAATCTAAACATGTGTAATAAAATTTATTACGAGAAATAGAGAGGAAAAATAGTGGAGGAATTACTTAATTATAGAGATAAATCATTTAATCTTTACAATCATTCACTTTTTACTTAAGGTAAATTGGATTTTAATAATTCAAACTATAATTCATTGGCTGATAATAATTAATACTATCAACTTGGTATTTGACAGTCCTGACTTTTATTTTTGTTGTTAATAGTAGTCTCAGTAACATAACCATCATCAATTTATGCTCCATTTTCACTTGATTTGGCTCAAAATGATGATTCAAAACGAAATTAAGAAACATACAAGCGAAATTGAGTGGAAATTAAGTGTAACTGGAGCATAAATTAATGATGATTGTGTTACTAGGACTGCTATTGACAACAAAAATGAAAATTAAGACTATCACCGACCAAATTGATAGTATGGATTATTATTAGCTAATAGGGTATAGTTTCGATTATTAAAATTCAGTTTGCCTTTATTTAATTCATTATAATAAGTGGACAGTTTAGATTGGTTCTCAAGGATTTTCTGCTCACAAACATTACCGTTGATGGTAACTAAATAATTGTCGATCATTCTAATCGCAAAATGACATGCTATTTCACGAAGATTTGTGTTGGTTCAACTAAACGTTATAATAGTTTCCCAACTATAAAACACAAGTCTTTGATCTGTTCTACATTCAATTTTGGTACACACTTTTCATAGCAGAAAACTACTCGTTCTTGTTTCTCTTTGAATTATCATAGTAATGATATTGAGAGGAATACTTTAATCTAAGAGTGGTTCATACACGATTTAGAGAGATATCTAGTCATTACAAACTACAAAACCTACATTCACAATAATGTTGAAAAATCACATATCGTTTAGAAAGGTATGTTGATTTGATTTGCTACATATAGGTTTCCACTTTTTATAAATTAAAAATGTGAAGACAAAGTACAATTTGAGTCGATCATAACACCTAAAGTCATCATGTAGCTGATAATGGTTAGTCATTCATGAAGGTCAAACGATACCCTCCACTTGATAAGACTCCAATACCATGAATGTCGATCGCATTGGTATGTGCAGTAAGGAGTGGGCGTCCAAAAATGTACATGCTGTTTATCTTCCATCAATCCGCTAACATAGTTTGGCTTATAGAACAACGGATTTCTACTCATTTCACACCAAAACTATGAACAATACATATCAAACTATAGTTCGGCTTGTAGAACAACGAATTTCTACTCATTTCACACCAAAATCCATTAAGCATTGACCATTGTATTTTGTCTCTTAACGAGGTGCCAGTATGTAAATCAGACCTATCACCACCCTCATTAAAGTTGTCCCATACATTATAAACCAACCTCGGGAGCAACTGATCTTGTGATAAAAAAAAGACCTTTGAAATGACTTCGGTAGCTTCCGAAAATCGATTTTATTCATACAGCTACATTAAATTCCAAATCCAATCTAATAGATATACATATTTACTTACCAAATTCTTCACAAAAGGATTGGAACATACAAGTTGATGGCTTACGGTCGGTGTCCCACATTGACCATGAAAAACATTGAACAAAATCCAAATTCATTTTGCAAAACAAAATCCAAAACATGTACGTAACGAAGTTTGTAAAGCGGTGCAGTTGTCGTTTATTATAAAAAAAAACGGTTGTCGGGGGTACGTATGTAAAACAAGATTTGGACCTCGTTTTGTCGAGGGAATGTATGTAATAGTAGATTTGGACCTCATTGACAAAGTGGGCCAAATATCAAACACAACTGGTGCCATTGTTCGAGAAAATAAGCCACATAGTGATAATAATATGGACCTTTATGTTATTGTAGAAGTGTATAAACTTTCTATTATAGGGTCATGATATTCAGTTTTTTTCACTCAACAAGTTGACCCCAAAGGAGATATGGATATGGTGACACAAAGTTGTCATTAAGATCCAACTTATCAAATTAGGTATTTACAAGAAATTTTTTGTTCAACTAAAGATGAAAAGACACTCATCTTTCTTTTCTAATGATCCAACCGTGACACATCATTTCTTTTCTGAACATCCCTAATCTTCCCTGTAGGGGTGAGACACTCATCTTTCTCTCCCAAACTTCCCTAGACATTTTTGATTTAATAATTAATTTAATTTATACGTTTTTTTTATGTATTTAACTACGTTTGTTTTTGTACTTAGCCATGTTAATGTCACCGCTTCAAGCGTTTGCCTCCCGCTGTGGAGCACTGGGCAAAATTTATTTATCCACGTTTCTTTTGTGTTTAGCAATGTTAATGTCACCGTATCAACCGTTTAAAGTTCGTTTCTCGCTGCAGAGTGCGGAGCAAAATTTCTAGTTATAGATTAATCTACATATATATATGCGTCACCTTTTTTTTAAAAGCATACACCAGAATCCTTTTGAGAGATAGATGTTATCTAAAACGGGCTCAACTACCCCACAAATCCGGATCGAATCCCCAACCCAGAAGGAAACCACAACTGGGAAAACTCACTTGTTCAATCCAAATAATTGCTTAAGGTGAGAGTCAAACCCAAGACCTTCACTATGAGAAGTCTTGAAGCTACCATTGCACATGATTTTAACGAGTATTGATATAATCAAACTTAAAAAGTTATGTTACGTAATGGAAAAATGATTGTGAAGCCTATTCTATCAGGATAAAATTCAATCTAATCTATTTAAATTTAGCACACAACTTAGTTATTTTCTCTATCCCTATTTTATATACATCTAAATTTGTTATCCATCTTGTTTTTTTTTATCAAATCAGTTTTATGTTAAATTACATCTTCCGGTCGTTTCTGAGTAACTAATTGGGGTTAGTATAAAGTGGTTTTATTAAAAAATGACCTGGATACGTTATCTTAAAATTTATAGAGTATTTAATGTGTCAAATATATTGGATGAGATGGTGACACTTGTTTTGTCTTCTACAATGGTGTTCCGTGCATTGATAGTTGTACATTTTCAGTTAAACCGACAGTACATGTGAATTTTCATCGACATCTATGGCTGAGGTACGTCCTTAGTCCTTTGGTTTGCCCTTATTTCACGGATTGGGCTAGAAATGGGCCCATCATTCTTATTTATTATACTTTCCATATTTATCATTCAAATTCCAATCATTTTTATTCCAAAAGATATACTAATTTTGTAATACTTGAATTAAAATTATATGATTCTGAATCTATCATTAAAAAAATCATTTAACTTTTATTAAAGAAGTACATGTTATAATACTCATTGGTAATATCATAACTTCTATTAGGGGTGAGCAAAAAACCGAAATAGTCAAACCGAAACCGAAATAACTGAAAAAACCGACCCAAACTAAAACCGACGGTTTTGGTTTTGCATTTTTTGAAAACCGAAAATTTCGGTTTGGTTTCGGTTTTGTATCTTTTGAAAACCGAAAAAACCGAACCGAACCGAACATATACATATACTTTAATTATATATTGTGTGCATTCACGTTTCATAATATATAATATATTATGTTGTTTGCTTGTATGTTAAAAGTGCATACATATTTGTGTTACATATATTTGCATTAATAGTAGGTTATTATTTATATTTATTGAATTTATATATTATAATGTTTATTTTTTATGTTGAGTATTTTTTAAGAAAACTAATAATTTTTGTAGTATAAAATATTTAGACCCAAATGTGTGATAATTATTAGTTAATAAAAAAAATTTTGGTCCAAAATTTCAAACCAAGTTCATTATTTTGGGCTATTTTTCTTTTACCCTCAAAAAATTCAAACCCAAATGGTTTTTAAACCAAAAAAAACGAAACCGAACCGAAAACCGAAAAAACCCAAACCGAACGGTTTTAAAAAACCCAAAACCGAACTTTTGGTTTTTGGTTTGGTTTTACCCCTAAACCGATCCATGCACACCCCTAGCTTCTATATTACTATTCGAAATTGTACTATCATAAACCCTTATTTAATTTCATTGGTTATGTTTCTATTTTATGAGTTACGTTTATCTTTTCCTAACTCGCATGTTTTATCATATGACAATATTGAAGCCACATAATTTAGCAATTAATTTCTTGTTTAATCAACGTATGAAACATTTCAAAATTGATTTGTATTATTCATGATATGACTTTATCTCAGATTCTTAGAGTATGTTATCCGTCTAGCGTTGATCTCCTAACAAGATGTTATCCTTTGCCGAGTTGATATACGTTGATGCGGATGTTTAGCTTGCAGAGGCATGCCGGAGTAGTATTTATATTTAATTACATGTTAAAATAGCTAGGCAAAAACTAGTTGACTAACTACGTTAGTTAATATATAGTTAGCTAGTTAGGGGCTGTTTGGCAAGTCCTAAATCATTAAGTGCTGAACCATTAAAATGTCTGAATGGTTCAGCGTACTTTTCAGCTAAACAATTACGAGGTAAAATGAACCATTAAGAGATGTGCTCTTAGAAAAACAAACATCCCTTACATTAAGAGATGTGCTCTTAGAAAAACAAACATCTCTTATAAGGATAAGGATAAGGAGAGAGAAAAGTAGAGATAAAAGGTAGAAAAAATAGTGTTTTTTAGTGTAATTATAAGGATAAGGATATGGAATATAAAGAACTGGCTGGGAATGCTCTAATTATACTAAAAACCACTACTTTTATCCTTATATTTACAAAAACCTTATATCTTTTCTCTCTCCTCCACTCACAACCAGTTTAAACCACTCCATAAAATATACAAAACTCACTCACATAATTATAAAGAACGGGCTGTGAATGCTCAAAGGGGTGCACCACCCCCATTAAACCGAGTAGAATATCCGGGTTGATTGTCCGAGTAAATTTACTCGGTGATTCCCACTCTCTCTCTAGTGGACCCACCATAAAATTTGCAGTTACGTATACGTAAAACACATTTGAAGTATTGGGTTACGTATAAGTAAACAAAAAACATAAAAATTGAGTTACGTATGCGTAAAACACAATAAGTAAAATGATTTTTTGGTAAAATGTGTAATATTATATTATATTAATACCCTTACAAATAAATTAAAAAAAAATCTATAAATTATTTGATTGCCTCTTACCAGTTTTCTCGATTTTCGTATAACTATATGATTTTCTCATTATACATCCTTCCCCTAGTTATATATCCTCTTGTATATAAGGGATGTTATGTAATTGTATTCATCATGAAGTTATAATACCATAATAAACCACCTTTATCTTTATATATATGAGTTAATCATTTTTTATCTCTTATCTATCATAATGTTTCTTAAATTTATCAATAATTGTATTATTTTCCTAGAATTTTTTTCCTATCATCATTAAATCATAAAACATATGAAAACAATGATCCAATAATACGTAAACAAAGAAAAAAACATTAACAGAACAATTATATTGACTTCTCACAAACTTTATCGTATCATAACTTCCTCAGTAGTAATCTCCGTACTCATACCACATGTATGATATTCCTTGTCGCCAAAGATAGGTTATGCAACCAAATTCATGAGATCTTCAAACGATATATGTAGTGAGAAACCTAGAGAGATAACCATCAAGCCTTTAAAAGGTTAGGCAAAGTCGCCGTGCACATCATCGAGGAGGAAAGGGGACCCCGACAAGGAGAACAGTTGGCATTAGTCAGAAGAAGAGAGACCACGATATGTCTATGACAGGCCACTGATTTGTTATCACTCACTTTTTCTTGCTCTGTGTAATTATGTCTTATACATAGTTTTTAGTCCAAAACAATTAGAGAATTAATTTGTTTTTTTTTTCTTTATTGACATCAAAGTCTGATTTAACTTGCATATTATTATGTTGTTGATTTATTATTTTTTAGATATAAAGAAACAGGTTGTTACAATATTCAATATCAAAGCCAAAAAGATGTCAAACTTTCTTTTTGATTTGATAGCTTAACGTGACGGATGGAATTTAAAACATAATTACCAATGACGATAATCTCAGTTAGCTTTGTGTTTGAAAAAGGATATGATAAGGTTGGTGTATTTGATGGGCCATCTAAATCACTAACTTAAATTTTGACTATGACTAAAAACTTAAAAGTTCTTTATTTCAAAATATAAAATTGGTCTTAAAATAAATATTTCAAATTCGACTAGCTTTATTGAAGTTCCAAGTCAAGCCTAGTAGATTATGAGCTCTAGGCTTTTGCAAACTCGACTTGAGTTCTTGATCTCAACAAAACAAGTTTAACACGTGACGATCATCTTACTCGACTTGACATCTTGATCTCAACAAAACAAGTTTAACACGTGACAATCATCGTACTCGAATTGAGTTCTTGATCTCAACAAAACAAGTTTAACACGTGACAATCATCGTACTCGACTTGAGTTCTTGATCTCAACAAAACAAGTTTAACACGTGACAATCATTGTGTATGCTACTCGATTAGTACTCTTTAGATCTTTTATTACATAAAATATTGAGTGAAGAATAAGGATTAAAAAAAGTTTTCATCGAGTAATGCTTTAATTCTTATCGACTTGGTGGATTATTTGACGTTCAAGGAATGAAGATCTTTTTGGAAGCAAAAGGTTGGTTAAATATTTGTTACATGATTCTGTTGTTTTCGTTTCGTTTTTTTTTTTGTTTTCTAGTCGTAATCCTAAATGTAGGATTAGTTAGACCGAGTGAGTAAAAAACCCTCATCCTTTTCATGTAATTGCTTTTGGTTTTGCCCCAAGTTAGCTCTTTGCTAACCGGGTGTGTTTATATAAAACTAGCTTAGAAACCCCGTGTATTACACGGGTTGAATAAATACAATAAGTAAATGCAATGTTATATACTTATTAATAAATATTTACATATTAAATAGTTTTTTAATTCAAATTTTAGAAACGTCATATAGTTACTTATTAAAAATGTTTTATAAAAAGAATGAATTAGATCAATTTCTAAAAATGTTTTATGAAAAAACCTATATTTTTTTAAATAAAAAACGTTTTATAAAAAGAATTATAGAAATCATTATTATTTAATAGGAGAGAGAGATGGAAAACAAAAAAATATTAAAAATTAATTAAATAAATTTTGTGCAATTAACAGGAGAGAGAGGCGGCAAATTTATCTCACCAAAACCTTAATTTATTATAGAGTATATATTTGCCTCTTTTTTTTTGTTTTTTTTTTTTTTGTTTTTAGAATTGTGTATGTGATAGTATTTTTAAGTGGAGTTAATATTATGTATAACAAGTTTAGGCATTAACAAAATTTCTCATTGTCTAGATTGTATGCTTCATTCTAAGCTCAAATATAATGGTACAACATATACATTTTGAAATTTAAATATTATATCTTTTCTATTTGTAAAAAATAATTACACTAAGTTTCTAAAAATCCATAAGTAATACAGTAGAATATACGAACCATACGTGTAAATATAATGAATAATAATCTTAGAATCAGTGCATTCACAAGTGAATAGACTAAAATATACAAACCATCCACATATACAAGTGTACTTAAATATAATGTATTCATCGATGAATACACTGGAATGCACATATAGTCTATTCACAAGTAAACATTTTAAATAAAAATCCCATGCTCAATGTATACACCGGTAAACACTAAGTGGGCGTTTGGTACGCCGGAATTCAATGGAATTAGAATTTGAATTTTATTCCTTTGGGTGTTTGGTTCGTAAAATTTGTTGGAATTGAAATCCGAATTCCATTCTTAATGTGTTTGGTAGAGAAAGGAATTGCAATTGGAATTGGAATTAATTCCTTCAAATTCCTTCAAATGAATGATTTCAAATTCCTTCCAACTTTTGAAGTAATTCAACTAAAGCAAATGGAATCTCCAACTACCGACCCTTGTCACTGTCGCCAACATCGTCACCGACCCTTGCGACCACTGCCTCCAACCCGGCGCCACCACCGTCGCCCCGACTCCCGCCGCCGCAACCCCTACCATCCCCACCGCCGCTCGCCGCCCTCACCACCTCCGCCAACCGCCGCCTCCGTCACCGACCGTTGCGACCACTTCCGCCAACCCCACCGCCGCCACCGACCACCACCTTCGCCCCGACCATCCCCACTGCCGCTCTCCGCCCTCGGCACCTCCGCCAACCGCCGTCCGCAAACGAAAATTCGACAATTTTTTTTAGATTTTTTTTAGATTTTTTTTTATAAAACGAGGCAAACGAAATAAACATTTTGGTTTTTTTAGTTTTTTTAATTTTTAGTTATTTTTTGTTTTATTATTTTTTTATATTTTTCTTTTATCTTTTTTTTGAGGGGTTTTTTTTTTTACCTTATAAAAATATAATTCCAAATCCAATTCCTTAATGATTGTTTTGTCAATAAAATGAATTAAGAATTCAAATTTCTTTAATTGATTCAAATTCCTTCAAATTCCAAATCCATTGGACAATTACAATTCCAAATCAAATTCTTTAAAATTACAATTCAAATTCCAATTCCAATTCAAATTCCGACGAATTCCGCAAACCAAACGCACCTTAAGTTTCTAAAAATCCGTTAAGTATAATGTATGGACTAGAATATATGAAGTATTCACATATAATGTTGATGATTTTAGTGTTATCTAACTATTTTAGGTAGTTGTATTTACTTGATAATCTAATGAGAAGTCATTATAAAACATCAAACAAGTTGATAAATACATGTAAAGTGAACACTTGTTTAATGATCTTATAACTTGTGATGTTAAAAGCACTTTGATATATCAAGACGCCAATGAGATTACTCTTCTAGAAATGATCGATGTTATCTAAAATCTCTACATCAAATCAAGTGACGACTTTTCTAGCAATTTCTTTTATGATTTTATCTTACTAGTGATGTGTCCCTATATTATTCGAATACAACTTTTGTAAATAATAAATATAATATGTTGATGTGATCTGTCAATTTTCGAAATAACTTTTTTCTTACCATTTATCAGTTTCTATCATACGAACATTTGAAATTATTAGTTTTGTCTTAAATAAAAGAGTAAATTACATGAAAGGTCTCTGTCGTTTGTCAATATTTTGGATTGGCTCCCCAAGTATAAGAAACTACATCTTTGCTCCCCGTGGTATGACAACAGGTAACATAAAAGGTCCCTGGAACGGATGTCTGTTAAATTTTCTATCAACTTTTAAAAAAATGACCAAAATATCCTAAGGTAAAAAAAAACATTAAAAATAAAATTGAAAGAATTACATATAAAATGTGAGACCCACTTCTAATAAGGTATCAAAAAATTACCCCTAATCAACTATGTCTTCCTCGTTGAGAACCAGTCCCTAACCCACAATAGCTTCAACATTTGTCTTCACCACCACCACCATCTCCGGCAACCATCATCATCTCCGACCACCACCACGGTCTATCTCTCTCGCTCACCAGTCTCTAAACCACTGTCTTCAACCTTTGTTTTCACGACGACCACCACCATCTCCGGCAACCACTACGGGTTATCTCTATCACTTTCTTTGTATCTCCCTCTCTTTGTATCTCCCCCTCTCACCATCTCAGGTTTCAATCCTTCAACATCGGTACAATCGAAAAAAAATGGTTCAAGATCACCCCTTCCCCGTCCCTTCTTCTTCAAAAATCCACCACCGCCACCGGTCACTTCTCCGGCACCATCATCATCACCGCCGCCGGTAACTTCTCCGGCACCAACATCACCACTCGTTAACACCATTTCACCACCACTCGCCGCCGTCTCTCTCTCTCTCTCTAACTTCCATCACTATAATTAGTCGGAAACCAGCCGGAGAATAAAGAAGAAAGGGGTTGGCGGGACAGTCACCGGAAACAACCTCTTTTTCACGCGCGGTGGGTTTTCAAGCGGTAGTGTGACGACGGCTTTGAGGCGAGGTGGTGGTGGCGGCTTTCAGCCGGAGTTCAGGGAAAGAGCCTTTAAGAGAGAGATATGTCATGTGTGGTGGGTGGTGGCAGCCATGGGAGATGATGGGTTGAAGATGAATGAAAGTGTAGCTGAAGATCTGATATATTTTTGTTTAATAACTATTATAATATTAATTATTTAATGGACCAACTTAAATAGAATAATATATCAATTAATTTTAAGGTTTTAATAATTAATGTATTAAAGGGCATTTTGGTTATTTTACATTCACTTAACAGCAAAACTTAACAGACATCCAATCTGGGGGTCTATTATGTTACCTGTCATCATACCATGGGAAGCAAAGATGTAGTTTCTCATACTTGGGGAGCCAATCCAAAATATTAACATACCACAGGGACCTTTCGTGTAATTTACTCTAAATAAAACATATATGTTACTATCTATAATCTATAACATAGAATAAAAAGAACCAACTTAACTTTCTAGAGTTTTAGTATTATAGATGGATGCAAATCTACTTGAAATCTGTATGTCGATATTCATAATTACTTTTTTTGGCAATATATAATTTTATTAACATAAAAAAATAGAAATAAAGAAGTAAAAATATGTTATTAATTAAGACAAAAGTAATAAATGGTTTATAGAGAGGAAGGGGGTCATGATGTCTTGTGAAAGTGAAACAAAGGCAACAGGTTCTCAAGCTCTCAGAATCAGGCTTTGCTCTCATCTTCCACTCCCAACACTCCCACATGCCTTTGCTTATCTACTCCTCCGATTGGTCAACTTAAAATAGACAACAGATTTGACTAACTAAATAAGACTGACTTGATTAATTAAACTTCATCATCCGTTAAACCATTTACAAACAATGTGTTTAAAACCTAAACAATTTATAATGTACATGTGTCAAACATTTTCATGTTTTGATACATTAATGTTATCTGAGCCACATGTTTGTAAAGGTGTGTCAAACTAATTACAAGTGTAAGTATAACTTACTTCTAAGGTTTGCTTCATTTGTTGTACTTAGTTTTGACACATGTCTCTCAAGGTGTGTAAAGTTAATTACAACCCTACATCTAATTTACTTATGAGGTTTGCTTTGTATTTAGTTTTGAAGAATATGTATATAACAGTGTGTTTAACGTTTGATTCGTTATTGTAACAAGTTTTGATGTTTATATATATATATATATATATATATATATATATATATATATATATATATGGGGAAGGATCAAGAGAAAACCACAAAGAAACCACTAAAACAATGTGTAATACTATGGCTTACGTATACGTAACCGTAATTTTTTTGTTTTATGTTTACGTATACGTAACACTATGGGTTACGTATACGTAAGCTAATATTTAAATCATTATTGGGTAAAAATGTGTAATATTACATTGATACTCTTATAAAAAAATAAAAATAAAAAAAAATAAAAAAAATAAATATTATTATATCATTGGTTAAACTTGGTTTTTTTAGTGGTTTTCTCGGTTTTCGCCTAACTATGTGGTTTTCTCTGGAACCCTATATATATATATATATATATAGGGGAGAGATCAAGAGAAAACCACAAAGTTAGGCGAAAACCTTCTAATTACCTATGTTTGATGCAAAAACTTTAAAGTCATTTTTATCAATTTTTAATGAGATAATATCATATATATATATAGGGACATGTTCAATTGAGAACTATCATTTTGGCGAAAACCAAAAGAACCATGTATTTCTACACAAATATAAGGATGCATATATGCATTTGTGCATACATAAAGTAAGGATGCATGTATGCATTTGTGTAAAAATGTATGTTCTTTTGGTTCTCGCCAAAATGATGGTTCTCAACTGAACATGTCCCTATATATATATATATATACCTCTATAAAGATGAGTAAATATCATATATACCCCTATAAACATGGGTAAATAGCTTATATACCCAACCAAAACTAAAAATATCATATATACCCAATTTAAATAATTTGTTACCTTATGACCATTATATCTTTATCTATTATATGATTTTTTATAACCTAATTTTTTAGTTTTATCCGATACGTAAAAGATCACATGTTCTCCTATTCTTGATGACGACTATCGCGATTCTCCAAACCCATTCAGAAGGCATCGATTCAGTAGAAATGATTGCGAGAAAATTACAAAATGCTAATACTATAAAAGAAAATTGGTAAAATTATAAAAAAAATGAGAAAATTCAAAATATTATTTTGAGAAAAAACTATTGTTTCTGGTTAAATATAAAATTCTAAAGTTAAAAATGAATAAATATGAAATTTCAATGTTAAAAATTGGTAAATATGAAATTTTAAAGTTTTAGAGAAATAAAGGTAAAATGGTCATATTTTAAATTATTTTTAACAAATGGGTATATATGATATTATTACATGTTTGTAAGAGTATATATGATATTTTTAGTTTTGATTGAGTATATATAATATCTTTTAAGTTTGTTGGGGGTATATATAAAATTACTCCATTTTTAATTATGTCTTGGCTTTTAGCTTTAACACTTTTAGAAAAATGATATTCTTATATAATATCCATCTCTCTCAAAATATATATATATATATATATATATATATATATATATATATATATATAAATATAAGCTTCATGCATATTAGTACCCTATATATACACACACATTCATTCCTACCAAATCACCTTTCCCTTCACAAACTCAATCTCTCTCTCTCTACATACACCAAGTACCTTGACATTTAAAGTACCAAAATGGCCTTCAAGATGTCATCAAACAAGCTCTCACAAGCAGCACTTATCAAGCATATTATGAAGAGGTGTTCAAGCATAGGAAGGAAACAACAACAACATTACGACGACGTACCGAAGGGCCATTTCGTCGTATATGTTGGTGACAACCGGAGCCGATATGTCATACCGATTTCGTTCCTGTCAAGACCCGAGTTCCAAACCTTGCTCCACCAAGCCGAAGAAGAGTTCGGGTTTGATCATGACATGGGTCTAACCATTCCTTGTGAAGAAGAAGCCTTTGAGTCACTAACTTCATTGCTTCGGTTCTGAGACCATGCATTAAGATATGGGTTCTTTAGTTTTTTTAACATCAATTCCTAGATTTTCTGGGATAGATACATCATAATCTGTACAACACAGGATTTAAACTTTCAACATTTTGGTTGTGGGTACATCACTATGGGTTCTTTAGTTAAGTGTAAATCTTATTTTTCTTATTTAATTTTTAGATTTTTATATATTTATGAATCATTTAAATAATATCACGAATGGATGAATATATTTTACTCTAGTTAAAGAGTTTATTTGTTTATGTTCATTAATTTGCCTTTTGTGAATATGACGTACAAACATTGAATTTAATTTGTATTCATTTTAATGATCTATTTATGTGTTATAAATTTCCTAGAAGTCATTTTGGTCGGCTAAACGGCTTACCCAAGCTATACGAAAGAGGAGTTAAGCATTTATGTTATAAGTGACTTATATGATAACTTATACGAGTCATCCTTTATCGAGTTCGAGTACAAAAATCAAGTTTGAAATCGTAAAAATCGATTTAACTATCTTATAGTGGTAAATATTGTGAAGCTAATTGCTCTAAATGTGTTATAATCGTAAACATTATTTAATCCAGTTGCTCATAACGGTTAAATTTATACCCTCATTCCTTGTTTTGATAAATAGGACGACTTATTATGAACTAGATCGATTTTGAGAGTTGATTACAATTTCAGTAAAGGATTTAGTGGGAAATGTTTGTTTACTGGTGTCACTATTCGAAAATATTCAGTGAATTTGTATGTTGGATACACAAATAACACATGAGAAAGCAAGTATCGAGTACCAAATAAAATATGCGAATATTTTTCCAGAATGCCGGTAGCACGTCATATTTATATACTGTATAGAATCAAAAACATTATTTAACCGGGTCTTTGAAAATATATTAAAAGTTACCACGTATTTTTTTTAATTATAACCTCTTGAAAGTCACATGTCCAACAAAAACTATGAATTATTTTATCTTATTTATTAACAGGGTGTTAGCAGGGTTCATGAATTTAGTGTAAAAGGTTCTCATAATAAAAAGAACAAATAAATAAAATCTTTAATATTTTAGCCCACTCAATATCTTGATATTTTATGCACTAGCGACGGAGTTACACCCTTTGTGGGGGTGGCTATGATTTTTTTGCAACAGTAACTATTTGACTCATTCTAAGTCAATTTGCTACACTCAAAACATTTTGGTCCACTCAAAATTAATTCGATAGTTTTATAGAATCGGTTAATTTATTGTCAAAACATTTTGGTCCACTCAAATATATATAATTACAAGCTAAAGATTTCAGGGTGCTTAGACTGTACCTTTTTCTTATTGAACAGTAAATGTTCGGACACCCGAGATCAACATGGCAAACAAATCCTTAATTTCAATCATTGATCCCTTTGAAGAGAAACTCCTTTTTTATTCTATCTAAATCTTCTTTCAATTCTTCAAACACATATCAATAGATGTAATTAACCATTTGGAACCAATATGCCAAATTTAACTTAACTTGGTACCAACATTCTCCTTAGATCAATATTTAAAAATTCAACTTTTTATAATCTTCTAAACTTCAAACCTTGAGCTCACTAGGATTAGTCATTTGCGATAGAGTTCGCCAAAAAAGAAATATTTTTTTGAATGCACAATATTTCTAGAAGCACACATAAAACGTACAATAGAAACTAATTAGTGAAACTTATGTAGTTTAATGAAAAACAAAACTTAAACATGAAACTAATTGACACATATCAAGTGAACAAAGATACCTTTAGAGCATCCCTAAATCCCTTTTTTATATTATATTTGATATTAAAACATTGATAAATAAAAATCGTTTATACACGTATGAATAGGTGTTTTGACTCGTTATTAAATAGCTTTTTCTTTCTGTTATAAAATGAAAAACTTATAAAAATATTATTGAGAAAATGTTCAAGAGTATATTTAGAGGTGTAATATGTGACCACATATAGACCAAGAGTTTATTCATATATAAAAACAGTATTTACAGGAAATATTGAATGAATGGTCCTAAATTTATTGTTATGGCAGGTGTCCAATTAGTTGTTATGTAGCAACATCATGTGTTATTACTCCCCCCATCAATCCACTAGTTTGTGGTAATTTCATGTGGACCCCTACATTTATCTCAACTTAAAGGTCACTTATTAATAGGGGGTGTCAAAATTTTATAGGTTAAGTTGCGTTTGGCGGATCAATGGGTCGAACAGGTGAATCCGAATAAGACTTATCTTTATTCATATCAAAGAAATTAATCCTAACTTGAATACACGTAATATCATGGTTGTGTTCCGGTCGACCCGATTAATTTTCATTTAAGAATATGAATAAATATGAGATGATCTAGAAACAATTAAACGACCAATGTGACTTTTTAGTTGTTTTTATTTCTTATCTCTCATATATTTGGCTTGCGGTGAGAGGAACCAGGTGAAAAGGATTTGAGAATGAGTAGTTAAAAGTAATGAACAAAGTGACTAGAAATGAAGAGTTCATGAAAAGTCCGATAATCAATTTTACTTCTCGAAATGAATAGTTAAAAGGAAAATTAAACATCAAAGTGTCAAACTTAAAATATTAGCACTTTTTAAATTACATGCTTTAAAAGAACTTCGATTTAACCAAGCAAGTAAACAGTTTATAAATCATGGTTGATTGTTTTGCCCCCCCCCCCCCCCCCCCCCCCCCAAAGTTCTAATAAGACAATGTAGGTTTGTTTTGTCTAACATCAAGAAGACAACAAGCCTTGTGGCACCACGTATACGATGGGCTTAATTTTTTTGTCTACATGTAAGTTTAATGAAAAACAAAAAATTAATGTATAACAGTGTTCTCACGTGCGCATGCATGATGGCCACTAAAAGAAAGGGTAGCCGATGAATGAATGGTATTAAAACCGATGGATTAATAAATGAATACATTCCTAGCACTAACACTCTCCCCTTGAAACCAATAAAACCTATAAAAGAAATGTTTCATGAGGAACAACATGAAATTACATTAATTAGGGTTTATTACTAAAATCATGTTTGGAGTATTCTTATTCATGTGTATCACTAATGATGACGAACACTACAAAACATAAGCCTTTCATCTATGGAAACGGAAAGTTGCGCTCACCCGACAACAATTGAAAAGCTTGGTTAGAAATCTTATACGTAAAATCCGTTGGTAATCATAGAGAAAAATATTTTCCAATAATTATAAAATTTAATATTACTTTTCTTTTAATTTTCTCTTTACTCCATCAGTGATTCATCGGTGATCGACAACAGTCTAACACATTATATACTTGGACATTGCTTATTGTTAGTTGTTACTACAAAAATCCGTAAACATAGTGTTGGGATTTGAGCAACAATGCAAACGAGGGGACTCTTCCTGTTTGGTGTTGTGTCGTTCTCCTCTTCCTACCTAAGCCAAAATGATGGGGTTAAGCCTCCTTATATAAGGTGGATCGGACCAAAACCCTAGCGACTCTAACTAGTGTGGACGGAAGCCCATTATTATTATAATTTTATAACTTTTAAAATATATTTTTTTGATATAAAATTTAAAATTTCCTCTTAAAATAAGTGTTTTTTATATATTTTATTAGAGTAAAAGAAAGTTGGTAATAAAAATAAATATAAAGGGTAGAGATGATGTGGTAATGCTTTTATGTTTCTTTATTGTGGTAACTTTATAGAATAGTAACCAAGTTTTAAAAGTGTTCTAATTAGGTCACTCAATACGTATTTTACACGGTATACACCATCGGGTATACTATGGTGAGTGACCTAATCAGGGCCGGCCCTGAGCATGTGTGGGGTGGGTGACCGCTCAGAGCCCGTTTTTCAGGGGCCCAAAATTATAAATTATATAAAAATATATTTAATATAAACTGAGTTTTAAAAATAAATTAACTGATGGGTCATGTACAAATTACAATTAACTTATACGCCATATAAACTGAGTTTAAAAACCCATTAACAATTACTTCATCATTGACTCATTGAGCCATGTCCAAATTAACAGTTTTACCTAATAAAAAAAATATACGACAATTACTCTATCAACAGTCGTCGATGTTTTCAGCCTTCGAAATTAAATCGGATGAATTCAATCAAAAAAGGTTTTTGAATTGATTTTTTTTAAAGAAAAATCAAATCTAGTGCTGTTACAATTTTCATCATAGTATTGAATTTTTTTTTTCATATATTTAACTTCATATTATAGATTTTTAGGGTCCCATTTTTATTAGTCACACAGGGCCCCCAAAATCTTAGGGACGGCCCTGGACCTAGTTGGAATATTTGGTCAGGGGCGGACCCAAGCATAAGGCTTTGGGGCGGCCGACAACGATGAACTTTTTTGTTTGTTTGTTATATATGTAATCAAATTCCGACCGACCCCTATGAATTTTTGACACCGACCCCCATGGGTTGGAGGACTTCCAAAGTCGTCAGAAAACTGCTGCAACAGGGATCGTTTGCACCGACAAGTAATTGCCAAATGTTTCGGTAAATAGAGATTTAGAGGGTTTGATATGCCATTTAGGTTTGATATGCCATTTAGGTTTCGAGGGAGGACCTCGAGGGATATAGAGGGTTTGATATACCATTTAGGTTTCGATATCACCTATTAAGTTGTACGCGTGATGGATTTAGAAAAATCCTTGATTTCCGGCGATCAATCCGGGGCATTTCATGTCTATAAGGAAAGTCAACAAAGTGTTGGGTTAGTGGTCTCCGGGGAAAACAAAAATTCCTTTTATATACTTTAGAGTTAAAAACCATTTGTAATTTTAAGGAATATAGAAAAGTAAACAAAATGAAGTTATGAACCAAAAAAACCTCTATGAATTTACAAAACGAGTCAAAACGTTATATCTACACTAAAAAACTCAAAATATTTCAATGACCGACTCAATCTGGTAGAAATAAGTTCGATTACCCGACTCAATCCGGTAAAGAAAATTCAACCCGACCCGAAAATAAATCTCTCTTGATAGACACCCGGACACCGAAAAATTCCGACACCCATGAAAAAAGTTTCTAGGTCCGCCACTGTATTTGGTTACTATTCAGTGGTGTTTTTCCTTTCTTATTAGAATGGTCTTTAGTGTTTTCGAATAATGCGTGTTTTTCTGATTTTTCTAATATAACTGTTCACCGTGCACGTTTTTGAGTCTCCTTATCGTGGTCCTCGTGTCGTGGATGCCTAAGTTGAGAAACAATTGAGCCCATAGTTTTTGTGGGCCATAAATAAAAGACCCGATCTCACTCACTCCTCATCCTGCGCTAAGTTGGACTGGACCAAAACACTAAATGGCGACAGGGTCCAGGATGCATTTAAAGTTCTAAACTTTAGAATCAACACATGTTACTAATTAATCATAATAATAATAATATATATTTGCTAAACTTTATTAAGACTTAAGATATATTATGATGAAAATTTAAGGCTATTTTTAAAAATTATAATACAGCGAACTAATGTGATGATTATAATTACTTATTATAAGGCATTTATTGTGACTACCACAGTTGATATAGGAACCGGAAGTGAAAGAAAATCTATTATCCACGCATATTGATATGTCTGTTCCATAAAAAAAAAATTAATTGTTTCCAATATACCGGATCTTAGCTCTTTCGAAAAAAGTCAATAAAAAATCAAGATATGCACCAACTTATTGAATCATTTTATATTAGTATTTATTCAGAGTCTTTTCAAAAACGTTCAAATATTCAAAACAAGTTACAATTGGTCAAATGATACAACTAGTGACATAAAAGTGAATACCATCAAACCCGGACCGAAACATTAAACAGAAAAAAAAAAAATCAAGATCGAACTGTTTGAACCTAAGACTGATCAAATTAGAACAACTTGCTTCGGTTAAATGATTCTGACAGGTTTACTAACACCCTAATAAACTTAAATCATGAGGTCAGAAGTGGGGCATGAAAAGGTATTATTATTTAGTGTTAGGGTGATGGGGGTGGACAACTCGGGCTTGAACGGGTAAGTGAGAGGGTACCCGAGTAAAGTTGGAACACCGCCCCCAATGGTTCGAGTTGCTTGTCCTGGTAAGTTGCCCGAGTCTTTTTACTCGGATGAAACACTCACCACTCCACTCTCTCTCTACTCTCTCTGTGGTGGACCCCACCACTACTACACACACTAATTTTTTTTAAATGTATTCTTTTTTTAAAAAAGTGAGTGAGTAAATGAGTAGGGTGTTTACAATGAAATCTGAGTAAATAAATAAATGAGTAGTTTTGAGTTGGCAAAATTTTATTGAGCAGTTTTGGTGAGTAAATGAGTAAATGGCCCCTTCACTTAGGAGGCAGGTGGAAGCTTGAAGCCAACTGAGATGGGGTCATTAATGCTTTTTGAACACTTCATCTAATCTAATTGCTTCAAGACTAATCATATTTAAATTAAGTAAGAAGAATTAAATGCAAATTTATACAAAGATAAATACATCTCATAAATAGAATAATCCACTCTTTTTGTGTGTTATGTTTTACTAAAACAACATTTTACTAACAGACACAACATGAGCTGCAAGTAAAAAACATATCTCAGGAAGATCTTATGTCATGTTTTCAGTCAAAACAAACCAAAACAATAAAAATACACTAACTTAACCATTTATACGACATCAGATCAAGAATCAAGATCATGATCAAACACAGGCATGTAATACAAAAATTTACCTTTCAATTCACGAAATGCCACCATTTCCATAGTATCTACACGAATTCATGAGTCCCCAAATTCGGGTCACTTTGCTTTTGCAGAAAAGAATCGGCTAAATCCGCGTGTGTTCTTTTCAGGTGTCGGGTTAGATGATGATGAAGAAGACGATCCGGATATAGTAGGTCGATGTTTTGAACGGATTGGTGATTTTAGAAGATTGTTTGCTTCAGAATCTGGACTAAAGTGGTGGTTGTCTAAATGAATAGGGGACTCATTTCCCACATGTAAATTCATGCCACTGCTAGTTGTTAATTCTTCATCTTCTTGTACTTCTTCTTCAACAAAGGTTAGACTTTTTTGACTTAATGGAGACCCCATGAATTCGGTTTGAGGGCGCATGCCGTTTAACTGTTTTCCCAGAAGAAATATTGTTTCTTGACACTCTGCTAGCTTCTCTGCTGCAGCTGCTAATTCTCTCTCCTGGAAAATTATTAGTTATATATCTGTTTTTATCATCTGCCATTAGTTGAACAAAATATAAAAATTTTATACTACCTGACTCACCTGGTTACTTTGGGCATCCACAACGGCAACAGCGGTTTCAATCCTGGTATAATTAGCCAAAAGACAAATTAGATGCGAATTTTCACCTGATAGAAGTATTAAAAAAGCTGGGTTAATTACCTTTGTAATTGCTCTTGAAGATCTTTGCACCTTGCTTCAGTATCTTTGTGATTTTTCCTCTCTTCTTCAAGCTCGTTATCCAACGATACAATCTTTGACTCTAGAAGGTTGACCCGAGACTGCAAGTCAGCCACGCGGTTTTCAAGTGAGTTATACGACTCTGCCATACACTTAAGCTGTGTTTCAGACAACCCATTCAGCTTTTGAGCAGCGGTCAACTGAGATTTGACTTCAGATAACTTAAGTTCAGTTTCAGTCAACTTTGACTTCATTGTTCCAAGATTCTCATTACATGTAGAAAGCTCCATAACCATATTCTCTTTCTCCAATTTCAACTGCTCAAACTCCTCCAAAGAGCATTTCACCAATGACACGTTTAATTCAGAGGTCGGGACTGAATTTCCATCGTGAGGTATGTCTGGATCAGAAGTTGTATCGGAGAATTGAGTACAGCCGTTTGAATAGTCAACCTTATTTTCAGGTAATGCAACTTTGTCTATGCAATCAGGACTACTGGCTTCAGCATCGTTAACTTCATACCCTGCAAAACTGAACCGAAGCTCGCCAGCTTTACCAAGAATACCAGAAACACAATTTATAAAATCATTCAGATTTATTTTATTTCCTTCAATCTCAAACTCTTCAAGCTTCCGGAACATTCCATTCTCTTCTAGAGAAGTTCCCGTCACAGATTTTGCTTCCTTCACCAGTATTAACACAAAATCATAAATTTGGGAAATTGCAGTTGTCAATTCTTCATCTTTTTCTTTTTCGTTTTCTTTTTCTTTTTCACCAACATTACCTTGTACAACTCTGCTGATTTCTTCATAAAGTTTTTCTTGATCTGAATCTTTAGGTAATGAATTCAGTAAATCGGATATTTTAGATTTAAGATTCTCCAAAAGATCCGATTCAGTCTTTTCAGTGGCAATTGCTGAATCATTTGATGAACAAGCCAACTTCTCCATCTCCAAGAAATCATCCATAAGCTCCAAACGGTTTGCATTTCCAGATCTTTGAGGACTCTCGATGTTTTTATCTTTTTTGTTATGAGATAATTCAGAGATTAAGGCAGTAGCCCAAGATCCTGCAACGCTGACATCATCATCGTTACCTTCTTCTGAAACTGATGCCACACTTGGTGGGTTGCTTGCATTTTGGTTGATGCTGGTTTTCAGTTGAGAGTTTGACTGCAGTTGACCTTCCAAAGTTTGAAGTTTGCTAACTGTTTTAGCACATATGTTTCTAGAAGCTTGAAGTTCGGTATTACGTTTAGCCAAAGCTTCTTTCAACATCTTTGTTTCTTCTTCCATTGCCAAAAAGCGCTCTGTCAGCAAATCATTTTCTTTTTGATATTTTTGTATATCGTCAAGAGAAAAGTCAGGAATTGAAGAAAAGTGTGGACTATGTGGACTCGAGATAGCGATCGGGGTTGGGGGTTTGACCGGAGACCTTTTGACTCGTGTTTCACCATAATCACGGCCCAAACTATCAACTTCAAGTTTCATTTGGGCCAGTGCTGCAGGCCCAGGTAACTTCTTTCTTACAAGCCCACGTAATCTTTGGCACTCTGCTTCCAGTTTAGCAATTTTCTTCACCCCTTCCAAATGCTGCTTGTTTGCCACGTCAGCAGACCGTACACTCATATTTTTTTCTTCGTTACGAATTTCTAACTCTTTAGCAACTATATGTAACTCATATTTCAGAGAATTTATTTCCCTCTCACATGATTCAATGTTGCTTTTTAAAAGCTCAATCTCTGCTTCTGCCTGTGATTTCTCTTCACTCATTTTAATCAGCATGTTAGAACGCTCTTGTAAAGATCTTGAAACAGCAGCATTTTCAGCAGCAGCCCGCATGAGTTCTTGATCTAAATTTGCTATTTTGCCATCAAATTCGAGCTTCATTTTCTCAAACTGTTTTGTTTTTGCAAGTACAACATCGTGCACAGTTTGTTCATGTTCTTCTTTTAGATTTCTTATTTGACGCATGCATTCCTTTAAAGCACCATCTAAATGTGCGGCTCGATCTTCAGCAGTTAGTTTTAACAGAGTAACCGATTCTAGATGGTTCTTCAGTGTTGCAGCTTCTGCCTCCGCCTTTTCCCAACCTATAAAATTAAAATTTAAGAATTGTATACACTTTATGGTAATCATGATTAAAAATGAAGTATTTAACCATGATTAACAAACCTGAGACAGCCTCTTCAGCAACTTTAGAGTGTTGTTTGACCAGATTCTCCTGTGTGACAATCTCTGACTGGGCTTCAGAAAGTTGTTCATTCAGTTCCTTGACTTCATTTTCTAAATTCTTAATCTGATCTTCATACACCAATTGTTGATCTTCATATCTTTTCACTTGTTCATCATATGATTTGACTTGATCTTTGTATGATTTCACTTTATCTTCATATGAATTCACTTGATCTTCATATGATTTCACTTGATCCTCCAATCCAGTTAGATGTGAATATTGATCCACAGAAATTTGAACATAATTTGGCTTTTTGTAGCTATCTTGTTTCGCCTGAAATTCAATTGGTCACAAATATTTCACAAATAAGTATAAAAAGTTGCGCGAACAAACCTTGTCACCCTGAGAACCAGGAACACCAACAGAATCTGTGACTACAATTGTCTTGTCAGCACCAGACTTATCAGATGATTTCTTCTTCCAGGGCCAACTCCGGCGATCCATGGTCTACTATTGTACTGTACATAACAAATTATTAATTAATAAAATCAAGATACCATCACATAACATATCAAACCAAAATATTAAAGTTAACTGGTGGTTAATAATTCAGCAACAATTTGCTTTGATATTAAGACTTGTGTAATAATGTTCTTACCCATCATCAGAACTCAAATTATCATAGTTATAGGTTTGCATAGGCATTTATTGAGTTTCATAAAAGCATTCACTTTCATAAACGAGAGAGTAACTTTATCAAAAGGCATTTATGTTATTTACTATTTACCTTCAATTATTACATAGATGCAACAACTCAAGTAAAACCAAAAAACTGATCACAAATATAAAACAAACAAACCAATCCAAATAAAAAAAAATCTAATAACCAAACTTATTATTAGTCACAGGACATTACATCATTTGACAATATACCAATTTGGAATTATCTCAGTAACTGTATATAGATTACTTTTACCCCCTTTCAGAAGAACAGAAAAACTTTAAATAGTATCAAAGAACACATCCCATAAAATCAAATCATCCTATTCAAATCATAAAACAGATTCTGAATACATATTGTTGGCATGTGTCACTGACAAGTTAAGGTAAACAAATAATGTACTTGTGGGAATGAATTAGTTTAAACTATTTTTCTTAGAGAGAGAAGAAAATTACACAAAGATTAGAGTAAATACAATAATATATTTTATAAAGAAAACAAACCCTGCACAAGAACCAGGAAGATGATATTTGAGTCTTGACTGAAAACAAGGGCCTTTCTGCTTATGCAGAGCATTCAGAAACCTTAATATAGTAGCTAAAACATTATTAATTTTTTCATATTTAATAATCTTCATTTTCAGGGAAGGGAAGGATGGGTTGGGAAAAGAGAAAACAGATTAAGACAGACCACCAACAGCCCTAGAAAACAATGGCTTGGAATTGACATTCTACAAAAAAAAAACAAAAAAAAGCTTAAGATGAGAAGTGACAGTCTAAAATTAAAGGAATCCTATTCCTAATCCAACAAGAATGCATGCGGAGATAATTATCTCCACAGACAAATATACATACTTAAAAAAATAAAAAAAATAAAAAAGAATACCATAACATAAACGCCGACATCATTTAGGGGAAAATTAAATCTAATCTAATCTAATCATACTAACTAATTGAAATTAATTAAAATACTCCGGATTGTAGAACATATCATTTAAAGTCTTGTAAACATAATCAATCAATTCAAAGGCCAAACAGGAATCAACTTTCAGTAAAAAAAAATCTATCAAACCTGACCTAATTACCTGTTTAAAAAAAAAACCTATGTGATGTAAACTTAATTGTAGATTGTAATTCTTAATTTCTCATCATAAAAGGTCCAAATTCACATCCAGTTGAAGATCAGTAAAGTTGAACAAACACCGTATCGCCGACAACAGTAATCTAGATTTGAAGTAGCTAATAAGAAACAAAATAGAAATTGAGCTTGTAAAAAGTACCAAATTACACAACCTAATGAATCTAGAACTCGATTAGATCAATAGAAAACATATAGTCTCGAGAAAAGCGTAAATTCAAAAACCGATTAATAACTTGAGAAATAATTAAAGCTCGCAAACATCGAGGATAATCGACTTACAGCGGCAATGTAGGTCACCGTGAGAGGAAATGAAAGTGAGAGACGGAAACGATAAACGGATAAATCGATTGGTGAATTTTGTGCTTTCAGTTGCTGTTGCAATTGGAGATCCAAAAGCGAAGGTTATCTGAAATTGAGAGTCGTAATAGGTAAGAGAGATGTCGGTGGTGTACAACTAGTGGTCGCCGGAAGTTAGTGGTGGTGGTGGTGGGCTGCGTTAGGTGGTGCATAAAAACTCAGGGGGTTTGAGAAGCTCTTTAAAATACTGTTTTTGGAAATTTCAGATTCACCCTTATGAAAGTGGGAACTTTACTTTTGACCTTTTATTATAATTTTCGTACAATTTCAGTCTACTAAAATCAAGAACGTTGCTCTTAAACACTTTATTCTTAAAACCACTGTTTCGTTACCGAACCGCACCGGACCAGACGGTTTGACCGAAGACCAGTCTGATTATTTGAGCCGTCCGGTTACCGACCGGATCGGTGAACTAGACCTGGTGGTCAAACCAGATTTGCCATTTTTTATTTTCTTTTCAAATGTGATTATTTAATTAATTTAGTATTCAAAGTTAATGTTTTATTGAAATATCCATATGCCGTTAAATCTATAAATTGACTTCAAATGACAAAATATTTTTTAATTTTGTATCTACATACATAGTATTAGTATTAGTATTTATATTATTTATGACGTCATTCGCTTCTTCACTCGTTAGGTTCGGATGTCAGTTTCAAATCTTGAACTAAAATTGATCGATAGAAACGCATAAGTTGGAGGTAGAGGCCTGAGTTCAGATAGGGCGGTTCGCTTGAGTTGCTCAACCGCCCCTTGCTCGGTGCTCATGATGCGCTACGGAACATCCTTCATGTCGGGGGACCAAGCATGGCATAGCTAGCGGCATAGGAGCCGACTCGGCATCAGCGGCTTCATGCCGCACTGGAGTGATCCAATATGTGGTTCCGCACATTCCATCACTTCTCAACTAATAACGATGAAATAAAAAAATGATGTAACTTGGATTTTATGATATGACACATCCAGATAAATAAAGAGAATTACGTCAACAAATAATAACCGGTTACCTTTTCCTCATGCCACTGGTAACACATTTTTATAGGTTTGTTATATTAAAAGATAAAATATTTTAGCTCACTATAAATATAATTTCAGTATGTGTTAAGTTAAATATATTTTAATAATGATAACAATTTCAACAAACAAATGCAATAAAGTAGCAATACATTTTCATCTTCAGCTTGTTTCGTTAATTAAAGAATATTAGATTCATATTAACAATAACAAATTTTTCGACAATTTAAAATATATTTAATTAATGTCCACACATTTTTATTAGCTAAAAGTTAATATACAAGGCGTTTTGGTGATTACCCTTTTTATCTGTTTTTTTTTTTTTTGCACTTTGTACTAATTCATCAATATCAATTATTATTTTTATTATTATTAAAAGATATCTTGTATATATCTCGTACGGTAATCGAGCAAATTTATTTTGAAAATGTCACTTTAGCATCTAAAGTATTATGATAGTCGAATCATTTTTATATATAATATTTATGAATTTTAGAATCTAATTTTGTTGAATAAATTTATGTAGCAAACCCCAAATCATGTTTCAATACGTTTGTTATGTGGCCCTACCTCTGCCTAAAACTTATTTCTAAAAACATAAATAAATAAATGATCGTTCATTAAATGTCATGCAATTATTGTAGATAATTTTTAACGTTTGATATTAGATACACTTGTCTAAATATATTTCTAACATCATAAAATGATATACATTTCTAAATATTCACCTTATCATACTTTTATAACACAACCATAATTTTTTTACATATAATAGAATTGTTACACGTATTGGATCAATGTCGTCTATACATAAAAAAAAAATATAAGTCATACATCTAAATCAATGTTATTAAAATAGGATCAGATCGGCCAATCGAAATGGGCACCAAAACCCTTAATTGGCACTGGTCGGGCAAGCTGATATTTAACGAGTGAATGTTACAAAAATATTTGTGCCCAATTTTAGTGATTATGTTACGAAAATATTTGTTTGTCGATTATAAGACTTGAAACTTCAAGACATCTAATACACGTATGAAAAGTGTAAATTTCATTTTTGTTGTCAATGACAATCTCAGTAGCATAATGATCATAGATTTAAATTCGATTTACACTTGATTTCTACTCGATTTCGATTAAGCTATGTGTAATAGTTTCACTAAAAAGTGAAAGTGTGTAATGGTTTTATTGTCCACATATACACAAACACATATACATATACATAACACACACATCTGTCGTGCCCCACGCTCGTGGTTCAAACCACATTTGTGCCTATAACGCCCCGTTAACGCCCACAGGGTGGTGTTTCACGCTCAGAAAGGCTTGTGTGGATGAGGGTGAGAGCCCATTACGGAGGGCCTATACGTTTCTCAGTTTTGTTCAAAAACATGATTTTGAGCGAAAACAAAAGTGAATTGAGAGTAAACCGATTATAATTATGCTACTAAGACTGTCTTTGGCAATAAAAGTGAAAGTTATTACTAATATCGATCAGAATGTGAGTATGAACTATTATCGGGCTATGAGTTATAATTTAGATAATAACATAACAGTATAATATATATATATATAAGGGAAGGTTCCGCTTATAAGTGACTTTTCGCTAAGAAATCAAACAAGTTGGGTCAAATGAATTCCGATTGAACTAATTACAGCGGCGTTAGAATCGGCTCGTCGAAATAAAGCCTAGAGCTAAACACTAAAAGCTAAACACTAAAGTTAAACCCAAAAAAGTTAACCACTCAACCCCCAAAAACCTAAATCCTCCAACCCCCAAAAAGCTAAACCTAACACCCCCCCCCCCCCCCAAAAAAAAAAAAAAAACCTAAATCCCCCCAACCCCACCTCCAAAAACCTCGATGAGCTGGTTTCAAAGCCGCTGGAATTAGCTCAATCGGAGTTCGTTTGACCCAGTTTCGGTTAATAAAAAATCATTTATTAGACTTATTAGCGAAAATTCACTTTTTATTTGAATCTCCCCTATATGTATATACACATTGAAAATTAATTATAACGTCATTCAATTTTTTGTCTGGTTAAATCGATCCGATATGAACCATTAGTGTGGTCAGCTTGATAACCGGTTCGGTTTTTAAAACTGTATGTAAAGTAAAACGCCAACACGTACGGTGTACAAAGTTATGACAACATATACATATGTGAAGTAGTTTTGGTATGTATCCGGATTCGTCATTAATTTTTATAGTACAATTACTTAATATACTTCATTTCCGACCTCATCTCTTCCACATCTACCAACTTAAATACCTTTTTTTTTTACCAACAACAATGAGAAATACTCATAGAAAAACTAGCAGGAAACTAGCAAAGACCCCGAATACACACAGGCCAAAGGCAAAAACCAAGAAAAAACACCCAAATACACCAAAAAAGCAACTAAGAAGGACTAATCAAACGCCTAAAGTAGGGTTTGCACACCAATCATCCCATGCACAGTGAGACTTATCGCCTCTCGCAACCATCCACGAATACGCTTGGACAGTTATCTCTTCCACCATTTTTTCCACATAAATGCTTTTATTTGAAAAAATCCATTGATTCCTAGTCTTCCATATCACCCAACAAGTGCAATATCCAATTATAACCCGAATTTTTTTGATTTTTTTCGATCCCGGAGCTACCATTATGAGCTTAAGCCGATCCAATATAGAAGCCGATCCAGAGACATCCAAGTCAAACCACTTAGAGATTTTGAACCAAGTACCCGTAGCAACCGGGCATCTAACAAAAGTGTGATCTTCGGTCTCGTCCTCTAACCGGCACAACGCACAGCTCCCTGATGTAATAGGGACACCCCTTGCCCGGAGAGCAGTAGCCATCGGCAAACGAGACTGGAGGAGCCGCCAAATAAAGCATCGCACCGAAAGAGGAACCCAATTTAGCCAGTTCATATATACCCCAGCCTACTGCCACTATTTATCTTCCAACCATTTTCTACAAGACGCGGTTGAGAAGACACCCGAAGGATCGGCCCTCCACACCCACATGTCCGGCCCATCAGCGAAGCAATAATCCTTGATCATTCCTTTAATCTATTTAATTTCAACCTTCATATAATTAGAGACTGACCCTCTTTTCCAGTCCCACGAGAAAGTAACGTTCCCACAAGGCAAGCAAGAAATGCGATCGGCAATGAGGCATTTTTTGTTACGATCGATGATGTATAGGGACGGGAACATTTTTCTGAATGGAACACAACCAAACCAAGCTAAGTTCCAGAAGGAAGATTCCTTTCCATCTCCAATGCGCCTGCGGATCAGATTATTAAGGAAGGAGCCAACATTTCCGAGATCTTTATCAACCGAGGTGATTGTTACCCAGTTGTCTGCCCGATTTTTGCAGTGAAGCGAGTTGGGGTCTTCCATTGTGGTCTTGTGAATAGCTTTGATGCAGCTAGCCCACAGGCTATTAGGATCCTTTATAGCCTTCCACTTCCACTTAGTAAGCAAGGCGTAATTCATAGATTTGAGCCCTCCCACTCCTAACCCGCCCCTCCTTCTCGGTTTAATAATGTTATCCCTAGCTACCCAATGAATTTTCTTATGCGAGTTGGCTCCACCCCACAGGAAACACCGCCGAATGGATTCTAATTCTTTTATTACTTTGTTAAGGGCTTTGAACATTGATAGGAAATAGAGTGGTATACTACTCAGAACCGCTTTAATCAATGTGAGTCTACCACCAAATGATAATGTTTTAGCTTTCCAAGAGTTGAGCCTTGACTTAAGCTTGGCCACCACTGGTGCCCAATTTCTAGCTAGCCTCATGTTTGCGCCAATCGGAAGCCCCAGGTGGGAAGTGGGGAGGGATTCTAACATACACCCCATGATGGAAGCAAACTCATTACCCTCCTGTACCGAAGTCCCAACACCAACCAACTTACTTTTGTTATAATTTATCTTGAGACCAAAAACAAGAAAAAAACATCGGAGGATACGTTTTAGATTAAGGATATTTTCTTTATTCCATTCCCCAATGAAAAACACATCGTCCGCATACATCGAAAGAGAGATAACCGGGCCGTTATTTGGGAGCTTCACACCTTTGAATAACCCCTTATCTGAAGCTGTTTTAATCATTGCCGACAACCCTTCCATAGCCATAATAAATAAGAAGGGAGAAATGGGGTCTCCTTGTCTCACCCCCCTTTCTAACGGGAATTCGTCCGTTGGGGAGCCGTTGACAAGGACAGAAGCACGGCCCGACTTGAGGTATCCCATAATCCAGGCTCTCCAATTAGGACCGAAGCCCATTTTGCCCATTATTGAGTCCAGAAACACCCAATTAACAGAATCAAAAGCTTTAACAAAATCGACCTTGAAGAGCATTAATTTTGTTCTAGATTTTTTTGCCCAGCATTGAATGGTGTTAACTAGGATGTGCCAGTCAAAAATATTTCTCCCTTTTACAAAAGCCGTTTGCTCATTCCCGATCACCGAAGCAATTACCCGTTGGACACGCAAGGCGAGCAATTTTCCAAGGGATTTTGCCATTATACCAATAAGAGAGATAGGCCTGAATTCATTTATCGAAACCGGATCACTCACTTTTGGAGCTAGCGTGATGAATGAAGAGTTACAACCCTTGGCAATGGATTTCCTAGCCTCAAAACATTTGAAAAACCTCATAACTCTATCCTTTAGAATCGACCAAAATTTCCTAATGAATTCAAAGGAAATACCTAAACTTAAATACCTAATTACTAATTATTTCAAGTGGTCATTCAATTATCGTGTACCCTCAGAGATTACTCCTTTCACGTTCAAGTGGACCTATTTCCGATTTGTTCTATATCCATCTAATCTTGCTTTCACTACAGCTTTCATTCCATTTAACCCTATTTACGTCAGCTAGTTAAATATTAGTGGTTGAATTTTTAAGCATTAAAATGTCATTTAATTTCTTTAATTAGTGATAAATGAAGAGTGTAAGAGGAATTTATCACAAATGAAATGTCTACTGTAACTTTTTATTTATTCTAAAAATGTTATAAAATAGATATTGTAAAGCTTGAAGGATCACAAATAGTTAATGTATCTATGGACCTAATTTTGTTTTATTAAAGTCTATAAACTTGTTTAAAAAACATGTAATTATGAAATCAGCGGTAAATGTAAGTTACTGACACACGTAAATGCTATGTAGACGAATTTTAGATCAAAAAGATTATCCATATTTGTCATTTCACTCACTTTAAGCGACATTTTTTCGGATTTTGACTAATTTAAAGAGTAACAAATTATTTTATATGTATATTTTTTTTATAAATACATATACTATAAACAAGATTAGAGATTTTATACATCAAAATTAAGTAGAGAAAAATTTTCATTTAAAAATGTTTTGATGATATACTCTCTCTCAAATTGGGATGTTAAAGCATCCACATATATGTTGGGGGTGTGTTTTCAAAAGTTTATTCTAGTTGCAATTGAAATATATAAAAATGTATATTCTTGAATATTTATTAGGTCTTTTATTATTATAAAAGGGATTTTACTTTTAAAACGATCTACTACTATTTATATTTTATTAATGTAACAGCTTTAAATAATTATTATGTGTGACAAACAATATATATGGAAAGTAAACTATCGATGTCTTTAGAGTTAAGTAAGTAATATAATCTTTACAATATATCATAATAAATAGTAAAGCCTAAGTAATTAAATCAAAACAAAAGGCCAAGTGGAATGAAGATGGTCTTTAAGGGTCGACTTCTTTTATTAATTTTCTGATTCCACTAATCGCCATTTTCTCAATATACAAGAAGCAACATGGATATGGATCGTGTTGACTCTCGTTTATAAAATGATATGGTATGCCTGATTATATCAAAATATATATCCTATACGTTCATATTTGTCGAACATCTTATATACATTTTACGGTATATCTCGTAAGATAATTCACCAGTCAGTCAAAGCACGTTAGCTAGTGAGATGATAAAATTACTTTAGTGACATAAAGAACTTGCATTAAAGTAACTATTAGCAGTCAATCTCTTCTACAAACACTTGAAAAATATCAAAATAAATAATAAAAAAAAAACAAAATATATTTTTGGTCCTTAGTATGATACCAACCCATAAATACATATTGGTCCTTTAGCAGATAAATATTATCTTTTCTCGTACAACTAAAAAAAAAAGAACGAACCCAATAGTTGACTTAGTTTTCGCATTTACACAGGCTCCGGGAGGGGCCGGTCGCTTTTAGATTAAAAAAAAGACCAACTACTTAAAAAATTACATATCTTAAAAGAGACAAAGCACATAAAATGACCAACTTCACATGAGGGGAGCGAAGTGCCCATTAGCCATGTGTAATGTGTAAATAGAAAGGAAAAGAGAAGTTTCGAGCTTTATACTTGAGGGGTGAGAATTGGACTAGCTTAATAGATTAAGGAGTAGATGGTAATATGAAAAACAGTTAAAAGACAGTGGGAGGGAATAATCATGGTTAGATTTACCTTTATATATTTATATAAAATTAAATAAATACATCTCAACAAGAATTAATTTTATAGTGGATGGAACGATCATGGTTAGATTTATCTATTAATTAAAATAAAAAAGACCACAAACATTCTTTGCATCGTATGTGCATTCATAATTACTGAGATAATTTTTTTTCAGAATTTTCAAATAAATCTTTAATTTTATAAGTTTTTAAGATTTTACCGGACAAATAAAGTATTTCTTAATAAAAAAAATTAAAACTATGCACACTTACAACCATATATATTTCATACAAATATACAAACAGTGTATATATACACACTCATATATATAATGCTTATAAATGGAAACTTGTAAATTACTCAGTTTCTAATTGGTTTATTTCAAAAGAATATTATAATCCTTAATTCAGAAGAGAGCTTTTAAAATTAATTGATGTTTTTCTAGCTTTACCTACACCTTGTTCATATTTATTTTTTTATTAAACCAATATAAGAGTTTATATGACAGATTTATAAATTCACATATTCAATTTAAATTCTACATTTCTTTATTTAGACATGACTTGGACATCTGATCTTTATGTTTTGAGAAAGACAACACTTAAAAAAACAAAAACAAAAACAAAAACAAAAAAAAAACTTAGATGCATACGTGTATGAGAAAGAGCACACTCGATCTCAATGAACACATTAGACAAGAAGCTTTAAGGGTGGCCGACTGTACATGGCTCACGTTCTAAAGTAGGCCTAAATGTTTCTTGTTTAAGTATTGGAGGTTGATTAATATATATAAAAAAAGTTTATAAATTTATTATTAATTACACGTTATAGGAGGGTCTAATAACTCTAGTTTTTTTGTTGAAATGATATTTTAGCTGAAAGAGTATTTTAGAGGTGGCGTAATAAGTCAAATTGTTTATCAATTAAGTTAAATTATATTTATTCTTTTATCTGTATTTTTAGAAAACAAAAAAAGAGATAGACTACGCGATTGGTGAATGCAATTAGCGTCTAGTATGGTTGTGTATATATAAAATGAACATCAAAATTCAATCATAGTTAATATGTAAAAAAATATGGAGTTACGGTTTCTATTTGTGTATATATAAAATGAACATCAAAATTCATTTTTACGAAGAGTGCAAAAGATCACACATTATAAATTGAGAGATATTATCAAATTGTTGCAACCAAGTAGAGAGAAGAACTCTCACCTTTTTTGTCAAGAAAATTTAGAGATTAGCATTTTTTTTTTAATTTTTATTCACAAACTTCATCTCTTTTCTTTTTCTATAAAGACAAAAAAATATTAACCCGGTGATACCCCAGGCGTGTGAGTCATCTCCGACGTTACATACTGTTTCGGTTATTGTATCATGAGAAACATACACGTTTGTCTAGGAGATGACGTAAAATTTGTTTTAAGTGAAGTGTATTGAATATGTATCTCAACCAAAACAATCGTTGTAATCGAAGAAAAAATTAAAGATTCAACCTTAGTTGTTTGTCATTGTGTTTATTATAAATAGGAAAGTAGTTAAGTAGTAAGCTTGTGGTAGAAGGGAGGTATAATTTGTCATTGTGTTTAGCTGTAAACGAGTCTAATTGTCAAATGGACCACCGTCACTTACGTGTACAGCTCACCACTCGAGTGTGACCCAACCATACCCTGCGCTGCCGCTGCAGGGAAACCCACCCTCATCTATTCAATATTACATTATTACCAAATCTAAAACCAATTTTTTATTGATTTTAAATGAAACAGTAACACTTTAAAAAAAAATAACATTCTTTTTTCTATTTATTTTTAATTATTAACATTTCTTTTATTATTTAATAAAACACGGATTTCTTAGCTAGTCTTTTAATTATTAATAAAAATTATGAAAAATATGTGATTTCCTTAAAACAAATATTGATTTTTTAACTTACACAAAATGAACATGACATTTCGCTGAAACATCCAACAGAGAGTGCAAATTTGTTGATCACGTAGATAACTCAGGGATGTGATACGTGATGGGCGGGTTAATCTAATAAAAAACTTTATAAAAAAAGCATTAAAAAGTCAAGCGTTTTGCTGGCGAGGGTGTGGCGTGTTGAGTCAAGACCTCGAGATGATCGAAGTGGCGTTTGACTCGGAAACAACCAAAACGTTCAATGGTCTGGGCTGTGTCGTTGGAGACAGAACAAACATCCAAGATCCATGATGCAACGTCCAACTGTGAAGTCTCCTGCATCGACGCGTGAGCTAAAATAGAAACAAATGTGTGCGTATGTACACGTGCACCCTTCATCCATATATCGTTTCTAACTTTTGAGAGTTACACTACAAACCCTTGACTAATTACAATTACACAAGACACTCTAAACTTAATTTTTAATTTAATTATATTTTTAATTCGTTAACTTTTATCCAAACTTGTATCACACAATTAAGGCTAACAAATTAGACTAATGGTATCTTGGTGTGTTAAGTGATGCCTCATCCGCTAGAGGTCAAGGGTTAGAGTGCCGCTGTAGACTGTAGAGTAGAATTATGGGCAAATTAGATGTGTGTGAGTTGTTATTTAAAAAAAAAGAAGATAAAACACGTATTTGAATTCATTTGAGGAACCTTGATTCAAGATAATTTTATAATAGCTATTGAAAACAAGCTTTTATTTGCCCCTATGCATGCACAAGTTATTTGTTTGATACTCATAAAGCGAGATCTCGAATGAGATATGTACTCATGAATAAAGGCATTGCAGTTTGAATTTTTTTTCAAACAAACAATTCTTGCAACATCTTAAATACTCAGGATTATTATAATATTTTTAAATATCCCTATAAAAAAAATATTTACTTCTCTCCATTCTCTTGTTCTCTCTTAAACACACACAAAACTATTGATATAATTAAAATTAAAGTTTTCTTTTATCGTTTACTTAAAAGAAAAATACAATCTTATATTTAACATATATTTGCCATTTGTCAACAAAAAGGAAAACAATATATCTGTTTTATTTTAGTCCTCTATAATTAAAATTAAAGTTTCCTTTTTTTTTTCTTTAATGTAATATTAACTGAAAATAAAACTAAACATTTCATTCCTACATGTACATGTATTTCTCGACAAATAAATTAAATAAAACAAAATCTAGAACAAAACAACATTTTGTGTTATCATAGTCAAATCTAAAGTTTGACATTACAAAACAAACTTATTTTAATTTTAATAATAAGAACTTTGTTTAAATAAAGTCGTTAACGGAAAAAAAAAACGAATGAAGTACATTAAATTATTATTATTCATCATGTAATAAAGACTACTCATAAGAATGGTGAAGCAATGAGCACATCATTTTCTTTAAAAGAAAATAGATGAATAACTTTAGTCCATAACTGTCGTCGGTTGTCTTCTATGAGAAGAAAACACATTTATATGATCATTTCTAAAAAATATATCATATCTTAAAAAGGTAATTTATCTCATTGTTATGGTAAACTACTAACAACAAATCATTAGAAGTTTAGAACCAATAGACACTTATGAAATTGTTTTGTAAAATGCTTTTAAAAAGAATAGTGAAAAAAAAAATTATATTTGTTTATTTTATTAAGCTCGTCTACCTAACTAAACTATTTTAGATAATTGGATTAATTTGACTATATTAAATCTTAGAAAAGAGGGTTAATTAATTTTTTTATGTTGTAAATTAAGAATTCACAATTAAACGACTAAAGATTTTTCTTCATTTAGACCTTTCGCATCGTGTCACGAACCGCCCATAGGGGGATGCGGAAGAGATAGGAGAGGAGGGCCGCTTGCATACATGGCAAGGAGAGAGTAAGGACTAGGGGCCATACGTGCAAAAGTGTGCGCCAGTGCAGAGAAATGAGAGTTTGTAAGAGGGGAATGAGAGAAAAGGTGACTCTTGTAAAGAGGATGGCCAATGGGCAACGTCGACGTGAGGGCGCATGTGCCTCACCCAAGTTCACGAAGGTTTTAGAATGTTTTTTTATATTAATATGGTTTTGATAGTCGTATTATTTTTTTTAACAATAATTTTTACTCTTAAATAACACTTAAATCTGTACATGCGGGATTCGAAGGACAATTATGAATGCCACTAAACTATAAAGCCACAAACAATAGTCGTATTCTGAATAAATAAAAATAACAAAATACCTTATGTATTTCATCTGTCGGTGATTCAATGTCTAAATAAACTATTTTCAATAATATGAAGACAAAATAAAACGATTACCTTTTTATATTGCTATACATCATTTATTTGCTTGTCCTTGAAACACTTGGCACCCACAATATTAATTTGCGTGTCTGGATTAGGGTTCTTGTGAAAATAGTACATCGTCTTGCATGATCATTAATATGCTATGTCAAAAATAAACACTGACAACAATTTGGCATTTTTCTTCTTTTCAATCCCCACAATTCCTGACTTTTACACTCGTAGGGATTTTATCAAATTATATGTTACATATACGGATAATATTTTTTATCTAAAATACGTACAAAGTACATAATTTAACACTTTGAGATATTTATTTGTTGCACCAAACAAATAAATATTTTAATCTTTTAAAATATACATAAATAGCCAAAGAGGTTGTGGTGTAGTGATTGAGGTGAGGCCTGAAGTCCCAAGGGACCCGGGTTCAATCCCTGCCACCACCATTAATTTCTGCGGCATCGCAAATGAGGCCTTTTAGGCTGATGCATCAGGGTTTTACCCACGCCGATCCAAGGTTCGAGCCTCGACTCTCCCTCAAGCCCGGAAGGGGCCGTATTGGGTGGGGTTTTTCCTTGAAAGCTCTCAAACTCTGACACCAAGTGGGCCCGGTTAAGACAACATATTGGCCGGAGTTGGACGAGGCTCTCCCATGTGACGGGGGGGTGCGACGTCACAACATTCAATGTTCGCCTTTCAAAAAAAAATATATATATACATAAATACTTAAAGTGAACTAGACCCTCTTTAAACTACTTATAAACCGACAAACACAAAGCATACTTGTATTGTATCTAATAATTGTGTAAAGTGAATTAGGCAGCCCAACTAAAGTCTTTGCAAGTAAGTCATGTGTGCCAAAAATCAATATAACATTTTAAAGTGTATGGTCGGTTACAACCGCTAATGAAAATTAGGTGATTACTACTGTTGTTTTAATGATCCAAATCAAGTGTTGGTCGCCATGCATTGGATCAAATCGTGTGCGTGACTATGGAATTTTATTTTTGAAGCATAAGTCTAAATGAGTCTATTATGTGTATGAAGGCGTGGAAAGTTTAGTACATATTTCCTGAACCGTGAAACCATACCATAGGTAATGGTCAGGTTTGGTTTGATTTTAATACTCAACTGTTCTGTTCCGGATTACAAGGATCAAAAATCGTTATTAACAGTTTGGTTCTCTGTTTGTTCTAAAAACCGTCAAAATGAAACGTGAATACCCTTACTCCTAATCCCCATCACCCCCTAATTACTGGCACCTAGTACATAATACATAATACTTTCAGCCTAGCTAACTTATATTAGAAATATTAGAGGTGTTATAGTAAGAGAAAATCAAATATCATAAGGAATATTAGGCATATACTAATTGTCATGTTAGAGAGTGGTCTCAAACATGTATTTTAGTTTTGAATAATTTGAAACATTATAACAATATTTATTTTACTTGACTTGACATATTAGACATAGTTATTTTATTAGTATTTATTATGTTCTATATTAGCATCTTTAAACTTACTTATTGTAAAACTTCCATAGTTTATCATAATTATGGTAATAATAATGGCATACGATTAACGGAGATCAGTTGGCTTTTATAGGTGATGAAAGTGAAAAATAGGTTGCATTTATACGTAAGTGTTTCTTAGAGAACAAATATTAGAGGTGAACCGACTTTTGAAATCTCAACCTCCACTACAAGAATTTTAGGCAGATTCGTCGACTTTTAGCGACGACATGTCGTCGCTATTGCCTTTCTCGACGACATGTCGTCGCTAATTGTCTCGTCGGCAAAGCCACGTCGAGAAAGGTTAAATTGTCGTCGCGAATTAGTCGTCGGCATAGATTACCCTTTTCTCGACGACATGTCGTCGAGAAAGGGTCGTCGGAAAAAGATTTTCACAATTAAAAATTAAAGATAAAAAAAAATTAAAATACCCCTTTAGCGACGACATGTCGTCGAGAAAGGGTATTTTAATTTTATTTTATCTTTAACTTTTATTGCACAATTTATATCTGGGTCACCCTTTTACCGACGACATGTCGTCGGTAATTGTTTAAATCTAAAAAAAAGTTTTACAAATTTTAATAAATTTCCAGATTTTTCTAAATAACAATTCAACTAATAAACTGGAAAATCTTTTCATACATTTTAAACCATTCAAATAATACATAAAACATTCCACAAAATATGCAAACGTGTCAAGTTAATACAAACCGTTCAAAATAAATGTTACAAAGAGATTAATATATTAAACATCACCTCTTCTGTATGACCTAATAAAATTCAGGTGAGTATGTGACCTAATTTTCACCGACCGCGCAAGGAATACAAGGTGGATATTTATCTGTCATCAGGAGTGATGTTTTGTAAGCATTGATCTTGAAATGTATGCCCACATGGAAGAATTGCAACTGGTGGTGGCACCGCAGGTTGGGACACCAGGCCTGCTGATGTTAAAGCAAGGTCCCTCTTTCATAAAAAGCACTTGTATCCACTCAATTTAGAAGTTGCATTAGGACCTACGAACAATCAAAGTCATTACCATGAAAGAAACAGTTCAAACGAGTCGAAAGTCGCACTACTTTTTTCATGCATATAACCTAGAAAATTGCGTAACACGGATATTTGCAATGTCATGATGATATACTGCTATGCTAATCATAGAATTAATAAAATTAACATCACCAAGACAAGTATTTGATTGTTTTTTCTTGAAGTTATGCATGAATTTATGGTAAAACCACAGAAGAAAGGGTGAGAGGAGATCACAATAATAAGATTCAATAACTCTTGAAATCAACAAGAATATTATTATAGCAATTAGCAGTCCATACGGAGTAAGAAGGCAGACAAAAAAGGAAGATATATAGAAGAACAATTGTACCTGAAAGTTGATGTGAAAGCTTGTTTTATAGGATATCAGCAGCCCACAAGGAGTAAGAAGGCAGACATAGTGACAACAACAAGGATTTCTTTTTGTAACCTAAGAATGCCACCAATATAGACAATCATAACTTTGTAAATTATAAAGATGAATGCCATATAGTTTGTAAGTTGTAACAGATTGCACCTTATATATTATTCAATTTATATTGGTACATCAGCAAAGCCCAACCGAATCAACTAATGTAGACTGTAGAAAGCTTCCGTATTACAAGTATCAAACATAGAAATAGAAGACTTAGTTAACACTGTTTACTAACAGAGCTTGAAAGAATAACATGACAATAGAGTTTATTATATTGGTTGTGTTAACATGACAATATTGGTTAACATTTGCCAAGTATCAAACATAGAAATAGAAGACTTAGTTAACATTGTTTACTAACAGAGCTTGAAAGAACGAGTATGTGCTGCATTGTTTAAATTCTGATTTGCCAAGAGATTATATGTTGAAACAGCAGGTATAAATTGAACATTAATAGCAATTTGTGAACCCCCCCAAGTGTCAAATTTCTAATTTGATAAACAAACATGATAGATACAGGGCTGTTTTTTTTTACCAAGTGTGATACAGGGATGTCATACCATCAATCCCTAATTTGATAAACAAACATGATAGATATTAGAAACTTCGGATTATGCAATATTTATAAGGAAAAAGAATTTATAACATATAGATTTAGAGACCCACAACCGAGGAGAATGGGGGGGGGGGGGGGCAATGGATAGGGGACATACGAAAATTATGCATACCTAAAATTCATAAAGAAATCAAGCGATTTTAAGACACAAAAGAAACAAAATATATATAAAAGAAACACACTAATAAAGACATTAAAGGTATTTAAATGACAAATGAATTTATTTCCTGACTTGACTTACCAACCATTAGCAAGATGGAATACCAGCTGATACGGACAAGATGGATTAAGGTTGATCAACTTAATTTCCTTTGGTCAAATACTTGCTTGTGCCTACACCATACAAACAAACATGAAATAAAAGAGCATGAATCTAATTAATTAAAGCAGAAAGAGATGCAAAATACATAAAAAGCTGCAGTTTTATGGGCATGAGGATAAGGATGGGTCTTGGGGGGCACCGGTGGCGTCATCTTTTCCATCATAATAGCCAGGGCAATTTCACACACCAATAACACACATAAGAACCTGAAATTGTGTGTGTAACTACTAATGACACACAATATTATTTAAATGTTTGAATATTAATAAAGAAGCAAATAATGGATGTAAAACTATTCTGTCAAAGTTGATCAAAACACCCACTTTGTTCCACAAGGGATATCCCTCACCTATATATAATCATCATGGACAAAATTCATCTTAATGAAAAGGACCAAAGTCACATGTTCTACAACATATATAAGAAATTCTTACCAAATCTGTCTGAAGGGTCACCTGAACAGGCTCATAATGGGTTATTAGAGGTAATTTCAAATGGAAACCATATAAAATATTTAAATAAATAACCTCATCATCAATTGCTAATATAAAAAAAACAAAAATTACCTTGACACTAGCTATGACTTCAGTTTTACCCATCTTAACTCTAGCTGAACCATTTGCCTGCCATTAATTATCAGAAATCTTAGAAACAAAAAAAGCTGAAATTTGTATCAAAATAAAGAACAAGTTTACTTGAGCAATGACTCCGGTTTCCACCAATATCGGCCGGTAAGTTAATCTTTTCCGGCCATCAGTGCGAAGGTCTTGAGCAATTCCACCTTTTCCGACCTGCAAACACTAATAACATCATACCCATCATCAATTGCTAATATCAATAACCTAATCCCGCATTCTCGCCTGAAAATTGAAAGAGGGAATTGAAGGAGGAGAAAACCCTGGATCTGGAAATTATTAGAAGAAAAAGGGAAGTAGGAGTACTTGTAAAAGAGGCCCACCAATCCACCGTGTACTCGCATCCTCCTCCTTAGACAAAGCAACCTATACAAATCGATCTGCTGCGTTATTGAAGAATCGGTGGAGGTGGTGGTGAAGGGGCCGAGAGGAATTTGATATGATGTGGAAAAGGGGGAGAAATGAGGTATTTTCGGTTCATCATCAAAGTATATTAGCAGGTCATACCGGTCTCGACGACCTGACGTCGAGATTGAGTCAAGTTTTTATTTAATTTAATTAATGTAATTATTAAATAAAAAATATTTTTTTATTAAATACCTATCTCGACGACATGTCGTCGAGAATAGCTAATTTTCATAAATAAAAAATAATAATTATTCCACCGGGCAAAAAAAAAATGAAAAAAAAAAAAAATTCTCAATTACGACGACATGTCGTCGAGAAAAGGTGTGGATGAGCGCCAAAACTTTTCAGTCATTCCCGCTTGACCATCAACGACGACATGTCGTCGAGAAAAGGTGAAAAAAGTCAAAAAGTGCAAACCGACCATCTACGACGACATGTCGTCGGGATTGCACGACCAAAAACGACGACATATGTCGTCGGTATTGCCCCGACGAAACTGCCAACTTTTCTTGTAGTGCTCATTGACAACAATGGTTCCTTGACAAAGATGGCTTATATCTTCACAATGTTCATATAGATCTCACGATTTCTACCGGAGTATGGTTTGACTATGCACCTTTAAATTATTATTATTATTATTATTATTATTATTATTATTATTATTATTATTATTATTGTATTTGATATTTGTCTTTATTTTCATGTCACTATACATTGTTTAGATTGATGAAATCTTATGATGGTTTAAGCTAGATATGTAAACGAATCGAACGTTAAGTGAATCATTTGATTAGAAGTTTGTTTATGTTCATCTATTTAATAAAGGAACATGAACACAAACTTTTGTTCATTTAATTAAACGAATAAACATGAACATATGTCTTGTTCGTTCATTTGCGTTCATGAATATTTAATTGTTTATTTACATTCGTTCATATCCATTCATTCATTTAGTTTGTTTAAATATTCAATCAAATTTCTTATCACTAATATTAATTTAAAATCGATATGATTTTCATATTTTAAAACCTTTTGTTTAGATTTATTTGTTTATTTTTGAAATATTGGATGTAATGATGATGATGTTTTATACTTTAATTTGTATATTCACATTTACTTAAAATTTATGTTGGTTTATATTAGTTTATGTTCATTTGTTTTCGTTTATATTCGTGAACTGTTCATTTAAAATGTTAACGAACGAACATCGTGTTTGTTCGTTTGTTCAGTTAGAGTTAAACGAATGGACACGAACAAGCCTCATGTGTGTATTTGTTCGGTGCGTTTACATGCCTATCAACCTATTTTGACAACTTTAATCCTCTACTAAACTAAATATTTGTGTTTTTTCTCCACCAGCGTTTCTTTTTCACAAAAAATATATATTTCAAACAAGCAGTGTAGGTTACAAATGTTGCATTGTTAATGTTGGTTGCTAAATTAATAAAGTGAAAACAACTTTTAAACACTATCAACTTAACAAGAGACAAGAAGGTATGTACATAATAAAACAATTATTTATTGGGCAATTGCATATATCCCCCTCTAAACATGTAAACTTGTATATTTTCCCAAATCAGCTTGAAGAGTATCATACATTATGCATTAAAAACTTGTGTTTTGATGAAATATGTAATTTTAGAGGTTTAGAAAGGGATATAGACAATTCCCCCATTATTTTATAAATAAATCTATTAATAATTTTATTCAAAAATCTCCCCACACTTGTTAATGACAATCTACAACACATGCAGATTAATTTGATTTATCATATGATAATGAACATGAACACACGAAAATAAAGTGATCCTTAAAGTTCTTTTATTCCTGGTGACTTCAAGCTTGGAAGGATGTTTAAAATCACCTCTATTGTTGTTATTGAGTTTATATGGCATCCTCATTTATTTCCTTTGAATGAGGCTATGTCAATTTAGACAAATGCTAATTATGATTTTCAAGCTTTTGTTCTTAGCTTCAAAAGTAAAAAATTTCTGTGTTGGCTCTCCATTGTCCATTCTATGTATTTCCACATATGTGAATTAGTTCATGTTAATTACAATGCAAATGAATCTATAGAAAATGGTAAAAGAAAAAAACAATAACTTGCAATGAACAAGTCTTTTTTAAAGTTTCATATTCGAAAAAAGACAAATTTAATTTTTTTTTCAATACTTAAATATGCACAATATAAGGTCCAAAATATGAATAAATTCATGTCAGTGCACCTAAATGTGCACAATCAGGTCCAACCTAGTCTAGGAATATGATACTTCATGTCATTGTTACACGTTTAATTTGAAACAAATGGTCCATAATCGGGTCCAACCTAGACTAGGAATATGACAAACTATGAAGAGGATCTAACATATAGCATTCTCATAATAATTTAAATCTAGGTTACATTTTCCGAAATCTAACCACTAAATAATATTTTTTGACAAAAATATATATATAACATGATCTTATCCAGGTTAACACAAAAAGAATATAACAAAGATAATATCAGATTCGTTTACACGGTTTCCAAGAAAATATTTTATTTTTAAAGAATTGTTAATGTCCAAGCCTAAGTTGTTAATTTTTAACCACGAGAAAGTATAAGTATGGACAAACGAATCCTTTCACTTGATGCCAATGTTCTACTTCCATCAAGAAACATATCTGTGCAAACCAACAACCTTCGATCAGAGTTGGTGAAGCATGCACACTTTTTGTTTCTTTCCATACTTGCACATATAATAATAATATAATTATGAATTAAATTTTTATAACCCAAACTATTATCTATTTATTAATAATAATCCATACTAATAATTTGAATAGTGATGTTTCTAACTTTTATTTCGTATTAATCAAGTAGCATAATCGTCAAATATTTACACTTGATTTTGTAGGTTTCTTGATTTCGTATGATCTCCTGAATAGCTTTCTGAATCGTGTGTATATTCACTTTCAAATTATAGTATTTCGCCAGTACTCAAAATTTTCAATCTGATAAACAAAAAGAGTTTCTTAAGAACGAGATGTGATTTTTTGAAGAAAAAAAACAAAGTTGTGATTCGTTATTGAAACAAACTGATTGAATCCCTTTATATAGGGAACAAACCATCACAATGACTAAGTTTAATAGTTGCAACTTTTCACGAAAAGATATGATAATTGGCTGTTATGACCCACGTAACCGCTGCAGTTACATTAGTAGAAACTTCAGTAGGCAACACAATTAGTAGGTAGTAACTTTACCATCAACAGTAACTTTCCAAAGTGCATTTTTGCTACTGATTTGCAACCGATGATCAATTACTAACGATCATCATTTTTAAGCAATTTTCACCAAAAAGACAAATCCGAATCAATTTCTAGTGTATAACACAAACCGATCACTCAGCTCGACCCTCCCCAGGGGTGTTGCCCTTTGGACCCCAATCTGGAGCCATCCCCCAACCCCCTCCCCCTTCGCTAGGCCGATGCCCCCTTGGAGGTTCAATAATGTTTGACATTATAATATATTTGATTGAGCATACACTTTACACCTCCTAACTCAAGTCAATGTATATTGTTATATCTCAATTGCTTTTAAGTAAATCCAACTATACCAAAATGCCCTTGATGACACTAAAATCTCCGGCAGATTTCAACGCGACTTCGCTCACAATAACGATTATGAACGAAATGTAGAAACTTACAAGCGAAATCGAGTCGAAATCAAGTGTAAATATATTATAATTATGCTACTAAGATTGCATTGGCAACTAAAATGAAAGTTATAAGTGTTATTAGTCAAATTACGTGTATGGATTATTATTGGGTAACAAGTTATAGTTTGGCTTATTATAATCCTATTTGCCTAATAATAATAATAATAATAATAATTTATATTAAAACATATTTCTCTGAAATAGTTTAGGGTTTTTTGAACATCTTTTAACTAAAAACCGAACTAATTAAGAAATTAAAAAAGTTAAGAATAAGCAATATTATTAAGGCGTTTGGAGATATATGTGTTGCCAAGATTGAGCAAGTGAGTGTGCCTTGGCATGACCACCGCATCACATGGCTCCACAAGGATTAGCCTCGACTCGTCCCTTTCATGTATCAGAACCATGGACCGCACATAGTCAGTCATTACCCGGTGCGTTTAGTTAAACTTGATGGTTGCACATTTGAATAAGAATCAATTTAAGTTAAATACTTTAATAATTTAAAACAAATGTTATAATAAGTGAATTCTAGGGAAATTAAATAAAGAGAGTTGATATATGATTTTATAAAAAAATGATCTTATTTTTTTTTTCTTATCTGTGTTGTAATTTTATTTTATACTGTATAATATAATAATACATATTGTATTATGAAATACATATTTAATGCATGTGAGATCATTAAAACAAGTATATTTAATTTTTAAATAAAAGTTGTTGTGAATTGTCATTGTCTCGGGAGGAGGAGGAAAAGCGTGCGAAGAAGGAATTGGAGCAGTTGGAAGAGGTTAGAGAAGAAAGGGAGTTGTCGGAAGAGGAGGAATGGACGTGCCTTGAATGTAAGAAGGTTTTGCAGGATTTGGCCTTGAAAGATTCTTTGGATCTCAAGCAGAGATCTCGCTCGAAATGGGCTTTGGAGGGCGACGAAAATACCAAATATTTCCATGCTTTGGTTAATTGTCGGAAGGTGGTTGGTTAATGCCATTCCAGGTCTGGTTATCGGAGGGGTTTGGTGTGATAAACCTTCTAAGATTAAAAAGGAGGTGTTTCTTTTCTTCAAGACCAGGTTCAAGGAGAAGCATTGTTTGAGACCGAGTTTTAGATGTGATTCTCTGTCCCAGCTGACAGAAGTGGAAAAGAACCTGTTGGTAGAGCCGTTTTCTGAAAGTGAGATTAAGGAGGCAGTGTTCGGGTGTGGTGGGGATAGGGCTCCTGGGCCTGACGGGTTCAATTTCAAGTTTATTAAAAGGTACTGGCAGATTTTTGCAAATGATTTTAAAGACATTATGGTCAGTTTCTTTGAAGATGGGGTGATAAATAATAGGGGGTGTAGCTCCTCTTTTATCACCCTCATTCCGAAGATTAAAGATGCTTCCTCTCTCAATGACTATAGGCCGATTAATCTCATAGGTGCTATCAATAAAGGTCATTTCGAAATTTCTGGCTAATCGCATCAAAAAAAGTGCTAAACTCGGTAATTTCGGATTCTCAGTCGGCGTTTATTAAAGAGAAATATATTCTTGATGGTCCGTTAATGATTAATGAGGTGGTGAATTGGCTAAAAAAAGAGAAAAGAAAGGCGTTTATTTTGAAGATAGACTTTGAAAAAGCGTAAGACAATGTGAATTGGAACTTTGTTATTTCCATGTTGGAGCAAATGGGATTTTCGGAAAAATGGCGGACGTGGATGTGGGGAATTCTCTCCGCGGCCCGTTCTTCAGTCTTGGTAAATGGGTCGCCTAGTTATGAGTTCCAATGTGAGAAAGGTATGAGACAAGGGGACCCTTTGTCTCCGTTTCTTTTTACCTTTGTGATGGAGGCTTTGTCCAGGATGCTCTCTAAGGCCTGTGATGGGGGAAAGATTGCTGGGATTAAGTTGCCGAATGGTGGTCCTGTTCTTTCGCATCTTTTTTATGCAAATGATGCGATCATTCTCGGGGAATGGTCTACCTCGAATATTCAGAATGTGGTGAGAATTCTCAGGGCTTTTTATCTTTGCTCAGGTCTAAAAATTAATTTGGCTAAGATGAATCTCTATGGGATTGGGGTGGAGAATTCATAGGTGGTGAATATGGCTAGTATGATCGGGTGCGAAGTGGAGAGTCTTCCTTTCAAATACCTGGGGCTCTTGGTTGGAGCCAATATGAACCGGATTAATAATTGGAAAGCGGTCTATGAGATTTTTGAGAAACGATTGGCTCTTTGGAAGGCGTCGTTGCTCTCAATAGGTGGCAGAGTCACCTTGATTAAATCGGTGATGGAGAGTCTTCCAATTTATTATTTCTCCTTGTACAAGGCTCCTGTTAAAGTGATAAAAGATTTGGAGGTTATGATCAAAAAGTTTCTATGGGGTGAGACCGGGAGCTCTAAAAAAATTCGTTGGGTGGCGTGGGATCGAGTGGTGTCTTCGAAGCTGGTAGGAGGGCTTGGTTTAAATAGTCTCAGGAAAATCAACTCGGCTTTATTGGTGAAATGGTGCTGGAAGTATAAAGTGGCCGATGATGCTTTGTGGAAAAAGGTGGTTAATGCTATTCATTTTCGCAGAAATGGTTGGGAGGCTTTTCCGGTAAAGAAGAAGTTGGGAGGGGTGTGGAGTAACATAACTAGTATTTTGAGCAAGGCGGTCGTTGGAGGGGCCCCTTTGGATGTTTTTATTAAAGGTGTCATTGGGAGAGGGGATGGTATAATGTTCTGGTTGGATTTGTGGATTGGTAATAAGAGATTGAAAGATGAGTTCCCTAGTTTATTCAGGTTGGAATCTAATAAAAGGTGTGTGGTTAAGGATAGGTTGGGAGATGTTTCAGATTCCTGTGGCCTTATCGCCTCGTTGAGTAGAAGACCGGATTCGATGTCGGAAGTTCTGGAGTTGGATCGTCTTGAAGCCTTGGTGTCTCAAGTGGTGATATCGGATAGAGATGATGGTTGGGCTTGGAATGGCGGGGAGCCGGGAGAGTTTTCTGTTGGAATGGTTAAAGAAGTGTTAAAGGGGGGAGTTGCCTCATAATGAGTGGTATGTCATGGAGTGGAGTAAATGGGTGCCTTCGAAATGTAATATTTTCGCCTGGCGGGCTGAGATGGGACGTGTCCCGACTGCGGTGGCACTGAGGAACAGAGGAGTTGACATCGGTGATTCGTCGTGCTCGATGTGCGGGTACGGGGATGAATCGGTTGATCATATTTTTTCGGCTTGCAGCGTCGCTAATATGGTCTGGCATAAGGTGAGTGTGTGGTGTAAGGTTCCTAACTTCTTTGTGTTTTCCTTCAAAGATTTGTTGGAGATTCATAGGTATGTGGGGCTGAAAAACCCGGAGATGGATATCTTTCATGGTATTATGATTATTGGGTGTTATCTGGAGAGCAAGGAACCGGTGGAAGTTTGAACAGAAACCGGTTAGGGTGAACGAGATCATGTGCGAGATTAAATCGGGGGGTTTCCTGTGGATTAATAGTAGGTCTAAGTTCAAGCCTATTTCTTGGGATAATTGGTGTAAGTTTGTAATTATGTAATTGTGGTTGTTTTGGTGCCCCGTCTTGAGGTGGCCGTGTTCTAATGAAGTTTGCTTTTCAAAAAAAAAAACTTTTGGCAGTTGCTTTTGGGTACTATTTGATAAAAGTGGAAATAAAATCAACGGTCGAGTGAGGATTTGAAAGGGTTCTTTATAATAAGACAATTTTTTTTGGTAACAACTATTTTAATTTTTATTTGAAATTTTATAAAAGTTATTAGTGTATTTACTTTTTAATGAATAAGTTTTACCTTTACAACAAAAAACTATGTTACTTTTTTTTTTCGTTTAAAATGCATTTTGAAAGTTCGTCCCCATGAAGATTTTCCCGTCAACTTCATGGTTCCTGTTTGAGAAAATGATAGTTGCCGGAGAAGACGGTCTATCAAAATGATTTTATCAAAGAAGATGATGGATATATGACTTGTGCTAAATTGCTAACCTTTTATAGGTGTCACTTACGTTAAGCGGTAACGAAATTAAAGTTTATTATATTAAATGTTGACATTAAAATTTAATTTGTAATGTAATTTATGTAAATTTCATTTAATTTCTTTTATCAAGTTACCCATATTAATAAATTTGTCTTTCAAAAAAAAAAGTTACCCATATTAATATTTGAGGCCGGTTAAAGGAGATGTCTTAACCAGATTTTTATTTTCGAGAAGTTCTTGTTGTCATATTGATTACTTGCTTCTTGTACTTCAAATAAATTAATGACTTAATTCTTGAAATTACATGTGAAAGTCTATATTAAAACTTAAAATTGCTTGTCAAAACTTAAATTGCTTATCTATCCGTACCATATAAATACAATCGTAATACAAAAAGATGATTATCACATAGACGATCAGGATTAAGAAAATGATGGCTACATGGACGATCGTAATAGGTAATTAAGAAGTTAATACGGTTTAAGGTGATGGGGAAAATAATTAAGGGTTTAAAGTATTGAATGTTTTAACTAAAGTTTGAAGTAAACGAAGTAACTATTTTCCGAAAGTCATGATATGAACGAATCTGACACGATTCTCTTCGGGATCAAAGTGAAGTTATGTATGTCTAGCCATACCTTTTACGGGCATTTGTGCTAGCTAATTGTTATACAACTAGTGGTGACGACGGTCATCTCGGGGTGAACGTGACACTTGCAGTTTGGCACTATGTGCTTGAAGTTTGGTATGCGTTGCTCTCAGGAGTATCGTACTTGAAATTTGGTATGCGTTACTCTCCGGAGTACCCTACTTGAAGTTTGGTATGCGTTACTCTCCGGAGTACCCTACTTGAAGTTGGAATTAGAGGTAACAAGAAGAAGCATATTCGATATATCTATATGTTGACTTATGTTTAAATTATATTTTAGCATGTTTATGTGCGCTTTTATTACTGAAGTTTGGACAAAATATTTGAAGTTATTACTTTACGAAAATTTAAAACTCATTCAGCGGAGCTGACTTTTAGTATGCATCTCACGTAAAAAGATTGAGAATCAAGAAGTTGAAGTAAAGGTGGATTTGTTAACACGTACCCTAACAACTATATTATGGTTGCATCTTTCTATCCATTATCAACTTATTTTATTTACAAGTGCTCATGTGAGACTAGGACTGTGAGTTAACTAGTCATGCATTGTAGGGACTTTAGATGATTTGGCCCTTCATTCCTGTACAACTTTCTTAATAGATTTCTTTTTGATAGCCATGAATCTCTTATAGTGTCTTTTCTTATAGGACCTAGTATGATCACCCATCAAGACTTATAATAATTGTAAATAGACCTCTAGTGAAGGACCATGTAATCTTGACTAGTAAGCTGAAAAACAACAAAATGTCACTAGCATTAACCTCTTGAAGTTCCTACATGAATCAAACAATTTATGCCTCAATTGGTTCTAGACCCTAAATTTGACTAAAATTAAAAGAAAGATGAAGGGCAAATTCTGTCAGTTTGTGATTGTAACTAGTGATTTTGATCTTTCTATTCAAATAAAAGCAGCAGTAACTTGAAATTTGTAAATTATCAATTGAAATGGATTATTTTATTAAAATTGATGGCCTGTTTCTGGATGTAGTTTGTAAACCGTGATTATGAATTGTTAAAATGACTGATATTTTAATTCAATTGAATAATTCATCACAATCCAACAAATCTCAAATCAAAACTAGGGTGTTAACATGCCGAATTCAAGCTCAATTTGATTTGAGATTTATATCCAAGCATGAGTTTGATTCATGGAAAATTTCTAAACTCGAAATCAGCTCATTTATTATTTTTAATTATTTAATATTTTATTTATAAATTAGAGTTATTATATCTATATAAATAATAGAGTTGTTTATAGGCTCGTTTAGACTCGCGAGTCTACTCTATATATATAGAGCTCGGAATTGTTTATTAAACGAGCTTCAATTATAATCAGGCTCGAGCTCTTTTATGCTTAGCTTTATTCGGACTCGTGCTCAAACTCATTTAAGCCTAAGTTAATACAAGCTTTTAGTAAACCGGTTTTGATAACTCACAAACGACTCGACTCGTTTACACCTCCAATCAAAACTTTGAGTGCATAGGAAGGGAATCAATTATCAGTTATGATAATTAAATATAGTTTTTTTTTAAGTAAGCTTTAACCCATAACGTGTGAAAAGAAGTAGCAAGAAAAAACAAAAGGTGGTGGTGGGATGGCAGCCTTAATGAAATTGGAGCGCCATAATGGAGGGTTGGAGCCTTCCGATTTGTAGCGCACTATCATGGCTCACGATGAGTGTGAGGGACCCAGGTGATCCGATCAGAAAGATACGTGGGCCCCGCCACTATGTAACACACGTGTCAACTCTTAGCTAACCTCACATGATACTCTTCCTTTCGTACAACAAACGCAAAGTAGCCACTTCTTTTCTTTGCCCCTTTTGAAACCCCATGTGCAAATCTCCAATTTATTACTTCAATACAAGTTTATTGTAAAAAAATCTTTAGATTTAACAATGGTTTTTACTACGGGAAATAATTTAAGAAGATGGTGATCACATAGACGGTCGTAATAGGGTAATTATAGTTAATACGGTTTAAAAGGATGGAAAAAATAACCAAGGGTTTAAGATATTGATAAAATAAAGAAATATGTAAAAAAGACCTAAATAACTTCCATTTAATGTTAAAATATGGATGTAGTTAACTATTTGGATAAAAGTTACAAGTTTTGTAAACCACGAGAATACACAGACAAAAAATAATCATTTTAAATAAAACTGATAAAAGTGACTAAACTACGTGAACGAACATAACATATTACTCTTTTTATGCTTAATGGAAGATTTAAATAACTTATTTTCCTTAGTATAGTAATTTCTAAAGAGTTTTTTTCTCTCTCTTAGTTGAACCGAAAATGTGTATTTTCATTTCTTGTTTAATTGGTCAAACCTATCATTTTGGCATCCTATCCTATGTGTACGTAAACGAATTATAATGTGAACAAATGTGTGACCAAAACTTTTGATGTGGATTATCTAATTATTTTAATTTTTAGATTATATTATGATTAATAATAATAAAATCATCTATAACTAACAACACCTCATTTTTATCCTTGAAATTGTCATCGTTCACCACCCAAAATCGCTACAGGCAGATAGAAACCAACCGTTAATCACCGTTACCCCTTCAAACTTGCTTCCAAACATATGTCAAACCCTAAATGAAACCCATATAAATTTAAAATCGAATCCTGCAAACTACTTTCACATTAAATCACACTTGTGAACACACATACATAGATCTCACACCGATAAAATTACAAAATAAAATTCTTGAAAAACTCACATACTTGTCAATATCTTGTGTAATAAAACTAAAGGGATGGAGTGAATAGGTTTTCTAAAATTTCTTACTTAATTTTATATTTAAAGACCAAGTATGGAAGACCTCTTCTTGTTATATGTTAATAATAAATAAACAAGTATGTAATACTTCCTCTCCCCGATATTCAATCGAGAGTTTTCTCCACTAGTCGTTTCCCTTAAACAAAAGGGATCACCAGTGCATGAACGTCTCACTAGTTAGAATGTAGTGATCACCTTGTACAACGTCTCACTAGAAAAAGGTAGTGATCTCTCACAACTATACATTATATCAAGCTAGTGTTTATCCTTACAACTCAACACTATGTCAAGATAGTGTTATCTCTCACATATACACTATAGCAAGATACTGTTTATCTTCACACCTCAACACTATGTCAAGATAGTGTTATCTTTCACAAATATAACTGTATCAAGATAGTGTTTATCTTCACACCTCAACACTATGTCAAGATAGTGATTTCTCACTAGTACAGTATTTGTAATTGCTAAATACAAGAGTGACAAATGACAAATACTTGTAGCACACACTCTTCTTCACTTTCCTGCTCTTCTTGATCTTCACTCTTGATCTTGAATATTTCATATTCCCAAACAATATGGTTATATGAAAGGAATAAAAGAAAGTTCTACTTGATAAGTATTTGAAATTGTTTAGAGCAAAAGAGAGGTGAGTAGGAAGATTGAACAAGGTTCCTATTTATAACCATTAGAAAAGTCACCTTGATTGTCCCGATCTAGAGGTGCTCAAAAGATCCGGATCCGGATCCGATCCGATGGATTATCCGAAACCGGATCCGGCCAGAACCGGACAAGATGGAACCGGTCCGGATTTTTCCAGAACCGGAGGTTCCGGGACCGGTTGGGGGGTTTTATACGGATCGGACAAAAATCGGATCTTTCGGAACCGGACACAAATCAGATCTTTTGGAACCGGTTCTAACCGGTTATAGCCGTTAGAATGAAGAAAAAAAACGGCTATATAGCCGTTATATGGCCGTTTTTTTGTATTTTTTTGGGTTGTTTGAGGCTAGAAACTTAGTATAAATAGGTATTGGGGGTATGGGTTAGTTCCACACAACATCTTAGCTCTCAAAACTCAAAAACGCTCTCAAAACGTAAAAAACCGCTCACTTTAACGCAAAAAAACGCTCCCATGGCTTCCGGTTCCGCTTCCGCAAGCACTCAAAATTCGGTTGGTGGTTCTACTAGTGAAATCACGGTGTCTAGAATACTTCCTTGCTCCCGAAACCAAGAGATATGGGCTTATTTCGATTTATGCGAAATGTCGAACGGTTCGCAAAAGGCTCGTTGCAAACGTTGTGGTAAAATTTTGGGTGCTGCCGGAAATAGCTCTTTGAGGAAACATATTGGTAGTCACGCAAAACACACTCAAGAAGGTGAAGATCAAACTCAAATTGGTAGGGATGGAGGAGTTTGGCAATACAATGTCGAGAGGGTTCGTGAGAGAATGGCACATTTCGTCATTCAAGAAGGGTTGCCTTTTGATCACTTTGATAACCCGCGCTTGACGAGGATGATACAAGAGACGCTTCAACCGAGCTACAAAAATGTAAGTCGTTCTAGTTTGAGAAGAGATTGTTTAAAAATGTGGAAAAGAGCTAAAAAAGAATTAATCTTAGGTTTTGAAAATTTAAATACCGGCATTAACTTAACCACGGACGTTTGGTCCGCTCCACATGGTTTACCCGAATCGTACCTTTGCGTTACCGCACATTGGGTTCAACCCGAGTCGTGGCAAATGATGAAGCGTACGATTGCGTTTGATTATTTTGGATATCCACATACCGGTGAAAACTTATTTTATATTTTAGACTCGGTAATTCAAACTTATAAAATTCAACCAAAAATATTTTCAATATCTTTTGATAACGTTTCAAATAACACAAACGCGGTGGAAAAATTAAAAATAAAATATGAACCGCTTTGTAACGGTGTTTTCTTTCATAGTCGATGTGTTGCACACATCATTAACTTGGTTGTACAAGACGGGCTAAACGTCCAAGTAATAAGAGACGTGAAAGAAAATTTTAAAGTGATGTTACGAGAAGTTTTTAGCACAAGCAAAAAAAGATATATGAACTATAGAAACTTGTGCCAACAAACGGATTCCATCTTTTTAGGTCCGAATTGGGACGTACCTACTAGATGGAACTCGACATGGAAAATGTTTGAATCGGCCTTAAGGCAAAGAGTTACTTTAAAACATTTCCATGATGAACTTGTCCAAAAGAAACGTTGTCCCAAAAAAATTGATAATATAAGTTGGGATACGATCGAGAAACTAACTAATTTGCTTGAGGTTTTTAAAAATGCAACTACATGTTTATCGGGAGTTTATTATCCCACGTCTTCGCTAGTACTTCAACAATTATATTTAATATGTAATAAATTAAAAGAGTTTGAATATCATGGCCCTATTTTTGCAACAATGGTAATACCTATGAAAGATAAATTTAAAAAATATTTTTCGGAAATGCCGGCCGTCGTCACATGTTCGGCCGCCTTAAACCCAACGATTAATGTAACCGGTGTTGAAACATTAATTGGATCAATATCGGACGATTTAAATATGCACGAGGAAGACCCAAATTTTGAAGCAAAGGCAATAAGGGATTTCAATTCGGCTTTTAATAATATGTTTGATTATTATTTACGCAAATATGGTGGAAGTGGTGATCCATCAAATATACGTGAATCAATTGGTTCGGGTTCAAGTTCTAGTAGTTCAAGGAACCCGATGTTAAATTTATTTAATACTTTAAGAAACGAAAATACTAAACGAGCTCGTGGAAGCACACCAAGTAGCGAGCTTGGGAGATATCAAGCTACCGATTTTATTTCAACTCTAAGATCCGAAGAGTTTGAAAACTTTGATATCTTGGCTTGGTGGCAAGGAAGGGAAACCCAATATCCCGTTCTAGCCGCAATGGCCCGTGACCTACTAACCGTCCAAGCTTCAACGGTAGCTTCGGAATCTGCTTTTTCTCTTAGCGGCAGGGTTTTGTCTATTCGAAGAACGAGGCTTACACCGGAATCTATGGAGATGTGTATTTGCTTGAAGGACCATTTGGATGCCGCCGAACGTGTACAACATGTTGCAAAACTAGAAGGCGAGCTTGACATTGAACAAGAAATACACGAGTTCGAAGTAGAACAAGGGGCGGCGATTCCTCTTTCGGACGAAGAACAAGCTTATGATGAAGCCCAACGTATCTCAAGCGAAGAAGATTAAAAACCGAGGTTTCGTGAAGACTAAGACGAGTAGACGACGAATAACGAGTCATAATAAATAATATATATTTTGTGATTCCATTATGTTTTTTGTACGAACTATTTTTAATTACCTTCAAAAGAATATAAAAAATAAATAAAACATGTATTTTAAAGTGTATCTTTGTTAATATTTTATAAAAAATAAATTTTTTTTTAAAAAAAAATCCGGTGGAACCGGTTTTTTTTTGTCCGATCCGGTTCCGCATATCCGGTCCGGTCCAAATAGGTTCCACATCTCCACTCTCAAAACCGGATCCGATCCGGAACCGGTTCCGTCGTGTCCGGTCGTTGACCACCGTTGACGGATCCGGTCCGGATCCGAACCGGATCCGGATCCGAAAAAAATCCGGTTTATGCACCTCTAGTCCCATCCACGGTCGATCGTCAACATGGGAGCCAGTTTTGATCAATCTTTAGATTGTCAAATCTCATATACCAAAGTCATTTCTATTTGAGTAACCTAGGTTTTAACTTTACCAAAAGATCAGTTTGACCTATGACATGAATATTAGTCCATTACACAAAAAAATAGAAAGATTCTTTTCATATATACATTTTGGCTTTTATCCATTTGTGGTCGTTTGTGTCTCCAAAGATACATCATGTTAGAATACACTCTATAAATAAAAGATCTCCCAACATAGTATACTAATTTGAATTCATGTTAATACTTCACACTTATTTATAAAAGATTTCTAATTATCTAAGTTGTACCGAAATAACTTTTGATAACAAAAGGAAACCCAACATAAATTAATCCATAATATATGGGGTTCCTTAAATATTTAAGGGGCATACTAATGGCACACGAGAATTGCTATTTGGACTTGGCCATATACGCATCGTATAGGGTAATACGATGCGTATAGCCCTTCACAATTTCCCATGCCCGACATCCTCGTAAAACCTGGTCATTCCAACCCTATACGCATCGTATAGGACAATACGATGTGTATAGGGTACGAGTTACTTTCTGCAACTAGTCATCCATCACCTCGCTATACGCTCCGTATAGGTCCATACGCGGCGTATAACGATGTGATGGATGACTAGTTGCAGAAAGTACCTCGTACCCTATACGCACCGTATTGGCCTATACGATGCGTATAGGGCCCAAATTTTATGTATTTAACCATGCAGAATTCTCATTCGAACGTATACTTTCAAAAAAAAATTCCAAACAATCTCCCAAAAATTATAAACATGTCTTGGTGGTGGGATGGTAACTACGGTTTTTAGGTATATTCTAACGAGTCGGTGGAAAACAACCCGCAAAGTTCTGGCGTTCAAGAGGTGAACCGGGAGGAGGTCTCGTCCGACGTTTATTCTCATCAACGGGTAAGGCTTCCAGATTTGAACGAGCCACTGAGCAATCCCGAGTTCGTATACGGTGAACCGTCTTACCTTACACAACCCACGAACGACTACGTATACGGTGAAGTCTCATACCCGACACAACAAACCGACGACTACGTATACGGTGAAGTCTCATACCCGACACAACAAACCGACGACTACGTATACGGTGAAGTCTCATACCCGACACAACAAACCGACGACTTCGTGTCCGAAGACGAGGAACAAAACCATCAAAACGTGTCGTATAAAACTGACCAGAATTTTCAGTCTCGTGAACAGTTGGTGGATTGGGCGGTCAGGATAGGACGTGAGAATGGTTACGTCCTTGTCACCCGACGATCGAGGAGAAAAGGCGACGATCCGACGGAACCGTTTATCAAGGTGTGGCTTGTGTGTGACCGTCACGGCGTACGTGCGTCTACTGCCACGGTTAGACGTGCCGGTAGCAAGAAATTAGGTTGTCCCTTTAAATTGGAAGGAGAGTACCAAGAAAATACTGGTGATTGGAAATTAACGGTGAAGGATGACAGTCATAACCATGATCCTAGTCAACATCTTGAGGCGCACTCCTTTGCGAGGAGATTGTCTCAGTCGGAACAACTTTTGGTGGCGAAGTTGTATTCGCAAAACATGTTGCCACGAAACATTCTGGCAACTATATGGGAACAAAACCCAGAGAGTAGTTGCATTAAAAAGGACATTTATAATGCGATACAAAAGATAAAAAACGAAACGAGAGTCGGTGAAACTCCAATGCAGATTCTGGAAAACCTGCTTTCTTCTAAAAAATACGTCTACTATACTCGGGAAGATCCCGCCACAAATATTGTGGAGGAGATATTCTTTGTTCATCCGAAATCGTTCGAGATGTGGCGTGCGTTCACGCACATGTTGATGATCGACGTGACTTACAAAACAAACATGTATAGACTTCCGTTTGTCCAAGTGGTCGGTGTGACCTCCACACACCAGTCGTTTTGCGTCGCTCATGCATTTATATCAAAAGAACGGGAGGAAAACTTCGTCTAGGTGCTACTGCAAATAAAAGCAATGTTGCAAAAGTGTATGGAGCCGCGTGTGATAGTAACAGACAGGGACAAAGCTCTTATGAAAGCGTGGGATAAAATATTTCCGGACTGTTCCAAGAACCTTCAACCGGCTTTACGAACGACTGTATGCTGCCAAACGAGGAAGTAAGTTTTGAATATTTAATATTTTCAGTATTGAATAATTATTAAATATTTAAATATTTATTCAATATTTAATATTTTTCCGGGAGTTATACATTATGTGACTAAAAATTGGTTGGACCCGTATAAAGAAAAGTTTGTATCCGCCTGGTCCAACAAAAACCTCAATTTTGGTCAACATACAACGAACCGAGTCGAGAGCCAGCATTCGCTCTTAAAGAGTTATCTTAGAAATGCTAACAGCTCCCTAGATAGACTTGTTGGGTTTGTTGATGAAATTGTAACAGATCAATATTATCAATATAGTTTGGGTTTGGAACAAGCCTCATAAGAAAAATGGATAGCCACATAGCTATTGAATTGTTTGATAACCTGCACGGTAAAGTTTCACATAAAACTCTAAATTTGTTAGAAAACGAGTGGTACAAGTTATCACATATACGGAAACAAAATGCAACGTGTGGTTGCCAACTTTTCAGTAGTTGTGGGTTGCCGTGTGCTTGTCGTCTGGCAAGTATCGAAGCTACAGGTAAACTGTTTTGACTTTACAGGTAAATGTTTAATTTTCAAACTTTTCTGACTATTTCGTTTTAATACAGGTGGCAGAATCCCACTAGATGCGTTGGACGTCTTCTGGAGGAAACTTGATTTAAAACCGTCGTTTGTCGATGATGAAAATGTAGACGTGGATAAAGTACTTGGTCAAGTGAGAAACAAAATTATGTCAGAACCCGATCAGGTCAAAAGAAGTATGCTGTCGAGAATCGCAGGGGTGGTCTTTCCGAGCAAAAGTAACAAGAAAGCGCCTGTGGTACAAGAAGATACTCGCGGTCGTCCAACTTTGAAAAAGCAACAACAAAGGAAACAGGATGTCGTGAGAAACAGCTCATTCACAGGATCCCAACAAAGCAAATGTGACCCTGCGAGACACAGCTCGTACATTGCGTCACAAGACTCGATACAAGCGAGTTCGGTCATTCAACACCGTCGTTCAACGAAGGGTTAAGGAAAGCAACCACAAGATGATAACGCCTATCTTGGTTTTCCATTGATTATGGGGAAAGATGCGGTTAACAATATAAATTGTTTTAAGGATTCGATACCGTCCGTGTTTCATCCGTACATTTCACATATACATGATGTAAATCCCGACGGTAACTGTGGTTTTCGATCGGTAGCTTTGGGCTTAGGGTTAAATGAAAACCGGTGGCTTTTTATCAGACAACAACTTCTACAGGAGATGGACAATAAAGAGGAATGGTGGAGAATTGTTTTTGACAAAGTCGCCTTTCAAGAGTATGATATGCTACGTCACACAATAGATTGGCAGGATGTGAAAGCCGCACCAGTTAGTCGTTGGATGTCGATGACATACACAGGACTCCTAATTGCTCAAAGATTTGGGGTGATTGTTCATCTTTTAAGCATCGCCGGTAATCAAACATTTTTTCCATTGTGGTTTGGTCCAAACGTTCATGCTCAACATCAAACTGTATCATTAATTCACGTCAACAGGGCTCATTTCATCCACGTCAAGTTAGACGGAGATTTTCCGATTCCCACGCCGAATGCACTTTGGAATTTGCACCGAAATGTTGATGCAGCAACATGGGAAAATATATACAGTGATCGTATTGAACGATTTAAGAAAATAATGGCTACTAATGGATCTACATTTCCACAATACTTCACGACTCACGGATGATGCTTTATTAGTTTTTTATTAATTTTAATTATTTTAAATTTTAATTATTTGTCATTTTAATTAATTTAAATTAATTTTAACTTAATTATAATTAATATTTTATTAGTTTTTTATTAATTTTAATTAAATATAACTAATTTTAATTTAATATTCTATACGCCACGTATAGGGCCATACGTGGCGTATAGACTTGAACAGGATATTTTAAAGGTTATACGCCACGTATAGGTCAATACGTGGCGTATAGAATACCAAAGGTTGGTGGCTATACGCCACGTATTGATCTATACGCGGCGTATAGCCATTTGATATACCAGGAAAACGCATCGTACAGAGCCAAACGAACCAAAACAACCACACACAAACCCATACGCGACCGGGCAAGAAAACGCTCGTTGATTTGGATTGTCGTCTCAAAAAAACTTCGTAAAGGTACGTCTCTCCACCCGCGATCATTAATGTTAGGTTTATATTGAATATTAGCGGGTAAAACTGGGTAGATTAGCGATTTTTTGATTGAAACTTAAGAATTATACGCCACGTATAGGGCCATACGTGGCGTATAGTTCGTCTGAGGAAGACGATGAAGCCATACGCCACGTATAGCTCTATACGTTGCGTATGGCTCAGGTTCTCGGCAACTTGGCCCGCGTATGGCCTGGTTGCCCACGTATGGCTTAGTTTGCCCGGTAACTGGCCTGCGTATGGCTTGGGGGCCCTGCGTATGGCTTGGTTTACCCGGTAACAGCCTATACGCCACGTATAAAGCTATACGTGGCGTATAGGTTTTAAAAAAAAAATTATTTTATTATTTAAAATAAATAAAAATTAATTAATTATTATTATTTATTATTTAAAATAAAAACAATATATTATTATTATTTAAAATAAAAAATAATTATTTATTATTTAAAATAAAAACAATATATTATTATTATTTATTATTATTTAAAATAAAAAATAATTATTTATTATTTAAAATAAAAACAATATATTATTATTATTTATTATTATTTAAAATAAAAAATAACTATTTATTATTTAAAATAAAAACAATATATTATTATTATTATTTATTTTTTATTATTTAAAATTAAAAACAATTAATTATTATCAGATATGGCGGATCATGATGATGATATTCATATGGAGCCGCTAGACGATTTTGCGCACTACCCTTTTTTGGATTTTCCGGCTGACTCTGAGGCGTATGCCCGGTGCCAGAAGCTCCGGGAGGTGCGGTTAGGCCCAGGGACTGCGGTCGATTGGGGGCTCCTCGAGGAGGTACAGGAGGCCGAGCGGGCTAGGGCCATCATCGGCCAGGACACGCCATGGTCGCGTCTTTTTGATCTATCGTTCACAGAGACCTACCGAGAGGTGGTCGTCGAGTTTCTTTCGACGTTCATCTACTCAGAGGGTGGGCTGGAGCCTCTTCCCGGGGAGGCGGCGGATATGGATATGGATCCGGATCATATTTCCTTTTCTGTCTTTGGGATCATTTACCGTCAGACCCTCCGTCAGTGGGCTGTCACGACGGGCTTCTACCACGAGCCTGAGACGATCACGCCACTTTTCGCCGAGGCGGTGACGGAGGTGGACAAGGAGGAACTCCTTGTTTTTTGGGGCTTGATTTCAGATAGTCCTTGGTTGGTTACCAAGGGGAGGGTCTCGGGGATTAGAGACCCTTTATATAGATATCTGCACCAGCTTATTTCGACGTCGATCGCACCGCGTCTGAAAAGCCGTGAATGGTGCACCGATAGAGACCTCTTCTTTCTCTATTGTCTGCTTACTGGCAGGCGGTGCGACCTATCGACGTGCCTGGCGCTTTATTTTGCATCTGCCTATATGCGGCAGAAGCGCGGGCTTTTGTATGGCGATGCTTTCATCACGCAGATCATGCGCTCGGTTACACCATTTGACGTGCATGAGCTTGCGATGTCACCGGCCATTCCCCCTGTCCGATTAGACCGTCGCACAGCGAGCGGCATGCGCATCACGCACCGATTCCCGCAGGGCCTTCGGTTCGTAGGGGCCGTCCAGGACCAGGTTTGGGTCCCGGTGCCGTTGCCGCAGATGCCTGGACAGGGGGACCCGCCTATGCCTCATTCGCTACATGGTGTGGCGATGGAGGACGCGCCGCCGCACGTCGAGGCCATCCACGACCATCCGCCACAGCATCCCCGACACGTACGTCGGTCTGTTAGGCTGGAGAGGGCTACCCAGGCATTGCTTGATGGCCTTGTTGCCGACTCACGGCGACAGGGTCGTCAACTCGATCGCATGGAGGACCTGATGATGTGGGCGGTTGGACAGATCGTTGATCTGTCACGAGCCGCCGGCATCGAGCCACGCCCACTACCACCGCGACGTCATTATCCGGACGACCCCGTTCAGGATGAGGGTGTGGCGGGTCAGGATGAGGGCGGAGCCGGTCAGGGTGACGGCGGACCCGGTTAGGTTTAGTTCTTTTATTTGTATTTTGTTTCTTTCGTTGTTATGTATGTAAAACATTTTGATGTATATATATTTAATTTTTTAATGTAATGTATATAATGTTTAGTTTATTTGTTTGGTTGTAATGTTTAATATTATGTTTGGTTGTAATGTTTAATATTTTGTTTGATTGTAATGTTTAATATTTTGTTTGGTTTGTAATGTTTAATATTTTGCTTGGTTATACTTTAAAAATTTAACAAATGTTTAAAAAAAATAAAATATATAAAATTTATAAATAGAGAACAAACTTATATTAACAAAATTATATAAATTAAAATAAAAATAAACAAAATATAAATAAAATAAAAAAAATATAATTAAATAAAAAATACCTATACGTGGCGTATAGGTCAATACGCCACGTATAGGATTCATAAACTCCCAAATCTTCCAACTTTTGAAGCAAAAATATAACCCGTGCCTCATACGCTGCGTATAGGTCAATACGCCACGTATTAGACCAGCCGCCAGACAGAGAATGACACGTGGCATTCTGTTGTCAGTGACTGAACTCTATACGCCCTCGTGTTACCCTATACGAGGGCGTATAGGGCGGCGGCGGGTCCAATTAGCAATATTCCGTGTCTCATTAGAATCACCCATATTTAATACTTTCTTTACTTTACTTTATGTAAATGGTGAGTACTAGGATTGCTAGTTTATCTACTCAATTTACTGACTACATATGCAATATTAGGCCTGGTGACATATTGTTAGTCACTAACCTACGATATCTATCAGTTTCAACCCGGTTTCTAGTATACCAGTTTTGATTCCGGTTCAAGTTGTCGGGTTGGATCTCAACCCGGTTCTTTTTTTTTTTTGAGCTCCATCTTTGTCTCTCTCTCTCTCTATTTATTCTCTCTCCCCCTCCTCTCTAATATATTAAAGAAATAAAAAATAAAGTAAAAGATGAAAATGAGTATAATATACGTTGAAAGATTAAGTGAAATATGGTGATGTGGTAAAAGATGCTGAAATATGGAAGAGAGGTGTAACAAATAGACATATAGTCCAATATTCACATATTAAAAATAATGCATGACTCACACATAACTAGGGTTTAGAATTTTCCTCGTCTAATCGATTGAAGTTTCATACTTGCTAATTGCTCTCTCTCTCTCTCTACTTTTTGTAATGTTAGCGTATTATGCAAAAAAAATAATAATAAAAACAACAATGAAGATCATAGAGTGAACCGAATCACATGTTGTTATTCATCTTACTTTTATTTATAGTTATAAAAATAGATTGATCAATAAAATATATTTTGTTTAATATAATATACCAAAAAAAATATAATTTAATAATTTGATTCCATAGTTATCCATAACAAATATAACGATAAATATTTGATTGCGATAAAATGGGATAAAAGTTAGTAACGCACTTACTATTTTGTCTAAGCCGTTTAATTTCTTATGCTTTTAAAATATTTATTGATTTATCTAATTATCTCTATAAAATATTACTAAGAATCTATATATTAAAGGTTCAATCATGCATTTTGATGCTTTATAAGACTGTCCGTAACGCTAACAGCCATCCATCCCATAAACAGTCCTAGTCAGCATGTCACATCAGCTTTTCTCTCATCCTTTCCACAAACTCATTTTACCCCAACACTACCATACCCATTCATCCCACAAACAACCTCATTATTTCCACATCATCTTTTTTTATTTTCATTTATCTATTTAAATTACTATTAAATAACTTAAATTAATTAATAAATAATTAAATAAGTAAATTATTAAACAAAAATTAAAATTACATTAAATTAAATTAAATAAAAACAACAACCTAAAACAATAAAATCAAACAACAATACAAAGTTAATAAACTAAAAATACAATAATACAATAATACATAATTTAAAAAAACAAATAAACTAAACCTAAAAATTGAAACTACTAATTGCGTCGAGCCATGTTATATTTCTCTCTGATCTCGTTACACAAAGTTTCATGTTCTGCTCGTTGTTATTGATCCATATGGCTTGAGTCGATGAAAAGTATTTTCTTTTCTTCTACCATAATTTTCCTCTGTTCCAACTCGTAGAACTTATCAATTTTTTGATCGAACTGCTCGATCGCCTGCTTCTTCACACGGTTTGTCTCGGCTAGTTCTTCAACGAGGCTTAACTTCTTTGCCTCGTAATCATATGAAGACATGGCCTTACCCTTTGCTTTGGCCTTGTCCCTCCCCATTGATTTGGCCTTGTCCCTCCCCATTGGACGACTTGGGGGTACCTGTTCTGCTTGAATATCATCGCCGTCATCATCAAGTGATATTCCAAATTCAGGAGTATTCGTGCTGCCTGTATACTCCCCTGTGCTATTTGATTTTTGTCTTTTGGGGGCTTGATGGCCATGCACTTTGCTAGAACTATCGTGCTTTGGACAATCTTTCATAACCCTCCACACATGTTCATATGTGAAGGCATTAGAACTCTTATTAGAGGGATCATTGGTGTAATCAAGTTTGGCCTCATTAATATATTGGTCATCTGACCAGCCGCTTTTGTGACGAGACTTGGCTTGCAAATATAACATTTTAAACCTGCTTATCTTCGTTTTAATGTGGTGCCAGTGACTTCTTAGATTGTGAGCAATTCTTGGAACTTTAGGTCCCTCGTTATTGTAGTAATCTGCAATCCTTCCCCAATATTCGACGTTGTTCTGGTTGTTTCCAATTATTGGGTCTTCAGAAATGAAGATGTAACCCTTTGTTAACAAGACTTCGTCACTTGGGGGGCCACTTGATACGATTACTCTTTTCTTGTTCATCAGCAGGTGCTGCTTCTTTTGTGCTAATTTTGGTTTTCCCTTTCTTCTTTCGGCAAACTTTGATTGGTGATGATTGAGATTCATCAACAGGTGTCGATTGTGGTTGTGGTTGCATCGATTGTGGTTGTGATAGTGCTTGTTGCATTTGGATTTGGTATTGCCACTGTAAAAACTGTTGATATTGATGAAGTTGCGGCTGTGATGGTTGTTGGAATGGTGAGAATCCACTAGCTGGTTGTTGGAAGTGCGTGAACCCACCAGCCGGTTGTTGGAACTGTGTGAACCCACCAGCCGGTTGTTGGAACTGTGTGAACCCACCACCTGGTTGTTGAAATTGTTGAAATGGCGAGGGTGTAGGTTGTTGGTTTGGGCTTTCTTCGTTGTTGCTATCGTTTAGTAGTTGAGAGAACGAAAACGGGTTATTTGGATCCATGGAATTGAGTGAACGAAAACGTTTAATAGTTGAGAGAATTGTTTGAGGTGGTTGGGTGTGAAAATGGTTTCGGTGTTTAGATGTATTTATAGTGGAAAAAAAACTAGCCGTTAGGAAAAATACAAAAAAACTAGCTGTTAGGAAAAATACAAAATAAAAACTAGCCGTTAGGTTTAAATTAAGTTTTAATTAAGGTTTAATTAGGTTTTAAATTAAATTAATAAATTAAGTTTTATTTAGGTTTAAATTAAGTTTTAAATAAGGTTTAATTAGTTTTTAAATCATAATTTAAATTAAACAATATAACCATTTGGTAAAAGAGAAAAAAAAAAAAAGATAAATAATATAGTGGGGCCCACATATCTTCAAACAAAAGCAGCCCATGGGGACGGATGGCTAATCATGGGCGATGAGCCCTCAATGGTTATCCATGGGTGATGGATGCCACCTGGCGTGATGGGCGGCTCAAGAAGGCAGCGTTGGAGCCAGCCTAAACAACACGAATAGAATATTTATCAAAGAAAAAGTCTTTGTTTTTCTTGCTATAATGTAAGGTTGATACTTGCTTTAAGAAAAAGAAATAGTTTACATCATCATTAACATGTTACATCAACTCATCAAGACGTACGTAGAAGTTCTTGTTGACAAGTTGAAAGCAAAACTTTCCATGATTAATATTGTAACCACAAGTCAAAGTCATGACACTAACAAGCTAACACACAATTAAGAAAATGTAGACAAATAAGGTTCCTTCACTAGTGAAAATATAAGAAAATGTGTCCCATCGTGTTATGAGTTGGTTACGAAGACTAATGATTTAAAAAGTGACTCGAGATAAGAGAAACCTGATTTTTTATAAAAAAAATTTTGTATACTACTAGATTAGTACGTTCAGACCATCATCTAAACATGCCACTTATCTGTCGAGATGAATATAAATAGTGATTCAACCGTTTAAGGGTTTTAGACCCCCTTAAAATAGATTCTACTCATGATAAACAATGATATAAATGATTAATTAAATCCTCTTATAACATATTAACATTAGTTGGAAAAAGAAATGATAGTGTTTGACATTTAGTTGAGTTAATGATTGTTGATTTTTTGATGACTGGTCAAATTAGTTGATATAAATACCGTTCATCCCCCTTTGTGTTCATCTAAGTAACCTAATCTAGTATTTAAATTATTAATCAGTATTAGTATAATTCTTGATTGGAACATTTTAACTTGGATGAATTACAAAACTACAAAATTTATAATAATAATAACAAAGTTTGTACTAATTAAACAAGACTTTAATAATGACGAAATTAGCAAGCTGGCAACTAAGTGTATATACATAACATCATCTTCCATTTGAAAGTGAAATGGAATATAAAATATCTTTATTTTATCGTATCACATATATATAAGTGTGGTTGAATCCATTTCGTTTATGCTTCTTATTAACTTTTATATATATATATATATATATATATATATAAGTTAATAAGGGTGAGTTCACTAAAAAACTCATTTTCATGATAAAACCAAAAAACTCCTACTGCATAAGTGTAGTCCACCCAAAACCCCAACCCACCCTCAAAAACCTAACCCCCCCACCCCACCCCCACCCAAAAACCTAAACCCACCCCACCCACCCCCTCACCCACTCCCCAAAAACCTAAACCCCCCACCCACCCCCCCAAAAACCTAAACACCCCACCCCACCCCTCCAAAAACCTAAACTAAACCCAAAAACTAAACCAAAAAACCTAATCCCCCCACCCCACCCCCCAAAAACCTAAACCCCTCACCTCGCCCCACCCCTCCAAAAACCTAACCTAAAAGCTAAACTAAACCCAAAAAACTAAGTCTAAAATCTAAACCCACTACTTTTCGAGTTTTTTTTTTGAACGAGGACGATGTGGGAAACAAGGGGCTTCGAAGCAGTTTTTTAATTTTTGATTTATTTTTTGAGTTATGATTTTTTAATTATTTTTTTTTACCTTAAATAAGTAGTTTTTTGGTTTTTCTCATGAACATTGAGTTTTTTTATGATCCTTCCCCTATATATATATATATATATATATATATATATATATATATATATAATATATAGGGGAATGTTCCAGAGAAAACCACATAGTTAGACGAAAAACGAGAAAACCACTAAAAAACAAATTTTAATCACTAATATAATAATATTTAATTTTTGTTTTATTTAATTTTAATTTTTTTATAAGAGTATCAATTTAATATTACACATTATTACTAAAATATCATTTAAATATTGGTTTACGTATACGTAACCTATAGTGTTATGTATATGTAAACAAAAAACAAAAAAACTTGTGGTTACGAAAACCGAGAAAACCACTAAAAAAACCAATTTTAACCACTAATATAATAATATTTAATTTTTGTTTTATTTAATTTTAATTTTTTTTATAAGAGTATCAATTTAATATTACACATTTTTACCAAAATATCATTTAAATATTGGCTTATGTATACGTAACCCATAGTGTTATGTATATGTAAACAAAAAACTTGTTACGTACACGTAACTCATAGTATTACACATTGTTTTAGTGGTTTTCTTGGTTTTCGCCTAACTTTGTGATTTTCTCTTGATTCTTCCCCTATGTGTGTGTGTATATATATATATATATATATATATATATATATATATATATATATATATATATATATAATTTTGTAAGATTGAGAAAATGAAGGATTAATTTTGTTCCTCATGTTCTCGTAAGTGTTCTGAATTGAACACTCTCATATAGAACCTACATATGTGTAGTTATATTATCCACACATACCATATACATGTATAGGTAAACGGTTTAAAAATTGACAAAAATTTGAATAAATTAGTATAATGTTTTTATGTACATAATATACGCATTTGTATATAAGAAGTAAAAAGTTTTAAAAATTTGAACCTGTGTTAAAAAAAAGTAAAACTATTTAGATTTATTCTCACAATATTTTGGTATTTTATGGTATTTTATAATAAACCTTACTCGATACGAACATTAGTTATTATTGCTATATGATATATAAAAAGAAGAATAAACTAGAAAAATGGTTTGTGTCGTTTGCTTTGTTATATAGTCCTTAACTTGTGATAATTAAGTTACATTGAATGTCAAAATTTTGAGAATTGTTTATATTTTTGGTGTTTGTACTTTGTAGTTTGACTTAACATGTTAGCTGTTAAATATTTATAAGTGGTATTTTCCTAAGCTCGTGTATTTAGTCTTTAAGCTCCGGTCAATCAATGATTATATCTTGTGGAAAACTTCGTTATAGCATTAAACAGCTTGAGAATTTAGCTTATGGATAAACTTTGAGCGCAAAATAAGCTTGGGTAACCCGACATGAAGGACAGTCACTGACACTCGTTCCCTTCACATTGTAGATAGTCTAAGGAAGGGGCTGTTTGGCAACTTCTGAACCAATAAGTGCTGAACTAGTAAAATGTCTGAATGGGTAAAAGACTCTGAACCAGTTAAGTGCTGAACCATTTGTGTTGTTTGGTTGGGCCTCTGAACGACTGTACAGAATGACTATTTTACCCCTCTAAACTATTCAAGTAAAAAAATTCTTATTGTATGTATTTATATATTTGAGTTATCGGACTGTATTTATATATTATATCCATTAAAAATTAGTGCTTCTAAGATCACATGAAACAAAATGGTTCCTTCATTCAGTCAGGGATTTTTGGATTCAAAGTGTTACTAAATCACTGGTTGGTAAATAATAAGAAAATCAAGATGTATTTGTTTTTGCTTTTGTCAAATACTTTTATCACTTTAGACAAGCGCCTAATCACCCCCTAAAATATGTTTAACCAGAAATTAGAGTTAAGAGAGGTTTGGATTTGTGTTTGGAAGTGATTCTGTAACTTGAAGAATCACTATTAGAATAAGATAACCAACAATTAGAGGCTTTATCAAACGCACATCCAAACACCCTAAAAGCCCTAAAAGTACATATCGGATGAAACAAACACTTCCAGCAGATAACGTACCTTGGCCGGAAATGACGGGAGAGAGATGAACAGAGCAGTAGCAGTGGAGGAAGGGGTGCGCATGTGGAGGGTAGCAGCCGGAGGGGGTGTGTGGGCGGAGGGTAGCAGTCGGAGGGGGTTCGCAGGTGGAGGGTAGCAGGCGGAGGGGGTGTGCAGGCGAAGGGAGGAGACGAGGGTGCGTGGAGAAGATGGGAAAATGGGGGAGAAATTATGTCATGTTTTCATTCAGAGATGTTTTGTGGCTGAATGGTTAAGAGGTATACTGAACCATTAACAGGTGGTTTTTTGATGAAACAAACACCAACACCTCTGACCGATTCATAGGTGAGCTCTTAATGAGTTGATTAAGAGGCTACCAAATGGGCCTAAGACGAGTTTTATGTCTTATGATAATTGGGCCTAGTATATCCGTAATCATGTGGCTTTATGTGATAAATTTGCAGCTTATCATATAGTATTGATGTAATACCTACACATTAGATCATCATAATGCGTGAGCTGTCCCTTCCCAGACCATAGCAAATGCGTGAGCTAATTCAAGTAGCGCCTTTTACTTTTACCTTTACATGAACTTTTCAGTTTTTATAATCATCATAAATTATTTTTGTTTTAATTATTGAACGACACTACCAATATACTATAAGCTATTGACAAACCGTGCTCTGGTGGCTTTGTATTTATTATTTTCCATTATACTCTATATTAAAGGAAAACTTTTACGAACAGTTCTCTACTCTATATTAAAGGACGAACAGTTCTCTGATCCTATTCGACCGTCGTGATACGTTTGGTGCACATTTGAAACAAAAAAGGGGTTTGGTTGGGATGGTAGCGTGTCCCCATTCCCCCTTGGTGACCCGGGTTCGAATATGCTCCCCACCATCGATTTTTTGCCTTTTTTGAATTATTTACTCTTTTTTATAAAAAAAAAATCTGTTTACTTTTTTCCATTTAATTAGTTTAACCGTTCTTGATATAAGTTTTTATGTTTATCGATGTAGTAGAATTTCAGGCTCAATACGTGGTTGAGAAAACCCTCTAGTTGAATTTGTTCGGGAAGAAATGTGATAAATGCAAGAGTTTGCTGTTTGTTTTTTCTCCACCTCGTTTGGAGGAACAAGTTTTCAGGTTATCAGGTCTGGTCGTGGACCCCTGGTCCTGGTCTGGTATGGTCAGATGTCATGTCTTGTAAATTGGGCCTAAACAACTGATGTTCTGAACGAGCCTCTGACTAATAAACCCAGATCATTTAATACGAGCTCATAACTTTGTTTACTTTAAGTGAGTCATGATTCATACACTCTATAACTAAGTATTTTACACTATTTGATTTGACATCTTTATATTTTATCCATGATTATCATATATCACTAAAAAAAGTCGGATCAAAAGCGAAGTTTTTCTAACTCCATCGAATATATTATAATCGCACACGCCTAACAACGAATTAGACGAAGTGAAAAAAGAAATTACAAAAACATAAGCGAAGTTTTAATTAATCCACCCACAACAAAAATGAATATATATCCATTAGCTAGTGTTGGACTAGCACAAAAACATACACCAAAGCAAAAAAAAAATTATGTATACACCAAATTAAATATAACTAAACTTGGAATCCCTTGTTAGGGTTCGAACACCATTTTTTTCCATTTAAATAGTATATTATACATCATAAAGTTTTGTTAGAATTTTTTTATATGTAACATGTTACTTGCCCTTTGTTCTTCTTTATAAATTTACATGTTTATTGATTTTTTTTTACCCAAATTTTATTGAATTTATTAACTGAAACGAGTTTGAATCGACCTACGTTTAAAACCGATGGTTAAGTGAACCATCTTTTTAAGTAAATGAATTAATTGAGCCATTTTTTTTACCGTAACTGATCAAGAAGGAGAATTACTTTAGGGCAATAAACGGGTGGTGCCGTGGTGGTTTAACTACAAATGGCATTGTGTTTGGAGATCAAATTTATTTTTTGAACAACAAATACCCAATTTTGGTTGCCCTAAAACATTCACACCAATACTTCATAGACGGCTCATTTTGGAGTCTCTTCTAATACTTTACATCAATCCGATATAGACGGGACCCAATTGGTAATTTGGAGATCAACTGGTAGTTGGTAATTTGTTTTTTTAGACCAATTGGTAGTTTTTTTTTAAAGGCAAATTTCTTAATTTCTGTTGAGAGTGGGATTTGAACCCATGACCTCTCCAAACCTTGGTGTTCCTTAGAGAATTTTCCTCTACCATTGGGCCACCAACCAAAATGTGACCAATTGGTAGTTGGTAAGTTGGTATCATATGCATATGATTATATGTTATGGTTTTCAAATAGGACCCTTTCAAATATTTATGGGTCTTGGCCTCTTGGGAGGAATTACAAAATTGGTAATTTTTAACCTAAAAGCAGCCCATTCTAGGCCCATGACAAGTCTATTAGTTAACATGGGCTTTATTTTTATTCATTTGCTACTAGTGTACTACACTTCTGTAGTTCTACAAGAAATTATTCCGAGCTGTGTTTCGTTTTCTTTCTTTTGCATTGTAATTGTTTAAAAAAAAACAAAAAAAGTATAGAAATGAAAATTACATTAATATTTTTTTTTTCTTTTTCTTCCTTATCCACACTATTTTTTTACACCACTTTTTTTTAACAATTTTTTTTGTTCTTTATTCATTTATTTAGATTTTTCTTTTATAAGGTTTTTTTATATATGCTATTCGTTTTCGATTTTTTTAAGGGTGTATGTGTTGTTGTATCTTGGGTTCGCAATTGGATTTCTTGTTATTATTATTTTGAGAATAAATTAAATTTTACATCATTTAAATATTTACTAAATTTCAGTTTACGTTCTAAAACTAAGAAAATTATATAAATCATCCTTTATGTTTAAATTTGTTAACAGTTTTCGTTCATTCTAATAACGAGTGTCTATTTTTGACGTTAAATCCAACAATTTGTCCCTCACATTAGGGAAAAATCGTCTCTGTCTTTAACAAAAGAGCAATTTGCATTTGATGGCACAATCATAATTTTTGTTTTTTTCGTTTTTAATATAAAGATAAAGAAAAGTGTAACTTGCTCTTTTATTAAAGACAAAAAGACGATTTTGCCTTTATGTAAGGTGAACATGGTTGCTTTAAACGTAAAAAATAAACGTCTGTTAATGGAAAAGATAAAAATTGTTAACAAATTTAAATATAAAGGACGATTAGTGTAATTTACTTAATTAATTAGCTGATGAAGAAAATGTAATTTACTCTTATTTTAAGTGTACCCACATTCCTATGTGTTATTAAGGTACTTATAAATTTATTGATTTATGTTACCAGAATTGCGAGCAAGCAACAAGTGCGGGTAAGTAACAAGTGCTGGAAGGGGGCAACATGGATGATATAAGTTCGGGTAAAATGCAGTGGAAGTCACCCACACATCTGTAAAAATGAGGCGCGGTTGGGGAGGGGGCAGTGTTGCCGCACACCCCCACGCACGGTACCTCATCACCCCATTGTGTTGTGTGTGACGGTACCATAACACCCAGCCTAAACAAACACGTATGGATCAATAACAAAACACACATTTTCATTCATATAACTAATACTCAATGTAATTTAACTTTTCTTTTATGAGTTTTACATATAATACACACAGACACTTAAGCCTAAAGTCATAGTAATATTATAGTAGTAAGGGTATGTGTGTACCAGGTGTGGTGAGGTGAGATGGACATGCGATGGGCCGTGGCAAATGCGATGGGCCGTGTCAACACCTCCCTCATGTTAAACACCGCACTTTGGCAAAAATAAGATAAAAATCAACCAACACTGCGCACTCTCTCTCTCTCTTTTTAATATATTAATATACTAGGTAAGAAACTCGTGCTTTATTCGAGTTAAATAAATAAAATATTAAATAGTTAGTAATGAATATTTATGACTAAAAATGAAATATTAAATAGTAGTAATGAAGAAACAAATAAGCGAGAAAAAGAATTTTGGGCTGACATAATTATAACAAGTTATTTATTTATTAGGTATGAATGATATTGAAAAGTAGATTAAACTTTAAAGATGGAGTAAAGTAAAGTATGGATATATAAGATACGGTGAAAGATAGAAAAAAGTATGATAATGTGACATTAAAATGACAAAAGATTGTGAAAAGTAGAACACGGGGTATAAGACAAATCCCAACTAAAACAATGAATGAATTTGTAAAAATAGCAGACATGGTTCTATTACTAAACTTCTAAATCAAATAAAAAACCGAAGAATGTTAAAGGAATGGAAACCGCTTAACCTTTCGGTTGGCCACCGACATTATCATATGATTACGACTAGATAAGAAATCTTTGATCTGATTTGAAGAGGGCGATATTTGGTTTTGTTGAGAATTTGGTACCAAAAGTACCATTATTGAGTGAGGAATAATATTTTTAATTTTTTACTTTTAAGAAATGCATTTTGATTTCTGCTCTCTCGACACCAAATAGAAAATAATTTGTGGCCATTATTAGTGTTGAGCCTTTTTTTAATTTCTTGAGCACAAGTCTCTTTCAGTCATGTTGGTATATATAATCTTCACGTGGAGTCCTAGTTTCTCTTTTCAGAAATATGATTGACATCGACACAACTAAATTAAAAAAAAATTACATTCCTACGGTTTAAATTTAGTGTCCTAATTTTGACATCCATTATACGTCTCGTATAGTTCTATACGAGACGTATAACTTTCTCAATTTCTAATACGAGACATCATGCACAAGGTTCATCGTACCCTATACGTGACTTGTAGAGTACCAAGAACCTCCGTACGCCAAATATAGCCCTATACGAGACGTATAGGGTACGGTTTACATTCTGCAAGATGTTTGGCATTGGAAATTGAGAAAGTTATACACCTCATATGGAGCTATACCCAAGTATTTGTTCTCTACTTGCATGCGTGGACTTTTAAGTTCTCGTTTATACTTATGTTTGTGTGTACAAGGTGTACGCACGGGTGTATTCAACTCGTGTAAAACACGAGTTTTTAAAAAATAATTTTATTATTATTTAATATAAAGTATTATATTTATTTAACCAGTGTAATATACGGGATAATTTAACATAAATGTGTTTTATTAGTTAATTAGTACTTTTTTAAAAATATATTATTATAAAAATATAAAAGTGTATTTAATAAGATAGACATGTGAGAAAAAAATGTTGAAAATAAATATGAAGGTGATACGTAACTTAAAAAAACCTTTATTTATTAGAATATTAGGCATATATATATATATATATATATATATATATATATATATATATATATATATATATATAGGGATCAAGAGAAAACCACTAAGTTAGGCGAAAACCAAGAAAACCAGTCTCAACCAATAAGAAAATTTAGATTTTAATTGTTTTTTTATATATAAAAGGGTATATATGTAATTGTACATTAATGTTGATTTAATATTTATTGATTTTCATATCCAATCCCGACTTTATCTCCTTTATTTACGTTTCTTTATTTGAAACTTCAATTCTAAAATCAACAAGATACAATATTTTTTTATTTAACCCTTCTTCTCGATTTGTCCATACAATAATTATTGAATTGATAAAAAAAATGCATTAGCTGGGCAGTGATACAATTTTTTTGTTGATTTCTTCAAGCTCGAAACTTTAGCTTGCTCAGATCAAATTAAAATCTTTCAACATTATGAAGTTTTGGAAACCAAAAAAAGCAAGCAGATGAATCCAGAGAGGTACGCATAAAGAAGCATTATAAACAGTTCGTTGGAAGGGGGATGCTAGAATTGCTTGGCCGGCTCAAGCAACGTAGGTGGCGGCGGACCCGTGGCGGAGGTACGGGAGAGATGGCGATGGGTGGATCTAAGGCGGCGACGTCAATGTTAAGCTGAGAAATCCCGACGAATCGAAGGTCGCACCAGGCAATAGCGGGGGAGGAAGACGATGATTATAGTGATGGCGGCAGTGATGGGGTATGGGTTCTTAGTGTTCTATTCGGTGACAGAAAAGGAGAGAGAAGTCGATATGGTGGTTCGATCGAGTTTTCCGACAAATCAGCTAATTTCTCAGACGGTGTTCATCATGATGATGTTCGTTTATTTTCGTACGTAACTCGTAAGAGCTACTGATATATATAAAATGTAGTACATGCGTATGAATCGTATGTTTTTGTACATAACACCGTCATAGCTACGTATATCATTTAAATTAAATAGATTATATTACATATTTTAAAAATAATTGAGATGAAAACATACTGCTAATTTGTTTAACAAAATATACATTTAACATTTGTATCACTAGCACTTTTAGTACTATGTATTAATCGACCCAAATACATTAATAAATATACCGAGTTTAAAATTACTTTTGAGCCATGACATGTATCCGTAGACGTAATCATATTAGTACACACCACCTAATGTAGCTATTGTTCAGGTAATTAACATATCACATACACCCTTATAATATTGTATTCAAAAGTAATAAGTCAATAACCAATTCCTGAGGGAAACATACATGAATACACATATCATATGTAATCAAACACTAATATAACTTTAAGCTTTAAATACTAAACAATCTAACATAACATTTGAATTCTACGTAAAACAATTATCCAAAACAAAACATAATTGTTATAAATTCTGCATAAAACCAAAAAGTAAAATAGAAAGTCACACACTATAAAACCATCCATACTTGCAATTAATCTACTTTTTTCCTTTCCTCATACACATCTTGGGCTTCCTTTATAACTTTCCCCCTATGCTTGTTTGCTTCACATGTTAGAATTCTTATTGCATAATAAAAAAAACATATTAATATGAATCCAGAAAATACAAACCAGTTAAATTAATAATATCGTTGTCTACGTCTCCAATCACAATTGGATCGGATGGGGGATTCACAAGTTTGCTGAATGAGGTATTCAAAGGAATTCTTTCGCTTTTCCTCCCTATACTCGTATATTAACAACATTAACAAAACAAGATTTCTAACAAATTAAAGATGAATAATTTGGAAATACGATAAATCTTATTTGATGACATTACTGCTTCAATATAGGGTGGAGTATCTACAAATATAAAAACCAATAATAATAAACATTGTTGTTGTTTTGTATCATGTTAGATTCTTGATTACATATACGTAACCAACAATAATTGCATACGTATATGTAAACCGATTGTTCTTTTTGAATACTATGTTAAACCTTGAATATGTATACGTAACCATTGGTATATGTAAACAGATTTGTTAAGATTAGTATACACAATTCAGTAGATACCCGTTCAATAGTATATTTGTTATAGGTATTAACTCAATTTTCCCTTGGATACATATACGTAACCAATGTAAAATCAAATTGGCTCTTTGGTATTAAACATACTTCATTGAATAATTAAATGAAGAATCATAAACTAATAGCATGTTCATCCCTATATTCCAGAAATCTTTGAAAAAAAATAATAATTCACAAGGAAATTATTCATACTCGTACAACATGCAATCAGCTTTTAGATCAAAATCATAAAAATTACTTCAAAAACTTAGTTTGCCTTTTGAAAATACCAAAATATTATACCTTTAGAACCCTAATTTTGGGAGAAATCGGCCGTTAATTAAGTAAAACATACCTGTGTTAGTTCGGAAAAACAATTAAACAAGACGCTTACGAAACGAATACAGACTTTTGATCAACAAGAAGCGCTTCTCTTCTGCGTATCCTCACTGATTCCCCTTTTTGCCGGGAATCGATTTTGAAACAAATGATATCTCTTGAAGGTTTATTAGAGATAGGGAGGCCAGGGTTTAAGCGATAGATAGGAGAATAATTAGGGTTTTTGATTTTGTAATATACGAATTTCAAAATTGATATTTTATAAAATACCATCTTTACCCTTAAAGCATTAAATTCTTGTTATTTTATTGCCTATATTTACAATCAAACCCCTAAATAACATAGACCATTGATCACTATTAATCAACGATTTAGATTGGTTTTTTCAGTTTTTTCCTAACTACCAGTTTTCTCTGGAACCCACCCCTATATATATATATAGATTAATTAAGGGGAATTCTAACCACACACGGAATATTGCTAATTGGACATGCCGCCGTCTTATACGCCCTCGTATAGGGCAATACGATGGCGTATAGGGTTCAGTCACTGAAAACAGAATGCCACGTGTCATTCTGTGTCAGTCTGCTGGTCCAATACGTGGCGTATTAAGCTATACGCAACGTATGAGGCACGGGTTATATTTTTGCTTCAAAAAGTTTGTAGATTTGGAATTTATGAATCCTATACGTGGCGTATTGCCATATACGCCACGTATATGTTTTTTTATTTAATTATTTTTTTTTTAATTTAATTTATATTTTGTTTTTTTTTATTTAATTATCTTTTTTAATTTAATTATACAATTTTTTTAATATAAGTTTGTTATCTATTTATGAATTTTATATATTTTATATTTTTTTTAAACATTTATTATATTTTTACATTACAACCAAATAAAATATTAAACATTACAACCAAACAAAATATTAAACATTACAACCAAACAACTAAACTAAACATTATATACATTACATAAAAAAATTAAATATATACATCAAAATGTTTTACATACATAACAACGAAACAAACTAAATACAAATAAAACAACTAAACCTTACCGGCTCCGCCGTCACCCTGACCTGCCCCGCCCTCATCCTGAACGGGGTCGTCCGGATAATGACGTGGCGGTGGTAGTGGTGGTGGCTAGATGCCGGCGGCTCGTGACAGATCCACGAGGCGCCCAACCGCCCACATCATCAGGTCCTCCATGCGATCAACTTGACGAACCTGTCGGCGTGAGTCGGCAACAAGTCCGTCAAGCAATGCCTGGGTAGCCCTGTCCAGCGTAACAGACCGGCGTACGTGTCGGGGATGCTGTGGCGGATGGACGTGGATGTCATCGACGTGCGGGACGTGCGGCGGCGCGTCCTCCATCGCCACACCCTGTAGCGGATGAGGCATAGGCGGGTCCCGTTAATTTCCAATCACCAGTATTTTCTTGGTACTCTTCTTCCAATTTAAAGGGACAACCTATTTTCTTGCTACCGGCACGTCTAACCGTGGCAGTAGACGCTCGTTCGTCGTGACGGTCACACACAAGCCACACCTTGTTAAACGGTTCCGTCGGATCGTCGCCTTTTCTCCTCGATCGTCGGGTGACAAGGACGTAACCATTCTCACGTCCTCTCCGGACAGCCCAATCCACCAACTGTTCACCAGACTGAAAATTCTGGTCAGTTTTATACGACACGTTTTGATGGTTTTGTTCCTCGTCTTCGGAGTCGTCGGTTTGTTGTGTCGGGTAAGAGACTTCACCGCACACGAAGTCGTCAGTTTGTTATGTCGGGTAGGAGACTTCACCGTATACGTAGTCGTTCGTGGGTTGTGTAAGGTAAGACGGTTCACCGTATACGAACTCGGGATTGCTCAGTGGCTCGTTCAAATCTGGAAGCCTTACCCGTTGATTAGAATAAACGTCGGACGAGACCTCCTCCTGGTTCACCTTTTGAACGCCAGAACTTTGCGGGTTGTTTTCCAGCGACTCGTTAGAATATACCTGAAAACCGTAGTTACCATCCCACCACCAAGACATGTTTATAATTTTTTAGAGATTGTTTGAAATTTTTTTGAACGATACGTTCGAATGAGAATTCTGCATGGTTAAATACACAAAATTTGGGCCCTATACGCATCGTATAGGGCAATACGGTGCGTATAGGATTCTGGTCAAACCTGGTCAAACCTCGTATACGCATCGTATAGTGCAATACGATGCGTATAAGGTACGAGGTACTTTCTGCAACTAGTCATCCATCACATCGCTATACGCCGCGTATAGATCTATATGGGGCGTATAGCGATGTGATGGATGACTAGTAGCAGAAGGTACCTCGTACCCTAAACTGCATCGTATTGCACTATACGATGCCTATAGGGTTGGAATGACCAGGTTGTACGAGGATGTCGGGCATGGGAAATTGTGAAGGGCTATACGCATCATATTGCCCTATACGATGCGTATATGGCCAAGTCCAAATAGTAATTCCCGTGTGTCATTAGTAGTCCCCTTAATTAATAATAACAGTAACAACGTAAACAACAATAAAAATAATAATAATAATATCAACGCTTAACAAATTGAAGTAGATATTCACAAGATATAAAAAAATAAAAGTAAATTAATTTAATAAGATATAAATGGTTACGGATAGAAATTAACTTATTAAAATTAGTAAACTATAAATGTAAAAATTATATGTACATAGTAAGTAAATTAAAATTCAACGGCATTATTTATGGTAATAGTAGGCCGATAATTTTTTATTTTGGAATGCATTGCAGGCAAATAAATTCTAAAAAATAATCACGTATGATCTTTCAAAAGTTTAATAATACTTAAAATATTTTTTAATTAAATTAATATTTGTATAATCTCTTACAATCAATTTTCAAAGTATCTCACTAAATTATTATGAGATTTTGAAGGCGTATTTTGGTAAGTATTTCCTCTTGTATTGAGCTGGAAAGATCTTTAATTTGAGATCTTGACGGCGGAGGAGAGTGGGTTTCCGGCTATATGACTGTGGTGGTAACGGTGGTTATAGGGGCAGGAGAGAAGAGGGAGAGAAAGCTTTGATGGGGGTTGGTTTTTTTACTTTTTAGTTATACTTTTTATTAAAATTAAAAGATTTTTGATATATAAATTGGTGTTAGCTGTAAAAGAAAAGAAAAATTGAACTTCAATTATTTTTTCGAAAAAGAATAATACTTAATAAACCACTTTTATCTTTTAAAATGAATCAAAACTGTCACATTCAAATTCTATACATAAATAAATTAAATTCCATTTGATACTTTTTACACATAATAACATATGTTTGTTGGGTTGATATGTTTACTAAGGGACATTGTGATGGTAAACTAATGTACGTCTCAATCAAATGGTTAAATGTTTAAATCATGGGTAGTATAGTCTCAATCAAATGGTTAAATGTTTAAATCATGGGTAGTATAGGTGTGACGATTTTAGTATTAAAGTAGACGTAGAGGTAAAAACAATGTGTTTGTTTAATATAATTTTTTAATGTAAGTTTTTTTATTATGAAACTAATAATGGGTTTATCTTATCTATACATATTAAAAATAAATGTGAATAAATAATGCAAATAAATGTTTTTTTTACAATACATAACATAAATCATACCTCTTGTTAAATTGAAAAAAATATAAATTAAATCTGATTTAAATAGTAATGTTTATCTCCCGTAAATTGCGTATAGATTAAACCTAATCTATGATTAATTACTATTATTAACTGAATACAAATTAATAGAATTGAAAGAATCGAGCTCTATGATTAATTAGACTAATTCAAGCTCTAACTATTTTACAACCAAAAATCAAAAGAATCCAACGAGTTTGAAATCGAATATGAGATTTTCACATCTTAGATTATTTTGAAACAAATAAAATATAATAAAATAGAAATCATGAGGCGAGGTGAAAACAAAACCAAGTTGATTAAATAGTCCTTGGACGTGGTAGGCTTATAATTCCACAAGCGAATAATAATTGTCGTAAAAATTTAAATTTAAATAAATATTAAATTATTGGAGGACAACTAGCGTTGGAGTTTCTCTACAATTTGTTTGCATTTAACAGTAATAAACTAATAAAAATCAAAATCAATTGAATCCACATGGTAATTTACAAAAGCGACCCCCATCTTCAACCAATCAGCCATTTCCCCCCTCTTCTTTCCAATATTCAGTTTCACTCCGATTCATTCTGGGACGACTCAGTCTTGCCATCTCCAATAACTCGGTGAGTCACCTCGTGACTCTAACACTCGCAAATAATCTTTCATAAACCAATACCTACAATCTTTACCTTTGTGTAATGCTAGTTGAAATTACTAAGAAGTCCCCAAACCGGAGTAACTCAGTTCTTTGTGCATGTTGACCGAATCGACTCGGGGTCAAAATATCAAAGTCAACTCGATTGTTTTATTAAAAAAAAAAATTGTAGATGCAAATTTTCAACTCATCGGAGGAGAGGACGAGATTCCGGCCAGAAATCAAGATTACTCCGGATGCCCACGTGGCAGTGCATTTGAAAATCTTCAAGATTCACGAACCGGTTCAGGTTCCCCGAACCGGATAAGGACCGGATTATTTCTTCAAACAAATACTCATCACAAGGGATAGCTATCGGACCGGAGTGAGAGAACCCGAACTCCTCTTCGGCTTGAACCAGTAGCTTTTTAAAAACCGGGTGGTTTAGATACGTGGCTCGAACGACGAATCTCCGGCAGTTAGAACCGACGCAGACGGCGACGTGACCGGCGGGGACGTCGGAAGGTATGCATTTGCGGGATGTCATTGCGGCTTTCTTCCTCCACCGCCGTAACATTTGTCGGAGTTGAACAATGTGGCGGATTTTGCTGCAGCCTGTCATGTTTGGAGTTGTTGTTTTTCGGTTTGTACGATTGTTTGTGTTGTCAAAGGAAGTGGCGAATGAGAGGGGTGTAAAGGTGGAAAAGATGGCTTGGTTTTATAAGAATACTGGTACGAAACTGCCCCTAGGTTTCGTGGTAATTACAAAGTTGTTTGACGGCAGGAAGGACTGGAGAGGGTTTAGTTTATTGTTTTATTTGCCCTTTTCGTTTTTTAATATTTCTTTTTAGAAGAACTCTGGCACAATATATTTAATCGTTTAATATTTATCTTCTTTTTAATTTTTTTTTTCATTTTTTTTAAAACCACGAAATTCTACGACCACTATTTACCAAATTCTGTACGGTAACAAAATAGTTTACCTATTTTACCACATTTTTGTTTTAAATTAGGTAAAATTAAATTCATTTTATTAATCAACTTAAAAGTAAGAACATTTTGTATAATTTATGCTAGTTATAAAAAAAACATACGGTAATATTAATGTTTAATTAAAAAACTTATATTATAACTTAACTAGCGGGTTGTGTCCGAGCGTTACAGCGGCTCAGTTTTGAACATGTTTATATCGAAATGCTGGAAAAAAAATAATAATGTCGTGACGGTACATTAAAAATTTTATAAAACATTATATGTCCAAGTTATAAAAGAAAACAAAATTTTCATCTAACTCGGTTTTGAATAAAACTTTATTCAATCATACATAAATTTATGTGAAATTTTGTAGGGACCTTTAAATTTCTTTTAGAGTAAACTGCATTTTTCGTCCCTGAGCTTTGACCCGATTAACAGGTTCAGTCCCTGCTTAACAGTATGGGTCCATGACGTTGTATTTCTTAACACTTACCGTCCCTGACCCTAACGTCCGTCCATTTTTTCGTTAGTTCCCCCTCACGTGCCCCTCACGTGAGGGGCATTTTCGTCTTTTCGCCTATATTTAATATAAATATCTTTCTTTAGGTAAATCCACAAAGCCACAAAGCACATGATTGTCCACCTCCGATCTCCTTTTCCTTTTCGACCGTCCACCTCTGATCTCCACCGTATCTCCATCGCCACTGCCACCACCACCAGCACCGTCACAAATTCCTTTTCCAATAAGTTCCGAAGCACAGCAGCCAGAATAGCAAATAATGCGTCCGATAAGTGTCACACCCCCAAAATCCACTAACGGAGTTTTACCGTTAGGAGCGTGACATAACAGGATCTCAGTCATTAGTTACGTTGAACGACTCTATATGAGTTTAAGAAAACCATAGTATTGCTTATAGTCACGATGCAACACTAGTAATGAAAACACTGATTTAATGTAAGACTGCGGAAGCGAAAAGTTAAATGAAAAGCATGCGCCAAAACAGTCGCGCCAAAAGCAAACAATCCAACGATAAATAAAATAAATAGTTATTGAGTTTGAAAACGATGGATTTCGAATGCATGCCTTAGCTTGTGCTTGTACCTTATTGACCTGAGAAAACATGCTAAAACGTGTCAACACTAGGTTGGTGAGTTCACAGGTTTCAAATGTTAGCAAAGTTTACTAGATAAAACAATTTACAATTATATCAATAGGTAGCTAACCTAATACATGTTACTAAAGCGTTTCGACACCGAAGCTGACTGTTTATGTTTGAACTGCCTCCTACCATGACTATCATAATCAATGGTAAATGTTTAGGTCAATGTTACACCCGTTCGACTTCCCGTCGTGTTAGCGCGACTAACGCGGGTGGGGCTTGTCAATGCCCAGTAGTACTACTCAAGATTACCTCGCTAACCCATATACTAACGGTTCGATAAGTAAGGACTTTCATGATATGTTTGCGCTTAGTACACAAGTGATATAAAAGAAATGTAAGATCTAAATGTTCGTACACATGTTTTCTCCCCCAAGTTTAAACCATAAGAAAAGGGGTCGTGAAACTCACCTTAGAATGCGTGCGAAAGAAAGCGAACTTAGAATGCTTGACGACTAACTGCCACCTTTAAACACCGGTTTATAAGTGTGTGTTTGTGCAAGATGATAGGAACCCTAAGTATCCAAACAATCTCATTGTTTAAGGGTTTAGAAAAGATTTACAAGTTTGACTCAAGTTTGACTAAGTTTGACCAAGTTTGACTAAGTTTGACCAAGTTTGACTCGACGACCCGTTGGTGACTCAATGTATGAAGTTATGTTTGTTTAGTGTAATACTACCATATTATACACAAATGATCATACTGTAGCACTTAGCAACAAATCCTATTTGTTCTAACAAGATAGCAAATTTTCATAAATAGAAAGTTCCCATAAATAGTAAGTTTCCAAAAATAGAAAGTTTGTTCGGGATTCGTGTTTCTTGAAATTATCATTGTTAATATGCTTGTAAGACTATTATAACATGTTCTAGATCATCATATCACATAACCATTGCATAGAACTTAACATGTATGTCATAATTCCAAGTAAGGTTTCCATCTTTAGTAACCTATGCGAGATATGCACGATTTCAAGAATCCAACACATTGCAACATGTTATTACGTCCTAACTAACATGTACCAATCATTAAACCATATCATGCATATCTAAATAGCAAGTTATAACCACTTTTAACAATTAAAGTTTCCTTATTTGGAAAGTTCGCAAAACCGTGTTATGTATTCAAAATCTGATTTCACAAATCATCTAAACATGCATCAAGTAACACATAACCATCATCACATCATCCTAATCATGTCTAGCATGCAAGATAGAAATCATAAAAAGTTTCCTCTTTTAGTAACTCGTCCATTACACGCTTTATTCACCCAATTAGCACGTCAAATCAATCCTAAATCTTTCAACTAATATTGTTACAACTATATTAATCATAACTCACGTCTAGCATGCGATTTCTATACATCACATAATCAAAATATTCAATTTTTCACATCGTATGATAACTAGGGTTTCATATACGTTCATAAAATCATAAACACAATTCAACAACATCAAACAATTAACGAATTCATTATCATATTTCAAAATCATTAAGTTTGGATAATCTAGGGTTTCGATCTCAAAAATAATAATGAAATAACGACGGATTTTAATAAAACGACTTACGTAGAATGTTAGAAACGCCTAGACTAGCACGTATCCACTTCCGATTGCGAGATTGAAGCTCGATTGAGAGCGTTTGGCTTGTTTCTTGGTCTCGGCCGAATGGAAGGGGTGGGGGTTTGGGTGCGACGGCCAAAAGGAGAAAACAAGGTTAGGGTTTTTAATTTTTTTTTTATAAATCCCTTATATACATGCACTAATGGGTTTTTAAAATCATAATGGGCTTTTTAAAGTTCATGGGCTTTTTAATTACAATTAACACTTAATTACTAATTAAATCCCTTAACTATTATATTTATAAAAACTCTAACTTTTATAAAAATAACTAACACGATTAATATTCGGTAAACACGTACGAGAACGATAACATTCACACAATTCACGTAATCACATATAAATCATATAAAACTCATAATTTATATTAAATATAAATTATTAAATGTTCGTAATGTTAATTTCGATTAATCACCAACGTTCCGGGTTAGACTCGAGTGCGATCCGATGTGTGTGAACTGACTGACACATTTAATTAACCTAATTAAATGCAATGCACGTGCGACTAAATGAGATAACTGAGTTTGTAACGAAAAATGTTTGAACTAACGAGGTTTGAGTTAACGGAGTTAACCTGAAAATGCCGGATGTCACAATAAGTTCCGAAGCACAGAAGCAAATGACGATCAAATTCGTTTTCATCAATCGAACCATTTCTCCGTCCAAATTACAACTAAAACAATTAGCTAATTAGTTGAATGTCAATGAATTCCAGTGTGTTGCAGATCTCTATAGGATTTCGCGAAGAATGTGATGGATCGATTAGTAAACCCCCAAATTCGAAAAAGTTTGTTTTTTTGGATGAGGCCAGATCCTATCCTAGGGCAAGAAATCGACAGAAATCAAAGATGGGTACCTGCAATTTTGGGTTGAAATTGAAGGAAGAAAACGATTTCGGGAAAAATCTTGATTGTAGCTACACATTAGAGTTGTTGCTAGTGGAGATGACAGTGGTGGGAGGTGGAGTTGCTGGTGGAGATGACGGTGGTGGGAGGTGGAGTTTCTGGTGGAGATGACGGTGGTGGGGAGGTGGAGATGATTGTGGTGGGAGGTGGAGTTGCTGGTGGAGATGACAGTGATGGGAGTTGGAGTTGTTGCCGGTGGAGATGAAGGTGGTGGGAGGTGGAGTTGTTGCCGGTGGAGATGAAGGTGGTGGGAGGTTGAGTTGTTGCCGGTGGAGATGACGGTGGTGGGAGGTGGAGTTGTTGCCGGTGGTGGGAGGTGGAGAGGGGTTGAATGAGGAAATGAAGGTTAAAAAGGCATTAAACCTGTTAAGAGTGTTAGTGGAGAAGAAGCTATGTATAAACGATATGAAAAGACGAAAATACCCCTCACGTGAGGGGCACGTGGGGGGGGGGGGGATTAACAGCAGAATGGATGGCCGTCAGGAGGAGGGACGGTAAGTGTTAAAAAATGTAACGTCAGGGAGCCATACTGTTAAGGAGAGACTGAAGCTGTTAATCGGGTCAAACCTCAGGGACAAAAACTGCAGTTTACTCTTTCTTTTAAAAACTATAGTAATATAAATGCATAATTAAAATAATATTATATTTTTTTATATAATAATATTTAGAAAGACAAATTTCTTTATAATTCTATCACTATTGAAACTTAAATCCGTAACATTCAAACTTTAGATGCTACTAAAGGTTTACCTCTGTTAATTGGCTACCAACCCCAATAGAATTCATATAATTTTTTAATCAAGATAACTACTACATTTAGTTTCCTTTCAATATACATTAGTGTTAGATATAATATATTTGTATGGTTGTTCGACTTATCAATTCACATGCCACATTTTCTTTGCTTTTTCCTATTAATAAAATAAAATGGAAAAGAACATGCAACGGTATCGCATTTATTGAGAGATCTTAAAATTGTGTGCTAGAGCGTTATTCCATCGAGAGTCGAGACATTGACTTGTATGAAAAATACATTTATTTGGTTTATTTCAATATCTATATTCGCACATGTACGTAATATAATGCCCGAATTTCTATAGTTATCAAATAGTTGAAATTTCAATTAAATTCAAATTTTAATCAGTATTATTTTTAACAGCAAATGCCCGCACGTCATTCTTTACTTTTGATACTTGAACTCACTAGTTTGTTGTTGAATCACTCAAAATTCCTTTTTATCTTTCTAAAGTCTTTCTAGTTTCAGTTAACTTTTTTTATTTAATTGTAATGTGTGTGTGGATTAATTTAACACTGATGTAACTTTTTTATTAAAAAAATAATAAAAAATTATACGTAAAAAAAATTCAAAAAGATCATTTTTGTGTCTACAATTATAGAAAATAGTCATTCTTTATTAAAATTAAAAAAAAGTATTGAAATTATACTTTGAATCGATTTAAGAAACGATTAAGAGTGGATGCGATTGGAAAAGGGAAATGATTTCAGATGAATAAGGAAACGATTTGATTTCTTTCGAAGGTTTGATTTTTTTTTTATGAATAGATAGGATTTGCTTCTTTGATTTGTGGGAACCCAAGATTTGAAACGATTGGTTAATCAATATATTGAAACTAAATTATTAATTAAAAGTCCATATCACTGGGTAGCACTTGGAAGGTAGTGGAGTGAAGGTTTAGCGGGTATATATACCCGCTGAAAGAAGTCTATGTGTGTGTGTATATATGAAAAATTAGGTGGGTTGGAGGGTACCACTCCTAGCATGTAGGGTAGTAATATCAATAAGAACAATTCCAAATGAAATCTCCGCCGATAATCCGTCATTGTCTTTGATTGGATTCCCGCTTATACTTTTTAGTCGTTTGTTAGTGTGAACCCGTTTGCGACGAAACTTCCGTTGGTATTACTTTCTAAAAATACAACCTTAAACTTTCTGTACATGGAAATACATATCGTCACGTATTTCAAGCCTAGAACTGACAACCTTCTTGTTAGATATGATCTTAACGTGTTTTTTGGAATTGGTTATCTCAAAATGTAAATACTATACTATGTGTACATATTTTGCCATGGACATAACAAATAGGTGAGGACACTAGTAGAGTTAATTTATTTGTAAATACTATACTATGTGTACCATTATATATTTTACACTTCAAGATATTAATAGGACAAAGGGCCTTTGGTTAATGCAATGGTATTAAAAATGAATATATTATACTCTCAACCAAACGGTTGTGTCAAATTTCTCACTGCCGATATTTAAAGGTGCATAAGTTTTTGCTTAAAAAAGGTAACTTCATGTGAATCAAATTAATAAAGATATAAACTTTCAAATCTAAGTTAAAACATTAGACCAAATAGAGATGGTTAGTTCCTCTCAAGATTAAGCCATACTGAACCATAAGACTATATGGTATACTAGCCGTACAGGATGGTTTACCATAGGATGCTTCATGTGAAAAGCTTCTAACCGGTGCACCACATGCATATTTTGTTAATGAAAAACCAATAAAATAAAAAGAAAAATTAATTATATTTTGTGGTAGTTGGACCAATACAAGATGCTTTGTTTTGGTCTTTCATACATATTATAAAGTTTCTAATCCTACAATTTTGTATTCTTCCTTTCTCATCTTAAGCCCATGTGCAAGCATGACCCCATTTTTTTGCCTTTCTAATGAGCCAATGTGTTCTCTCCCCTACAAATCATATTACACACATACTTATAATCCCCCTCCATATTATACTCTTTATCCAATCAAAAATCAAGATTAATTACACAATTATGAACACAAGATCTTGGCATGTGGCACTAAATGGGCGGAGGGGGTAATTAAGATTAATATTTGTTTTCAAAGATTTTGCAGATCAATGATGCTATTTTAGTAGTCTACATAAAACTATAATTAGCTTGTCATTTTCTCACAAATGATGGTAGAAATCTACCATACGCTAGAATCATATCATTCACATTAGAACCAAGCCGTTAGCCATCAAGTTATCTAGTGAAACTCGTCTATCAAATCACCATCATTCCTTTTCTTTTATAGGCCTTTAGACTTTCTTAAAACCACTATCCTATATGTAGTAGGACATTTACAACAATGTTAAGACAAACGTCTAGAAACAATGCCATATGTGGTTACAAAAGAAGTACACTTGTGTGAATATGGGAAATTTGAGACGTGAGTGGAGCACTCTAGTTGTAACAATTGCCAATTGGGACCATCACAATCTATTAAGACAAACATAGGTGGTGAATCTGAAAAAGCACGTGATAAGAAACAAATCTACCATATTGGGACAAAAGATATAGGATCAAGAAAAGGAGATTTCAAGTACAAGAGAGCACATAAAAAGAAGATAAATGAAAGGAAAAACTCAAAAGAAAAGTCGCTAAATGAACAACACAAATTTAAAGAAGTAATAGTAATAGATTTTGTTAAATGATCAATAGGCGCGCCATGTTTTATAAGAAAATGATCGGCATGTCACAAAATCTTAAACACTCGCTCATGGGATTTATTAGATGGTAAGATCGTAATTAGTGAGAGTTTAAAGAGAACAATAATTAAGTGAATTCATGTCTATAGGTACCAGATAGTAACTAGATTTATAAGCCATGAGTACCGTTTTATATTCTTATTCTTTAATTATTTTTATTACTCAACACGTATAATACACTGGTTTCTAACCTAGTTGTGTGTATATATATATATATATATATAGGGGAGGGATCAAGAAAAAACCACAAAGTTAGGCGAAAACCGAGAAAACCACTAAAACAATGAGTAATACTATAGGTTACGTATACGTAACCGCAATTTTTTGAATTTTTTTGTTTTCTGTTTACGTATACGTAACACTATGTGTTACGTATATGTAAGCTAATATTTAAATAATTTTTGGTAAAATTTATAATATTACATTGATACTCTTATAAAAAAATAAAAATAAAATAAAATAAAAAATAAATATTATTTTATTATTGGTTAAAATTGGTTTTTTTAGTGGTTTTCTCGGTTTTCGCCTAACTATTGGTTTTCTCTGGAACCCAACCCTATATATATATATATATATATATATATACACACACACACACACATGATGTTAGAATTAATCAAGTTATTTAAAGACCTAATTAGAGGAATGGGATCTAGATTTATAAAACAAATTCTTAAATATTGGTTTGGCAACCTAGTAAGGTTTCAAAGTAATAGATGTGGTAAATTAATGTTTATAATAGTTATAATATAATTATATTGTAGAAGCTTAAAATAAGTGTGTAGATAATGTTTAATTTATACACATCGAGGATTAGTCGTTAATTTTTAACTCGAATTTTTGTTTATGTTATTAACGATATTTATATAAAGTTATTAGTTAGTTTATATTGTTATACACGAGTTTTCAATTTTAGAAAACTCAACGATTCATTTTAAATATATTCTCAAAATATTTGAGAATATACTGTAAAATAGTAGTGATTCTAATTTTTATCATTAAATTTATATTATAGTATATGGTTGCATTTAATTAGAATGTGATAATTAAATATTGAGGAATAATTAATAATAGTTACATTTTATTAAGAATCTTTCATTATAAGATAATAATTAAAGAATAATTGTATTTATTAAAGATATTTTATTATTTTTTATAGAGTAGGGTATAAACAACATTCTGTAGTCATTCTTGCATCGTATCGTAAAAAGTTAGAGTTAGCCCCGGCTATCATTTAGCACCTAGACTGACTTTAGTTATTAGTTAGTCAAACACATGATTAGTTACTTGAACATGACATCAGAAATCAGACAAACAATTTAAAAACCAAGATTTGGATGATTAGAAGTGATATTAAAAATAGAACAATTAAACTTAGTATAGATTAAATAGAATTGGTCAACAAGGACAAGTATAATTCAAAGGGGCCATGTGCATGTTGGGTATAGTTTCAGAATCAGGGTGCATGCATCCCCCAAACATCACTTATGCATCAAACTTCATACCCCACTTGCCAAATTTAAGGATCATTGCAATTTCTGCAACTTGTTGAATGTTTCTTTTTTACAATTTTATTTTCACACACCAAACAGTAACTCAAATTGACAAATGGGGTATGTTATTGTTGATTTGTTGGATATTGACGTTCTCCCTGATTTGTTGGTACCTAGTTTATTCAACTTAAACAAGTGGGAACTAGATGTAAAAAATGTCCGGTTTATTTATATTCAAGTTTTAAAGATATATGGTAATTTAATTGTTTGCTTACATATGTTTTTGTTTATTTTCTTGAATAAATAGGAGTATTCAATTCATTTGGTTCTTATGGTAAGGGAATAACATTACTTTAAGAAGATTTGGTGGTTGTTTTATTCTAGATTTAGTGTTTAGACCAAGAAACATCAAAAAAATTTGGAAGATTTTAAGGAATATACTGCTGATGAATTAAATATATGATTTTTGTTTTAACCCTTAAGAAATGATTAATCTAACCAAGTTTAAGGCCAAGTGTAATTGGGGCATGAAGAAGGGGGCGTGGTCCACCTGGCCCTTTCATGGGCGTGGAACACCGCCTCCTGGGGCGTGAAAGGGAGGTTGGGGAATTGGGCGTGAGGGCATTCACGGGAAGGGGGCACAACTCACCCAATCAAATGGTGCCAACTAATACATTTCAATTATTAGTTAATATTAAATAACAAATGCGGGGCGTTAAATCTCTATGCACCTTAGTAATTATGAGCAGTGATTGCTCCTGTGCTGATGTGGCAGTTGCATGGCGGGGCGTGAAAAAGGAGGACGTGAAACCACTACAGATGGTTTAAGTGCAAAGTTTTACATTATTTATAATACAATTTTTGTTTTGCGGTTTAGTGAAGTTTTGTTATATTTATGTTCTAAGTTGGAGTGTAACGGTATACACTACTAAAAAATACTGAGTATTTCAGACCCCATTTTTGTTCGTTAAAGCCTTTTGCAACTAAAAATGTTGTTGCCTATTTGCGACCGGTTACATAACCCTTTGGGATCGAAGTAAACCAGGATTCGAACCATTATACCAGAAAGTTTAGAGTTCATATCAAAGTCAGATTTGAGAACACTAAAGTCTACTTGAATTGAATCAAGTTGTATTACTCATAAACTTGATTTGTATTCCTATATTTTACGCAGACCTTATGGACTTATGGTACAATTATATGTTATTATAATTTGTCTCCATCTTTGACCTTAAAATTATCTTAGGATTCAACTTATTTCCCTTTACTGGATGCCAAATTGCAATAAGTCGATAACTAGGTTTGGCATTATTACTGCAGGTTGAGTTGGATTTCAAACTCGTGGATAAGCTTAATCCAAGTTTAATTCACTGTTGCTAAGAAATTGAAGGAGTCGTTGATTTATTTATAGATGTGTTAGACTTTTTTTTAACTTTTTAAAATGTAATAGATTCTGACTTTATAAGCGATCACGTTTACCATAGATCGACAGTAAGGAGGAGAGGTATACTAGGCGTGAGAAGGAGGTGAAGGGTGAGGGGCGTGGAACATGGCATGATCGGGGGGGGGGGGGGAGTCTGCTCACTGTTGCTTCAACCCATTTTTAACCATTAATTAATTAATATTAATATTTAAACCTGTCAACCTATTTTTAACCATTGAATAGTATTTAATATTAATTACTTTAATCACTCACACTCACACGAGTATACTGTATACTCCTCCCATGTCAGAGTCGTGTGAGAGATCTTTGTGTGTGTGGTGACGCAAATGACATGCATTTTTTGCTCACACCGCTTACTCTCACGCCCGGTATAGGTTGGTGACGCTTGTGCCCCAGAAAGATTTCCTCTTCGAAATCATTATTTAGGTTGTAGATTAGTAACATAAAAAATATGTCATCATCACTACATCAAGCACTTGGTATTAGATCTCCTGTTGATTTTATTTACACCAAATAAAGCAGAACTAGAGTTCGCATTTGCATTTTTTTGGGATAATGTCCTAAGTACGTTAATGTTGGTTTCTCTTTAAGGTCTAAAGCATAACACATTCTTTGGATATGTGTGAACTCTTGGATGTTAGAAGATTTTGAGAAAACAAAGTGTTCAATTTTAACGGACAACGAAATCCAACATTAATGAATATAACATGCACGTAATCAAACCTTGATTATGGAAAAATATATTAATAACCAATATTAATCATGGTTTGCATTAATGATTTTTTGTAGTTACATACATCACTTTTCTCACAAAAATACGTTGGAAACGATAAATAAAAAAATAGCCGTAATATAATAATGTTTTTGTTTCACCAACAACAATAATGGTTTTTCTGTTTATTTATTTTCATTTCCAGCATCAATAAGAAAACACTAAAACTTCTAGACCACGTGCGATAATCAACTTTTTTTTCCAAAGAGGCAACTCTTAGAGCAACCGCTATATATATCCTCAAACTTAGTGGCGTCATTCGCCATGGAATCCCCTATCACACCATGATGAAAATGGAACACCGCCTTCTCAATTTTTTTCAATCCGTGATCCACATACGTGATCTTTTTCACGGCTTGGAAATTTGGAAGGAGCCGTTGAACGGCTATTTTTTTTACCGGTGAGGAGAAAATAAATAAGTAATTTTTTTTACTCACTATAAATACCAATCTTTAACACATTCATTTTCTACACTCGTTTCTACTCTATAACATACTCATTTCTACTCTATTTAGGTTTAATTTTATTATTTTTTATTATTTAAATGAATATTGAAAAAAACTTTTAATGATCACACCACTTTAATCACTTGGGTATTTTCCTTGCCAAGTGATAGATGGTGTGATAATTGAAGGGTGTGACGTGGCGCCACGTGGCGTGCACTTTCCAATAACTTGAGACCCCCCCTCACTTGGGTATACCCATTGCTCTTATATAAGAACCGAAACATTAACAAAAGAACATATAAGAGATATTAAACAGAGAACATAATGCAGAGTTACAATATGTTGAAACTACTTCAATCTTTCCAGTGTAATGAGTTGAATTTTGATCTATGTTTTATCCATAGATACCCAAGTGACATAATGTCTTCAATTAATTTTTCAACCGTAGCAGTTTGCTTGAGAAATGAGCCTCGTTTCTTGCTCGTCAAATGCAGTATACACAATCCCTTGGATCATCTTCTTTAGGTGTGTATCAAAGGTGTTAATTCACAAGTGGTTAAGGGTACTAGCTTTATGGTGAACATGGTTGTAGATTTAGGAGTATGTTTAGAAGGTGTGTAAGTTAGCCGTTCTTAAAAAACATAAAGTCGAGTCTTTTGGTTGCCGGGATATATTAGATCGACTGTGTATTTATGACCTAGTGGTCTAGTGGTATGTTGTTTGCCCCCAAAAAATGACGTGGGTTCAATAAAAAATTGTTGATAAAAAAAGTTAATCTACACTTTCTACTTCCTTTATTAAAGTGTAAGCACACATTATTAAATGAAAGACGTGCCTTGATCTTAACCTCGCTTGCATGGGTCGCATGTGGCCTTCAGAATTCTGTCACCATTTGTTAAACTTGTATGTGATATTGCTAAACTTGTATGGTCTCAACTATTCTACTCGTGCAAGATTTTTATGGGCAATGTTTTAACAGTTCGGACACCTTTTCATCCTCATCTATATTAAAGAAAGAGATTCTCCATGTTATTCATCTCATTGCTTTATGGTGTCTTTGGCGTGCAAGAAATGACTTCACTTTCAACGACAAGGTTATTTTTCCTTTCAAAACTGTAGACAAAGTTAAGGTTTTGAGGTTCCTTTGGATCATTAATCAAGGCGGGTTCTCTAATATAGATTGAAATAAATGGTATCAATTTAATCTTGACTTAACTTCTTTATGTATCACTTTATATTTGGTGCATTTGTTTAGTGTGTTTGTATGTACTTTGTCTAGCTCCTTGCTAGCTCTTTGATGATTTATAATATCCTTGTGATTAAAAAAAAAAGACGTGCCTCATTTAATGTAAGATGCCTTCATGTAAGTGATCTGCATGCTTTCCTATAAAATCATTGATCTTTAAAAAAAATTATTCTAAATCCTTTTAGATAGGATAATTCTCAAATCTTTTAGGTGAGAGTATATAAAGGGAGGAAAATCATGAAAATAGGCAAATGGAACAAAAAAAATTTGACAAAATAGGCATTTACTTTTGCTCACATCCAAACAGACAGAGCTCAAACAAGCCTGTAGAACGATGACAAATAAGCTTCTCCGACAGAGATAGTAACCATGTAGCCGGCACTAAAAACCCAATCTACTTGCTCCCATCCAAATAGGCAGAGCCAAACAAACCATAGGTGTCGGCTGAGACATCTTATGGACCGGCTCCATAAGTGTCGTCAGACTTATGTTTCGACTATTTTGGGTTTTCAGTGCCAGCTACATAGCCGCCATCTATGTCAGAGGAACTTCCTTGTCATCTTTCTATTGGCTTGTTTTGGCTCTGCGTGTTTGGATGAGAGCAAAAGTCAATGTCTATTTTGTTAATTTTCTTGGTCAACATGCCTTGTCTCTTGGTTTATAGGGATTTTAAAGTCAGTGAGTTCATTTGCCAGGACCTCGTAAACTAATTAAGTGTTCCTTATTGATGTAAGTGATGTCGATTCCACAAAGGGCTTCAAATTATATCCATCTTTGTCTTCAACTTATCTGTATGTACTTCTTGGGTGATCAATATGAATCATAGTTTCTCATTATCATGGTATTACATTAAGCGTGAAGAGTTGATTAAAGCCAAAACTAATGTTGTTGAGGGCATACAATCAACACTACACACAAAGTTGATTTGTCTTAACTTTCATTTATTGACTTGTAATCAACATCTTCTTAACCAATTTTGATGAATATATATTGTTGATGATTTTAGTACCATCTAGATATTTTGTGTAATCGGGTTACTTAATGACCAAATGAGAAGTTATAATAAAATATCAAACAAGCTTGTAAATATGGAGTGCACACTTATTTGATTATCTTATAACTTTTGGTGCTAAAGACACATGTTGTATTAAAGAGGTGAAACCTACTAAACAACGGGGGTCCGGAAACAACATCTCTGGTTAGTAGGGTCCAAGGGTGCAACATGATAATATTTTATTGTCCCATTATTCCTTTAAATCTGAAAACTACGTGATTATTAAACTTTTGATATAAAAGAACTGGTGGGTCAAATTGCTTATGCACGGGTCTTGTAACACCCTAGGCAAATCCCACATCGGCCGTGCACAAGAGAGATCCTTGGTTCATAAGAAATGTCCTGCCTCTTAAATCAACAACGTGTTTTGGGGCTTAATGTAGTGGATGAGAGGAGAACTCCACAGTTAAGCATGCTCGGGTGGGAGTAATCCAGGGATGGGTGATCCCCTGGGAAGTTTTCACCCGGGCAACCAAAAACAAATCCGTGAGCTCTTAGGGGCAAAGCGGACAATATTGTTGGTACGAGAGGCCGGATGTTACAAATGGTATCAGAGACACTCTTGTGTCGTTCGGGATGGTGGGGCAAACCTCAGCGATCACGGTTGAGTCCCCGGGGGTGTTTAGAAGGACACTTTAAGCAAATCCCACATCCCTGAATTGGATGGTGGGGCAAACCTCATCGAGGACGATGAGTCCAAAAGGGAGGGTGATTGTAACACCCTAGGTAAATCCCACATCGGCCGTGCACAAGAGAGATCCTTGGTTCATAAGAAATGTCCTGCCTCTTAAATCAACAACGCGTTTTGGGGCTTAATGTAGTAGATGAGAGGAGAAATCCACAGTTAAGCGTGCTCAGGTGGGAGTAATCCAGGGATGGGTGACCCCCTGGGAAGTTTTCACCCGGGCAACCAAAAACAAATCCGTGAACTCTTAGGGGCAAAGCGGACAATATTGTTGATACGAGAGGCCGGATGTTACAGGTCTGTCCTGTACCCATGCTACCAAGTGTGATAAAGTACGTTAAGTGTATATTTCTGACCGGGTAATTATAATAACGACAATGGATAACATATATATATGAATAAAAGAATAGATATTGGTAGCTTATTATAAGCAGAAAGAAGCATCGAAAATTATGAGTTTAGAAAGAAGTCCGTGAATTAATGGTGAGAATCGAGCTAGCACAAGATACAAGGAATGGACATGGCGACCATTTCCTTTGGTACGCAAAAAGAGACTTTCAACTTGCCCTCGTGCTAATAACACCGCTGCTATTATATAAATAATAAATTATAAATCTATATCTATATCTATACTATATAATAAATAAAGGTTTTACATATATAATAAATAAAGGTTTTACTAGTCACATGTTGTCTTCATATTCATTCTCATCATTTTTTCTTGTATGTTTCTCTTATTAAATACATCTCAATTTATTTAAAAAATTAATTATACTGATAAAGCATATTTATTTTAAATGTTTCCTTATTATAAGAAACTTTGAAATTTAATTATATAACTTTTATTTTCAAACAAATAGTAAATGAAAGTCAATTTATATTAAATAGTAATTAATATATTTTCAAAACCCAAGTATATAATAAGTTTTACATATTTTGAATTTTGTTTTCTATCCTTAGTATATGTAAAAAAAACTAAACTGTAAAATATATATACATAAAGATTTAATAATTTTATGTATTGATATTTTCACGCCGTGCGTATTACACGGTTCTAAACTAGTTATAAATAATAAAAAAATATAAATTGTTGTGCAAAATGAAACATTTAATTCTCTTTTCAGAAGAAAAAAAAAAGAAGAAGAAGAATATATTAAATATCCCTCCATCAACTTTTAACTAAGGGGCATACTAATGGGACACGGGAATTGCTATCTGAACCGGGCTCTATACGCATCGTATAGGGCAATACGATGCGTATAGCCCTTCACAATTTCCCATGCCCGACATCCTCGTACAACCTGTTCATTCCAACCCTATACGCATCGTATAGAACAATACGATGCGTATAGTGTACGAGGTACTTTCTGCAACTAGTCATCCATCACCTCGCTATACGCCGCGTATAGATCCATACGCGGCGTATAACGATGTGATAGATGACTAGTTGCAGAAAGTACCTCGTACCCTATACGCACCGTATTGGCCTATACGATGCGTATAGGGCCCAAATTTTGTGTATTTAATGGCACAGGATATTCTCATTCGAAAAAAATACTTTCAAACGAACGTATACTTTCAAAAAAAATTCCAAACAATCTCCCAAAAATTATAAACATGTCTTGGTGGTGGGATGGTAACTACGGTTTTCAGGTATATTCTAACGAGTCGGTGGAAAACAACCCGCAAAGTTCTGGCGTTCAAGAGGTGAACCGGGAGGAGGTCTCGTCCGACGTTTATTCTCATCAACGGGTAAGGCTTCCGGATTTGAACGAGCCACTGAGCAATCCCGAGTTCGTATACGGTGAACCTTCTTACCTTACACAGCCCACGAACGACTACGTATACGGTGAAGTCTCATACCCGACACAACAAACCGACGACTACGTATACGGTGAAGTCTCATACCCGACACAACAAACCGACGACTTCGTGTCCGAAGACGAGGAACAAAACCATCAAAACGTGTCGTATAAAACTGACCAGAATTTTCAGTCTTGTGAACAGTTGGTGGATTGGGCGGTCAGGATAGGACGTGAGAATGGTTACGTCCTTGTCACCCGACAATCGAGGAGAAAAGGCGACGATCCGACGGAACCGTTTATCAAGGTGTGGCTTGTGTGTGACCGTCACGGCGAACGTGCATCTACTGCCACGGTTAGACGTGCCGGGTAGCAAGAAAATAGGTTGTCCCTTTAAATTAGAAGGAGAGTACCAAGAAAATACTAGTGATTGGAAATTAACGGTGAAGGATGACAGTCATAATCACGATCCTAGTCAACATCTTGAGGCGCACTCCTTTGCGAGGAGACTGTCTCAGTCGGAACAACTTTTGGTGGCGAAGTTGTATTCGCAAAACATGTTGCCACGAAACATTCTGGCAACTATAAGGGAACAAAACCCAGAGAGTAGTTGCATTAAAAAGGACATTTATAATGCGTATAGCCACTTGATATACCAGGAAAACGCAGCGTACAGACCCAAACGAACCAAAAAACCACACACAAACCCATACGCGACCCGGCAAGAAAACGCTCGTTCATTTGGATTGTCGTCTCAAAAAAACTTCGAAAAGGTACGTCTCTACACCCACGATCATTAATGTTAGGTTTATATTGAATATTAGCGGGTAAAACTGGGTAGATTAGCGATTTTTGGATTGAAACTTAAGAACTATACGCCACGTATAGGGCCATACGTGGCGTATAGTTCGTATGAGGAAGACGATGAAGCCATACGCCACGTATAGATCTATACGTTGCGTATGGCTCATGTTCTCGGCAACTTGGCCCGCGTATGGCCTGGTTGCCCGCGTATGGCTAAGTTTTCCCGGTAACTGGCCTGCGTATGGCTTGGTTGCCCTGCGTATGGCTTGGTTTACCCGGTAACAGCCTATACGCCACGTATAAGGCTATACGTGGCGTATAGGTTTAAAAAAAAATTATTTTATTGTTTAAAATAAAAAAAAAGTTAATTATTATTATTATTTATTATTTAATCTGTCGTTCACAGAGACCTACCGAGAGGTGGTCGTCGAGTTTCTTTCGACGTTCATCTACTCAGAGACTGGCTGGAGCCTCTACCCGGGGAGGCTCCGGATATGGAGCCGGAGCATATTTCTTTCTCTATTTTTGGGATCGTTTACCGTCAGACCCTCCGTCAGTGGGCCGTCACGACGGGCTTCTACCACGAGCCTGAGACGGTCACGCCACTTTTCGCCGAGGCGGTGACGGAGGTGGACAAGGAGGAACTCCTTGTTTTTTGGGGCTTGATTTCAGATAGTCCTTGGTTGGTTACTAAGGGGAGGGTCTCGGGTATTAGAGACCCTTTGTATAGATATCTGCACCGGCTTATTTCGACGTCGATCGCACCGCGTCTGAAAAGCCGTGAGTGGTGCACCGATAGAGACCTCTTCTTTCTCTATTGTCTGCTTACTGGCAGGCGGTGCGATCTATCGACGTCCCTTGCGCTTTATTTTGCATCTGCCTATATGCGGCAAAAGCGCGGGCTTTTGTATGGCGGTGCTTTCATCACGCAGATCATGCGCTCGGTTACACCATTTGACGTGCATGAGCCTGCGATGTCACCGGCCATTCCCCCTGTCCGATTAGACCGTCGCACGGCGAGCGGCATGCGCATCACGCACCGATTCCCGCAGGGCCTTCGGTTCGTAGGGGCCGTCCAGGACCAGGTTTGGGTCCCGGTGCCGTTGCCGCAGATGCCTGGACAGGGGGACCCGCCTATGCCTCATTCGCTAATGGTGTGGCGATGGAGGACGCGCCGCCGCACGTCGAGGCCATCCACGACCATCCGCCACAGCATCCCCGACACGTACGTCGGTCTGTTAGGCTGGAGAGGGCTACCCAGGCATTGCTTGATGGCCTTGTTGCCGACTCACGGCGACATGGTCGTCAACTCGATCGCATGGAGGACCTGATGATGTGGGCGGTTGGACAGATCGTTGATCTGTCACGAGCCGCAGGCATCGAGCCACGCCCACTACCACCGCGACGTCATTATCCGGACGACCCCGTTCAGGATGAGGGCGTGGCGGGTCAGGATGAGGGCGGACCCGCTTAGCTTTAGTTATTTTATTTGTATTTTGTTTCTTTCGTTGTTATGTATGTAAAACATTTTGATGTATATATTTAATTTTTTGATGTAATGTATATAATGTTTAGTTTATTTGTTTGGTTGTAATGTTTAATATTATGTTTGGTTGTAATGTTTAATATTTTGTTTGGTTGTAATGTTTAATATTTTGTTTGATTGTAATGTTTAAAAATTTAACAAATGTTTAAAAAAAAATATATACAAATGTTTATATAAATTAAAATAAAAATAAACAACATATAAATGAAATAAAAAATATAATTAAATAAAAAATACCTATACGTGGCGTATAGGCCAATACGCCACGTATGGGAATTCAAAAACTCCAAATCTTCCAACTTTTGAAGCAAAATTATAACCCGTCCCTCATACGCTGCGTATAGGTCAATACGCTACGTATTGGACCAGCCGCCAGACAGAGAATGACACGTGGCATTCTGGTGTCAGTGACTGAACTCTATACGCCCTCGTATTGCCCTATACGAGGGCGTATAGAACGGCGGCGGGTCCAATTAGCAATATTCCGTGTGTGGTTAGAATCACCCTTAACTAAACATCAAAACACTAAGAGATAGTAACAATTCAGTAAGTTCACTCCATATACATATACAAATTTATTTTAAAAATATTTATGTACGGAAACGGTGTGCTACAATCTACCCACAATCAATTGACAAAATTATCACACATGAAAAAAAAAACAAATAAGACATGACCACTTGAGGAAATGGGTTTGGATGAAGTAAATAAATAGGGACCGAGTCCTCTCATGATTAAACCATTATAAAATATCATATCGTAAGATGTTATAGGCGTCTTATATTTTAGTATAGAAGTGTATTTATGTTCAAGATTGTCTAATCGGTTTACATAATCGTTATTATGTTTCCCCTATAAAAGTGGTGTGAGTTTAAACTCTCATAAGTATGAAGTTAGATGATATTTAGATGTAAAGAAAATGATATATTGAAGAAAAAAAATGATTAGTAAATACCCTTGGTTTAAATTATTGGTTTTTGAATTTGAGTGAAGAGTAAATTAAAAAACTGTGGTTCGTTGTTTGCTTAGTTGTGTCTTGTGGTGGATTGGACTTTAATGTGATGGGTAAAAGAATCGGGTTAAGCAGAAATGGTTCGGTTTTCTCGTGAAACAAAGTGTTGTTTGAAAATGTTTCATGATTTTTTATTGTATGTTTTATCTCGTTTCTTTTTAACGACTAAAAAACGGTATTATACATATAATTAAGGGTACTAACTAAGTTAGACCCACCAATTACAAGCAACAAAGTTTTATCCTGTTGAAGTAAAATTATATCACTTCGAATGCAATAATAATTTCTAATGTAAAAGTGTTTTACATATTCAATCAATAAATGTGCACTTTCTTGACTTTTCGTAAACAACTTTCTTATTTGCAATGAAAACAGCCGCATACATGATTAACAGAATATATTACCACAACAAATCTAGAGCACATGTCACCCTATGAGAAGCTATACAAAGTTAAACTAAATGTCAGTCACTTAAGAGTGTTCAGTTATATGCGTTATGTCTTCGTACAAAATCAACTACGAAGCAAGATGGGGAAAAAGGACATACGGTGCATATTTATAGGGTACGGCCAATAGAAAAAAGAGGTGACGTCGTTGTGATATGATAACTGGGAAGTGCTATCTGTCAAGGCATGTTGTATTCGATGAAAATTCTAGACAGCTTCGGGAAAACCTTGAAACATCGAGTCCGACCTTGAAAAATTTTAGTTTGAAAGTTCCCGAACCGTTATTGTTAACAATTCTAGCACACAAACGGAAAATAACCACAAAATATGGATGACCTTGTAATTTTTAGATTTTAGTAATTTTTTATTTTTAACTTTTCGGTTATTTATGTATTTTTATTTTTATTTTTAGTTTATTTTATTTTAGAAATTAAATGAATTACTTAACTAAAATATGTTTTTTTAATTTTCAGTTTTAAAAAATTTTCGTTTATGGCTTCATGGTTTGAGAGGAGAACTCCACAGTTAAGCATGCTCGGGTGGGAGTAATCCAGGGATGGGTGATCCCCTGGGAAGTTTTCACCCGGGCAACCAAAAACAAATCCGTGAGCTCTTAGGGGCAAAGCGGACAATATTGTTGGTACGAGAGGCCGGATGTTACAAATGGTATCAGAGACACTCTTGTGTCGTTCGGGATGGTGGGGCAAACCTCAGCGATCACGGTTGAGTCCCCGGGGGTGTTTAGAAGGACACTTTAAGCAAATCCCACATCCCTGAATTGGATGGTGGGGCAAACCTCATCGAGGACGATGAGTCCAAAAGGGAGGGTGATTGTAACACCCTAGGTAAATCCCACATCGGCCGTGCACAAGAGAGATCCTTGGTTCATAAGAAATGTCCTGCCTCTTAAATCAACAACGCGTTTTGGGGCTTAATGTAGTAGATGAGAGGAGAAATCCACAGTTAAGCGTGCTCAGGTGGGAGTAATCCAGGGATGGGTGACCCCCTGGGAAGTTTTCACCCGGGCAACCAAAAACAAATCCGTGAACTCTTAGGGGCAAAGCGGACAATATTGTTGATACGAGAGGCCGGATGTTACAGGTCTGTCCTGTACCCATGCTACCAAGTGTGATAAAGTACGTTAAGTGTATATTTCTGACCGGGTAATTATAATAACGACAATGGATAACATATATATATGAATAAAAGAATAGATATTGGTAGCTTATTATAAGCAGAAAGAAGCATCGAAAATTATGAGTTTAGAAAGAAGTCCGTGAATTAATGGTGAGAATCGAGCTAGCACAAGATACAAGGAATGGACATGGCGACCATTTCCTTTGGTACGCAAAAAGAGACTTTCAACTTGCCCTCGTGCTAATAACACCGCTGCTATTATATAAATAATAAATTATAAATCTATATCTATATCTATACTATATAATAAATAAAGGTTTTACATATATAATAAATAAAGGTTTTACTAGTCACATGTTGTCTTCATATTCATTCTCATCATTTTTTCTTGTATGTTTCTCTTATTAAATACATCTCAATTTATTTAAAAAATTAATTATACTGATAAAGCATATTTATTTTAAATGTTTCCTTATTATAAGAAACTTTGAAATTTAATTATATAACTTTTACTTTCAAACAAATAGTAAATGAAAGTCAATTTATATTAAATAGTAATTAATATATTTTCAAAACCCAAGTATATAATAAGTTTTACATATTTTGAATTTTGTTTTCTATCCTTAGTATATGTAAAAAAAACTAAACTGTAAAATATATATACATAAAGATTTAATAATTTTATGTATTGATATTTTCACGCCGTGCGTATTACACGGTTCTAAACTAGTTATAAATAATAAAAAAATATAAATTGTTGTGCAAAATGAAACATTTAATTCTCTTTTCAGAAGAAAAAAAAAAGAAGAAGAAGAATATATTAAATATCCCTCCATCAACTTTTAACTAAGGGGCATACTAATGGGACACGGGAATTGCTATCTGGACCGGGCTCTATACGCATCGTATAGGGCAATACGATGCGTATAGCCCTTCACAATTTCCCATGCCCGACATCCTCGTACAACCTGTTCATTCCAACCCTATACGCATCGTATAGAACAATACGATGCGTATAGTGTACGAGGTACTTTCTGCAACTAGTCATCCATCACCTCGCTATACGCCGCGTATAGATCCATACGCGGCGTATAACGATGTGATAGATGACTAGTTGCAGAAAGTACCTCGTACCCTATACGCACCGTATTGGCCTATACGATGCGTATAGGGCCCAAATTTTGTGTATTTAATGGCACAGGATATTCTCATTCGAAAAAAATACTTTCAAACGAACGTATACTTTCAAAAAAAAATTCCAAACAATCTCCCAAAAATTATAAACATGTCTTGGTGGTGGGATGGTAACTACGGTTTTCAGGTATATTCTAACGAGTCGGTGGAAAACAACCCGCAAAGTTCTGGCGTTCAAGAGGTGAACCGGGAGGAGGTCTCGTCCGACGTTTATTCTCATCAACGGGTAAGGCTTCCGGATTTGAACGAGCCACTGAGCAATCCCGAGTTCGTATACGGTGAACCTTCTTACCTTACACAGCCCACGAACGACTACGTATACGGTGAAGTCTCATACCCGACACAACAAACCGACGACTACGTATACGGTGAAGTCTCATACCCGACACAACAAACCGACGACTTCGTGTCCGAAGACGAGGAACAAAACCATCAAAACGTGTCGTATAAAACTGACCAGAATTTTCAGTCTTGTGAACAGTTGGTGGATTGGGCGGTCAGGATAGGACGTGAGAATGGTTACGTCCTTGTCACCCGACAATCGAGGAGAAAAGGCGACGATCCGACGGAACCGTTTATCAAGGTGTGGCTTGTGTGTGACCGTCACGGCGAACGTGCATCTACTGCCACGGTTAGACGTGCCGGTAGCAAGAAAATAGGTTGTCCCTTTAAATTAGAAGGAGAGTACCAAGAAAATACTAGTGATTGGAAATTAACGGTGAAGGATGACAGTCATAATCACGATCCTAGTCAACATCTTGAGGCGCACTCCTTTGCGAGGAGACTGTCTCAGTCGGAACAACTTTTGGTGGCGAAGTTGTATTCGCAAAACATGTTGCCACGAAACATTCTGGCAACTATAAGGGAACAAAACCCAGAGAGTAGTTGCATTAAAAAGGACATTTATAATGCGTATAGCCACTTGATATACCAGGAAAACGCAGCGTACAGACCCAAACGAACCAAAAAACCACACACAAACCCATACGCGACCCGGCAAGAAAACGCTCGTTCATTTGGATTGTCGTCTCAAAAAAACTTCGAAAAGGTACGTCTCTACACCCACGATCATTAATGTTAGGTTTATATTGAATATTAGCGGGTAAAACTGGGTAGATTAGCGATTTTTGGATTGAAACTTAAGAACTATACGCCACGTATAGGGCCATACGTGGCGTATAGTTCGTATGAGGAAGACGATGAAGCCATACGCCACGTATAGATCTATACGTTGCGTATGGCTCATGTTCTCGGCAACTTGGCCCGCGTATGGCCTGGTTGCCCGCGTATGGCTAAGTTTTCCCGGTAACTGGCCTGCGTATGGCTTGGTTGCCCTGCGTATGGCTTGGTTTACCCGGTAACAGCCTATACGCCACGTATAAGGCTATACGTGGCGTATAGGTTTAAAAAAAAATTATTTTATTGTTTAAAATAAAAAAAAAGTTAATTATTATTATTATTTATTATTTAATCTGTCGTTCACAGAGACCTACCGAGAGGTGGTCGTCGAGTTTCTTTCGACGTTCATCTACTCAGAGACTGGCTGGAGCCTCTACCCGGGGAGGCTCCGGATATGGAGCCGGAGCATATTTCTTTCTCTATTTTTGGGATCGTTTACCGTCAGACCCTCCGTCAGTGGGCCGTCACGACGGGCTTCTACCACGAGCCTGAGACGGTCACGCCACTTTTCGCCGAGGCGGTGACGGAGGTGGACAAGGAGGAACTCCTTGTTTTTTGGGGCTTGATTTCAGATAGTCCTTGGTTGGTTACTAAGGGGAGGGTCTCGGGTATTAGAGACCCTTTGTATAGATATCTGCACCGGCTTATTTCGACGTCGATCGCACCGCGTCTGAAAAGCCGTGAGTGGTGCACCGATAGAGACCTCTTCTTTCTCTATTGTCTGCTTACTGGCAGGCGGTGCGATCTATCGACGTCCCTTGCGCTTTATTTTGCATCTGCCTATATGCGGCAAAAGCGCGGGCTTTTGTATGGCGGTGCTTTCATCACGCAGATCATGCGCTCGGTTACACCATTTGACGTGCATGAGCCTGCGATGTCACCGGCCATTCCCCCTGTCCGATTAGACCGTCGCACGGCGAGCGGCATGCGCATCACGCACCGATTCCCGCAGGGCCTTCGGTTCGTAGGGGCCGTCCAGGACCAGGTTTGGGTCCCGGTGCCGTTGCCGCAGATGCCTGGACAGGGGGACCCGCCTATGCCTCATTCGCTAATGGTGTGGCGATGGAGGACGCGCCGCCGCACGTCGAGGCCATCCACGACCATCCGCCACAGCATCCCCGACACGTACGTCGGTCTGTTAGGCTGGAGAGGGCTACCCAGGCATTGCTTGATGGCCTTGTTGCCGACTCACGGCGACATGGTCGTCAACTCGATCGCATGGAGGACCTGATGATGTGGGCGGTTGGACAGATCGTTGATCTGTCACGAGCCGCAGGCATCGAGCCACGCCCACTACCACCGCGACGTCATTATCCGGACGACCCCGTTCAGGATGAGGGCGTGGCGGGTCAGGATGAGGGCGGACCCGCTTAGCTTTAGTTATTTTATTTGTATTTTGTTTCTTTCGTTGTTATGTATGTAAAACATTTTGATGTATATATTTAATTTTTTGATGTAATGTATATAATGTTTAGTTTATTTGTTTGGTTGTAATGTTTAATATTATGTTTGGTTGTAATGTTTAATATTTTGTTTGGTTGTAATGTTTAATATTTTGTTTGATTGTAATGTTTAAAAATTTAACAAATGTTTAAAAAAAAATATATACAAATGTTTATATAAATTAAAATAAAAATAAACAACATATAAATGAAATAAAAAATATAATTAAATAAAAAATACCTATACGTGGCGTATAGGCCAATACGCCACGTATGGGAATTCAAAAACTCCAAATCTTCCAACTTTTGAAGCAAAATTATAACCCGTCCCTCATACGCTGCGTATAGGTCAATACGCTACGTATTGGACCAGCCGCCAGACAGAGAATGACACGTGGCATTCTGGTGTCAGTGACTGAACTCTATACGCCCTCGTATTGCCCTATACGAGGGCGTATAGAACGGCGGCGGGTCCAATTAGCAATATTCCGTGTGTGGTTAGAATCACCCTTAACTAAACATCAAAACACTAAGAGATAGTAACAATTCAGTAAGTTCACTCCATATACATATACAAATTTATTTTAAAAATATTTATGTACGGAAACGGTGTGCTACAATCTACCCACAATCAATTGACAAAATTATCACACATGAAAAAAAAAACAAATAAGACATGACCACTTGAGGAAATGGGTTTGGATGAAGTAAATAAATAGGGACCGAGTCCTCTCATGATTAAACCATTATAAAATATCATATCGTAAGATGTTATAGGCGTCTTATATTTTAGTATAGAAGTGTATTTATGTTCAAGATTGTCTAATCGGTTTACATAATCGTTATTATGTTTCCCCTATAAAAGTGGTGTGAGTTTAAACTCTCATAAGTATGAAGTTAGATGATATTTAGATGTAAAGAAAATGATATATTGAAGAAAAAAAATGATTAGTAAATACCCTTGGTTTAAATTATTGGTTTTTGAATTTGAGTGAAGAGTAAATTAAAAAACTGTGGTTCGTTGTTTGCTTAGTTGTGTCTTGTGGTGGATTGGACTTTAATGTGATGGGTAAAAGAATCGGGTTAAGCAGAAATGGTTCGGTTTTCTCGTGAAACAAAGTGTTGTTTGAAAATGTTTCATGATTTTTTATTGTATGTTTTATCTCGTTTCTTTTTAACGACTAAAAAACGGTATTATACATATAATTAAGGGTACTAACTAAGTTAGACCCACCAATTACAAGCAACAAAGTTTTATCCTGTTGAAGTAAAATTATATCACTTCGAATGCAATAATAATTTCTAATGTAAAAGTGTTTTACATATTCAATCAATAAATGTGCACTTTCTTGACTTTTCGTAAACAACTTTCTTATTTGCAATGAAAACAGCCGCATACATGATTAACAGAATATATTACCACAACAAATCTAGAGCACATGTCACCCTATGAGAAGCTATACAAAGTTAAACTAAATGTCAGTCACTTAAGAGTGTTCAGTTATATGCGTTATGTCTTCGTACAAAATCAACTACGAAGCAAGATGGGGAAAAAGGACATACGGTGCATATTTATAGGGTACGGCCAATAGAAAAAAGAGGTGACGTCGTTGTGATATGATAACTGGGAAGTGCTATCTGTCAAGGCATGTTGTATTCGATGAAAATTCTAGACAGCTTCGGGAAAACCTTGAAACATCGAGTCCGACCTTGAAAAATTTTAGTTTGAAAGTTCCCGAACCGTTATTGTTAACAATTCTAGCACACAAACGGAAAATAACCACAAAATATGGATGACCTTGTAATTTTTAGATTTTAGTAATTTTTTATTTTTAACTTTTCGGTTATTTATGTATTTTTATTTTTATTTTTAGTTTATTTTATTTTAGAAATTAAATGAATTACTTAACTAAAATATGTTTTTTTAATTTTCAGTTTTAAAAAATTTTCGTTTATGGCTTCATGGTTTGGGTGCTCTCACTTCTTTGGCTTTGTGTGGCTTCAAATGATGTGTCACTATGTCATTAATGACGGGGGTATGGCTTGGTGTGGTTTCATGACTTGAGTGTCCTCTCCACCCTTACATTTTTTTTAACGGCAACAATTAGATATTATAGGATAATTTAGTTTATCCGGGACAACACTCAGAACATCTAGGATATCTCACCCTAGAATGAACCCCCAACTGAGTAAACCATCTAAACTGATCACAAACCTTTTTTTTTGTGCCGGATTCAAATCCAAGACCTTCACTATTAGAAGTGTTGGGACTACTATTAGCCCATATGACTAACGGTTCCACTCAAATACCAATTAAATAAGCTTAAAGCATTGTCGAATCTTTCCAAAATGGAGGTAAATGGCGTAATGGCCGACAATCCTTGGCTATACGTTGAACTAATTAAATACAAACTAACTGGTTTTAATTTTTAAAGTATTTTTTTTATTTATATGAGTTGCAAATGTTCATTATTAAATCGTTTTGTTGAACAGCGAATCAAGAGTTTAAGTAGCTTATAAATGCTTAATCAAACTAAATGAATAAATAAATACAACAATAATATATAGGAAGAAAATAAATAAATATAATAAATTCATTTCAGAATACTAATAATTTTTTTTTGGTAATGGTTCATATTTTTTAACAATTTTACCTTTTAAATATAAACTAGAATTATATCCCGCGTGTTGCGACCATACGTGTCTAATGTGTCCTTTGAATTACAGAGCCGTAAAAGTTGTTCGTCACTCGGCGTCGTTGATCATCTAACCAAGATGTAGAGACGTTTGATACTTGAATCACTGAGCCGCAAAGGCTGCCCATGAGGGCGGTGTCTGATTAGGGTGAGGGGGTTTTAGGTAGAGAAGATTTGAGACTTAAATTGAGAAGAGGGCTATGATGGTAAACTAGTAAAATAACATAATTACTAAAGATGTTTTTTTTTCTTTTTAGGTTTTAAGTTGTCGTATTATTAACTCACTATAAGAAGTTACATCATTAATTGGGCCAAAATAGTTATTTATAATTGTATAAAATATTAATTCATTAATTATATATATACATATATATTAAAAATTAATTTTGAGACAAACCGAACGAGCAACAAGAAAGCGTACCTTTGCTCGTGCTCGGTTCGTTTACAAACAGAACTGGGCCGAAATCGAACGAGAAAATTTCCGAGCATTTTTCGAACGAGATCAAGCGAGTTTCAAGCGTCAAGCATTTTGGACAGGCCTAGTTCAAGTAAATCTCTTACCGTGAAAACGAAAACTGGAGAGATTTTGCACCAACTACTTATCATTTGTCAAGTCATAGTTGCGAGATAGCAAGATGTAAATGGATGGTCTGTCGTTTATTTTGCTTCCCGCATACATGACACAATTGAGATTCAACATAGACATTCCTATTGTTTAAATTTGTTAGAGTCGGTAAACGATACATCTCAGCCTTCCAAGCACATATGGTAAACATTCCATGACAAAAAGATTGCTAGCGTCGACATCCATGGAGATAAGTTTTTTGACTGATCTCATCGAGAATTCTCTTGTTCTATCTCACTGGTGGTTAAGGGGTGTATCTCACAGTCAAAATGTTGGTGGTTAAGTGGTGTATCTCACAATCAAAATGTTGAGGGTTTAAATAATGTATAGTGAAGATTGTGGTATATTTTTCTTATATACAGGGTTTTTATTATTCTATTGTCTTCTTTTTCTCTGACCCTCGTATCTCTTGATCCATAAGTTATAATTATGTAATATTAATAAAAAAAGGTATATAAGAATACAATGAAGACGGTTATAAAGAAAATTTAATCAAATTATATTTTTTAGTTGTAAAATATTTATAATAAAGTATATATTCTATCTTTTTTTAACTACTACATCTAGATTTTCTAAGATTAATACATCATACCTGTGTTTTGCAGGATTTGAACCCACAAACTTTTTAATTATGATGCACATCAATTAACTATCAGGATATCACCTTAAGCATAGTGTATATTCTATCTAACAGGGGCGGCCCTAAGGGAGGGCGGGGAGGGCGACCGTCCGGGGCCCTGTCTCCTAAAGAGCCCATAGTTTTAAAAAAAAAATTTACTTGAGTTTGACCCTCTAGATTGTCTCAACCAGTTACATATTTCATGTTTTAGAATATTACAAAAGCTTGAGTTAGATGGGTTGGTTTTAAATTACCTATTAATACTCTTTCACTCAAGGAGGTTGCTTGAGTTGGCTTGAGGCACACCAATTAACTATCAGGATATCACCTTAAGCATAGTGTATATTCTATCTAACAAGGCGGCCCTAAGGGAGGGCGGGGAGGGCGATCGTCCGGGGCCCGGTCTTCTAAGGGGCCCGTAGTTTTTTAAAAAAAAAATTACTTGAGTTTGACCCTGTAGATTGTCTCCACCAGTTACATATTTCATGTTTTAGAATATTACAAAAGCTTGAGTTATATGGGTTGGTTTTAAATTACCTATTAATGCTCTTTCACTCAAGGAGGTTGCTTGAGTTGGCTTGAGACACACCAATTAACTATCAGGATATCACCTTAAGCATAGTGTATATTCTATCTAACAGGGGCGGCCCTAAGGGAGGGCGGGGAGGGCTACCGTCCGGGGCCCGATCTCCTAAGGGGCCCGTAGTTTTTTTTTAAATTACTTGAGTTTGACCCTGTATATTGTCTCCGCCAGTTACATATTTCATATTTTAGAATATTACAAAAGCTTGAGTTAAATGAGTTGGTTTTAAATTACCTATTAATGCTCTTTCACTCAAGGAGGTTGTAGGTTCGATTCCTGCAGCCCTCCTTTTTATTTTTCTTATTTTTAAAATAGATCATTGCTCCCCCTAACTTTAGTTAAATTACAAAAGTCACCCACAACTTTGTAATTATTAATTTGACACCCATGACTTTACGAAAATGGCATAACTAACCCCTAACTTTATAAATTGGTAATTTGACACTTCTCCCCCCACTTTGGTAAAATGGCAAAACTCACCCCTAGCTTTGTAAATTATTAATTTTACCACCTCAAGTTTAACGAATTTATCGTTTCAATGTTAACTCCTATTCGTGTCACAATTTATCTATTTTTCGAACTCCATGACCGAGTCATTGCAACTTCATACGTTTCTTTTATGTACTATTAACCCACTTAGAAAATTAAAAAAAAATGTCCACTACTTGTATTATCCATTTATCTTATTAACCCACTTAGAAATTAAAAAAAGTCCACTAGATTTTCAAATTTATTAAAAAATAACAAAATAATCGTTATTTGTTTGTTATAGTTTTTTATTATGCCATTATGAGTTTATATTATGGAGCCCGTTTTTTTTTAAATGTCCCGAGCCAAAAACATTTTAAAGAATCTCAGGAACGGCCCTGCTATCTGATATATATATCTTTTGATTTTTGGATAAAGTTTTTCTTTTGGATTTGTTATATATATGTGTCAAAGAGCTAGCTAACACGTCCCTTCACAATGTTTGTTGGAGGAATGTTTTCATTATGTTTAAATCACTACAAGAAAATGACCATGTGTCGACGGCGCAATCTTCACCAATCTCTCGGGTTTTGAGGTTAGTTAACATCTATGTTTCAATCTTGACAAGAAAATCAACATTTTTGGGTTTTTTGCTTAATTTCTTTGATTTTTGTTAGGTGTTTGAAGCTTTGACTATTTTTTGTGGATTTCAAGCTATTCGAAGCTATTTGCAAACTTGGTTAGTAATTTTTCTATAAATTAGGTTTAGATGTATGTTTGTATGTATATTTTTGTGTTTATTTGTATGTATGTATATAAGGTTTAGATGTATGATTTTATAAATATTTATGAAATTTTATGATGAAATTAGGTTTAGATGTGAAATTAGGTTTAGATGAAATTTGGGAATTTGGGCATTTATATATGTATGTTTGTATATAATATGTATGTATATATGTGTATGTGTGTTTGTATGTATTATGTTTATGTATGGAATTGTGTTTATGTATGTAATTTGGGAATTTAAGCATTTATATATGTACGTTTGTATATAATATGTATGTATATATGTGTATGTGTGTTTGTATGTATTTGTATTATGTTTATGTATGGAATTGTGTTTATGTATGTAATTTGGGAATTTGGGCATTTGTTTATGTATGTTTGTAAAGCCTATGTATGTATATACGTGTATGTATGTATTTTTATGTATGTAATTGTGTTTGTGTATGTAATTTTAGAATTTGGGTATTTATTTATGTGTGTTTGTATATAATATGTATGTATATGTGTATGTATGTTCGTATGTATGATTATGTAATTGTATGATTTGTATGTATATAATTGTGTACGTATTTATGTAATTGTGAATGTATGTATATATCTTTGTATGTATATGTAACTTTATTTAATTTTGTTGCAAGTTCGAAACTCATTGCGGTTGGAGAGGTGTGAATAACATCTTATTTGTGTTTCATTGATTTTTTTTAAGGTACGCATCCCGACTTTTATACCTTTATGTACGTCTCATGGTGGAGACGGTGGATACGGGGGTCCGTATCACTTGGACTCGGGTTGTGCGACTGGATCTGGTGGTAAGTTACTTGTTAGTGTTTAATAGATGTCTTTATAATTGCCTAACTTTTGAATGTCATGTGTCAACGTAGGTAGTGCCTCCCAAAGAAGACGATCTAAAGGCAAAAACCTAAAATTGTATAAGAAATTTGAGCAAAATGGGAGGAAGCCTCTTCCCATTGATGTAGAACTTCATTGAGGGGGTACAAGTTTGTGGGTCCCAACGCTTCGGATTTTATCCGTGCTATCTCGTTGGAGGTTGAAAAGGTTGTTCCTCCATATTATCCAAATTAGGCTAAGGTTCCAAATGAGAAGAAACGGGCCGTATATCCCACTCTTATAGTAAGTATAGATGTTTTATAATTACTTACAATTTCATAACTATTAGATTTAAAATTACTTTCCATTTGTAGGATTATTTTGATCTGGACTCCTGAAGAAACACTGATAAGTGGCGAGGCGTTGAACTCGGAATCACCGCCGAGTGTCAGAGGGCGTATAAAGATCACAAGAGAGAGTTGAAAGTTCACTTCGAGGAGAATGGGGGATACGATGATGTGGAGGCGGCGATGAATAATCCAACAGAAGATCTTGATCAAGAAACTTGGGAGACTTTGATTAATAAGCTGTTTTTAGATGCGAGCTATAAAAACCACTCGGAAGAGAACAAATAAAACCGATCACAGCAAAGTTACCCAAGTTACCATGGCAGCAAATCATACGCCCAGCGCCGACACATGGAGGTATGAAATACAATTGTTAGTATTATATAAACATGCTTGTTAATTCTTAGTGATATTATTTTTGTTTTTCACAGGGTACCGGCCCAATTGATGTGTTCAGATTGACCCATTATAAAGAAGGGACCGGTTGGGCCAACGAGACTGCATCATCAGATTATGTAAGTCAAATGATTTTGTTGTTAGACTTACTAGACTTAGAACATCCAACTGTAACTTTAAACGGGTCAAAATGACCCAAACACACTTTAAGAGACTTAAAATATCCAGCTTTAACTTTAAACGGGTCAAAATGACCCAAACATACTTTAATAAACTTAGAACATCCAACTGTAACTTTAAACGGGTCAAAATGACTCAAACACACTTTAATAGACTTAGAACATCCAACTCGAGCCCAATTGTTGAATATTTTTGCTAGTATTATTAGTATTTGTTGTTATTAGTGTTGGTTGATTGGAATTTATGAATTTGGGTCGTTTATAACTTATAGTTTAACAGGTTGGTTATCCATTTTACAGCAGTTATGCTGTCGAATTTTAGTAAAATAGTCAAGTGATTGTTTGTTACATTGTTTAATGCAGGACCGAATCCAAGAGGAGTATACAAGATCCTCTGCTGAGTCTGGTGGTGACTCGTCTGCTATCGATGAGTTTGCATGCATGGAGCGTGCATTGGGTCATCGGCGTGGCCATATCCGGGGTGCCGATCGTGTGGTGAGTAATCCCACACCGGATTTGTTCAGTACCCCCCCCCCTCCACAACCACATTGGCAAGAAGTGGATGAGCGTGTGACTCAACTTCAACAACAAGTCCAAGATCAACAACAACGCGAAGCCCAACGAGAGGAAGAACGTCGTGTGCATAATCAACAATTGCTTGAAATGCAACGACAAATGGATGAAATGCGTCGAATGTGGGAACGCCGAACTAGCAGCGACGATAATTAGCTTGAAGTTGTTGCGACTTTGCCTTTGTTGTCGGTGTTATTGTTGAATGTTTGAACAATTTTTATGTTTGTGTGTTGGACAACTTTATGTTTGAATATTTGGTTTGTGTGTCGAACAGGTTTTTGTATCGAACAATATGTTTCGGATTTCAATTTTTGAATGGTTTGAATTATCTGATTTGCAGGTTTTTGTAATTAGAAATTAAATATTTCTGGAAAATTTTGAAAATTTTAAAAAAATAAAAAAAAAAACAAAAAAACCTATCCCGACGACATGTCGCCGGCATAGGTCTTTTTCAAATTTAATTAAAAAAATTGGAAATATCCTATACCGACGACATGTCGTCGGGATAGGTTGGGTCTGTCCCGACGACTTGTCGTCGGGATAAGTCCAGAACCTGTACCAACGACATGTCGTCGGTAGAGAATTTCTTTTTGAATTTTTTAATTAAACCCTATAGCGACGACAAGTCGTCGGTACAGGCTGACCTATCCCGACGACACCTATCCCGACGACAATCTTGGCTATTGGGACGAGGCAATACCGACGACATCTATACCGACGACATGTCGTCGGTATAGGCTATCCCGACGACAAGTCGTCGCTATAGGGTCAAAAAAAATCGACGGGATAGAGTGATACTGTTGTAGTGAATCAGCATTCTTGTTTACACTTAGTTTTAATCTCCGTCATTAGATTTATATATATTCAACTTGTAATATAACCTCACCTGTTGTGACCGTCAAAAGTCAAAACCATCACAAAGATTTTGAAAATATTTTTCTTCATAAACCAATTAAGATTTAGATCAGAAAACGAGAGGCTGCACATGGTGTTATTACTTTGCAGATAAAATCCCTTAATTCAGATAACTTTATTTAAGAACCCAATCTTCATAATCATCATAATTAATCACAGTGATTGTTGGGTAACATGCGTGTGTGTGTATATATACTCTAATAAAAGACAAACACATGTAAATAAACTTGGAAGTATTGAAGAGGCCCCAATTTTATAATTTGTTTGGTAATAATAATAATAATAATTAAGCAATCAAAATGGAGGTTAATCTTAAAAATGGGTACGTGTCTCCGACCTACAACTAAAGAAAATATATTTTTTTTAATTAAAATTTATTACGTGCAGTTTTTTTATATTATTTGATTATTTTATAAAGCTAACGAAGAAGCTTGGAGATGTATGGATGACTACATGAAATGAACCTGATAAGCATATATGCATACGACCACAGTTCACCTGATTGGTCTGATATATAGCTTGGGCTGATGAAAGCTTCCATTATCAATATATTATATGTAAGAATAATCCATATATTCTGTATGAGACATTACGTGTGCAAATTTTAATTTTGGTATCCATGAATCCAGTGGCGGATCTAGAAAAATAGTTCAGAGGTAGCGGAATTTTTTTTACCGTACATTCATGTTAATGAACACAAATAAAAACACGATAATAAATGAAGTAAAACGAGTACCTAATAGATGATTAGATCTCTCCTCTTCGGTTTTTGAAAGCTTGAAATCGAATCATTACATCGTCATCCGTTTCTTTGTTAAATATTTCTCTTTCGATCGCACAAACTAGAGCATTGTTCAAATACTCGTCTCCCATTCTATTGCGTAAATCCGTCTTGATAAGCTTCAATTTAGAAAAACATCTTTCAACGGTTGCGGTTGCCACCGGTAGAACCAACGCTAGCTTCAATACCCGATAAACCAAAGAATAATAACGATCTTTTTCGGTTTCCATCATTAGACGAGCAAGGTCACATATTCCATCCTATTTTGCAAATCTATCATCTTCCTTTATGCAGTGATAAAAGACCTTAAGCTCACCCAAAAGACACTCTCTATCATTCACATTAAAATCATCCGGATACATCTCAGAAAATGCGACAATCTTATATATGTCAAACTTAGAAAACCAATCATAAGGATTTAAACCTGAGATATTTTTTATCAATGTAGTTGATACCTCATTGAAACGATTTCCCAATTCTTGAATTTGCATATCCAAAACCGTATTAAAAACCTCAACTTCAAAATGATGTCGATTAGTAATGACATTCTTTCTATTTCTTGGGTTACCATAACTTTCCGTCATATCCAACACCTTAATATTGTTTTTTTCACAAAAAGAAGTCACTGTTTTCAACATATCATCAAACCCATTTTGTCTTAAATCATTCGATGCTCGTTTTGTTCCATTTATCATCTTAGTCGCTTCTAATAAGTCTTGACTTTTTTTTGAAGATGCTTAGAGAGTGTATTTGTGATGCCTAAAACATCTCTCATCAAGTGTGCATAAAAAACAAACTCAAGTTTTTTAAAACAGGATAGAATACATTTTGCAATAGTTCGTTGTTAAGTGTCATCTCCTTCTTCTTTAACATAACGAAGCACGTCAACAACTTCGGGAAATAATTTAAGCACACTTATGATTGTTCCATGATGAGAACCCCATCGTGTATCCCCGGCTCGTACAAGGGAAACCTCTTGGTTTAATCCTTTTCCGGTCTTAATTCCACCTAGAAGAATTCCTTCTTCCACTCTCTTTCTTTTTGCCTCTCGTATCATATCTTTTCGTTTACAAGAAGCAGAAACAGTATTAACGACCATGGAAAGGTATTCACAAAACGTGTTAACACCGGGATGCTTTTTTGCAACCGCCACAATCACTAACTGTAGTTGATGAGCAAAGCAATGTATGTAATAGGCTGATGGATTATCTCTCAAAATCAAAGCTTTTAAGCCATTAAACTCTCCTCGCATGTTGCTTGCACCATCATAACCTTGACCCCTGACATGTTTTAACAAAAATAAACTATAAGATAAATCAAATAATGTTAATGTAACGATACTATGAAACTTATTACTCACTTGATCTATGCTCAACTGGTTATTTGCTAATAAAGAAACAATGACTTGTTTAAGAGTTGAAGAAGATGTATCTTTCACATGAGCAATTCAAAATTGTTAGAGATTCCAAGTTATGACTAAATTAAACTGTTAATATATCCTTAACTGTGTATATGAGAAAATTAATACACAAATTTTAGTCAAATAAACTAGTTCAATTTAAGAGAGCTTAAACTCAGTTTCACTCCTATAGAAGCGGCCCTTCACGACAGCCAAAACAGTCTCAAACACCCATGTTACGATGGATTTGGTATGTCGCATATCATATTGTAGCTAATATTTTTGCGATGGATACGTTTAAATTAGTTTATTGAGTTAATTACTTGTATAGTTCCTATGGTTTGTGAAAATTAACATGTATGAGTACTATGGGTTTCAAGTATGGGTTAATTTTGTAACGAGTTTGAGTATTAAAACTAACTCATGTTAGTTTTTCTGTTAAGTTTGTGTTAAATGACCAAAATGCCGGATTATTTGCGAGAGTTTGTTTCTGATTATTTTAGGTTATCTTTTGTATTCGTTTAACGATGTACCCCATCGCAACTTTCCCTCACTAATTATTGTAGTAGTGTTTGGGGTTAACTTAAGTTTTTATTTATTTTTCATAAATTTATTTTATATAAAGGCACCAACAAACAATCTCATGCATATAGGTGGGATATATATGTTAATTAACAGAATAAAAGTGGGTTTAGAAGCTTAGAGCCAAAAGGACAGTACAGATAGAAGTGCAATAATACGTACCACCATATTTACTTTCAACAACACCACCGTGCGTTGGGGCCACCAACTTTTCCTTTGTATTTTAGTAACTATCTTAAGAAATAAATTTCACATTTTTGTTCTAATAATTGTTTTTAATTTCTTTTGTCTAATTTGTATTTCAAACTACCAGAGACATAGAATCCGGTGGGAATATATAGCCACCAACAAAATTTTGATTAAGTTTTGTTCTATAAAAGAAAAGTAGTATTTCTATATATACTTGTAATTTAAAACTAATTTTCTGATAAGTTTCACCTACTCGTAAATTCATATCGAATGGATATATAATATGACGAATTTAATTTGCTTATTCTATAGAAAAAAAAGTGTGAGTTGTCAACGTGTCATCCAAAAGAGCAACCCTAATTTGTGAGTTAGGCTTTAACTAGTTTTGATTATATCTTATACGAGTCGTATGTTAGAAATGGGAATGTAATGTGGTTGAATCTCTACTTCATTTTGTAGCATCTTCTTTGTTACCCGTTATTTTTATATCTTACGTTTTAGATCTGAAAATCCGATACGAAACAGACAGTGAAATCATACATCTAGTTACAACAAATTCAAGGGCGACTCTCTAATGTTTTTTTAACGGCTAACTCATAGTCCTATGAATGGTAGTAGCAAAATTTCCCTTGTCAGGGATTCGAACCCATGACCTCCACAGAAGGAAACACTTTACAGGAAAACCCCTGATGACCAGAGTAGAAGCCTAATAAGGCGACTCTCTTATGTAAAAAGAAAAAAGTGTAAAGGCTTTAAACTTATTAAATTTGAAAGACCCCTCAAATTTAAAAAGCTCTAAATATTTGATTGGGATATCGGCATGTTGTTTAACTTCAGTTTCTTCTCTTATATATAACCAATGTTCCTATGCATATAGTGTATTTATTTATTTATTTTTAAAGTAGTTAATATATATATATATATATAATTATTTCAGAAAAAAAATAAGAAAAAGCACACCAACATAGCTCATTTGGGAGCCCACATTGTTACAGTGAAGGTCGCACGTTCGAGGCTCTTGTCGGCCCACTTTTTTTTTTCATTGTTATACGATTGGCGTTTTTATATGGAGATGAGGTGGAAGAAAACCGGCATATTTATGATGGCTTTTATATACGACTAAAAAGTCATCAAGTTAATTACGAGTATTGCCATTTTAGAGGAGTGGGTTTTTATTGTGAGGCTACTTTGCAATTATTGGAGATTAGCTGGGTAAGGAGTAGGTGAAGAGTATTTTTTTTTTCCTTTAATTACTATTATTTTTATTGTTTTATATGAGTGTACCCATTTGAGGAAAATTTTTACTGGTTCCAGCGGACGAATACCCCTGGCGGGTAGCATTCTCGGGTATACGTACCCGTCTCGGCAATGTGGCTATTTTGAAAGGCAGTCGTTGAAGTTTATAATAGAAATCAAATTTAAATACTAAATACCACCTTAAATAAACACATCTTCATTCATTTTTTTACATTGAAAATGTCAGTTCCATACTCTCAGTTTTTCTATCTGTAATAGATTGTAAATTGTTAATTCTACCCGATTCGTCGGATTAGTTCGACTTGAACGGGGGTATATCTATTAGTCTTCAACTTCTCACGGATATATTTTTTTTTCTTGTTATGTTCTTTTTTTGAGTAATGAAATTAGTTTTAAATATATAACTAGTTTTAATTTAAAAAATGAAGAAAAAAAAATTATGGTACTTAGGGTTGTGCCCCCACCACTTAAAATACTTAGGGTTAAATTTTTTTTTTTAAATGAGGCGTCAATTCCTTGTTAGTTGGAGCCATTTGAGTACTTAGAGTATGAGGTATACCCTCACGGATGGGAACTGTGAGGGGCTTCACTGCGTGAGTGGGGTCATGAACACCGTCCCCCTATGGCATGAGGGGGTTTGCTTGAGGGGATTCACTGAGGGAAAAAGGGTGAGATGGCAGTTTGTGATTGGCTGAAAGTGACGTGAGAGGGCTCACTTGGGTAAAAAACCACCATCCCCCTTTGCATAAGGGGGCTCACTTAGAACCACCGTGAAATTATACATCGTACCCTTAGAGTTGTGTCCTATACTATGGTACTATAAAACACATGTTCATAAAAAGTATTTCATGAAAATATTAAAATATGTGTAAGAAATTAAGAAACCCTTAAAAATCAATGTCGGTGGCTAATCCCAAGCCACCGACAAAGGTTTAACAATTACCTTTCAACTTTATCCATTTACACATAGTACCCCTTAACTTTCTAATATCACTCAAGTTTCTAAAGTTTCAAATTTACCCATATACAAAATTCTCAACTCTATCCGTCAACTTTCTAAACTTTCTAGTTTACTCAAAATTTGTTTCATTCTTTTACTTTTTTATTTTTGTTTGTAAAAATTAATTTTTTTATTCTTATTTTGTTACTAACTTATTTATAATGCTATAACTGTTTATTGAAATAGAGTACTAGTATGAAAGAAAAACAATAAAGTTGTAATTTATTTCTCACTTTAAGCGTCTTTGACCAAACGTAGTGGAAACATGAAACGCGGGCGTGAGTCATTTGGCCCTTTCACGGGCGTGAATGAGAGTGTGGAGTTGGTGGCGTGAGGGTTCCATGTGTGGGTCTTTTGTATATATTTGTGTGTGGATAGTGAAACCACTACTTAACTTAGTGATTTAGTTCAGTGACTGCCCCATGTTAATGTGACGGTAACGTGACCGACGTGAATGTAAAACCATTACGGATAGCCTTATAAAAACTTATCTCATAGTCTAATTATTAATTTGTTATAATCAATACCAACCTCCTTAAAAGTTACCTACATATTCAATTATTATTTTTATGAATATATTCTGTCTTACTGGTAATTATCAATACACTTTTGGTAATTATCGATACACTTAATAGAAAGTGTCGGTGGAGTTTTTCCATCGACAAAACCTCCTCTCAACTTTGTTAGTTGGCCAAACTTACCTCTCAAGTTTCATTTTGGCCCCTTTAAGTTTATAAAGTTTTGAGTTTCTGTTAAAATGTATCAATTCAATGATCTCTTTTAATTTATTTTCTAACTTGTTTTCTCTTTTTTTTCATGTTTCTGATCGTGGGCTCCTTCCTCCTTGGGCTTATCCTCTCACAATTGCTTCTGGGCCAGAAGCCCATCTCATGTGCATCTTTAATCAACGAGTATATGCCCAGGATATTGTGGCTGCAAGTTAGGGTTCTCCTGGTCGCCCTTTTGCCTCTAAATGAAGCTGCTCGTGGCTGCTAGCTGTTCATCCGGATTTCTCGGTCTTTCCCTCGAGTTCGCTGGTGTGATTGATCCGCATGCTGTCATACCATCTTTAGAAGATTACAGTTTCCTTGTCTTTAGCATAGCCGTTTGAATGTTCATCTATTTATTGGGATTTCTTCCCTGTTCAAAATACACAAAGAGAGAAGCAAAAAATCAGTCTTAGAAGTCCTCTTTGTAGCCGTTGTCTTTGTAATCGGGCCGATTGGTTTCCGTTTCTGGTTATTTTTTGTGTCGTCTCTATAAACCGAACCAAGTGGTTCTTATCTTTGGTTAAGTTTTTCTGGATAAATTCACCATTTTTGACAGTTTCCCCCTTGCATTATATATAATATGGTTTTTCCTCAATAACTTCCGTTCGTTAATTTAAAAAAAAATGAATGTCACCGACTCAAATATTTAAAGCTTGCTTTTAGCCACGTAACACGAAGGCTAATTTTCTAGTTGTATTTCAAGTCTCACGTTCGTACCATATACAAAGTGCATCTTTTGTCTGAAAGTTAAAATAAATTGTTTTTCGGTAGCAATTTGTTTCTCTTTTATCATAAAATATCAAAAACACAAACAAATATTTATACCGGAAAGTTATTAAATTATAATTATGTGGGCTAGCAAAAGCCCAACCATGCTAGTCCTACTCCCACTATTAGAGTTGGGCCCCAACGCACCCCTGTCGCGAGGGTAAGCTCCGTCCGTTCAGGAAGAATAGTCGATGTAGACCGGGTTTTTTTTTCTTTTTTTCATTTTTTTTTTGTTGCTGTTTTTCGTCGAGTAAATGACAGGTTTTATTTGAAAAATATTTCTGAGCTTCCATGAGCGACTCATTAAAAGAAATTAGCTCAAGCCCAAACTAATAAAATCATTCATAGCAGAGTATTTGTCTCCATCTCTATTATTAAAAGAATTCTTCTATTTTACACTTCTATCGGGATCTTTTTCTTCATCTCAATCTTTAAATTTTAGAATTTAGTAAATAGAGATTCTTTAAATATAGAGATTCGTTTTCATCAATCTCTATATTTTTTATGAGTGTGTAACAAAAAAGAGAAAAAAATGATAAAATAAGTGTTTGTGAGTGAAATACATTAGAGATAGAGAATGAAATATGAGAGGTTAAATCAAATTTAAAGTTAATTTTGAAAAAAAAAAATATAATATTTAGTTAAACTATAAAGATGAAGATAAAGATGAATATGTTGTTATGAATGCTCTGATATACTATAGAGTTTTTTGGCTTAGCAATATTTAGGTGTGTAAAAGGGTTTTTTTTTATTAGGTCAAGGGTTTGAGGTCCTCCATGGACAATAGTGTATAATTATGAGTATATTAAATTTATGTTAAAAAAATATAGATTTAAACCAGATATATGAGCAAGACTTTATAAAATATGAAAAAGAAAAGTTAAAAATAAATTAAAAGGGAAAAAAGATTCCTCTTACCTTTTCTAGTTTTCTGCTTCCGTATCCCAACTGGCAAATACCTACCGAATCTTTCTCGCCCATAATTCTTTAATATTCCATACAAACTCCTCAAAAGTGAGGCTAAATTCCAATGTTTTTTATAATCAAATTAGGCATTCATATCAGTATTGATATATAATCTTATATCCTTAAACTATATGGAAAAAATAAGATTTAACTTAAAAATGTCTTACATAAGTTTCTTTAAACATTATCTTTATCCTTAAAATTATAAGGAAAATAAACAATAGAATCATAAATATACCAATTTCTTAACCATCTTTTTAAAATTATAAGGATAAGGAATGAGATGTGTGAGGTTTTTAAAAATGAACACTATTAGTTATCGTGTCGTAGTCGTGTCTAGCACCACTGATAATCGTGTCTATCATGTCATGTCCTAACATGTCGTGTCTGACATGTTATGCCAACCTTATTTAAGAGTATTCAACCAGTTCCTCCTGAATCTGAGAACAGTGCTAAATTCCCCGTATTCCAGTTTTATAGACTTATAGCATCTCAATACATACACTTGTCGAGTTATGGGGTACAAGTGAATTACCAGTTAAATCGAAGTAGTTTAGCAAGGTTATCACTTGGTGCCTTTCAATATAACTTTAACCATCATAAGCATACACGATTCTTTAGCATTCACCTTAAATTCTTAGTTTATGAAGGAAAAATGTGGGTGGGTGAGATTTAACAGGCGATGGTGATCTTTTTTTTTAACGACAATTTTTGTTGTTGTCTTGGGTAAAGTTTAAACCCACAACCTTTTGGTTGTGATACTCACCTCTTACAACTAGACCCAACCCTCACTCTCAGGTGATGGTGATCTATTAAAGCAGTTCCTAATCCTGTTCAAATCATTAATCATTGCCAATCATTTGCTTACAATTTTAGATCATTAAATCTTATAAATTTGATTGAAAATAATAACTTTCTTTACATAATTAAAAAATAAATCATGCATTTATATGCAACAAATAATCAAGCAACTAGTTTGAGCGTTTGGTAGCAATAATTCTGAATGAAAGAAGAACTCCTCAGTTAAGTGTGTTAAATAAGAGCAATCTAAGGATATGTGACCTTCTGAGAAATTCTAGAAATCTCGCAATTAGTGAGCAAAACAGATAATATTAGTTGGTATACTAGACCGGATGTTACAAAAAATATCAAAGTCATTCATGTTCTATTCTATTTTTAATGTTGGGCAAACCTAATCGAGGAAGACGGCTACAAGGGAGGGGGTGGGTGTGGCACCTTAGAAAAACCCCACATCGTCCTCGTTTGTCCACACAAGAGATATCTTCTATAAGGAATGTCCCACCTAATATATCACCAACGTGTTTCTGATGCATTGGTTGTTGAAGGGAAAACTTCATAATTAAACGTTTCTGATGTTACAATTCTTATCTTCAATCATTTACAAATTGATTTTTCGTTAAATAAGATTTTTTCCCTAGACTTCTAATACTTCTTGAAATTTGAAATGCATGAATACAAACAAAAGACGTTTCTGTCAGTATTAGCTCATAACTAAAAATTTAAACTAGAAAGTGATTATATTATTGAATATATAAAAACATGCACATGGAAAGAGTATCATTATTCAAACTAGCATCTTATCCCACTTATCCTCCATCTCTAGTTTATTTTGATTATGTCATTTTCTATGGGCTATTGTCACAAAATAAACTGTGTTCTTGAAAGGGACCCCATGGCCCATACTTCACATGGAAATGACACAAATTGAAGCTAAATGAATGGTTTTGGGTCACATACAGTATTTGATGCATCGCCTCCGGTTATATCGAAGTGCAAATACGAACATACCGAGTGATTTCACAACATGGGAACAACGTTTGTGCTTAACTTGTAATTCATTGACCTTAACCGCGGTTTATTGACATGAACTGGCCCTTAACCTAACAAAAGTTATGTTGTGAATCAATGTAGGTGTTGAAATAGATTTGAGGACTGCAAGTACATATATTCTAATGTTTGTGCCAATGCCTTATGATTGGTGTATACATGATTAAATAAACACAATTAAAAGATCTTGCAATAACCATATCAATTGTGAGGTATGGAGTTCCTTTCCAAGGGTACCCTAGCTAAGGGACCCCTAAAATCTCATAGAAAATGACATCTACTTGTAAACCGTCCATTTATATTATATAAACAACCTATAGAATTTTATATACTATACTTACTAAAGTGAGTAGGAGAAAGTGGGATTGTTCTCTTGAGGTTGGTAGATCATGTTCTCAATTTTACCCTCTCCAATACATGATGTTAAATTAGTAAAATTTGTACTATATTATACTGCAAAAATATTATAATGATAAACTTAAAGATGTTACAAGAGTTTTCCAGGAAAGAAATCTTTAGATAATCTTTCTGAATCGTGCAGACACTTTCATGTCAAAGTATTACAATGGGTTATTAAAATTTTAATTGAATAACACCGAAATCAAGAGCGAGATGTTTGTATATGTTTTTTTTTGTGTCTAACCCAAATAAACCAAAATTACGTCTTATAAGTGGCAAAGTAGCAAACCAGTACATCGTTTTAGTGAAAACGACACAACACTTCATGAATAAGTGCATCAATTTATCGGATAAATCAGTTCAAATGAACAGTTCACTCGGGGCGCTATCCCCATACCCTAGATTAGTCTCGAACAAGCGTGCATTCTTCACCTCTTAGCCTGCAACGATACTTATTATTCGGATTTCTCTTTGGTATTAAGTAAATTCTATTTTATCTAAAATCAACTGATGATACGAAAATCACAAACTTTTAAAAAGTTATATATATTTCATATATCGTGTATGGATATCATTTCTAAAAGTAGTATTTCTAATCATTTAGTGGTTGGGTTACACGAAGTTAACTTTGAGATGTATAAAAAATACATTTAGTGTAAATCAATAACTTAAGTGAAACTTAAAAAAAGGATTCCAAAGATAAGTTGCAAATTCTAGATGATTTCTATATGTTTAGTTTTTAACTTTGTTCAGGGCTAAGAAATGGTATATAAATACTTAACAAATGCACGTTTCATAAAACTTTATAGATATATTGATAGTTAGTTATTTTCTTTCCATCAAAATCTGGTATATTTTTACTTTTAATAGAAAAATTTTATTATAGCTACATGACTGTCATTTAAGACGATAATATTTAGTTATAACTATTTTATTTAAATTTTCATCAAATAAATACTAAATGTCGGATAGTGAGTTAAACACTATATAGATTTGTGTGAAAATTATAATAGACATATCTTAAAACATTAATTTATAGAAAAAGAGCCAGTTTGCGACACAACTTGTTGTCCGTTTGCTTTCTATTTCGATGAAAATTTTAATGTTTCTACTTAATTTACTTTGATTTAATTTATACACTACCACATGTACTCAAATCTTCAAACTTGTATTAAAACTTAACTTGAATTTCTTTGATATTATTCATAAATTCAATTTCTTTGGTATGTAACTATTTATACATTGTTATATTAAAAAAAAACAAATCATTATTTTAGGGCGATAAGTTTTTTTCTTTAATTAATTGATATTCAACATTGGTGTGTATGTCGTTTAACATTATTATTCATCTGGAAACATACAAATCATTGCCAATTATTAGAATGAGTGGTTATTTCGATCAAAAATGATTTGAACTTGTATTAACAAATCCCCAATATATTTTGCATCCCACCCACTCATATTTGGCCGTTTAGCCAACACCTTTGACCCTTGATTACTAAACTACTTTACAAACTTCCTCTAACAAGAATCAAATCTTTTCTCATATTCGCTTTTATAGATTTTGCTTCAAATTTTACTTCTTTTACTATAATATTGTTTGTTTAATTGAAAATATTCACATGCTACCTGCCTTTTTTAAAACTTGAGCCCACAACATTCTATATTAATCTATATTTTTATTAGGGCTGGTAATTTCTGACACGGGTCTGTTAACACGACACGACACAGATTTAAACAAGTTTGGGTTATAAGGGTTTCGTGTCTAAACGGGTCGACATGTTTATGACACGAATACAATCGTGTCTAAACAGGTTAAAATCTTCCTAACCGTTTAGGCACGTTTAAACCCATTTAAATATCTAGTTATATAACCTTTTTAAAATAATTAAATATGTTACAAATACGTTAAGGATTGTTCTTGAAGGATTTTATTGTTATGGATTTTAATTATTGGTGATCTTTAATTTATCTTGTTATTTGTTAAACCGTAATAAATGTTTTGGGTTGTGTCATGTCATATCGTGTCATATCACTAATTAGGTGATATTAATCATGTTAAACATGACTTATCGTGTAACATGTTTACAAACATGTTTGTGTTTGAAAAAAATAACACGATTAGTTAATCACATCGTATTCGTGTTTAGCCCTTGTGTTTGTCGAGTCGTGTCTGACATGTTTAACACGTTTAGACTTGTTTTGCCAGTCCTAATTTTTACCACGACGGTTAAGAGTTTTGTAGTTTATGGATATAACCTTTATATGTTGGCTCGGTGTTAGTCACCCGTTCATATGTCACCACTAAAGTGATTGTTGGAATATGATAAACGAGAAGGAAAAGAGAGAGCACGTTAAACGGGCGGAAAGGACGGATGGATTTTTGTTATTACTATTTTTCTAATTCAATTGAATAAACCTTTCACATGGGAAGACAAAATAAATTAAAACATCCATCTCCTTTACTACAAAGTATTTGTCTATATAATATTACTAATATAATATGTGTTTCTACACACATATATAGAAAGATAATTTATAATGATTTAATGCTATTATAAAAGCTTGTAGCTTAAAACTTGTTTGAAAAAGCTCGCTCGTTAGCAGAGCCGGTCCCGAGAATTTAAATGCCTTACACGAGTCGGAAAAAAAGGCTCATAACCAGTGGCGGATCCAAGAATTTTTTCCAAGGGGTTCACTGTTTTTAGATGCTTCAATTTCATAGGGCCGAACATAAAAAATTTCGGTTTTATTATTGAAATACTTCAGTTTTTTGTAAGCACATTTGACACATGAAGTATTTATAAAGAAAACTAAACTTTCTCTGACAAGTAATGTTTTGGGCCAACCAAAGCCGACCCGTTTGACCGGAGACTAGCCCATTTTGCTACCTCTAAGTCATTTATCGAACGTTTAAAAAGAACAAAAAGGGTTTTTTGGAGAAAATGTTCTAACCTCTATCCTTTTACCCTTGTAGAGGAACAAGCGGGAAACGATACCGACCAACTTTACACCAATGAAAGCCAGAAGGAAGATCTTGAGCTGCCATTAGTTGGTTTATCTGAAATAGTTAAAGCTACACATAATTTTTCATTTAATAATAATATTGGAGAAGGCGGTTATGGACCAGTTTACAAGGTTAGTTTTATATAGCTATTAGGCGGGTCAGGGCAAGGTGAGTTGGGTAACTTGTTAGGATGTTTAAATTAAGCCTATGTTTTAATGTATTAATTTTTTTTCTTTTAACAGCAAACATTTTATATAGCTTACTAACAAAAAGCTATGCAAGAGATAAAACAAACCATTACTTTAATATTTATAAGTTACAACTAAAATAGCAATCTAAGCCCAAGTTTTACATCAATTCAATCTCGTTAGGTTGCTCGTTTGATTCATATTGAATCTATTTATGAATTGTGCATGTATGTAAAAAAAGTTATATTTTAATAAAATTAAAAAAAAAAAGTAAATGAGCTAGCTTGAGCTCAAATTTCAGCTATTTAAAAATAAACGATCCAGGACAAGCTGGATCGTTTAACTTCGAGCTCAAACCCGAATAAAAGTTGGATCGACTCAACTCTGCTCGTTTGTTAATCAGCAAGATTCATACGTGCGTTTAATATAAACCAATTTCAAGTGAAGAGAGAGAGAGAGAGACATAAGCATGTGATTACATAACCCTTAGATTGTTAATTTGTTTCTCCACAACTTGTTTTGTGGGCCTAAGTTGCTTTAAAACTAAACATACTAATGTAATAAAGCCCATAATAGCTCAAAGATATAGAACTATAGAAAAGCCTTATAGTTATATTACTAAACTATATTTGATGGGCTTTTTTTAATTTACAAATTGGATCAAGTTGACAACTACTGTCTACTCACAACTGGTCCATCTTTCGAGCCCAACTCGTGTACTTTCAATTCTGAATCTTATCAAAGTTCCTAATCTTTTGAAATTACAACGGGTCAAGCTTTTCTTCATCAAAGTTACAATTAGTTAAACCTTACACAACAAAATTAAAAAATGTAATGGAAAGCGAAAATGATACAAGACCAAAATTATGATTGTATAATAGAGATTGTAGTATCGTTTAGAAATAATCGATGATTCATGTAATTTACGCTTTTGCATGTCATTTTAAACCGACTCGTTAATTCACCTATTAGAGGACCATAAATTTTCATGATAATTCATCATTTAATTGGTTTTTGTTTTCTTAAATAAAAAGATATAAATCTCATTTTGAAGCGACTAAACAAATTTTAACATCGTTTAATAAAAAAAAATCAATGTTTTACGGTTTGACAAATAGTGATACTAAATCAGTAAAATCTAAAAAATAAATATATAAAAGTCATACTACCTTTATTTAAAATTTGAACTGAAACTTTCAACTTCCGTAACAAGTTTACTAGCCATAATACTTCACAAGTGGCTGAACACAGGTAAAGATATAATTTTTTAAAGCGACTTAACAGTACTTTGTTTTTTGTTTTTCCAGGATGCTAAATTGTTTCATAAGAAAACACAATACCTAGTCAAAGATTTCCTGGTTTATAAATACTTTCCCCAGTCAAAGTAACAAGATCAAATACCTAAATTTTCCCATGTAAGATACCATTACTTGGGCTTTTTTTAGATATCGCAAGCAACCACCTTAATACTATTTGCAGATGAGAATTGGTAGGAGCATGCATATATTTGCTTAAAACTAGACAACATAGGAGATATCAGGACGAGTATTTGACAAAAGGATTATTATATATCCATCCTTAGTTGTAAAAAGGGATTATCAAACGAAGATGCATGAATTCAACATTTTTATAATTACTGCAAATACCATATCACCATGGTTGATTTTCATTTTTCAACATTCTTTTCTTTATAATAACAAAAGTTGGTAGCCCCATTAAATAGAGTATGTAAACAAAAGATAAAAAACATTCATGCTAACTAATTAAACACTACAAGTTTACTTACCATCAACATGTTGGTCCACACATGAACATGTCAAATTTCTTCACCCGGTCCCACCACCCATACCCCACCTTCTTCCCACCATCACTGCCACGTGGATAATAATTCTTCTTCTTCTTTTCCTTCTCCTTCATCACTTGAGCTAGACTTGTACATGTGCTACTATTACTTGTACTACTCATTGACCAACCAGTTTCATCCTCACCACTCCAACTTATACTATCACTACTCCCACCATTGTTTTTCACCATCAACCTCTTTATGTTTATACTTATATTACTCTTCTTTTCTTCATTCCCCTTCTCTTCCACATGATGCTTCATTAACCTTTCATAATACTCTTTGTTTCTTTTCTCCAACTCGTATATCTGCCCTTGAAGATCATCGATTTTACGACTCAGGACAAACACGCGCTGGTCCTCACTTCTTTCCAACAACACGCATCGTGCCAGCTCACCCGCCTTACGTTTCATGAACAATGACTCGGACGCCAGCCTCGAGTTCTCATTGGTTAAAACCACACGCTCCGTTTCCAACAACTCTAACAAACTTTTTTGTAACTCAATCTTTTTCCTTGATTCTTCCTGAACCATATCTAAAGCTTGTAGCTCCTCGACCGCGAACTCGTACTCCACGAATCTCATTACGAGCTCGGATATTACTAGCTCGGATGTGTCGGGTTTCTCAATAGTGTTATTGTCACATATTTGTTCATGTTGTTGAGGTGGTTGTTTGGTGAGTGTGCGGGTGTAACGGTCAGCTAAGTAAAGATAACGGTTGTAAAGGTCTTGGATTAAAGCCAAGACTTCTGGGCGTTTTCGGTAGTAAAAATCTGCACGTTCTCCAAATGTGTCTGGCTTGTCGTCTACGTTGATTGCTTGTATTTTATCCTCCATGTCTGCTTTGCAAAAACATATATAACTTATTAAAGCTCATTTAATAAACTGAGCTTGAAACAGAGCTTGACTATATGCTATTAAGAAATTTTAAAATTTAATTATGTAACTTTTATTTTCAATTAAATAGTAAATAAAAATCAAATTATAATAAACAGTAGTTAATGTATTTTCAAAACTCAATTATACATTAATTTTTACATATTTTGAATTTTGTTTTTTATCCATAATATATATGCAATACATTTTTACATATGTAAAATATACACATAAAGATTTAATAATTTTTATGTATTGATATTTTTCACCTGTGTGTAGTAACGGGATTCTAAGCTAGTTATTTTATATATGAGATTATAATTATAAACATATATATATATATAGGGGAGGGTTCCAGAGAAAACCACAAGTTAGGCGAAAACCGAAAAAACCACTAAAAAACCAATTTTACCCAATCATATAATAATATTTATATTTTGTTTTATTTTATTCTTATTTATTTATAAGAGTATCAATGTAATATTAAACACTTTTATCAAAAAACATTTTTACATATAGGGTTACGTATATGTAAACATAAAACAAAAAAAATTGTGGTTATGTATACGTAAATAAAAATTGAATTTTTGTTACCGGTTTAAAGCAAAATAAAAAATAAATTAATTGATTAAAAATAAAGGCAAAAGGATATAAGGCAGTTATCTAAAGCACATTTCAAAATTTGAAAATAAAAGAGTATACAAAAATCAGGAGACAAGAATATTAATGAGAGTCGGATCATTGACAGCTCCGTTTGGATTGTCACATATATGGGTTGTACCACTTTTGGAATTTGAGAGAAAATAAAAGGATGAAAGTGACAACACGTAACAAAAACAATCTTTGGTACAGTCAAATAAGTAAACCACTCCCTCCCATATCTATTCAAAACCCAAATCTATACCCAAAAGATTCTCACTGCGCCTAAAAGAATCATTGCTTTTTTTTTTTACCCCTCATGCCATATAAAGCCTCAAAAGTTAATTACATGCTTGGTAAGAGTTTAAAATAACATGGTTTATGTTTTTAATTTCATAACAAGTTTCATTATTAAAGCTAAATTTCGTTAATTTTTCTGTTAAGTTTAGGTAAAATACCTTTTATGAAAAGTAACAGGTTTAAAGTAAAAAATAAATGGGTATTTTAGTCATTTCGTCCCAATGTAAGTAAAAAGTTAACGAATATTAATATTGGGAAGGGTTCAAATACTAACCAACTTTTTATTTGATAACCATACTAACCACTATCAAACAATCACATAATTTATAAATTATTTTTTTCTTTTAATTTTTAAAAGAGTATTTAAGCATCGTGAACAGATATCTTGAACATAAATACGGAAATGATGAGTGGTACATATACGTACCAAATGATGTTACATATACGTGACACATAGTGTTTACATATGTGTAACATTATTTGGTACGTATACGTAACACTATGTTTGAGAGTGGTTATCATGGTTAACACATAAATATTGGTTAACATTTAAAACTCACCCTATTAACATTAATACCCAAACTTAGTAAAAAATTGAAAACATAAAACAAAAATGTTACTTTTCAAAAAAAGATAGGACTATTTGTGTAAATTAATTTTAAATTAAAATAATTAAATAAATAAAGTCAGTAACTGAACATATGTGAAAAGTAAATTATTAGGATTGCAGTAGACAGTATCCTGTTATAGCCCTTAAGGCTAGGCAACCTAGAAACTTATAATGTAGGACAAGACATCAGAAGATGTTTCCGTATTCAATTCCATCATATCCATCTCAAAATCCTAGCCATTGATTATCAATCGATTTAACATTTTGTATCCTAAAATTATTGCAAAGCATTGTGATGGCTTTTCAAATAGCAAATTCCTTATCGTGTATTAAAGACGTGGTCTTGTCGATACCTAATAATATAAAAAATAATAATAACATTTATAATCTTCAATCCAAGTAATGGGTCTCAAAAAAAATAATACATATTAACATACATTAACACTACTCGTTTACTAGAAGTTTTATTTTATTACCACTTTAAATTATAAATTTACAACTAAAAATATAAACACATACAAAATATTTAAACTATACTAGGAATTTTATTTTACTACCATAATAATAGTTTAAAGTTAATAAACTTACAACTAAAAATAAAGTTTGATATTAAATTATAACATAAATTATATTATTATTTTCAAAATTTAAAACATAAACTGGTCAACTAACCGACTCATCAAGTCAACCCAAAATGACCATTTAGGTAAATGTATATGTGATTTTAACATGAAACTCACTCAAAACTATTTAAGTCATACCAAAACATTTTGTATTAGGTTTATGTCATGTTAAATTCCAGGTCACATCTTATTTTTTTTTTAAAACTCTCTACTCTAAACCTATTATGTTCTTAAAATATCCACACATGTATTTAACCCACAATCATTTGGTTAACAAGTATCTTATTTTCCTTTCAAAAAAAAAACAAGTATCTTATTTTAATATTTTATCTCTAGAATGTCCCTTTGGGACCCTTGGTCACATATCTAAACTTAAATTTTCAATCATAGTTAAGACGGCCTACAGAAATAAATAGACAAATAATTTAGTCTTCAAACATTATTTAATTAACAATCATTAGTTACTAAGTAGTAACTAACAACTTGTGAATTATGACCCAAATCTCCATTTGCCGTCCAACTTCTCATCATTCCTACTTTTAACTTTACAAATCCATTCCCAATACAAAAATATAAAAGGATGCCGAGAGAAAAAGAGTCCGTACCAGAAATCGAAAGCAGGAGCCATGAAGGCTTACTGAGGAACCTGCTTTTGCTCCGTCGCGACGGAGCCGCCGAATACGACGGAGATGATATTCCGTCACCGGCAGCGTTACAATCTGAGCTCGTTACACTCAACATCACATCAGCCGGCCCTATAACCTGAAAAATGTCGGAAACAATCGTTCCAAAATATTATTAGCCAGTTGTGAATATATCATTGTACGATTGAATCAGATGTGTAATAATCGAGTAGAAATTATAATTTTAAGCTATAATTTTATCAAATAATTGTTCATTTCTGTCGGCATATGCTGGCCCTACCGTTTCAGTTTTCAACAACAATTGAATACATAAATCAACAAATGCGTATGGATTTGAGAAGTATGGAAGAATTAGTAGAATAAGAAGTTAACAACAACGACAAATAAACGGTATTGTGCTGAATAAGGAGACGCAGATCTCGAGGTTCAAACCAGTTTAATTTAAATTACACAAGTTCTATCCAAAGAGACGATTTCACAACAAAAACCCTTGAATTGTAAGTGATAGAGTACCCTCGCTGTCACCATTCATTGAGATTTAGTCCTGCATCGTTTATATTTGTTAAAAAAGTTTTAAAAAACACGAATAAACACTTGTATCGTAAGTAGAAGAGTAGCCTTGATGTCACGATCCACTGAGATTAAGCTTAAATTTGTTGAAAAAGTTAAAAAAAAAACATGAACACTTGTTAGTGGCAGAGTGGCTTCCTCTAAAATTCAGCAATGTCTCGCTCATATTTCTTAAAATAAGCTATAAAAAACAAACAAGAGCACTTGTTGTAGTGACAGGGTAGCCTTGCTTAAAATCCACTAAGATTCAGCTTTGAGTCACTTAAATTCGTTAAAAAATCCTAAAAAAAACAAGTGTACACACATTTTCGCATCATTGTTTAACCTAGAATTATGTAAATAACAACAAATCGAGGTCTAGTGATTCTGCGTAACGAAGCTATTAAATTAGATCCAATCGTTCATCATAAACATAATCAAGCATTGTAGTCGGTAATCGAACAAAATTACGATGAGTTTGTCCGGTGTAACGGAAAATAAAAATGAAATTGCGAACGGAAAATAGGAACGATGACGGAAATACCTTGTGCGAGAGTAACTGCAAGTTGCCGGCGTCGTGAACGGAGGAAATGAAAGTAGCCGGTGAAGATTAGGGGAGATGTGTAGGTGCAGACATGGCTGTGTTTCTGATTTTGACGAAATGAAAAGTCATATGTAGATAGATAAGAGGGGGGGTTTGTAGACTTGAGTGCAAGTGCTGCCAAAATCCCGCACTACACTCGTTTGATTTTTAAAAGTCGTATCATTTGCTTTTTTCTTTTAAGTTTCAAGGCTTCAAATTTTGAATAAAAGTAAAAAGTACTAAAAACTTAAAAATATTAATTTTTTATTTTAGTTCATGGTTTTAAGGGCATCAAAAATACCCTGTGGACGGGTGAACCATGAAACACCGCAGCCTTATAACGTGATCTCCTAGCGTGGGCTTTCGTGGAGATCTCCATGGCATGGAAATGAGGTGCCTAACGGTAGAGGTGCACAAAAAAACCGGTTTTTTTTACCCGGTCCAAACCGGTTAGGGACAAACCGGGTTGGGGCAAACCGGTTCGGGTTACGCTTAAACCGCCGGTTACAAACTGGTTTAAAGCATTTAGGAGGCGACCGGGTTGAGGACCGGTTTGTGTGAACCGGTTCGGTAAACCGGTTTTTAATCCGGTTTGATCGTTGTTTCCAAAAAACTGGCCGTTATAAAACGGCTTTATAGCCGTTAGGGACGAATTTGACCGTTTTTTTTTTTTCCTTTTTTCACCTATAATTCACTATAAATAGGTGGGGGGTGTTTAGGTTTAATCAAACCTCTCTCTACACTCTCTAATCTCTAAAACCTCTATTTAAACTCTCAAAAAACGCTCTCTAAAGTTCTAAACTCTAAAAAAAAGCATGGCAAGTGTTGGTGGTTCCTCAAACGAAGTTACCGTTGTGGAAATTCTAGCAACAACGAGAAATCCGGCAATTTGGTGCAACTACGATCTATGTTTGTTGTCAAACGGGAAGGAACGTGCTCGGTGCAAGATGTGTGGTGCGTTTTTGGGGAAAGATCCAAACACTAGTGAATTTGGGGAGAATTCATATGGAAAAATCTTACCCATCCTTGAAGAGAAATCCAAGTGAAGGTCAAGCCTCGATGACACCCGAAGGAGGAACTTGGAACTTTGATCCAAATATTGTTCGAGATCGAATGGCGAAGTTAGTGATCCAAGAAGGATTGTCGTTCAACCACTTTGACAATCCGCGCTTGACAAGGATGATTCAAGAGACACTCCAACCACGTTATCATCAAGTAAGTCGCACAACCCTTAGACGAGATTGTATAAAAATGTGGAAAAAAGCAAAAAAAGAATTAATTTTGGGATTTGAAAATTTGGAAACCGATGTAAACTTAACCACCGATGTTTGTTCGGCTCCACATGGTATACCCGATTCGTACCATGTGGCAAATGATGAAGCGTACAATCGCGTTTGATTTGTTTTAATATCCACACACCGGCGAAAACTAGATTTATATATTAGATGGTGTTATAACCGAATTTAAATTACAAAATAAACTTTTTTCAATGTCTTTTGATAATGCATCTAATAATACAAATGCGGTTCAAAAACTAAAAATGAAATATAAACCGGTTTGCAACGGCGTTTTTTTTCCATAGTCGATGTGTTGCACACATCATTAACTTGGAGGTGCAAGCCGGGCTTGCAATTGAAGAGATTTCAAACTTAACAAATGCTTTTAGAGTAATGCTTAAAGATATTTTTAGTAGCAAAAAAATATACCATGATTATATTAGATTTTGTCGTGAAACGAATAATCTTTGTTTAGGTCCGAATTGGGACGTCGAGACAAGATGGAACTCGACTCATAATATGTTTTATAGCGCTTTACGACAAAGAGAAACTCTAGAAATATTTCATAAAATGCTTTCCTCAAAACCTTCGTCGTAAAATTCTAAAGTTTCCGTCTACGATTTTGGACATTTTAAAAGACGTAACCGAATTGCTTGAAGTTTTCAAAACCGCCACCACTTTTTTATCCGGTGTTTATTATCCCACAAGTCCATTAACTCTAAAACAAATATATTTAATGGCTAACAAGTTGTGTGAACTTGAAAATAAAAGCACTCTTTTTACAAAAATGATAGAACCGATGAAAGAAAAATTAGTAAAATATTTTAAAGAAATGCCTCCTGTTATAACTTGTGCCGTCGCGTTAAACCCTACCATAAATATTTTCGTGGTTGAAACGTTGATTGATAAAATTACTTACGCTTTGAATTTGGATAGTGAAGACATCCATTTTGCACAAGGCACAAAAACATATTTTAACAAATGTTTATAAGATTTATTTGATGTTTATTTACATAAATATGGTACAACTCCGAATCCACATGATACAATGGGTACATCATCAAGTGGTAGCTCGAGGGATGTTAATTTGAATTTATATAACGAAATGTTAAATGAATTTAGTAAACGGGCTCGAGGTAGCACCCCGAGTAGCGAACTCGGAAGGTATATTGGCACAAACTTTTTAACGTTTATGCCTCCTACCGTTTTTGAGGAGTTTGATATTTTGGCTTGGTGGAAAAAAACGAAGCTTCGTTTCCGATTCTTTTCGCCATGGCCCGTGATGTACTAACCGTCCAAACTTCCACGGTAGCTTCGGAATCTGTGTTTTCTTTTAGTGGCAGGGTCTTATCGATACGAAGAACTAGACTCACCCCCGTGGCGATGGAAATGTGCATTTGCTTGAAGGGCCATTTGGATGCGATGGATAGCATACAAGACCAAACTTCTCTCGAAGACGAAATTCAAGCCGAAGAAATCATACACAACAACGAGGTTGATCTTGGAATATCCGAACCAGTCACCGATGAAGAAATAGCCGAAGATGCAAGGCTACGAAGCTTCGGTTCCGAAGACAACGCACAAGAATAATCAATCAATATTCCAAAAAATAATAAAAAAAATATATTGTCATTTGTAATGTTTTCCCACTTTATAATTTTATCTTGTAATGTTTTGTAATTTCCGAACTTTTCGAATATCAATAAACGTAGAAATTTATGTTTTTATATTGGGCAAATGCTATAAAAAGCCAACATACTTTCTGGTTTTTCTCATAAAAGTCACTCAACAAATTTTTGCATATAAAAAACCAACATACTCCATCTTTTTTCTCGCAAAAGTCCCTAAAAAAATTTTTGCACATAAAAAACCAACGTACTTTCTTTTTATTCTCACAAAAATCCATCAACAACTATTTATTTTAGCAAATGAATCCGCAAAAGTAAAGCAAAGGAAATCGACCAATAGAAGCAAGAGCAAATAAATCATTTTCCTTGCTTCTGTCGATTAATTTGCTAGGATAAATATTTGTCGATGGACTTTTGTGAGAAAAACAAGAAAGTATATTGGTTTTTTATGTGCAAAATTTTGTGAGAAAAAAGATGGAGTATGTTAATTTTTTATGTATAAAAAATTGTTGAGTGACTTTTATGGGAAAAATCAAAAAGTATGTTGGTTTTTTATAGCATTTGCCCTTTTATATTTGTTATATTTTTTTTTTGATTTTTTATTAAATATACGGAATTTTAATGATTTTTTTAATTTTTATATTAAAAAGCGGTTTAAACCGGTTTACTATCCTAACCGGGTACAACCCGACCCTAACCGGTTTATGCGGTTAGTAGTTTTCATGTCTCCAAACCAGGTTAACCCGAACCGGTTTATGGGCAAACCGGTTTTGACCAAACGTTGACCAAACCGGTCCGGGCCGGTTTAAACCGGTTCGGTTTGGATAAACCGTTTTGTGCACCTCTACGTAACGGGTTTATAACCGTTGAACTTGTAATTTAAAAAAAAAAAAATATATTTCTTTTAACATTTTAAACAAATCAAGTTTTACCTCTCCTGTATATGGAGAGGTTCCTCTAAAAAGTCACTTTTTTTTAGTTTTTATGTAATGTTTTTAAGATTAAGTTTGCAATCGTAAGTCACGTGGATGGCATATGGGTTAACTTTCCGTTAAAAATTAACTGGTGTTAACATCAGGGGCTAAAGCCGCAACATGTCAAATATTTGGGCTAAATTTGTAATTTTTAAAACCTGGGGACCAAAATACAATTTGATTAAACCACATGTACCGTTTATGCAATTAACTCACCCTTCAAACAACTTATCAGTTTTAGCATCAATTTCTTTAGTATATCTACTTTTCTCTAAACATAATATCAAACGGTTCATTCTAATATTTATGGGCCTTAGCCTTGTTTGTGCCTACTAAACGAGGCAATAAAACGTCCTCAACTTCAACGTCATCCACTTCATCGTCGTCCACTAAAAGAGGAGTATCAGCGTTACGGTTTATGGTGTATTCCCTTGAAGGAAATGTCTTGCTTCACTTTTGGTGTTGGAAATCACTTTTTTCTTTGTTTAGGCTCGTCTTTAATCAAAGTTCAAACAAGTTTATGAATTAAATTTCTTCCAAAATGCAATTAAAACATCTTATTAGCAGCCTTTTTACTTTGTAATTAAACTGGTCTCTTTTCTTTTACGATGTCACTTGGTTAATGAAGTCGTTAGCCAATGTGAAACTCAAATGGTCATTTGTTCTCGGTGTATAAGACATGTTTCCCTCCATATAGTATGTGTGGACTCTCCTCCAGTCTGTGTTCTTTTGAGAGTTTCCGATTATGCGGTCGTTAGACATATGTAGGAACCCCTTTGTCAATTGTTTGTCTTCCTCAACCATCCATGAATGCCTTTTACCAACTCATCTATTAGCATCCTTCCCCACAGACGACCAAACAACGAACGGCAACGTATAACACGATCATTCATTTCATGGCATTAGTCCGCATCCATCTAGAATCATTATGGGTGGTCTTAGTCGTGATTTTCCACCAAGTGACAAAAAAATTGAGTTGACATTTAATATTTCTTGACAAATATAAAGAAGAATGTTGTTGTTTTGAGCAACAAGTCGCCAACGAAAAGAACTAAAAAAGTAGACGGAGCGGACCTAGTCAGTCATGTTGGGCTCCACCATCCCCTCCTTTAGGCCCATCATCTCCTCCGCGATATGATAGGCATGTGATGGGGTGTGAATGTGATGACTTTTATAACCAAACACTCAAATTAATTAAGCTATTATGACACAACAAGAATGAGTTTCATAAATTTTTAGATACCAAAAATATAGAAAATGCAATCTTAAATGATATAAAAAGCTTGCTTGGTAGAAACAAGTAAGTCATGTTAGAGGTGACTCACTAGTCACTAGTGAAGAGTCAAGAAGTCTTGAGGCAACAAAATAGATGTTCATAAACTAAATAATACATGAATTGAAACTCCGTACTCGGTACAAGTTATTTCTAAATCTACACTAATGTTCATCATGGGACTAGGCCTGCACCACTTGAGAATTAACACTTTTACTACATATCTTGATACCACTAGACTACAAACCCTTTGATTAACAGGGATGAAACAATAGCTCAAATGATTAGCTTACCTCGTATGTGGATCAATGAGAATGTAGAAAAATAGTGAACAAAGGATCTTCGCTTAAGAGTAAAACTTTTTAACAATTTAGTTTTTGTTTTGGATAGTGGATTATTCGCTTATGTATCCTAATTCATCTAAGCCTCTAGTTAACATGTCAATAAATTTAACCAAATTTAATGTTACAGCTACTAAAATAACCTACACAGGGGTGAAAATATTAATAAATAAAATTCTTAAATTTTTATGTATACAAATACAGGTGTAAAAATGTATTATATATACTAAGAAAAATAAAACAAAATTCAAAATATGTAAAAATTAATATATATAATTGGGATGAAATTCCACTGCCTCCGGGGCCAGGAAACCAAATGTATCAAAGGCAAAAGGGATAAAACACGTGTTTAGTAGGATCGGTTTTGCTATCCAAAAGGTGGTTGCGGCGCAGCTTGTTGCCCGTTTACCTACCACTTTATTGTAATCATCTTTATATAATGAAGCTTTAATTAACCTTAAAAAAATAAAAAAAATAAAATAAAAAATAATTGGGATTCAAAAATACGTTTTATTTGATTGAAAATAAAAGGTATATAAATAAATTTTAAAATTTCTTATGATAAAGGATAATTTAAAATAAATGTGTTTTATTAGTATAATAATTAGGTATATAGATCTACGAAAGGGTTCAAATGCTAACCAACCTTTTATATGATAACCGTGTTAACCAATATAAAACAATCACATAATTTATATTTTTTTTTTCTTTTAATTGTTAAAATAGTATTTAACTTTAATAAATATTTTGAACGTAAATACAGAAATGATAAGTCTTAAGTATACGTACCAAATAATGTTACATATACGTGACACATAGCGTTTACATATATGTAACATTAACATAATGATAATTGTTACATATACGTAAGACTATGTTTGAGTGGTTATTATGATTATCACATAAATATTGGTTAACATTTGATCTAACCCTATAGATCTATAGATTAGTAATATAGGGTTAGGATCAAATGAGAACTCATAAATACTTGAGAACTCGCGAGAACTCGTCAAAATATCAATTAAAACCATTTTTCTTTGTTTTCACTACCTTTATTATTAAAATACAACATAAAAAATGATTTATCTCTCCAATTAATTCATCTCTTCTTTCTAAATTATTCTTAAGAAAATTTAAACACATATGTAAATTGTTAACACTTACACATGTGTAAGTGGTAAACTTACACATGTATAGATTTTTTTTAATAAATAAATACATGTAAATTTACATACATAAATTCATTTTTTTATGTTGTATTCTAATAATAAAGGTAGTAAAAATAAAAAAAATGTTTTGATTGGTTTTTTGACGAGTTCTCACGAGTTCTCAAAATATTTAAGAGTTCTCAAATGATCCATTCCCTAGTAATATATATATATATATATATATATATATAAATATCCTAAAATAACAGTGTACAGTGTATATATACACTTAATATGTTTATATAATGTATCTGAATGTGAAGTAATGCAACATAGTAATTTTTATATCTCTTTATCATGATTTCCCTGTTGTACTTTTATTCAAAGATTATTCATCATATGTTATATGTAAATTTCTCATAAATAAACATAGTATTTTCATTTTATTTTAATTAAAAAAATAATTTGCTCTACAAGTATGACATAGTGAGTCTGCATAGTTAAGGCTATGCTTCGGGTTGAAAACCCACAAACCAAATTGAATTAAATTTTAAAGATAATGTAACTGAAAATAAAATCGATTTTAAATAGTTCAGTTATGGACTTATGGTTTAGATATAAGTCCAAACTCAAAATGAACCGAATAATACTGATAGTTCAGTTATGGACTTATGGTTTAGATATAAGTCCAAACTCAAAATGAACCGAATAATACTGATAGGTGGGGGGGAAAACGGCTCGCGAAGACGACCCGAATCGGTTCCAAACCCATACAAACCGCCGGTTTGGCACAGAATTTGTGGAACAGATTTGGGTTTTGGTCTGGATTATAAGAGACCCAAACATATAACTAATATGAAATAAACCTAGTGGGCCGAAGTCAATACTAATATGAAAAAAACAATATTTAGGTTTTACTCGCCTAAAACCTAAATATTTTTATTCTTTACATGAATAATAATACAAACGCGAATCTAAACGTGATCAAGTGTCTTCTATCACATTAGTTTAAGTAATTACTGATACACGAGTAAAGTAGATATGGGACTATCAGTCGCGCTCATAGCTAAATAAGTGATCTGTTTCTAACATAACTATATAAGTACAACACATAGTCATAACATAAATGTTCAAAATATCTTAGAAGTTACAACTTGAAATCACGTATTTAGAAAATCTGTAACATAACATAAGCGGTCCGGTTCTTTGGTTATGTCAGCCTAGCAAAGTTTGCAAACCCATAGCAATATAAAATTTCTAGATTTGCCAATGTAGAGCCTCACTATGAGTGTTAGCTATCAAGAATCCATAACAATGAGACAAGACCCTAGCACACTAAGGTCAACCGCGAGGGTCCTTGCAATCCCAAAAAGTCATTAAGGTCAACCACGAGGGTCCCTAGCACATTAAGGTCTCAGAACAAAGTCATTGCATCCCAAAAAGACTCAAACCCATAACCCTAAATAATTATGACTTCTTTGATCAATCTTAAAAACAACAATATTCTCATCAACAAGAAAATATACAACAGTTCAAGAATCTAACTTGGCAATAAATTTGGCAGATTCATCAAAAGAATACAAATTCTAAACCAAGTTCCAAGATCCATCCATCCATCCTATATGGTACACTAACAAGCATCTTCATTTAACTTATTTTGCATTCTAAAAGGAATTTAAACTTATGTAATCATAACATTTTTAATCAAAATTTAAAAATATATAATAGATTAAAAGTTAAAAACCACCAAGAACACTAGCCACTTACCAATTGAAAAACCCTTCAAACTCTTACTTGCTTCTGAAGAACATCATCATCACCAATTGACAAGACCTTCAAACTCTTACTGGCTTCTGAAGAACAGCAGACAAGTAAACCTCAGAATTCCCTGACCCATTAACCTTCTCTCCAACAACCCACTTCAGTTTCTTGTAACCGAACCGTTCAATCAAACGGGTCAAGTTCTTTCTCTTCTCATCATTAGAACAAAGAAAATTATCCAACCAAAACAACCCGCCAGCCCGGATAACCCTATCGATATCAAACATTAAAAACTCCAGCTTTTCGGGTCTCCCACTGATATCCAGCCCATTTCCAACATGAATTATGTCAAACACATTGTCGTAAAACGGGAACCGATGATCTAAACTTAGGTACAATGGGAAAACACCTCTAGCAGCTATGAACTCATTAAAAGGGGCATCAATATTCAAACTTGCAGTAACTATTGTCACATTCTTTTCAGCCATTCTAGCAGCAAAAGTACCAGATCCACCACCAATATCAAATCCAATTCTAACACCACCACTTCCTAAACTCAACACATCATCAATCAAGAAATCATTTTTACCCCTTGATTTCACAAATCTTGAAACCTCATTCCCATTACCTAAATCCAAACATCCAGCACAATCCCTATTCAATTTCTTGCTATTCAAACACCCTAGATTCTTGCACCCAAGCCCACTCCAACTATAAATCTTTTCACTAACATTTCTCCAAAGTGAAACAGGAAAAGGGTGAAGACCAACCTTAGGAATAGTCTTTGCAAAACACCTTCTTCTTGGCAGAGGCTCACACCCCTTCAAAATCAACTTCTGTCCAAGATTCCAGTCATCTGGGCAAGCCCCATTTGGTTTGTAATTCATGTAATTTGCCAAAAAGTCCATGGATTTGTAACAAGAATGCCCCACAGATGACACCATTTCTGTGATCCCAGTTCTTGAATCTTTCCCCAAAGGAAGCTGATTTCTTTGCAAAAACAATTTCAACTCATTGGGGATATTGGGTGTTGAAAGATCAATACTTTCATATCCAAGAAGTTGTTTTTCCATCTGGGAAAGTTTCTTTTGGGAAGAATCTATCTCCCTGAGGATCAAAGACACCTGTTCTGAGATCAAAGATATGTTCTTGTGGGTGTGATGGTGATCAAGAAAGTGAATCTGGTGAGTATTGGGCTTTGGGGAGTATGTGAAGGCATATAAAGCAAATAGATTTGTGGTGATGACTGAAAATAACATGAGGATATGTACGGCGGATGAACAGACGGAGGCGCTCTTGAATCTTGCGGTGCCATCACCGATTTTTAAAGAAACAGAACCCATTTGGGGTTTGGGTTTCAAGATTCAGAAAAAGGGAAGATGGGGATGTAGATTTGAGGAGTGTGACTGTGCGAGTGAGGGAGCAGGTGGATGAGTGGTAAAAGTAAAGAGGAGAAGACATTTGTTGAATTAATTAAGTCAAGTAGAGGGGAGAGAACTTGTGATATGTCGGTTGTGTTTTTAATACTCAATTTTTGTTTTCTTAATTATTCTGTTTGACATTTGAACCATGATAATTGAAGGTTGGGGTTAGATGGTTAAGTGGTAAAGAAAAATATTTTTAAAATATTTTGGTTGTGAAAATAATGGGTTCAAGTCTCACTCGTAACAGAAATTAAGAAATTTATATTTCAAAAGGTTGAGGTTGGTGGCCAAGTGGTAAAAAAAAATTCTTTTAAAACACCTTGGTTTGTGAAGATAATGGGTTCAAATCTCACTCTTAACAGAATTAAGAAATTTGTCTTTCAAAAAAAATTGTTAAATTATACTAGTAACATATCGCGCGATACGACAGGTGCGTGTCGTGATGGTTCGACTCTTAACAACATAGATAAAAATAATAACGTTACAACGTTATATTTGGAACTTAAATAAACATAAAATTTTAAAAGTTATAACCCAAAATTAATTATAAAGATTTAAATTATTAAGAAACAAAAGTTTTAATTTTTTAAACTTTAAAACGATTAAAAAAATTGAAAAATATTTTTTTAATATGACGTCAACATAAGCACAACTGACGCAAGCGAACCAAAAAAAAGAAGGATCGGGGTTCGAAGCCACGTGACACGGGTAAGGATGTTGGGCACGAACCACTTGAGTAGCGCACATCCAATCATCCTTGTTCTTAAAGCCGTTCCAAACTAATATACTAATATATAAGAAAACAAAAACGTTAAAAAAAACTAACTAGGATCGGTCACGTGACAGACACTGAATGGACCTCACGTTACTGCTCACTTTCAAACGCTTTTAATATAGTTTATAATAAGAATATTTATATGTTTTTTATAATGGTTTTTTTTGTTTTGATTAATATATACACATATATATAATATATTTATTTGATCAGAAATTATTTTCTTAATTTAACTACTGATACAAATATTTAAGACTATTTTGTTAATTTTCCATTATCGACCGTACATTTGGAAAATAAGAATGAGAGTTTGGGGGAATCCTTTTCCATGCATAAAGTAAAATGAAAAGGTGCACTCATTATTATGTAATTTAGACTTTATGTTATTTTCTTAAGATTAAATTATAAAATAGAGGAAATTGTAGATTTAGTGTATGTTTGACTTGAAGTTATAGGATAATTCGGTGTTTACGTGGTTCGAGTGTGTGTGTGTGTGTTTCTAGATCTAGGTTTTTATTTAAGAAAAGTGTTAGTGCATACATTTACGTTATGTTATATAAGATGTTTTTATTTAAGAAAAGAATTAGTGCATATATTTACGTTATGTTATATAAGATGTATTTTGAAGATATTAAAAGTTCAAATATTTGTGTTAAATGTTACTATAAAAGAACTATATGTTTGTAAAATATGTCTCTCATTTGCATACAAATCAAGTTATAATGTAAAATGTAAAATACTAATCATCAAATGATTCATCAGTGGCAGCACGGTCAGCCCACAGTTGACCATGGATTGACAGTCAACCTCATGTTCCAGATCGACCAAACTCTACTCAACCCATAGCCCACATTTGAAATCGTATCCTCCTTTTGTATGATTTTTCAAGTTCAAGATAAACACTCAGTCAAGTCAAGTCATGCATATCGACAAGATTATCATGGTCACGTACCAAGTCAGGCCAGGTCATCCACATCTACAAGATCACCATAACTAATTATCAAGCCAAGTCATCTACAAATTGCAAGACGATCAAGAAAAAAATGATTCGGCATAAAATATAATCACATATACTTTTATAAACAAAAAAGCAAAGGTGATCGCGATAAGTAAAAAGGTAACCATTACCTTATTAGTGAGAGTGAGAAGTTATCAAGGAGATCTCTACTTCATAATGAAACAAACTCTTCACCCAAAGAGTTGACGTAAGGTGGGTTAGTTAATACTCACTCGACAACTATTATAAATCATTGTTATGTTAATTTTTCTTTAAGTTTGAACTCATTTACATATTGTTTTTCAACATACAAGATCTTCATAACAAATAAATATTTAACGTAAAACATTATGGATTTATTAATAAATATTTTTCTAGGTTCTTATGACCTAACTTGTTATTAATCATTTCACCAGAAGTTGAGGATTTCCGACTTGTGATATTTTCCTCTCGTAACTCAATTGCCTTCCTGTCAAGAGTACAAGACTTTAATGCATAATTTGTTAGCAAGATACATAAGAAACAAGAGAATTCAATCCTAGCTTCATTCAACCCATGTAGTCTTGTGCAGATTGACTTTCATCCGATAGGCTTTGATTGCAATCAGTCCAGTTGTTTCGGTTAATGGAAAAGCTGGTTCTAGGCATGAGCCAGTTTAAACATATTTCGGTTAATAAATCCATAATGTTTTACGTTAAATACGCGGAATAAAATAAAACAAAACAAAACAAAAAACGGTATAGAACAAGTGCATTGAGATACCAAGTCACCCACACATCACCAAATATCAACATAAAAAAAAATCTGAAATCTTTAATATTATATATATCATGTTTAAAAAAAATAACCAAACCCTGTTTCAAACAAATACACACAAGCAGATCATTGTTTCAACAAGTTTATATAAAACAATCCAAATAAAAAAAGAAAAGAAAATAAATAAAAAAGGACACCCATAGACCATAGCATATTACCCCCATATCTCTCACTTTGGGTGTTTTCTCCTTTACAACTTTACCTCTGCCATTTCCTCTCTGTAACAACCACAACAACAATCTTATAATGGTATCCTGAAATAGTATGAATATCATAAGATTAGAGAACTTGGAAATTACCTTGACTGCCATTTCCTTTTGTGGTTTGTAACGCCTGAGACATTGACCTCTGAATACGAGGTGAGCCTTGCCGACTGTTAACCGCACCTGGCAACGAGTGTCGCTTTTTCAAATAAGTTTCCTTGTCATGTACGTCTGGGCTCAAGGCCGGGGAGCTATTAGCAACCGCTTTTGCTCTTGCAGATTCTGTTGCCTGCATGTAACTCGGGACCAATGGTTCATGTTCACTGTTGTCGGGTTTCGGTGAACCGAAAGAATTTCTTCGTTTCCCGGGTTTCGTGTCTTTAGGTAACTGCTCCACACTACTTCTTGGACCAGAATCAACACTAGACTTCTTACTAGATGACCAGGATTTTCGTTTTTGACTTGCTGACTTTTTATCGGTTTTTGACTTCTTAGTGCTGGTTGATACCTGGCTAGATGGTGTTCCTTGTGATTCAGGGACTGTTATGTGGCTTCTTGGAGATCCTGGAACAGATATTTGTGGAGCCGGTTCGTGCTCGTTGGACTTATAAGGATGGTGGCTAGGCTCGGGCTCGGACTCAGGCTCCAACTCGATGTCACTGTCATCGAGCTTTCGGTCAACTTGTTTTTCAGGCATAACAATGTCAATGTTGTTACTAATATTATTATCAACGTGAATGTTCGTATCACCAACTGCTTCATTTAAAACTTTGGGTTCCTCGGGTTTCTTGCTTTCAACTTCAAATTGATCTGGTGAGTCGAGTGTGGATGTTATCGACAGCTCAGTTCCACATTCTGAGCCACCGTTCTGAACCACTATTGAACCATGGGAAACCTCCGGTTCAACTTCTTGCACTGGAGTTACCTTTTCACATGCAGAAGAATCGAAATCTGCAGGCGAAGCTGAGCGCGCCACGTCGTCCTGATCAGAAGAATTGGCTGATTTCAATGGGTCAGAAGAACTGGAACCTGAACCTCCCACATCAACTTGATTAGAAGAATTGGCTGGTTTCAATGGTTTGGTCATAGAAGTCAACTCCTCAAATCTTGACTGAGCAGCAATAAATGCTGGATTACTTGCCTTTCTTGATCCAAACACAGACTTTCTTCCCTCTGAGTCTGGTTGGTCAGTGGCTACTCTTTTTGCTGTGCGTTTCGGTTCAGTTTCTGATGCGGGATTCTCAGGAATCGGTTTGGGTTTGGTTTCTGATACAGGATTCTCAGGAATCGGTTTGGGTTTGGTTTCTGATACAGGATTCACAGGAATCGGTTTGGTTTCTGATACAGGATTCGCAGGAATCGGTTTGGTTTCTGATACAGGAATCGGTTTGGTTTCTGATACAGGATTCTCAGGAATAATTTTGGTTTCTGATACAGGATTCTTAGGAATAATTTTGGTTTCTGATACAGGATTCTCAGGAATAATTTTGGTTTCTGATATGGGACTCTCGGGAATTGGTTTGGGTTTGGTTTCTGATACGGGATTCTCTGGAATTGAATATATCTCAATCTGAGCTTCAGTATTCAAATCCATAGGCTCATCTGGCAGAGAATCAGGTTTCTCCATTGATTCTGTTATGGGCTTCTCCTCTTCATGGGCTTTTACATTTGAATTTTCTTCAATGTGAATCAAGTTCTCTTTTTCTTCAAATGGCACCGTTACTCCCCCAACATTAGAGGCAATTAAAGTCTCGACCTCAATTTCAGAGTTACTTACAATTTTATCCTGATCATGTTCTGGTGTGTGCGACTCCAAAATATCCGGTGAAGACACAGACATCCACCTCTCCAACCAATTCCAAGCCGAATCAGATTTTGATGGATCACATTTAATGTTGATTTGTTTCGTCTTTGGTGTAGATTCCAGTAGCTTTAACAAAAAAGATCATTAATTTACCATTAATTAAAATAAAATTTGGATAAAATAACAGATCAGTAAAAATGTTAAATTTACCTGGCGAGCCAGTCTGTTACTTAATAGCTTCTCAATGGAAATATATGTTGGTTTTGAATTAATTCCTGCATTTTGCACTCCCTGAAACAAAATAAAAGTTTAAATTTATACCTTTCTAAAACGGCCCGTTTTGACCCATTATCCGGCCTGACCTGACTGTTTCCCAGGATTGTCTGTTTAATGGTTTTTTCATATTTTGTTTTACCTTTTCTCTACGAGCACGAACAAGAGCTTGCATTTTAACAATGGCTTGAATACAATGTAAAGTTCCAACAGCATGACTTCTGACCAAATGCCCTCTCACAGCAGCTTGCAATTTAACCACACGCTTATGTTTTATCAGTTGTCTCTCAGCCTAAAATCAAACACAATTAAGATGAAAAAACACATAACTTTGGAAATAAATAAACAAATAAAAAATACATACCAAGAATCTTCTAACAGCAGCTTGGATGACAAGAACGGCAGATTCAGATCCATCAGGAACAGTTTCACATTTAATGTCATCTTCTTCACAAGCAGATTCGGTATCCATAGTTGAAACTGCAGCATTTTTGGTAACTGAATTCGGTATCTCTTCTGTCCATATACTGTCAGAAGTCTTTTCAGATATGCTGGAAATAACTTGCGGTTCAGAACTGGTAGATATCGGTTCAGAGATCGGTTTGTTATCCGAAGAACTTATTTTCTCAGTAACTACCGTGTTGCTCAGCACGCGATGCCTCGCTGATCGCTTCCTGAAACTCCATCCGCGTTTATCAGGACTCTTGTTCTGGAATAAGCTCAATCAAATAATCAAATTAGGTCATAAATAAAATGGTTTAAATCTTAATTTTACACACAAATTACACATTCCCCAAATTCAAAACACCTAATTAGATCTCTTTCATAAATAATTCAATATTATCCTAAAGATCTAAAAAATCAGATTTCCATCAGATATGATCCAGTCACTACCTGTAAGATTAAATGCTTAAAAGCTTAATTAAACTATTAATCCACAAATAAGAATGAATTAATTTAACCTAATTTAGAATAAAAAATGAATCTCGATCCCAAATTTTCAAAAGGCATCTACAAACACAAGATATACACAATGTATGAAATCAAAATTCCAAACAATTGAAGTTAATTTCAACCTAATCAGGTAGCAAACACAAATCACAAACTAAACCCTAAAAATAACAGATCTCGAATAAGTCAAACCAGCACTTCTGATCAGTCAACACACTGAGTGAACTCGATGTTTGAACGAATTGCTGGTATAACAAATCACACAAAATCGAATGCATATACACATTGATGAAGTTATAGTTATACCTCGGAGGAAGCATCAATTTCATCTCTATCGACGGCTTCATTGCTACCTCCACAGGAAATGATTTTGAAGCAGGATGGAGTGGATCTTCCCATGATTGAGCTTCGGAAAGTGCGATCGATGGAACCCGAGATCGTGTTGTTTGGCGTCACTCAGTCAGTCACATTTGAGAGTGTTTTCCGTCGTTGTTGTTGGAACTTGCACCGGATGCAGGTGGAAGGGTATTTATGGAACAACACCATCCTAAACATACTCCTCCAATCCAGGGTACCCTTTTTCAACATTTAACTTGTATTTTATGCATCAAAACTTATACTCATAATATATTATTTTAAATAAAGTTATTTTTATTATTACTATTTAATAACTAATCTACACATTTTCTAAACCTACTTCTAAATTTGTATAAGTGTCGATCAAGGGACTAGAACTAATAGAGTAATAGTCTCTCAATTCCGTATTAACATCACATAAGATTTCTAATTCCATCACTAAATCTTCTCTAAACCATTGAAATGATCATTTTTCACATCCTCGTCTTTTTGGTTGTACATTGAGCTAAACAGATTGTACATCACCGCATAGGTGGAGGCTAGGGCTGTTCAAAAAGCCCGCGGCTCGTGGCTCGCTCGAAGTTCGCTCGAAAAAAGCTCGGAAAAAGCTCGGCTCGGGAAAAGCTCGGTTTTAAACGAGCCGAGCCGAGCTGGCTCGAATTCTAAACGAGCCGAGCTCGAGCTAGGGTTGGCTCGGCTCGGGCTCGGCTCGTGGCTCGGCTCGTGGGCTCGGCTCGTGGCTCGGCTCGTGGACTCTATATATATATATATATATATATATATATATATATATATATATGTAGGTCAGCAGGTGCAATGCACGATGGACATGAACTATGGACAATGATTTCTAACTTTTTGGTTTACATATTAGAAGTCTACATATTTGGTTCTAGTCATTTTGACTTTTTTGGTTTATATATTTGAAGTCTACAGACTTGGTTCTAGTCATTTATGACTTTTTTGTTTACATATTTGAAGTCTGCAGATTTGGTTTTAGTCATTTCCGACTTTTTTGTTTACCGTTGTACTTATTCACTACTTTATAAGTTTTGGGTTGTGTATTAATGTGTTAAAAATTATAAATTATATATTAATGTGTAAAAAAAAAAATAAACGAGCTAGCTCGACGAGCCACGAGCCAGCTCGAGCTTTTTACGAGCCGAGCTCGAGCTCAATTTCCAAGCTCGAAAAAAAAATCGAGCCGAGCCGAGCCGGCTCGTTTAATTTCGAGCTCGAGCTCGAGCCAGGCCTGGCTCGGCTCGGCTCGGCTCGTTTACAGCCCTAGTGGAGGCGGTGTTCACCGCGGTAAAAGCTGAGATGACCTCTTTTTTGTCTTGTTCTCTAAGCCACACCTATACACTTACTACAGATCATGATACCACTAGACTAGAAGCCTTAGATGGTTCTTATTATGCATTTATATTTTTATGCCTTAATTTTTTTATTTTAGATAATATATTACTGTAAAATATGAGCTAAAATCATTTCTATTTTTTAAGATTTCTTAAATCATATTAGTAACTACTTGATCCTTAATTATTAATTAAAAATAGTTTTAAGCATAAAAGGTAGTCTTTTTCAGCTTTGGTCAAAGGTCGATATAATTACACTAAAGATAAATGAATAAAACAAACAATGTGTTTTCTAATTGGAATCAATTGATATTTGGTATCGTAATCAACTTAATGATTGTAGCTTTAAGTTTCATGACAAAAAGTATTTAATTAATTGGAAAAAAACCTACCTTACAACTCTAGATAGGTGCATGAATACGTTAAAAGGTACATTAATATTATATGCTGTTTATTTGATAAAAGATATGGCCCAGATTTAATTTATGAACGAGGTTTGCCTTTTATAGTAGGAAAAACTTCACCAAATAGTAACCAAGTTTCTCAAGTGTTCTATTTAAATACCTCAAAGTTTTTTTGTCCCTTTAAAGTCACTCAACTTTCTGTAGATGTTCCAATCCTATGTAATATTTTTATAAATGTTTAATTTTTTTAAAATTGAATGAGGCAAATGAAATATATATGAATATTAGTTACCAATAAGTGAAAATTATATTCCAATTAATCTAAAATTGTAGGTAATAGTGAAGAAAAAAAATTCACCGAATAATAAACAACTATCAAAATTGTTATATTTAAGTCGAATTGAAAAAAATTAATTGCTAAATAGTAAACAAGATTTATATATGTTTCATTTGCCTCATTCAATTTTAAAAAATTTAAACATTTATAAAAATATTACATAGGATTGGAACACCTATTGAAAGTTGAGTGACTTTAAAATGACAAAAAAACTTTGAGGTATTTAAATGAAACACTTGAGAAACTTGATTACTATTGTGTAAAGTTGCCTATTTATTGTATATAGAAGGTTCAGTCATTAAGGTTTATATCGTACCAGTTATATTTTATTTATAGTTAACCAATAATATACATGTATTTATGAAGTTTTATTTATACTTTTCTTTTATCAAACCAATCATATTTTTTGCAGATGATATTATGTTAGTAGCAGAGAGCAAACCGAACCTAAATGAAAGGCTAGAGCCTAGAGGAGCGGCGAGCATCCTTAAAGCGCAAATCACCATTCAAGGCCAACTTGTTCCGCAAACATCCAAGTTCAAGTATTTAGGATCATTTATACAGAGTGACGGGGACATAGACAAGGATGTAGCCTATTGCGTCCAAGCAGCATGGTGCAAGTCGAGAGTAGTCATCGGAGTGTTGTGTGATAAGATGTTCCTAACAAGATTAAAGGGGAAATTCTATAGAGCTGTTATTCGACCGGCTATGTTATACGAAACCGAATGTTGGGCCATCAAGAAGACATAAGAGCAAAAGCTGGAGGTAGCAGGGATGAGGATGCTGATGTGGATGTGTGAGAACACGAGGTTGGACCAGATAAGAAGTAAAGTTTTTAAGGAAAAATGGGTGTATCTTGGATAAGATAAGAGATGGGATATTGAGATGATATGGGCATGTGAAGAGGAGATAGATGACGGCGTCAGTAAGAACCGTATAAACCATCACGATGGAGTAGAGGAGCAAATGCAGATCCAAACTGACTTGGGATGAGCGTATTAGACATGATTTGTTATACTTATAACTCTTTGAAGACATGATAGGGGATATGAGTTCTTTAAGATGTTTGATAAAGGTTATAGACTATTAGGAGAGCGTATAGAGTTGTCAGTTTTTTTTTCCTTCGACGGTTAGCTTCTCCTACATTTTTTGTTACCTTTGCCTTAATTTTACATTAGCGTGGTATTTGCGAATAGATTTGTTTGGGAAGCAGTTAGTTACTTTCAAGAGGATTTATGCTATCTTATTTATGCCTCTTTGCATCTTTTACTTGTCACTACTATAGTTATCTCATCGTTCTATGCTATGAGTAGTATACTGCTACTATGTTCGTATATTTGCTTTGTTGTTGTGTTTATTTCATATGCCAGACTTTATGTTATCTAGGCATAAAACTTAACATGTTAAGAAAAGGGTTTTATACCTGGGGGTTATAATGAGAGCAGACTCTCTATCTCCTAAGATAGACCCAATATACCATACCAATAGCGTTTTATCAAAGTTAAGATTGCTTTGTGCTCTATTGTCGACGTGTTCATTGTTTGTTTATAAACATTAAACAATCCTAAATATATAAGGGTTTATACTTTTATTTATAATCATTAATAACATATTATATTTATAATTTTTTTTTTAATTATTTCAGATGAAGTGGAACTCATCATGTAAAAAGGGTATAAGAATGTTTTTAGTAGAAAATAACTTAATCAATTATTTTGTAACAAAACCATAATAATACTTTTCTAAATGTAAAAGCTATTATAGTAGAGGACAATAAATAGTTAAATAATGAGTGAGATTGATGCTTTTATTTATTATAAAGTTAATGAAATTGAATATATAGTTGTTCACCTCTTTTTATTAAAACGGAAGTGGCACCGCAATAGGTGACACGAGAACGATGCTACATCTTTTATAGAGATATTTTCTACTACACCCCAACATTATCAATAAATACTAAATTCCCCCTCAAAGTATTATATATTTGCCTTTCTACCCGACGTAACATGTTTAAAATGAGCAAAAAAGCATTTTTAGCTCGTAATAACCAGAGAACTACAAATCTTGACTATAGAAATTATATTAGTACAACTTGTAGGGTTACAGGTGTAATGTTTTATAATATAGGGGCCAATTTAGTACTTAAGCATAACGCATGGAGCATATTCGAACGTTTTGGGTGGGAGTGTGGGACACCAAGTTCAGTAACAACTAACAAGCATGTGGATAACGAAAAAGTAATATAATTTGACAGCTGTTTTGTCATGACATGCCATGTGAATATTTTATTAGGGTACAAAGGCAATATCTTAACAAAAAAAAAATATCATAAAAATATATTCAATGAGTATCATCTCGTTTTATCTTCCTCAAGCAAAATCATCGGGTACATATGCACACCTTACCCACAACCCCTACCTGTGACCCTTGCAGTCGTGTACCCGATGAACCCGGCTTACCCGCTTCCCTACCCAAACTGTGCCCCCAGTACCCTAAGCCTTTTTATTTTATATTTTTTAATGCCCAACGACTTAATTATTGGAATTGTGTATGGGTAGTAATACCCGATGTTCCCTACTCGCTAACCTACCCGAAAATGTTTGTGCTCGTGTAGCCGCTTAACCTGATGGTCTACCCGCTTGACGCCCCTTGTACCCTCAGTAAATTTGCAACGTTTCTTTTTGTACTTGGTATGTGTAACCTAAATTTTGCTTCGTATGTGTAATCAATTAAAACCAATTTCAAGAGCCATTAACTTACATTATCTTATGTGAAAGCTTCAATATATCTTTTCTTGATTTAAGTACCATGTCACATTATCTTTATAGTCTTGTATGGCTTCCTTTGACTGAATCGAGTCCGCATTTCTCCTTGATGTTTAATCTTATACTCATCAGGAGTTTTGACATAATAACTTTATCATTTAGCATACAACTTCTATACCATATACAAAGATTTTGTTCTTTCATTTTCATTTCATATCTTGAGATATTCTGTATCTTTACTAGTCCACAAGGATTCCATCTTCGAGATGTTTAGTTTGCAAAAGACAAAATTTTGCCTATCCAAAGTCTTTAATTACCTTTTTAATCATTCAACTGCCTTATAAAGCTACTTCGGAGTTCCAATTATATTGAAGTTATCAATGTATACAAATCATAATGTATTAGTATCCAAATATATATACAACCATCTTTCTACTCTAGAGAACTTACTTATACATGATTTTAGCAATTTTAATCCTTTAGGAAGTTTGTGTAAATCTCATTATCAAGTGATCCATATAGACAAGATATATATCATTATATCCATTAGACACATATCAATACTCTCTTCTATTACTAAACTAAAAGGGTTAATACAAGACAAATATTACAAGAGAATTATTGTATTATCATTCCAAACAATCATATTATAATACTTTTATCTTTTTTCATTTATTCTCATTTGATCACTCTCTTAGTTTTCCTTATGGGTGATGATCTCATTATTAACATGAACATCATTACAATTTATTCAATTACGTCCATGATCATGGTCTTTACAAGATGAGTATATAATCAAATTCACTTCAAGGATGGAGTAGAATCAATAACATAAGTTTCATAGTAATTCATTATTGGCTCTACCACACGAATACTCTTTTAACTATATTGTTACTTCAAGGGTATGTTTGAGGTGTGATAAGTGGAAATTGTCGTATCCAAATTTTCCTTATAATTAATCTCTCTCAACATAAAATCAAATGAGAAGTAATTACATGGTCGGGTTATATTTATTTGATCTAATATATTTGTGTATATTTATAATGAGCTTTGGGAGTGTTACACCTCGTATGCCATGTTTTTACTATAAATTATTTTAAATAAATAAGTTGGACTTTTAAACATGTTTATAATATTCAATGAGAATGATAATAAAACAGATGATATTTTAGTTGTTTTATTCAGTATTATCTATATAAATAAACTACAACATCTGGACAAGAACAGATATCATAAAATCAAATTATACAATACCAATATTCTAGCATATCACCGTATAACACGAGTTATATAAAAACTTTGTGAAATAAGACTCTTTTTTTATCTCTTAAATACAACTATGCATGATTTATGTATTGCACTATCACAGTTCAATACCAAGAGTTTATCATGAACATATTCGAAGTTCTAATGTAAGAGGTACATGTTTTATGTTTACATATAGTTATGTGCTCTTTTCTTAAACTATGGTTTGAAATCTTTAAATTTTGTTTGATTGTATTGTGATGCTAACTTGTATAATTTTGCATCTTATACATGATATCAAAGCCTCTTGTGAAGTGACCTTAGATTACTTTTATGTGTAATTGATATTCAATGCTAGCTTTCTTACGTGTAATGTACGAAGAATAACCTTGATTCATCATACACATTTGAAGAGTGACTGGTAAAACAAATCATGGATTCTCCAGTTGCAACACGGTTTTAAAATTTTTTAAACTTTGTTACATACTTGTTCGCTACCTACATGTCTACCAGACACGAAGTCAATAAAGGCTAGAAATCTAGACCGTTGATTTTAATCGAAGGTGACTTCACTACATACAATTAATCATACCACAAAGAAAGAAGACGTGTGAATTCTTTGAAATATATGTAGAAAAAGACTTCAATATTTTTGAATAACTTTTTTTGTGTGTGTACGAATAATTCATTTTGGGTCACCATCTTGATAAAAGGAACCAAACTTGTCGAAACCATGTGCAAAATAGCGGGTTTTGCATAGACACCATGATGTAGTTGGATCAAATATTCAATTGTAAGATGTCATATATTTAAAACGAATCTCATTAGTATATTACAATGATTGAAAATGAATATAGTAAATACTTTCGGATTTTTTTATGAATAAAAACAAGAATATGTTTAGGAACGAGCCAACTAATACCGGATTATTAGTGATATATTTATTTTTATATAATAAATAACTAGGTTAAAATCCCGTGTATTACACGGGTTAAATAAATAAAATGTTATATATTTAGTAATAAAAAATTATATATTTTTAAAAACCCGTGTAATACACGGGTTGAATAAACCAGTATATTACATCGGTTGAATAAAATATAATTTAATTTGTTAACAAACACATTTGTCAAAATATGTTTTTAAAAAATGTAATTTGTCATGACAGTTATAAAGTCTGTTAAGTTAGTTTTTAAAACATTTTTTTAACTGAGTATTAATTTTTTAATTTAATTGATAAATGTTAGTTAATATTAAGTTCATTTGATTGATGATATAGTAACTATTTATAATTAAATAATAAGTATTCGCAATTAGATTTATTAATATAAAAATTATTATTTAATAGAAGAGAGAAATGAAAAATCTAATAATTAATAGAAGAGAGAGGCGGGAAAATAAAGATGAGGAGTAACCAGAGGGTGACACGTGTCCTGAAGAGATTTTCATTTATTAGAGTAGTAAGATTATGTGCATATATGTCATACATAAATTAGGCGGATTAAATAAAAAACTAATTATGAATTAAAATTACATATTATAAATTCGACTCATAGTTTTGCGAATGTGTTTAAATGTAAAAACTATAAATAAAAGTCCATGAATGTTTAGTTTACGGTAAGTTCCTAAATATTTTTAGGTTTGTTGTCAAAGTTAATTTAGTGTTATATAATAAATTTCTTTATATTTTTATAATGTTTATATTATATACAAACATAAATGAAGAAACCGTGTAAATGAATCCTTTAACTAAAGTAACAAAAATTCTTGTTTATTTTTCTTCATTTAATAAAAAAATAGAACAAAAATAAACTTTTCGTTAAACGGTTTTAATAAATAAATAGAACAAAAATAAACTTCTCGTTAAACGGTCGGTTAAAGCGTTTGGTTCATTTGTAACCCTAATATTGAATCAAATTAAAAGATTTTTTTGACTTTGAGAGAAAAACAATAAAATATATAACGTGTTTGAAATTAATCTTACACAAAAATATATGTGATTTTGGATGAAAATTAATTATGAGAAAAGGTAAAGCATAGAGGGCAGAATATCATGATCAAAGAAAGAGGCTTTTTAACATACTGGGTGAGACAGTATCTAACTCTCTGTTAAATTCCCTTCAACTGTTGACACCTTTAAATGGAAGCTTTGATGGTGGTTCCAAATTTTTTTTTTGAACGACGTGGGCTCAACTGGCACGTCCCACCAGGGGAGGCTCGTACATCAGTCTACCCGAACATCCCCCAAGGAATTCGAAATCTGCAGAGGGTGTTCCTAGTTTTTATGAAGTGCACCTTGCAAGATTCGAACCCATGACCTCCACAGAGGGGAAACCCTTTGGGAAAACCCCCCTGACCACCAAGGCAGAACCTTGATGGCGATGGTGGTTCCAAATGATTGTCAAACCAGAAAAAAGATAACATTCCAGTTTAAACTCAAATAATCATTTTTTCAAACTAATTTGGGACAAAAGTAAATAATAATTTCAAATAGTTCTTGTTGTAATATAAATTAAATATTTAAGTATAATATATAACTGTTTTGCACAGCTTGGGACATGAATATTTAATTTTATAAATGTAAACAATTTTGAAGAAAACATTTTTAGTGTGATATGATTTAATGTATGTATTTTGTTTCAAAGAAGAAGTTAAAATTTTTTTTAATAAATTTCAGGATTATATATAATCTAAATTTACAAGATACAATATATTTTTATGGTGTAAAAATAAATGCAAGAGGTACATCGCTAAATTCACTTGATATATCGTAAACTACGTTTTATTGATGTTGTATTGTATTTTATTTAAATTATATACATGATAGTACTATGTTAATACCTTTTTTAAAGTAAATATCAGGATCTTCTTGGGAGATACATGTTATTTAAATCGGGTTCAACTATCCGACCAATCCGGATCGAACCCCCAACCTAATGAGGTAAGTCAACCCCACGGGTGGTGAGGTGTAGGTGAGATGGAGGAGAGAGGCAGCGTGCGAGAAGCCTTCGGAGGAAGGGGCGTTTTCTAAGAGGGGTAGGAGACATTACTAGAAAACTGGAGTATCATCGACGAACCTTGCCGTTGGAAATCCTTTGGTAATAGTCTTTACCATCGAGAATCCGTCATTAATAGTATGTAAATATGAATGTGGTAATTTGATTACCGAAGAATATCCGACGGATGTTACCGAAGGATTACCGACGACTATCATACCGACAAATTATCGAAGGATTACCGGTGACTATCTTAATCCTTCGGTAATAGTCTTTACCGCCGAGAATCCGCCCGTAATAGTCTACAAATATGGACGTGGGTAATTTGGTTAACGATGAATATCCGAGAGATGTTACCAAAGGATTATTGACAACTATCTTACCGACAGATTACCGACGATTTTTATGAATTTGGTACTTTGCATATTATCGACATGTGTTCTTTAAAAAAATATTTAATTTAATATTTTGTTTAACTTTCAAAAAAACATCTAAAGTGTTACATATATACCAAATACAATTTATGCCTACACGTACATATCTAATTCACAAGTTCAAATTCCAAATACATAACAATCAAGTTTCCATATCGCCAAGTTTCATAATAACCATGTTTCCATATAACCAAGTTACATACCAAATATAATTTATACCTACACATACATACCTAATTCACAAGTTCAAGTTCTAAATATACAATGACGAAATCTAACTCTAAACTCAACTCATAAACACAATGTAAACACAACATAAACACATGCACACAATGCAATACACAATTACCGAGTTTAAGTAGTTAAAATGTAAATCTAACCCTAAACTCAACTCATAAACACAATGTAAACACATACATACAATGTAAACACAATCTAACCCTAAACTCAACACACTAAGCCCCACGTTTCATTATATTTTCATATCTTACAAATAAATTCCATTACATTCCTTTAACGAACGGAAATCTTTTTGATAAATGCTCTTGATGGGAAGCTATTTGTCTGAGATTACCGGCGGATTACTGATGGGCGACATATCCGTTGGTAATCACAGACATAATGCTGATGTGTGTACCAAATTCTAGAAAACTAACTGACAATATGGAATTAATGGACTTTGTCGATGATCCGTCGGTTTATTTCTGACAAAATATTCCGTGGGTGATAGTCCAGTTTTCCACAAGTTAGAAAGGAAAGAGGGACGTCCATGGGAAGGTTTTGAGCTTGTCAGTTTTTGGCCGAAAAAATCCACCGTGAAGCCTGGATCAGATGTACCAAAATAAAGACGCAATATAATTTTATTTAATTTCTCTGGTTGCGTTTTGAATTTCTCTTCTGCGGCCTTTTTTGCAGACAAAAACTACTCAAGACACAATATAATTATTTAATAATTTTTAACCATTGCATGTTATCGTTTACAAATAAATAAGTTGTATACAGTTTCCTCTTTGTGGCAATTTGTTTTTCAATTATTGTTTATATTTAAAACTATTTCAGTTTCTAATATTATTTGTTATCTATATTATCTCATACATCCATCTCAGTATTATCCAATTTTGACCAAAGAACCACCAAGGCGAAGCTAGCAGGTAGTCTTGTAGACATGACACTAACAACGAAACTACTCGACATTTGAACAAACTACAATCAAAACGTCAATCATGATTTAGTTTTATTCATTTGACGTTCTAATCATTTTCTAATCTCGAGCAATTAACATTATTTTAAACCAAGTCAAGGCATATAATTATGTGTAAACACTTCTTTTTATTGTTATCATGTCTTCTTTCCCAAAACAAAAAAAAATGAATGCGATCGATCAAAGATTTAAAGTGTAGAGAGGAAAGAGAGATGGTCGGTCACATGGATCATTTGCATCCCAAGCAAACCCAAGAGCCCCACAAACTATCTTGTTTAGCAATTAAGTTTATGAAATGTTGAAAGATCCTTAGGAAAATGAAATGTTGGTACAACACACCTACAAAAATGTAAAATTATGTTATAATCTATTGTTTAGAAACAAAAAAACTAGATTATTTTAAGTCATGTATGTGGGTTATTGTTGTTGAACACCAACATATCCCTATCATAAACATGAGTAACATTTAAGAAAATAGATTCATGTAAAGTCTAATTGACTAAACACCATATGGTAGGTTTTGGTAAACATATTTTCATTAGAGACTAACTAAAACGTCGGTCCCAAACATGATAAAGACGGATAATAGCATGACTGTGTGACACAAAACAAAAGTTTGGAAATATGGAGTATCAGTCGACTAGAAAACGCCTAAACACTATACCTAGAAATGCCATTGACCCATCGAAAAAGTCTATAGAAAACACTAGGCACGTTTTAGGGTATCATACACAAAAAGTAGTACAGACTTCACATACGAGCTGAGTTTATGATATTAAAAAGAAACTTTATATGTATGTCGTAATGTGTTCTCATGCTATCCCACGAAGTAATATATAGTTTGAAATACTATTGTGTATCACATGGGAAAAGTCAAGATGAAGTTCTTTTCATTCAAACAGTTTTTATTTGTGATATGATTTTAAGGACACAATTGTTAGTATGGTTTTTGTTTTTGTTGTATAAAGGGTTGTTAAGACATGTGAAGCATGCAAATGATGTTGTCATATGATATGGACAAGACATATGATATGCACATTTATAAATATGTCGTTACCTTTTTTACTTTATTCATTTAGTCCTATTTGAAATTACCAAACGGATAGATATTTGATAGATGCAAGTTGATTCTTAAAGGGATTTGTTATCATAAATTTCAATATAATTGGTGAAACTACATAATTTTTATAATTGGTGAAACTACATATTGCTAAATGGAAAACGGTCAAGAACTAGAGGACTACATATTGCTCTCTTTTCGACTCAAATACATCCATAGTTAGAAATCTTGGTTTACGAGTCTATTATTTCTCAACGAGTCAAATGAGTAAAATGACAAAAAGAAAAAAAAATAGCTTAAATGGTCCAAAGCGTTCAAAAGTTCTCCTGTGTATATTTTTAATGTATAAAACCTAATTCTTTGAAATGATATAATTTTTATAATTATATTTAAGACACTAATTATTTATAGAGAAATAATTGTTTAAGACAAAAAGGAATCGGTTCTAGTCAAGTCAGCCCGACCCATTTCAATATGTACTAAGAAGTGTGACCCGCTACTTGACTCACTTGACTCTTGTTTTATCACCTCGAGCAAGGTAAATGGCTAAATAGTATATTACACGTGCCATGAACCTTTACAAATGATAGGATTAATTTTCTTTGGTGTGCTAAAGAAACAGTTGCTATCTATAAACAATGACTATCTGACATTCTTCCAGTGAAATAACATGAAACCGCTTCTTTGGAACAATCAAACCCGAATCCGAACAACAAAACATGAGATTCACAAATCAGTGTTCTTTATCAAACTCAAGTATTTTGTAAGGCCTCAAACCCGGAAGTCCTCACGCATAGGATATACTCGTCAACACTCAACACATAGTCGTTAAACTTAAAAATTCATTCAAGCAACGAAATTACTTCATTACAATACATAAACTTGTCCGAAATAATTAAAAGACTATCTTAACATAGGAAAATTTCTAGACATAACCAGAACGAGATGCCAGATCTTCGTCGCAAGCCAAGCATCCACAAGCCACCATCTGCCCTACATTTAACCTGATGTGCATACTAAAAGTCAGCTACGTTAAGTGAGTTCTAGCTTTACATAAAACATACATTTAATAAAAGTAGAAGAATTTACACATACATAACTTCAGTGCCGGTAAAGGCAAAACTTTTACTGAGTCACATTATATGTCTAATCTATGCCAAAACATAAGTCAGGAAAAACATATCACATTTACAAATCAGTCTTCCAGCTAAATAAAAAGAAACCTTTTTTAGATCAATCAAAGCCGAATCAAGACAACAAAACATCACATTTACAAATAAGTGTTCCTTACAAGACTTACAAGGAACATGATCATAAACTCTTGAAGATATAGAAAATATACACTTCTGTTGTGAAAAAAATAGAAAACACCACCAAAAAAGTTCGAAAGTCGAGACTTGACTCTTGAGAGCTAGTATGGTTGTGGGCTTGAATGGGTCGAGATGATTTACCTTTTTAAATTTATGGGCATGCCTGGTCCATTTGGGACAGGACATTCACTAACCCTTTTTTCATGACTTGAAGGCTGAAAAACGTCGCAACGTCTTTTCATTAGTTTTATGACACATGTTGGCATTTGGCAATAATAAGAGCCTACCTTTTTTATACCATCCGCAACAACTATTACGTAAATTCGTTGCTATAATTAGGAAAAGATGAAATTTAAGTATTCATTAGGGTATAATATCTAAACATGAAAGTGACCAATGAAAATTAAATTAAATTAAATAGTGACTAACGTATTTTCGAAACTCAACTAATTATTAATTTTTATATATTTTGAATTATGTTTTTTATTTTTATTATATGTAATACATTTTTACACCTATAAAATATATAGATAAAGATTTAAGAAGCATTATGTATTAATATTTTTCACTTCGTATGTAGTACACAGGTTCTAAGCGTGTATATATATAGATATATATCGCATATCAAAACCTGTTTATGGTTATTAATAGTTTATTTCAGACAATGACAGTGTAATTAAATTAAATAAAAATAGTACAATTAATAAAATGAGTAAAGTGTCATTTTCGTCCTTATGGTTTGATCATTTTAGTCACTTTCATCCAAAAACTTTTTTTTAACCTTTTCGTGTATAGCTTTTCAAAATCTAGACATTTTTATCCACCTAACTAACTCCATTTACATTTGAACGTTAAATCATGGGCAATTTGGTCTTTTCAACTGCCTTCTACTCTCTGTGGCATTAAAGAATGGTTTTTTAAATGACCAAATTGCCCCTGATTTAAAATTAAAAGAGTTGTGGACGAAGTTAGTCAGGTGGATGAAAATAGCTAGATTTTGAAAAGTCAGAAACGAAAAGACAAAAAAAAAGGTTTTTAGATAAAAGTGGCTAAAATGACCGTACCATATAAACAAAAATGACACTTTACTCTAACAAATTTCTTAAATATACGTACACGAGGTATTAAAGTTTGATATAAACATGTATATGTATTTAATTAAAATAATATGTTTTTCCAAAAAATCTATTTTTTTTTGGCTAGATGCTCCGGCGACATTGAACTCAACTACTTGTCACGACCCGCCTAAATACAAGTTAAAAAAACTCTGATTCCGAAAGATTCCGGACACGTTTAGTAACATCGAGGGCTGCCCGGAAGACTCCGAAATAGCCCATAACAATCTTGATCAAGGAAAGCCATGCGGAAGGATCTAGACCAGCAATGAAGGATCAAGAGCATGGAAGAAAGACTTGATATTTGCTAAAGAAGTTTCTAGAAATCAGCCATTGTTATTATGTATAGAAGGTACTAGATATAGAACTCTCTAGATTACCTTTGTAGTAGTATAAAAAGGGGTGAATGCCTCATTTGGAAGGCACCCAAACACATACACAAGCTACATACTTGTACTTGTAATCTCACTTGTAGACTCTTGTTGTAATCAATACAAAGTTTCCTTTATATACAAAGCTTGCACTTCCGCCTCATTCATCAAGAATCGTTACTAGTATTGGGTCAAAGGCTGAACTTAGCTAGAGTCTAAGTGCCGCACGCGAGTTGGAAGGAATCACTCCGTGACAAGTGGTATCAGAGCCAACGATTCATTTGGGATGGCAAACGAAGCAAGCAAAGGTGTTCCGATCAATGAAGAAAGACATGTGCGAGATGACACACGTAAGGAATCCAAGAGGGATCGAGCCATGTCCAAGGACAAGACCTTGGAAAAACGACTAGGTGACGTTGAGGTGTCTGTCACCGAGCTAGGAGCCCAAGTTGATGTTGCATTCCAACAATTGCAAACGTTGGAAACTGATTTGGTAGACTTCAAAGAAGATTTCAAGGCTGCTATGGACGTGTGGCGTAATGAACTCACAATGTTGTTTAAGGAAGTGATCACGAAGCTAAGAAAAGAAGTGGAACGTGAGATTCGTGAATGCCACAAAAGCTTTTTAGAGCTGGAAAACAATGTAAAAGATTGCAGCCAAGCGGTTTTCAATATAGGCGGCAACACTAATGCTTTAACTCTCGCTCCAAGGATCGAAATCCCAAAACCATCACCTTTCCTTGGCCAACGAGAAGAGCGAGCAGTTGACGATTTTATTAGGGAGATGGAACAATACCTCGGGAGTGCGCAAATTTTGGACGACGCCACCAAGATTAAGACGGCATCTATGTATCTTAAAGACACGACAACACTATGGTGGAGACGTCGCCATACCGATGTCGAACGAGGTACGTGTGCCATCAATACCTGGGCTGATTTTGTAAAATATCTTAAGAGACAATTTTATCCGGTCAATGCCGAGCATGAAGCTAGAAGCCGATTGCGAAAGCTCAAGCAAACCGGGACGATCAAGGACTATGTTAAAGAATTTACAACACTTGTCCTTGAGATCCCAGATTTAACGGATAAAGACTCCCTTTTCTATTTCCTTGATGGCTTACAATCATGGGCTAAAATAGAGTTAGAGAGACGAAATGTCCAAGATCTTGCCTTGGCCATTGCCATAGCCGAAAGCTTGATCGATCTCAAGGAGAAACGACCATACAAGCCCATGATTGAAGAGGGTGATGATGAAAAAGGTGGGGGAGTCAAACCCAGCTACACTCGAAAGGTGGAAACACGAAAGCCACCAAGATTCGAGAATGATCGGTACACACCAAAAGGCTGTTTCTTGTGTGATGGACCACACAATGCTCGTGATTGTCCAAAGAAACATAGCCTACAAGCCATGGTGGCGAGAAATGAAGATGTATCCCACGAAAAGGGGGAGGCTCGCCTTGGAGCAATGCAAATTCAAGTCCTTAATGCTTTAAGGACACAAGAGGGAAAGACTTTAAAGATGGCACGAACTAGACCAAGAGCAAACAAGGGAAACTATACGAATGGAGAGCCAAAAGGTCTTCGATTTGTAACCCTTGAGATTAACGGACAACCTGCAAAAGCCTTAATTGACACCGGAGCCAGACACAATTTCATTGCCAGGGACGAGGCTAAAAGATTTGGTTTACGGATAACTACAAAAGAGGGGCTCGTAATCACTACAAGAAAAAGACCCTATGCCGACGGAACCTATGCCGACGACAAATGGGTCACCCTATACCGACGACATGTCGTCGGGATAGGTTAACCACAAATTTTGAGAAGTGAGACCCTATACCGACGACATGTCGTCGGCACAGGGTTGAGCCGTATGGAGGGAAAATTGGCGCCCGGTGAAAAATTGGGGAAAACCCTATACCGACGACATGTCGTCGGTATAGGTTAAATTCTATTTTTTTTTGTTTTTTCTTTTATTAAAACGTTTTCGTCGGTGGGTTTTTTTTTTTTAATTAAAAACAATTTTGGGAAAACCCTATACCGACGACATGTCGTCGGTATAGGGCATTTACTTTATTGACCGGTCAAAACTCTAAGAAGACCTATACCGACGACATGTCGTCGGCACAGGATCCTATGGCGCCGATAATCTAGGCTATACCGACGACATGTCTTCGGTATAGGTCTCAGCGTCCCCTAACCCAGCAGACAGGTTTCTGCTTCCCATTTTCACCCAAAAACAAAACAAAACTCTCTCATCTCTCTCTTTGGTGATTTCGCGTTTTTGAAGTGTTTTGTGGTGCAATTTTCACTAATCTCTTGGTTTTTAAGGTTAGTTAACATATATGTTTCAATTTTGACAATAAAATCAAAATTTTTGGGTATTTTGGTTAATTTCTTTGTTTTTGGTTAGGTGTTTGAAGATTTGACAAGTGTTTGAGGATTTCAAGCTATTTGAAGATATTTGCAAACATGGTTAGTAATTTTTTTATAAATTATGTTTAGATTATGTTTGTATGTATATTGTTATGTTTATTTTGTATGTATGTATATATGATTTAGATGTATGATTTTATAAATATTTATGAAATTTTATTATGAAATTAGGTTTAGATGTGAATTAGGTTTAGATGAAATTTGGGAATTTGGATGTATGTTTGTATGTATATTGTTGTGTTTATTTGTATGTATGTATATATGATTTAGATGTATGATTTTATAAATATTTATGAAATTTTATGATTAAATTAGGTTTAGATGAAAATTTGGGAAATTTGTATGGAATTGTATGGAATTGTGTTTATATATGTAATTTGGGAAATTTGGGAAATTTGGGCATTTATGTATGGAATTGTGTTTATATATGTAATTTGGGAATTTGACAATTGTTTATGTATGTTTGTAAAGGATATGTATGTATATTATGTTTATAAATATTTATTTGGCCATTTTTATGTATGTTTATAAAGGCTATGTATGTAATTGTGTTTGTGTATATAATTTTAGAATTTGGGCATTATTTAGGATAACTATTTAGAATATACCCGTCCGAAATTTGGGCATTATGTAATTATGAATGTATGTATATATCTTTGTATGTATATGTAACTTTATTTAATTTTGTTGCAAGTTCGGAACTCATTGCGGTTGGAGAGGTGTGAATAATATCTTATTTGTGTTTCATTGAATTTTTTTAAGGTACGCATCCCGACTTTTTTACCTTTATGTACGTATCATGTTGTGTACACTAGTATGTTTATTTAGGATAACTATTTAGAATATACCCGTCCGAAATTTATCTGATAGAGATAAATTTTGGATTGTCCCCTTTGGGACTGCTTTTTGAATATTCTATCTTATTTAGGATATGTATACATTTTAACGGGTTGACATTTAAGAAAAAAATTGGTAGCTATTTCTCTTTACTCCTTCGAGGTTGCGGTTTATCTGCATACTTGGGGAGTTAAGGGGAAATGCTGCTGATTTGTTCTTAAATAGTCAACTCGTTAAAATGTATACATATAAGATAAAATATTCAAAAAGTGGGTTAGGATCCACCGCCTTAGAGTACCGAACAAATCACATACATTAAATTATATAATTTATTACATGCATGTATATGTGTATGCTTATAACACAATAGATATGACACTAGATATGGCAATTGATAAAAGTTGGGTTACACTGGGAAATCGGAATTCTCCGGCTTTCTTAAGCGGTCTTCGCAACTTTATAGAGACGGCCAAGAACCATGTCGACAGTCGAGGTAGAGCGTTTTGCCCGTGTAGACGTTGTTGTAATGCGTGTCGACAGGATTTGAAGACGATATATGGCCACATACATGACCGTGGGTTTCTACAATCATATCAGAATTGGATTTATCATGGTGAACAACATCCTCGTGTGGCGGAGATAGCATCATTTTTTGCCCCAAGAACAACACCAACTCCTCCAATAACTATAACAACAAATAATGAGATGTTTGATGCCATAGATGATGTGATGGCAGAGCAAAATACAAACGAGGATAATATAGATGAAGATGGAACTGGTTTAGACCCAGAGTTTGATGCGTTGTTTGAGGAGCTAAATAAGGAGTTATACCCCGGTTGTAGTCAAATGTCTTCCCTAAACTTCATAGCCAAATTGATGCATATCAAAGTTATCAACAAATGGACGAATTGTTCGTTTGACCAACTGTTAGAGCTTCTACAAACTGCATTGCCAAAGGAAAATCACGTTCCAGCATCACACTATGAAGCTAAGAAGAAACTGAGTAAGATTGGGTTAGGATATCAGTCTATCCATGCTTGCATTAATGATTGTGCACTGTTTTGGAAGGAGAATGAATCAATGCAAAACTGTCCGGTTTGTAATGAGAGCAGATGGGTTGACAAAAACACAAAGGGGAAGAAAGTACCACAGAAAGTGTTGCGCTACTTTCCTTTAACTTCACGGCTTCGACGAAGGTATAGTTCAAGATTAACGGCAAAAGATATGATATGGCATAATACTGGACGCTCAACGGATGGTATGATGCGACATCCGGTTGATGGGAAGGAATGGCAAGAATTTGATGAAAGATATCCGGATTTTGCTAAAGAACCAAGGAATGTCCGCTTAGGTTTGGCTGCTGATGGTTTTAATCCGTTCGGTAACATGAGTCAGACTTACAGTATGTGGCCGGTAGTGTTAACAACATATAATACACCACCATGGTTATGTATGAAAGAGTCTTCTTTCATGTTAACCTTGCTAATTCCCAGGCCTAAATCACCTAGTAAGGACATTGATATATTTTTAAGGCCTTTGGTTGATGAGTTGAAAATGTTGTGGGCTGAAGGAGTACAGGTGAGAGATGCATCAACCAAAACTGTATTTAGGATGCATGCGGCACTGTTATGGACTATCAACGATTATCCTGCTCGTAGTAGCTTGTCTGGATGGAGTGGTCAAGGTTATAAAGCATGCCCTACGTGTAACATTGACACACCTTCGTGCGCTATAACGAATAAGATAGCTTTTGTTGGACACAGAAGATTCTTGCCTAGAAAGCATAAATGGAGGAACGATCTGTCGTTTGACGGCAAGAAAGAGACAAAACATCCTCCCCGACGATTGACTAATGCTCAAATATTAGAACAACTAAAAAATCTCCCAGATCGTGTCCCGGGGAAACATCCAATGCATGGAGGGATTAAAAGAAAGCGCCTTACATCAGAGTTGAATTGGACTAAACGAAGTATCTTCTTTGAGCTGGATTATTGGTCTTCTCTGCTTTTAAAACACAATCTTGATGTTATGCACGTGGAGAAAAATGTGTGTGAGAGTTTATTGGTGTAACATTTCCGATTTTAGTATTCATATTTCACTTCAATGTAATGAATTTCGAACTCAATACTCGTGCACTGTTTTGTGTTATTTTCTCGCCACAAATTAAATGCAATGATTCAATACAAATTCGCAAGTTTTACTCGATTATATACATTTAAACACTATACAAGTAATTATTTCATTCAAACTTACCAAGCCTGAAAAGTCAAGGACTAAAGTTGAAAAATGTCATGAAACCCTAGTCTAGCACGGTCGTGCTTCATCCTGGCATGGTCGCGCCAAGTGCATCGGCACGATCGCGCGACTGGTCCTGGAACGATCGCGCCCGGTGCCTAGGCACGGTCGCGCCTAGTTTTGGCACGGTCGCGCCTGTGTAACAGTTGAAACGTAAATGCAGTTTAATCACCCGATCGTTTGGTTTCGCAACGTATATTCACTTCATTACCATTAACGATAATATTAACAACTATCAGTTACAGAAATTAATCCAACATCGTTCGATTAAACCTCAAACCATCAAAACACTCTTGAAACCACCGATTCTTCACTTCCAGTCGAAATTCTCTCAATCAAACCCTCCGTACGCATCACTCGATCATCTCTGAAGTTTCTGGACACGTTGATACAGCCGGAATCGCATCAGAAGACGCCGGAAGCCAAACCCGTCGTCGCCGGAACTCCCTCCTACCATACGCTATCGATTCGTCATCGTTCCGGGTAATTGAAACCATATTTTCGTTCGATTTAGTCTATAGATCAAAAGCCCTATCCTAATTTGGGCTTCTAATATGGAAATCATCTCAAACCCGAACCTAGTTTTTCATTCAAAACAGTTTAATCGAATCCATACTTAAACACGATTTACTTGCAATTAAATTATATGAAAAGACTCGTAATAACTCAATAATCAAAAGCCCTATCAATTCCATCATTTAAAATACAAGATCTATCCAATTCGTGTCTGTTTCAGAAGAGACACGGTCGCGCTAATCATCTAGCGCGGCCGTGCCTCATGTAGCGCGGTCGTGCCGACTAGAAGCGCGGTCGTGTCCTCCTGTCCAGACCTAGTCATGCCCTCAGGGCTAATCTCTGTTGTGTCTAAGAATCATAGACACGACCGTGCCGAGCTAAGGCACGGTCGTGCCTCGTGAATTGTCCAAGTTGGCCTCTGTTTGATCAAACCCGGTCGCGTCCCGACTAGCGCGGTCGCGCCCGTGGTTCGAGCGCAGTCGTGCCCTTCCCAGGCACGGTCGTGTCTAGGTCAGAATCTTTGATCAGAATTATTGTTATTTTATTTTAATCTGTAAGAATTCCAGAATAAGTTTTTAAATAAAAAAAAGTTAGTTTTATAAAAAGGTATTTGAAAAGATCAAATAATTAATCTTGGAATAAATGGAAAATCATTTAATTAAAAGTTTATAAAAATTAAATTTGTTATTAAACTTTTCATTTAAAACATTTTATTTGTAAGTTAAAAATAAATAAATAAAGATTAGTTATTCTTCATTTTAAATAAAAACATTTATTTATTAAATTACATTTAACACATACTTTATTTTTCATAATCAATGATTTTATAAATATTCTATTTTACTATTTAATTTCCAACCTTAATCAAAATGTTTCAAAAATATTTACTTCAAACTTTATATACGTTATTCAATACTTTTAAATACAAATCAATAGTTTTATACACAAATTCAACCTTCATTTTTAGACTAAACTTTGTGCACATATTTGATTCAATATGTATTATTATCTAGGTTAACTCGTGCGTATCAAGGATTCTTATTTTATCTATATTCTTGTTAGCTACACTTCCATACCAAGTGAGTATTCACAACCCCTTTTTACTCTTTTACACTTTTGGGGTGAAACATGAACATTATTCCAATTACACATTACACTTACACAAACAACCCAAAGTACAAATCCTATTTTACTTTCATGTGTGCAATTTGAGCTTTATGCCCGAGTGCTAGGTGTGCTAACCTTTGTATGCGATTATGTGCAATCATTAACTATACAAGCCGACGGTTTTCAATGATAGATCTATTGAGTCTGACAAACCCACCCAGGATGCGCGGTGATTGAAACCGACAACACAATTTTTGCATGCTAGTTACAAGGTTTGGTTGTACATGGTTACACAATAGCTGCTCCCCATAAATGCCTTATTTATCATGATATGTAAAGGATTTGTTTTCAACTATATGCTATCTATATACAACTGTGTTATACTCACCAACTTTTTAGTTGACATTATTTTATTCATGTTTCAGGCCCTAATATGTGAGAATGATTCAAGACGTGCTCAATATAGGATTTGGACTTAGCAATTTAAATAAAGAATTCTATGAGTTGTTTTATGTTTCTTTGTTTGAATTTGGTTTGTACTTGGATTATTTGTAATGGAAATTTGACTTTAATATATTTCAATTTAGTCAACCATGTGCTATGAACAGTCTTACATGTCCCGCCCCGATGATTCCGCCATCGGTCGGGGTGTGACAGATTGGTATCAGAGCCTTGGTTATAGGGAATTAGGTTATTAGACACCTTGACCTAGACTATAACTTTAGGACAACCACTTATGCTATGCTTCATGATTATGTGCTATGTGCTACATGTTATATGTTACATGCTTGGTATGATCACTTATTATTTCATTTTGATGACTTATGTGTTTTAAATCCATGACTTATTAGGATATTCTTAATAATTAAATAAATAATATCCTTTCCTATATCCTAAAACCTCATAATATTTCTATTTTCTTTTCTATCTTTATCCTTCTTAGCATGTGGAAAAAAATTCTTGAAGCAAAAATCTCTAAAATTTTTTATTTCTTCGTTAAAGTTTTAAACTTGTTAAATTATTTGAGGACACGTGCAATCTGGAAGGGTGACACCTGTATTTTGGGTTTTCTGTCTAGGAAAGCATTTCGCATAAATCCCAATCAACCGAGGGACCTGTATGTTTTCCTGGGAATTCCCGAGATGAGTGTTTACTTATAGGCTAAAGCATGTCTACTTGAAAAATTATATAAGTTCAATTAACCTTAATGTGCCATAGTATTCAAGTGATTTTGTCACTTTTGAGTACAATCCAAACTAAGAATATTTTTTTTTTCTCATTCTATTAAATCCTATCAAATCTCATAAGTTCTTACAATCTTTCTTGTCTTGTGAAAATCTGTAGAATGCCTCCTCGTCGTGCTCCCGCAACCAACGCCAACACCGACATTGCTACTATTCTTACCCAATTGGTGACACAACTCACCCAAGCCAATGGTGCCACCAATGGCAACAATGGTGGAAATGGAAGCAATAGTGGTAATAATGGTGGAAATGGTGGAAATGGTGGTAATAATCCATCTCAATGCACCTTCAAGCACTTCAACTCGTGCAACCCCCTAAAGTTCTATGGTACCGAAGGAGCTACTGGACTCCTTCAATGGTTCGAAAGCATTGAGAATACCTTTCTCAATAGTGACTGTCCCGACAACCTCCGTGTTCGTCATGCTACAAGTGTCCTACAAAAACGGGCACTTACATGGTGGAATGGGGAGAAAAGGAATAGGGGTGTTGATGTAGCTATGGCCTTACCTTGGGATGAGGTCAAAAGGCTTATGACCGAGGAGTTCTGCCCTCGAAATGAAGTGAAAAAGTTAGAAGCTGAATTTTGGGATCTTGCCCAAGATAGTGGGGAAAGCTTAGCATATACAACTCGGTTCCACGAGTTGAGTCTTCTCGTGCCCCACATGGTCACTCCTTTGTCCCGTGGTATCGAAAAGTATATTGGTGGACTACCAAGACAAATCCAAGATACTGTCTTAGGTAGAAATCCTGCCACTCTGGAGGATGCTATTCGTCTATCCGCTACCTTAACTGATAATCATGTGAAAGCTGGAACTCTTACCAAAAAGGGTTCTAAGAAAGTTTCTGAAACCGTAACCCCTCCTACTCACAACAAAGAAGCCACAACCGAGCCCTCTCGCAATAATAGAAAGAGGAAGGTTAGAAATTTTGCTGTGGTTACTCCTGCTGTTCCCGTCAACCAAGCTGCACCTATGGTACAAACACCGGTCAAAAATCCATATGGTGGGATTTACCCACTTTGTGCCACCTGCAACTACCATCATCCCCAAAGCATCCCATGTCGCCTTTGTACTTATTGTGGGAGATATGGTCATACAGTTGGTGTTTGTAGGACCAAAGCTCTTGCGGGCCAAGTCAACCCTCCAAACCGAACCGTACCTCAAGTGGCTAATCAAGGTGCTCCCGCCATTACTAATGGGCGTGCTTGCTATGAGTGTGGTGACCCGAACCATTTTCGTGATCAATGTCCAAGACTTGCAAATGCTAGACAAGGTGGAGCTCGTGGGCGTGCGTTCAACATAAACGCCAACGAAGCTCAAGCCAACAACTACGTGGTTAATGGTACGTTCCTTGTTAATAGCCAATATGCCTCTATTTTGTTCGATACCGGTGCCGATAAAAGTTTTGTGTCACTTAATTTTGAGCCTTTACTTGCAAAGACACGATCCCAATTAGAGAAAACCTTCACCGTTGAAATAGCAAATGGTGACTCCCTTACCATTGAGTCCATTATTTATGATTGCTCCTTAGAACTAAATGACCATTCATTCCCAATCAACCTTGTTCCAATGCCACTAGGAAGCTTTGATATTATCATAGGTATGGATTGGCTATCAAATCATCATGCCGAAGTCATTTTCTTTGAAAAGTGTATCCGAATTCCGCTATCATCGGGAGAAACCTTAAAGGTTTTTGGTGAAAAGCCTTGTAAGGGACTTAAGTTGATGTCGTGTACTACCGCTCAAAAGTACTTACGAAAGAAGTACATTGCTTTCTTAAATCATATTGTTCAAAAGGATGTCAAGGAGAAGAGTATCCAAGACATTCCGATCATTCGGGATTTTCCCGAAGTTTTTCCTAAGGATTTATCCGGTCTTCCTCCCGTTCGTCAAGTAGAGTTCCGTATTGATCTTATACCTGGAGCTAACCCCGTTGCTAGAGCTCCTTATCGTCTTGCACCTTCCGAAATGCAAGAGCTTGCAAGTCAACTTCAAGAACTCTCCGACAAAGGTTTCATTCGCCCAAGTCATTCACCGTGGGGTGCACCCGTCTTATTTGTTAAGAAGAAGGATGGATCATTTCGCATGTGTATTGACTACCGCGAACTCAATAAGCTTACTATCAAGAACCGTTATCCTTTGCCTAGAATCGATGATCTATTTGATCAACTTCAAGGTTCTACTTGTTTCTCAAAGATTGATCTTCGATCCGGTTATCATCAGCTTCGTGTTCAAGAAGATGACATTCCTAAGACTGCCTTCCGAACAAGGTATGGTCATTACGAGTTCATGGTTATGCCTTTCGGGCTAACCAATGCACCCGCAGTTTTCATGGATCTCATGAATCGTGTGTGCAAACCATACCTTGATAAATTCGTGATCGTCTTCATTGACGATATCTTAATCTATTCCAAGACTAAAGCCGATCATGAACAACACCTTAGATTGGTTATGGACCTCTTGAGGAAAGAACAACTATATGCCAAATTCTCCAAATGTGAATTCTGGCTAAAGGAAGTTCAATTTCTTGGTCACATCGTCAACGACAAGGGTATTCATGTTGATCCTGCTAAGATTGAAACGGTTAAGAATTGGAATGCCCCGAAGACTCCTACCGAAGTTCGTTCATTTCTTGGTCTTGCGGGTTATTATCGTCGTTTCATCTCAAACTTCTCAAAGATTGCTGTCCCTCTTACCGCTTTGACTCACAAGGGTAAAGCTTATGAATGGGGACCGAAACAAGAAGGAGCTTTTCAAACCCTCAAGCAAAAGCTGTGCAATGCTCCCATATTGACTCTCCCCGATGGAAATGATGATTTAGTTGTCTATTGTGATGCTTCTAACCAAGGTCTTGGTTGTGTTCTCATGCAACGAGGCAAAGTAATCGCTTATGCATCAAGGCAACTCAAAGTTCATGAGAAGAATTATACGACGCACGATCTCGAGTTGGGTGCGGTCGTATTCGCGTTAAAGATTTGGAGACATTACCTATATGGTACAAAATGTGTGGTGTTCACCGACCACAAAAGTCTTCAACATATCTTCAACCAAAAAGAACTCAATATGAGGCAACGACGTTGGGTCGAACTCCTTAACGACTACGACTGCGAGATTCGTTACCATCCCGGCAAAGCGAATGTTGTAGCCGATGCTTTGAGTCGAAAGGACCATGTTATGCTTCATTGTGCCCGTATTCAAACCGATATTCAAACCCGTATCTTAGAAGCTCAACACGTCTCGGTAACCGAGGGTAACATGTATGAAGAAATGTCGTGTGGTGTTGAACTTCTTCTTGAATCAAAACCCAATGGTTTACTCTATTACTTGAACCGTATTTGGGTTCCCGATCGCGACGATCTCCGTGCATTTCTCATGAACGAGGCTCATAAGACTCGTTATTCTATTCATCCTGGTGCGGATAAAATATACCAAGATCTTCGCCAACTTTATTGGTGGCCCGGTATAAAGAAAGACATTGCTCTTTATGTGGCTAAATGCTTAACCTGTTCCAAAGTCAAAGCCGAACATCAACGTCCATCTGGTTTACTCGAACAACCAGAAATTCCCGTGTGGAAATGGGAGAACATATCTATGGATTTCATTACCAAGCTCCCTCGCACCTCGAGTGGATATGATAGTATTTGGGTGATCATTGATCGTCTCACTAAATCCTCTCATTTCTTGCCTATCCGCGAAGACTTCAAAGTGGAGAAACTAGCCCGAATTTACATTGATGAAATTGTGAGTCGTCATGGTGTTCCCGTGAACATAATATCCGATAGAGACGCTCGGTTCACCTCTCGATTTTGGCAATCTCTCCAAAAGGCTCTTGGTACTCGATTGGATTTGAGCACGGCTTACCATCCGCAAACTGATGGTCAAACCGAGCGAACAATCCAAACTCTTGAAGACATGCTTAGAGCTTGTGTAATCGATTTTGGTGGCAATTGGGATTCACATCTATCCCTCATTGAGTTTTCGTACAACAATAGCTACCACACAAGTATCAACATGGCTCCATTCGAAGCTCTCTATGGTCGCAAGTGTCGTTCTCCTATCTGTTGGAACGAGATTGGTGAAGCACAAATCACTGGTCCCGAGTTAATTCAAGAAACATCCGACAAGATTATTCAAATCCGTGACAATATTCGAGTAGCGAGGAGTCGGCAAAAGAGTTATGCCGACAAACGTCGAAAACCCTTGGAATTCCAAGTCGGTGACCTTGTTCTTCTAAAGGTGTCTCCATGGAAGGGCGTGATCCGTTTTGGAAAGAAAGACAAGTTAGCACCTCGTTATGTTGGTCCATTCAAAATCCTTGAAAGGATTGGGAAAGTGGCTTACAAGCTCGAGTTACCTCCATCTCTTGGAAATGTGCATCCTACATTTCATGTATCTAATCTGAAGAAGTGCCTCGCTGATGAAAATCTCCATATACCGCTTGACGACGTGCGCATTGATGAAACAATGCACTTCGTTGAAAAGCCGATGGAAATTATGGATCGCGAAGTCAAACAACTCAAGCGAAGTCGCATTCCTATTGTCAAAGTTCGTTGGGAATCTAAGCGTGGTCCTGAGTTCACTTGGGAACGAGAAGACCAAATGAAGCTCAAGTACCCTCATCTTTTTACCGATGCCGTCGCTTCCTCAAACTAAATTTCGGGACGAAATTCTCTCAACATGGGGAGACTGTAACATTTCCGATTTTAGTATTCATATTTCACTTCAATGTAATGAATTTCGAACTCAATACTCGTGCATTGTTTTGTGTTATTTTCTCGCCACAAATTAAATGCAATGATTCAATACAAATTCGCAAGTTTTACTCGATTATATACATTTAAACACTATACAAGTAATTATTTCATTCAAACTTACCAAGCCTGAAAAGTCAAGGACTAAAGTTGAAAAATGTCATGAAACCCTAGTCTAGCACGGTCGTGCTTCATCCTGGCACGGTCGCGCCAAGTGCATCGGCACGATCGCGCGACTAGTCCTGGAACGATCGCGCCTAGTTTTGGCACGGTCGCGCCTGTGTAACAGTTGAAACGTAAATGCAGTTTAATCACCCGATCGTTTGGTTTCGCAACGTATATTCACTTCATTACCATTAACGATAATATTAACAACTATCAGTTACAGAAATTAATCCAACATCGTTCGATTAAACCTCAAACCATCAAAACACTCTTGAAACCACCGATTCTTCACTTCCAGTCGAAATTCTCTCAATCAAACCCTCCGTACGCATCACTCGATCATCTCTGAAGTTTCTGGACACGTTGATACAGCCGGAATCGCATCAGAAGACGCCGGAAGCCAAACCCGTCGTCGCCGGAACTCCCTCCTACCATACGCTATCGATTCGTCATCGTTCCGGGTAATTGAAACCATATTTTCGTTCGATTTAGTCTATAGATCAAAAGCCCTATCCTAATTTGGGCTTCTAATATGGAAATCATCTCAAACCCGAACCTAGTTTTTCATTCAAAATAGTTTAATCGAATCCATACTTAAACACGATTTACTTGCAATTAAATTATATGAAAAGACTCGTAATAACTCAATAATCAAAAGCCCTATCAATTCCATCATTTAAAATACAAGATCTATCCAATTCGTGTCTATTTCAGAAGAGACACGGTCGCGCTAATCATCTAGCGCGGCCGTGCCTCATGTAGCGCGGTCGTGCCGACTAGAAGCGCGGTCGTGTCCTCCTGTCCAGACCTAGTCATGCCCTCAGGGCTAATCTCTGTTGTGTCTAAGAATCATAGACACGACCGTGCCGAGCTAAGGCACGGTCGTGCCTCGTGAATTGTCCAAGTTGGCCTCTGTTTGATCAAACCCGGTCGCGTCCCGACTAGCGCGGTCGCGCCCGTGGTTCGAGCGCGGTCGTGCCCTTCCCAGGCACGGTCGTGTCTAGGTCAGAATCTTTGATCATAATTATTGTTATTTTATTTTAATCTGTAAGAATTCCAGAATAAGTTTTTAAATAAAAAAAAAGTTAGTTTTATAAAAAGGTATTTGAAAAGATCAAATAATTAATCTTGGAATAAATGAAAAATCATTTAATTAAAAGTTTATAAAAATTAAATTTGTTATTAAACTTTTCATTTAAAACATTTTATTTGTAAGTTAAAAATAAATAAATAAAGATTAGTTATTCTTCATTTTAAATAAAAACATTTATTTATTAAATTACATTTAACACATACTTTATTTTTCATAATCAATGATTTTATAAATATTCTATTTTACTATTTAATTTCCAACCTTAATCAAAATGTTTCAAAAATATTTACTTCAAACTTTATATACGTTATTCAATACTTTTAAATACAAATCAATAGTTTTATACACAAATTCAACCTTCATTTTTAGACTAAACTTTGTGCACATATTTGATTCAATATGCATTATTATCTAGGTTAACTCGTGCGTATCAAGGATTCTTATTTTATCTATACTCTTGTTAGCTACACTTCCATACCAAGTGAGTATTCACAACCCCTTTTTACTCTTTTACACTTTTGGGGTGAAACATGAACATTATTCCAATTACACATTACACTTACACAAACAACACAAAGTACAAATCCTATTTTACTTTCATGTGTGCAATTTGAGCTTTATGCCCGAGTGCTAGGTGTGCTAACCTTTGTATGCGATTATGTGCAATCATTAACTATACAAGCCGACGGTTTTCAATGATAGATCTATTGAGTCTGACAAACCCACCCAGGATGCGCGGTGATTGAAACCGACAACACAATTTTTGCATGCTAGTTACAAGGTTTGGTTGTACATGGTTACACAATAGCTGCTCCCCATAAATGCCTTATTTATCATGATATGTAAAGGATTTGTTTTCAACTATATGCTATCTATATACAACTGTGTTATACTCACCAACTTTTTAGTTGACATTATTTTATTCATGTTTCAGGCCCTAATATGTGAGAATGATTCAAGACGTGCTCAATATAGGATTTGGACTTAGCAATTTAAATAAAGAATTCTATGAGTTGTTTTATGTTTCTTTGTTTGAATTTGGTTTGTACTTGGATTATTTGTAATGGAAATTTGACTTTAATATATTTCAATTTAGTCAACCATGTGTTATGAACAGTCTTACATGTCCCGCCCCGATGATTCCGCCATCGGTCGGGGTGTGACAATTGGGTACTTTGTTGATGAACGATAAATCAAAAGACACACACAAAGCCCGCAAAGACTTGGAAAATATGGGTATTCGACATAACCTATGGCTAACACAAAAAAACAACAAGTTGTACCAACCACAAGCTCCTTACTCTTTCACACCTAGTGATCGAGAACGCTTTTGTCAGTTTATTCGAGGAGTGAGACTGCCTGATGGATTTGGATCAAATTTCAAAAATAAGGTACTTCACAATGATTCAAATATAATTGGGTTAAAGTCCCATGATTATCACATCCTCATGCAAAGATTGCTGCCAATAGGGGTACGATCGGGTCTGAACAAAAATGTGTCATCAACAATCAATGACGTTTGCACATTCTTTCAAAAAATTTGTGCACGATCAGTAGATGTGAAAGACATGTATGAAGCAAATGAGGAAGTGGTTAAGATATTATGCAATTTGGAAATGATATATCCTCCAGCATTTTTTGACATAATGGTTCATCTCATTCTTCATTTACCTGAAGAAGCTATTCTTGGTGGCCCTGTGTATATGAGGTGGATGTATCCTTTTGAAAGATACATGAAAAAGCTTAAAGCATATGTTAGAAACAAAGCCAAACCTGAAGGCTCAATTGCAGAGGGTTATGTTGCAGATGAAGCCTTGACATTCTGCTCTATGTATCTGGACGGTATGCAAACCAAATTTAACCGACCAGATAGAAATGCAGATGCTGGCATCCCTAAAAGGCAGTTTCAAGTGTTTTCTTCACAATGTCGACCAATATCGAAAAAGAAAATCAAGACGCTCTCTGAACATGCCAACAAATCATTACAATGGTTTGTGTTGAACAACTGCGATGAAATCAAAGACTACAAATCGTAAGTTTTTTTGTCCATCTACAATTGATAAACTATTATTATATTTTAATTTAATTCCACTAATTTGATTTTTATTTTGTCCATCTATCAGTGAATTTGTATCTAAATTTCCTGAACGCAATATGCAAACCGATTTTTCTTCATGGTTAAAATATGAAGCAAATGTATTTTCATCTTCATCTTCTACACCCGATAATAAAGAATTAAGGGCATTGGCACATGGTCCCTTGTACGCATATTCTTACACTGCTTGCATAGTAAATGGTGTTAGATTTGTGGTACAAAATCGTGATTCCAGACGCACTACTCAGAACAGTGGTGTGGTTACAATAGGAGAAGACGATACTCCATTTTATGGTCAACTAGAGGAGATCATAGAGTTGAACTACATTGATGGTTACTCGGTTGTACTATTCCGTTGTAAATGGTTCGACACGAGAGGTAAAAGATTAATTAAGCAAAACAATACTATCATAATTGACATCGGCCGTGAATGGTATGTTGGCAAAGAATGGTATGATGATGTCCAATATATATTAGCCACACAGGCTAAACAAGTGTTCTATCTTCGAGACCCTTCTCGAACCACCGGTCAATGGAGGGTTGTTGAGGACGTTCACCATCGGAAGCTTTGGGATTATCCTAGTGTTGTTAATGATATAGATATATTGCACAACACTCAATCAAATGATTATACTTTGGTTGTCGACACCGGATGAGAAGGTGGTGAATCAAGTCCTGTTGCCCCGATTCCCCATGCAGATAGTCAATCTATTACACGGGAAACTCAATCATTTTTTGGTAACTTGGTTGTCGACTTAGGCTACTTGCCAATGCGTACAACTTTAAATGAGGGTGGTGAATCAAGTCATGTTGCCCCGATTGATCTTGATGAAAGTTTTATTAACGATGATGTAGAAGATGAAGAAGATGCATACAATTCAGATGAGGAAGATGAAATAAATGATGAAGAAGAAGAAGATGATGATGTTGACACACGTTATTGTAGTGATGATTCTGATTGAATGTATGTTAATAGATGTCTTTATATTTGTCTATGTTAAAAATGTAGTATTAGTGTTTAATAGATGTCTTTATATTTGTCTATGTTAATTATTAATTATTTATGCTCACTAATTATTTTTGGTGTAGAAATTATGGCAACGATGGCGCAATCACACGGTGGTGATGGTGGAGACGATGGATATGGGGGTCCGTACAACTTAGAATCGGGTTGTGCGAGTGGTAAGTTACTTGTTAGTGTTTAATAGATGTCTTTATAATTGCCTAACTTTCATGTGTCAATATAGGTAGTTCCTCACAAAAGAGGCGTTCTAAAGGAAAAAACCTCAAATTATATAAGAAATTTGAGGAAAATGGGAGGAAGCCTCTTGACATTGATGTTGAACTTCATGGCGGTGGCTACAAGTTCGTGGGTCCTAATACAACTGATTTTATACGTGCTATCTCTTTGGAGGTTGAGAATGTTGTCTCGCCATATTATCCTAACTGGGCCAAGGTTCCAAATGAGAAGAAACAGGCAGTATATCCCACTCTATTAGTAAGTATAGATGTTTTATAATTACTTACAATTTCATAACTATTAGATTTTTTCTAATTACTTTCCACTTGTAGGATTATTTTAATCTGGACGCCTGGAGAAACACTGAAAAGTGGCAAGGCGTTCAACTCGGAATCACCGCCGAGTGTCAAAGGGCTTATAAAGACCGCAAGGGAGAGATGAAAGTTCATTTCGACGAGAATGGGGGATACGATGATGTGGAGGCGGCGAGGAGTAATCCACCACAAGATGTTGATCAAGAAACTTGGGATATTTTGATTAATCAGCTGTTTTTAAGTGCGGGCTATAAAAACCGCTCGGAGAAGAACAAACAAAACCGAGCAAAACAACGCTACCCAAGTTTCCATGGTAGCAAATCATACGCCCAACGCCGACACATGGAGGTATGAAATACAGTTGTTATTATTATACAAACATGCTTATTGATTCTTAGTGATATTATTTTTGTTTTTCACAGGGGACCGGCCCTATTGACGTGTTCAGATCGACCCATTATAAAGAAGGGACGGGCTGGGCCAATGATTTTGCATCAACAGATTATGTAAGTGAAATTATTTTTTTGTTAAAACATCCAAGTTTGACTTTAACGGGTCAAAATGACCCAAACACAATTTAATAGACTTAAAACAAAATACTTTAACTTAAACGGGTCAAAATGACCCAAACACACTTTAATATACTTGGAACATCCAACTGTAACTTTAAACGGGTCAAAATGACCCAAACACACTTTAATAGACTTGGTACATCCAACTCGAGGCCAATTGTTGAATATGTTTGCTAGTATTATTAGTATTTGTTGTTATTAGTGTTGGTTGATTGGAATTTGTGAATTTGGGTCGTCTATTACTTATAGTTTAAAAGGTTGGTTATCCATTTTACAGCAGTTATGCTGTCGAATTTTAGTAAAATAGTCAACTGATTGTTTATTACATTGTTTAATGCAGGACCGAATACAAGAGGAGTATACAATATCATCTGCTGAGTCTGGTGGTGACACATCCACTATTGATGAGTTTGCATGCATGGAGCGTGCCTTAGGTCATCGGCGTGGCCATATCCGGGGTGTTGGTCGTGTGGTGAGTAATCCCACACCGGATGTGTTCGGTACTCCCCCTCCACAACCACATTGGCAAGACGTTGATCAACGTGTGGCTAGTCTTCAACAACAATTCCAAGAACAACAACAACGCGAAGCCCAACGAGAGGAAGAACAACGATTGCAAAATCAACAACTAGAGGAAGAACGTCGTGTGCATAATCAACAAATGCTTAAAATGCAACGACAAATGGATCAAATGCGTCAAATGTGGGAGCGCCGAACTAGTAGCGAGGATAACTAGCTTGGAGTTGTTGAGCCTTTGTAGTTGGTGTGGTGTTGTCTTGTACAATTTGCATATTTTTGTGTTTTGAATGTTTGATTTGTCGGACAAGTTTGTGGGTCGAACAATTTGTATGCTTGTTTTACGTTTCGGATATTAGTTTTTATTGGATTTGAATGTTTGAATGGTTTATATATAATTATTTGCAGGTTTTTGTTTTTAGAAATTTAATATTTCTGGAAAAATATTAAAAATTAAAAAAAAAAAAAAAAAAACAGAAAGACCTATACCGACGACATGTCGTCGGGATAGGTCTTTTTTAAAAATTATTAAAAAAAATGAAAAAAACCTATACCGACGACATGTCGTCGGTATAGGTCTTTTTAAAAATTATTAAAAAAAATGGAAAAAACCCTATACCGACGACATGTCGTCGGTATAGAATTTCTTTTTGAATTATTTAATTAGAACCTATACCGACGACATGTCGTCGGTATAGAATTTCTTTTTGAATTATTTAATTAGACCCTATACCGACGACATGTCGTCGGTATAGGCTGACCTATACCGACGACAATCTTGGGCTATTGGGACGAAGCAATCCCGACGACACCTATCCCGACGATATGTCGTCGGCATAAGCTATCCCGACGACAAGTCGTCGCTATAGGGTCAAAAAAAGTCGTCGGTATAGGATGATATTGTTGTAGTGAATGAAGGCTGCCAGTGGAGCTACAAAACCAATTGAAGGAGTATCATATGGCGCCAAGGCCAAGATCGGGACGTGGAAAGGCAAGATTAGTTTCTCGGTCGTTCCCATGGACGACTACAAGATCGTGCTCGGGATGGCATTCTTTCGGAAGGCTAAAGCCGTTCCAGCCACATTCTTAAACACCTTGCACATCATCAAGGAAGATCAAGTCCACGTTGCAACCATGGAGACAGATATGAGGTATCAAGGTAAGACCTTATCTGCCATGCGGATCGTGAAGACAAGGTTTGGGTCACTCATGTATCACGACGAGGACGTCACGAATTTAGGTGGGGGAGAATGTCACGACCCGCCTAAATACAAGTTAAAAAAACTCTGATTCCGGAAGATTCCGGACACCTTTAGTAACATCGAGGGCTGCCCGGAAGACTCCGGAATAGCCCATAACAATCTTGATCAAGGAAAGCCATGCAGAAGGATCTAGACCAACAATGAAGGATCAAGAGCATGGAAGAAAGACTTGATATTTGCTAAAGAAGTTTTCTAGAAATCAGCCATTGTTATTATATATAGAAGGTACTAGATATAGAACTCTCTAGATTACCTTTGTAGTAGTATAAAAAGGGGTGAATGCCTCATTTGGAAGGCACCCAAACACATACACAAGCTACATACTTGTACTTGTAATCTCACTTGTAGACTCTTGTTGTAATCAATACAAAGTTTCCTTTGTATACAAAGCTTGCACTTCCGCCTCATTCAACAAGAATCGTTACTAGTATTGGGTCAAAGGCTGAACTTAGCTAGAGTCAAAGTGCCGCACGCGAGTTAGAAGGAATCACTCCGTGATATACTGGTGCTTTGTCTTTTTTATGTGGGACCAGCCACCCCTTATGACTCACCTATTTATAAAATTTGCTTAAAGAAACATATAATTTATAAATTGTACGATGGAAATGTTTTTCAAACAAAGATGATATTTATCATTGAAAATGAAACGTGAAGCGAGAATGATATTTTTGCGTGTAAATAAAAAATAATATTTTTGCGTGATGTAAGTTAGACCAGGGGATTTTCTCACCTATGGTGCGTTTCCTCCTGTAGGGATGGAGATGGTCGGGTGGACCAGTGACCCGTCAGTGATCCAAATTACCGTTGAATATATAGCAACTAAAAGCGTGATTAACAATAAAATAATAAACAAATTATAGATGACCTTTTCTAGTTATTTTTTTAATTCTTCAAGTACAAATTAATTATTATAGAGTTATAGTGTATAACATAATACTCCATATTATATGATATGATATAATCTTATACTTAGTTGAATGTGTTATTAGGAGTTATATTTGTGGTTTCCATAATTAAGTAATTTGTTATATTTGTGTTTTTCACATTTAATAATTTTCTTTATGCTAAATTAATAAAAAAGAACCATTAAATAAGTTGAAATATGAACATATATTTTTGTCCTCAAATAACAATAGAAATCACTTAAAAGTCATTTTGTCTGCTAAAAACTATTATGCATTATTCTGTTTTGTAAATACAGATAATATAAAGCAAACCGCATCATAAAACTAGATGTGAAATCTTTGCTGAAACGAGGGAGTTAGCTTATTCAAATGGTTTCTAGGTGGAAAATAAAAATGTAAAGGTTTCTAAGCAATTTGCTTGCCATTGCAAATTATTCATGGTCAAACCACACCAATCTGCTTGTCATATGAGCGGCTTCACCCAATCCACTCGTCACGTGAACGAGTTCATGCAAAACAGATTTGTCTAAAAATCATTATATTAATGTCACCGCTACTAAGTGTGTTCTTTGTAGTTTTCCACATAAAAACAATTTCAATTTAGTAGATTTTTTTTTTAACTAAAAACCCACCAGATTTGACCTGACTTTTTGATTGCTTAATCATCATCTCTCAGAACATGTGGAAATAGTGGCATTTTCGTCAACGTCCTTCCAACTTCATATATATATATATATATAAATAAAAAGTGGTTCCTCCCAATTCTAAAGCAATCAAACAGCAAACTAGAGCTAATTCTCTTAGAGGTAAGCATTTAATCTTTGAGAAGATTCAAAACTATATATCTATACACTCACACACACACTGACATGGGTCTTGATCTTTTCTTCTTTTTGCAGGTTCTTGGATTTCATTAGAAACCATGGGAGCAGGCGGTAGAATGAATGATGCTTCAACAATCAAAAGAGACGTCTTTAAACATGTTCCAGTCGAAAAACCTCCATTTGGGAATGCTGATCTAAAAAAAGCCATACCACCGCACTGTTTCAAGCGATCTCTTTCAACCTCTATGTACTATCTTATTCGCGATTTATGCGGCGATTTTCTCATTATACTACGTAGCTACCAATTACATTTACCACCTCCCTCAACCCTTCTCCTACATAGCATGGCCACTTTACTGGCTCCTTCAAGGCAGTATCATGGTGGGATTGTGGAACATCGTCCACGATTGCGGTCATCACTGCTTTAGCGAATACCAATGGCTCGACGACACAATAGGCCTCATCTTCCACTCTCTCGTCCTCACCCCTTACTTCTATTTCAAGTACAGCCACCGTACTCACCATGCTAACACGAGTTCACTCGAAAAGGATGAAAATTGGGTTCCTAAACTCAAGAACGATACATGGTTTGTCGAAGTCCTTGCCAACCCGGTTAGCAACGTGACAATGATGATATTTAGGTTGGTGTTTGGCTACCCCGGGTACTTTATGTTTAATCTTCATGGTAGGATATACAAAGGCTTCCCAAGCCACTTTAACCCGCTAGGTCCTATCTTCAACGACAGCGAGCGCGCTCAAGTTCTGCTCTCCGATGTTGGAGTTGCGGCCGTTCTCTACGGCCTTTACAAAATTGGTGCTAAAACAGGGTTCCAATGGTTGCTTTACATCTATGGGTACCCATTGTTGGTTATGTGTATGTTTTTCATGTTGTTCACAATCCTTCGGTCGCTCACTACGATTCAAGAGAATGGGATTGGTTGAGAGGTGCTTTACAGACGGTTGATAGGGATTATGGGATTTTGAACACTATCTTCCATGATGAACCTAATGCTCATGTGGTTCACCATTTGTTTTCCACTATTCCGCATTATCATATTGTTGAAGCCACACAAGCAGTGAAGCCTGTTTTGGGTGAGTATTACAACTATGATAATACTCCGATTTTGAAGGCAATAGTTAGAGAGACAAAAGAGTGTCTCTTTATTGAAGAGGATCCTGAGAAGAAAGGTGTTTACTGGTTCAGTAAGTAGATGTGAAGAATATATATAGATGTGTACGTTAAATTAAAGACTTGCACTCTGGGTTTTTGTTTATTTTTTGTTCCTTTTGTAATTTTAAATATTGTCTGGTTATAATGTTCTTTCTATTAAGTATGTTTTACTTGGTGGGTTTAATCGTCTAATCACATTGAAATTTTCTTACCTAAAATTTCAATCTGTGCAAACCTTAGTAATCACACTAGCAAAAAGAGATGAATGTAAGAGCACCCTTTGGCAGCGTCGCAAATCCAACAACGAAAACTATACGGTTAACCTAAATAATTATCCAATCCCATTTCATTCCCTTGTTTGAGATACATGTCTTATGCAATAAAAGATTCAATTACAAATAAATAAACAACCACATAAACGGAAGAAAGTTTATAAATGTTGCATGTATAGAGAGAGATGATATGAAGTTCCGGAAAATAAGGATAACTACTAATAAACTCTAACAAATGTTCATGTTCCAAATAGATGCTCTAATAAGCCCGGCCAAGCTAAACATGTTTAACAACTAGAAGCTTGGACCGGTGATGAAATACTGTGTTAGCTGCTAAATATATAGCACCAAAATTATCACACCATAATATTGGCACAAACTACGACCAAACTAAGACCAGGAGAAACTGGAGCAGATAAAGGTGGACACACAAAGGCTAGTGCGTCGTAAAAAATCAAGTAAATATCGTTGCTGAGTTATATGTAGAACATCATGAGAAAATGAGGGCGTATATCCAAGAAATAACTAAATGTGACCAAATAATCGAGGGCAAACTAAACATGTAATCATCTGATCAAATTTCCCACAAAGACAGAGGAACTATAAGTAGGGTTGTAAACGAACTGAACGTTCAGCGAACAGTTCATGAACCGTTCGGCGGGAAGTTCGTTTACGTTCGTTCGTTTAATAAATGAACGAACATGAATAAGAAATTTCGTTCGATTAACTAAATAAACGAACATGAACAGAGGTCTCGTTTGTTCAATTGTGTTCGTGAACGTTCGGTAAGCTGTTCGTGAACGTTCGTTCAATTACGTTCGTTTATGTTTGTTCATTTTCGTTTGCTTAAGATGTTTATTAAGATTTTTGTATATTTCTGTTTTATTTTATCTAAACATTTTATATTCTTTAATTTTTAAATTTTTTTATTACCCTAACAATTAACTAAGTAAAGTAGGAAACCATATTCTCATTTATGCATCATTTCCCTATCCACTATTACTCGATTAGGGATTCTAAGTCCTCAATTCTAAATAATGTAAGCTTCCCTCAATCCTAAATCATGTAAGCATTAGGGTTGACATCAAAAGTCTTAAACAACGCTTCGTTCGGTAATGTTCGTGAACAAACTCATTTCCTTAATGAACAAACACGAACATGAAATTTCGTTCGGTTAGTATTCATGAACCGTTCGTGAACAAGTTCAATGCTTAACGAACGAACATGAACAAGGCTTCGTTCGGTTCGGTTCGGTTCGTTTACAGCCCTAACTATAAGTAGTAATGATTAGTGATGTCATCAACATAAATAAGTACATCACATGTAACTAAATCTTAACTATGAATAAACAGAGATGTACCAGGTATGCACCGTGTGAAGCCAACGTTAAAAGACCAATAGATAACTTAGAGAACCAAGTTTTAAATGCTTGCTGAAGACCATAAAGGGCCTTCTGCAGTAAACAAATATGACATAATCAAGTTGGATTAACAAATCCAGTAGGTTGTACCATATACACAGTCTCAATAAGTCTCCATGAAGAAAGATGTTGAAGTTAACTTGTCTAATGTCCTAGGCATGAGAAAATGCAATTTATAAACTGAAAACACGACTAGGTGTCTAAGTATAATCAATATCCTATGTTTGATGAAAAGCCTTTAGCAACAAGTCATGCTTTATGTCTAGCTACTAACTAAGCCATCAGGGTGTTACTTTATGTACAGTGGATCGCAAGAAGCTAACCACCGAACCAACACACCCAAACTTGAACATATTTTGTATTTTATCATAGATTTTGACCAAATATAATTTTCTATAATTTATAGTATTAGTTCCTTTAAATTGGAATGTATTATTTTATTTACTAAATATTGTCATCATTTATTTATTTATTTATATTAAAAATAGTTAACACCGATGGATAAGTTGTTGATCTGTGGGTATGAAAGTCGTCGCTGATCCATCGGTGATTCTGCCACCGATGACACTACAAGAGTAACACATTATAGGGATGAAAAATCCTCAAACTATACCGACGACGGGATATGGTGTTTTGACTTATACCGACGACATGTCGTTAGTATTACTTCGTACCAATTCTAAATTAAAATCTATACCGACGATATGTCGTCGGTATTAGTTGGTAATTAACATCCAATGGTGAACGATTCATTGTTAACCCCTCATTGATATGGCCACAGCAATCTGGTGGTCTTTCCTTCGGTGATTCGATAGCGAATGAGATGTCAGTGACTCTTCTGTGATATCTTTACCCACACCTAGTTTTCTTAAATACCTTCACCCACGGATTCGGACAATTTCCATCTTCTCATAAGGACTACTCATGGATATGTAGGTAGGCGAAATTCATCATATTGTAGTGATATTAAAATTTGTTCAAACTCTTGGGCTACATGTATTTTGATGCAAAAGCTTAATTCCATAAAAAAAATATAATGTCTGTTTCAAGATATTAGAATTCTAAGTGCTACTATGCGGTTTTGATACAAAAGCTTGATTTCCTTAAAGCTTGAGGCAAAAGCTTGATCCCTGTATACTTGACGATCTCGAGATTAATTGATAGAAAACCTATGCGTTTTTAGACGAATATTGAAGTTTTGGATATTAATAGACATTAATGAAAATAAGGTTTTGTGTTTTTCACTCTAGTAAAGTTTTATTTTATTTTTTCATATATATCTCAATATGATTTGAGAACCTCTATGAACAGTAGCAAAAATGTGGCCACATGATACATACAAAAACGTTACAAGTCACCGTAAAGACTCGACGGTCTACCATTTTGGACTGTGATTGAGATTTGGATAATAGTTTCAGTGAAGCATGCCTGATAACGACTTTTAATTGTTGAATACAACTACCAATATTTTGTCTTTTTAAAGTGTGTGATGAAATATAATTCAAGCTCATGCAGATATGCACGTGGATGGCTAAGTCAAAGTTTACGTTTGTTTTAGTTTTAAATAAAGTACTTAGTCTTTGGTTGTTATGCTAAGCCCGATTCTTAGGGTTATAGCCGTTTTGTTTTTTCATCTATTTAAGAGATTGATTATCTCTATGAATGTATGCAGTTCAAGATATTCAATAAAAGTCTTTGAACCGATTGCTTATTATCAATTGTTATCTTATATTCAAATCCATCAGATTGGTATCAAGAGCCACTCTGAATTGATCCCGTAATTTTTTGCTAACCCTAGCCATTCTTCAGCCTCCGATCCATGGCTGAACAAACAAGCATTCTCCCCACTGCTTCAACTCCTATTCCTGTGTTCAAAGGGGAAGGATATGAGTACTGGAGCGTTCGCATGAAGACCATACTTCGTTCACGAGACTTATGGGATCTTGTTACTGATGGCTTTGATGAAACAGAAAAAGATCCAGGGAAATTGAAGAACCTGCAGAAAAGGGATGCTCATGCAATGGCTATCCTCCAACAAGCCGTTCATGACCAACTCTTTTCACGCGTTGCCGCTGCGACCACGGCCAAGGAAACGTGGGAAATACTACAAATGTAATATCAAGGTGATTCTCAGGTAAAGGCTATCAAACTTCAAGGACTCAGAAGGGAGTTTGAGAACCTTGCCATGCTTGAATCCGAGGTAATTGGTGATTATTTTGGGCGAGTTATGGCCTTTGCTAGTCAAAAAAGGGCCTATGGTGAAACAATATCTGATCAATCTATGTAGAAAAGGTCCTGCGTAGTCTAACTCCTAAGTTTGATTATGTAGTACCCTCTATAGAGGTTGGTCAGGATCTATCTCAACTTACCCCAGTTAAGCTGATGGGATGCCTACAATCCCAAGAAGAAAGGATTAACAACAGGTCTAGCCTCGAGAAAAAAAGCTCAAATGATGAACAAGCACTACAGGTCATGCAAGATAGTGGCCCGCCTTTCAAGAACTCCTCTTCCTTTAGAGGCAGAGGCAGATTATCCTTCAGGGGAAGAGGAAGGGGTAGAAGTCAAGAAAGAGGAAAGATACCACAATGCACCAATTGTAATAAGCTTGGCCACATAAAGAAGGACTGTTGGTACCTTGATGAACCACCTAATGCCAATATAGCTGCTGATTCTGACGACAACAGGAAGAAGGAGATCAACACCTATTCATGGCTTGTATTGATGATGACATGCTTCTAATGGCAGACAGTAGAGGTAAGGACACAACATCATATCTGTGGTTCCTTGATTCAGGTGCTTCTAACCACATGACAGGGTCTAAAGACATCTTCACTTCATTGAATGAAGACTTCAAGCTAACTGTTAGGCTTGGTGATAAGAAAGCCTTGGCTGTTGAAGGACAGGGAACTGTGAAAATTAATACTCCCAGCGGAGCTACACGATTACTTGATGATGTGTACTATGCTCCCCACATGGGATACAACCTGCTAAGTGTTGGACAGTTAATGAGGAAGGGATACTCCCTCCTATTTGATGATGGAAAATGTACTATAAAAAGCAAAACCTCTGGACAAGTACTTATGCATGTTCCAGTTCAAAACAATAACATGTTCTTGTTGAATGCTGCTGCATCCATGCAAGAAGCTGCCACTCACTCCAGCAATACTCAGCATCCCATTAATGAAGTATCAGCTCTCTGGCACCAAAGGTATGGCCATTATCACTTTAAAAGTTTAAAGCTCTTGCATGATAAAAGTATGGTCATAGGCCTACCTAACATAAACCAAGCAGATAGATGAGAAGGGTGTGTAGTATGTAAACAGGCTAAAGAATCATTCCCCTTCAAGTCCTGGAGGGCTACCAAGCCTTTGGAATTGGTGCATACAGATATCTGTGGTGCTATGCAGGCCACAAGCCTAGGAGGAAGTAAGTACTACTTGTTATTTGTTGATGACTTCACAAGAATGTGTTGGGTGTATTTTATAACTGAAAAATCAGAAGCCTTTACTAAATTTAAAAGTTTTAAACTAATGGTTGAGAAAGAAAGTGAACAGTCTATCAAGGTCCTAAGATCAGACAGGGGAGGTGAGTTCACTTCTAATGCCTTCAATGCCTTTTGTGAGTCACATGGCATCAAAAGAGAGCTCACAGTCCCCTACACACCTGAACATAATGGTGTAGTGGAAAGAAAGAACAAGACCATCATGGGCATGACTAGAAGTATGCTGAAACAAATGGGACTGCCAAACCAGTTCTGGGCAGAGGCAGTTGCTACATCTGTGTACCTGATCAACTTGGCTACTACTAAAGCTGTCAGAAACAAGACCCCTCTTGAAGCTTGGAGTAACAGGAAGCCAACTGTTAATCATCTAAGGGTGTTTGGCTGTGTGGCTTATGGTCTTGTTCCTCCACAGTTTAGAAAGAAACTTGATGCCAAGTCTGAGAAATGCATTTTTATTGGATACTCTACTCAAAGTAAGGGGTACAGGTTGTACAATCCTGATTCTAACAAGTTTATTACACATAGAGATGTCACTTTCATGGAAAAAGAAAAGTGGACTTGGTGCAGTTCCTCAAGCAATACCACCCAAACCTACTACACTGACCCATTTCCTACTATCTCTAATCAAACCTCAACTCCTGAAGTAACACATGCCCAAAGTCCAATCCAATCTGCTTCCTCAAGTTCTCCTCAAACTCCTGAACCTCAATCACCTACTCAAACACAAACACCTAACCCATCATCATCCTCTCAAAGTAATACTACCTCTTCAACATACCAAAGCCACCCTACCATTCCTTACACCCCTTCTCCTAGACAGCACAGGCAACACAATCTGCAAGATCTTAATGATGTCTATGGAAAAGCTAAAGAAGTTACTGTTGATGAAAAATTCTATGCCTGTCAATTTGCACTTAATATGACTGATCCATCTACATATGAAGAGGCTAGTCTTAAGGAAGAATGGCAAGAGGCAATGAAAGAAGAGATGATGGCTATAGAGAGAAACAGGACTTGGGATCTGGTCAAACCCCCCAGTGAAAAGGAAGGTGGTTGGGCTGAAATGGTTATACAAGACTAAAGTTGGACCTGATGGTAAGGTCTTGAGGTATAAAGCCAGACTCGTAGCAAAAGGGTACACTCAACAACATGGTATAGATTATCAGGAAACTTTTGCTCCTGTGGCCAGGTTTGAAACTATCAGAATTGTTCTATGTGTTGCAGCTCAAAGGGGCTGGAATGTGCACCAGTTGGATGTCAAATCTGCCTTCCTCAATGGAGAACTGAATGAGGAAATTTATGTTGAACAGCCTCATGGCTTTGAAGCCAAAGACAAGCTAGATCATGTTTACAAGCTCAAGAAAGCATTGTATGGACTCAAGCAGGCTCCTAGAGCTTGGTATGCAAAGATAGATGGCTATTTTCTCAGCAATGGTTATAAAAGGAGTAAAAATGAGCCCACATTATATGTGAAAAATGATGCAGCAATGGGCATTATATATGTGTGTTTATATGTTGATGACATAATCTGTACCAGCTCTTCCCTCACTCTTATTGCAGACTTCAAAGATGGAATGAAGAAAGTGTTTGAAATGATAGACTTGGGTCTTCTGAAGTACTTTCTTGGCTTAGAAGTAAAGCAAACAAGGAATGGGCTATTCTTAAGTCAAGAGAAGTATGCTAAGAGTCTGCTGACTAAGTTCGGGCTCTCAAAATGTACTCCAGAGATCACTCCAATGAATACAAGTGAAAAGCTTATTGTAGAAGATCAAGCTGACAAGTGCAATGAAGTGACCTATAGAAGCCTTGTGGGATGCTTGATCTATCTTACACACACAAGACCTGATCTAGCATATGCAGTTGGTATGATTTCAAGGTTTATGCAGGCTCCTTCAAAGATACACTATGGTGCAGCTAGAAGAATTCTCAAGTATGTTGCTGGCACCTCAGGATTTGGATTATGGTATGCAAATGGAAGTGAAGTCCGTCTTACCGGATTTACTGATAGTGATTGGGCAAGTTGTGGTGATGATAGAAAAAGCATATCAGCAAGTGTGTTCAGTCTTGGTAGTAGTGCTGTAACTTGGAGCTCAAAGAAGCAATCAACAGTTGCTTTATCAAGTACAGAAGCGGAGTACATTGCTGCAACTGCTACCACTTGTCAAGCTTTATGGCTAAGAAAGATTATGGGTGATCTTGGTATAAAACAAGATAAAGCTACAGTCTTGTATTGTGATAACAAGTCCACTATCAACTTGAGTAAGAACCCTGTTATGCATAGTAAGTCTAAGTATATAGAGCTCAAACATCACTTTGTGCGGGAGATGGTAAATCAAGAGTATGTTAAGCTAGAATACTGCAATACTAATGATCAATTAGCTGATGTGCTCAAAGGCTGTGTCTCAAGAAAAGTTTGTGTATTTCCGACATTGGCCAGGTGTCATGGAGCTTGAATCAAGGGAGGGTGATGAAATATAATTCAAGCTCATGCAGATATGCACGTGGATGGCTAAGTCAAAGTTTACGTTTGTTTTAGTTTTAAATAAAGTACTTAGTCTTTGGTTGTTATGCTAAGCCCGATTCTTAGGGTTATAGCCGTTTTGTTTTTTCATCTATTTAAGAGATTGATTATCTCTATGAATGTATGCAGTTCAAGATATTCAATAAAAGTCTTTGAACCGATTGCTTATTATCAATTGTTATCTTATATTCAAATCCATCAGTGTGATCAGTAAATTCAGTTCTTAGTTATTATATACATGTATATATCCAAAACATTGGTGGCCTGTAAATTATTGTGTAAATATAACTTTCTCAATGATATTAATGCGAACTAGAAAGAAAAAATAATGCGAATTAGAAAGTATTAATGCCCAACTAACATGGTTTTGTCGTTGCATGGGTAAACACTACAGAGCCTGTATTTTTAAATATTTGTATTCCAAATGATTAGTAGTTAACCAGATGCAGCAAACCATATACGACTATAAATAATTTCAACGATAATTAACTGACGTTCATATATCGTGTGCCATAACATGCGCACATAGATTAATCTTTTATTCATCGTAACGTGAATTTCACACGTCATAATTTGTGAACTGAGCTTCCAAACTCCAACTATAAAAGGATTTGCATTTAGCAATCTGAAGGCAGTCCAGCAACAAATTAGCTAATTACTTCTCTTAGAGGTATCTATTTGGCTACTTGTGCTTCAAACTATTAGTTTATACACTTAGATGCCTGATTAACTAATCTTTCTTTTGCAGGTTCTTTGCTTTGGAATCGCTAAAAATGGGAGCGGGTGGCCGGATGAATGAAGCTACCGATGACAAAAATGTTCTCAAACGTGTTCCCACAGCAAAAACTCCATTCGAGATAAGTGATCTCAAGAAAGCAATACCACCACACTGTTTTAAGCGATCTCTTGCAACCTCCTCTTACTACCTTTTCCGCGACATCGCGATATGCTATACTTTCTACTATCTCGCCTCAAATTACATTCCTCTTCTACCTAAACCCCTCAATTACATAGCATGGCCGATTTATTGGTTTTGCCAAGGTACTAGTTTTATGGGCATATGGAGCATTGGTCATGATCTGGGACATCATGCGTTCAGTGAATACCAGTGGCTTGATGACGCAATTGGTTTTGTCGTACACTCCTCGTTCCTCACTCCATACTTTTCGTTTAAATACAGTCACCGTAGCCACCATGCTCACACCAATTCAATGGAGTACGATGAGGTTTGGATCCCCAAAAGGAAGGCCGATACCATGTATTCTGAAGTTCTCAACAACCCACTCGGAAACTTGTTCATGACTGTGGTTAGGTTGCTTCTCAGCTTCCCCATGTACTTTACCTTCAATATTCACGGCAGGCCGTACAATGGGTTCGCAAGTCACTTTTATCCACATAGTCCTATCTTCAACGACAGCGAGCGCAAACAGATTTGGCTCTCGGATGCTGGAATGCTTGTTGCCTTCTATGCTCTTTACAAGATTGCGGCCGCCACAAGTGCTACATGGTTGTTTTGCATCTATGGAGCTCCTTTGTTGGTTATGAATGCTCATTTCATCTTTTTCACCTTTCTTCACCATAGCCATCCTTCACTAGCTCACTACGACTCAAGAGAATGGGATTGGATTAGAGGTGCATTATCGACTGTCGATAGAGACTACGGAATCTTTAACACTATTTTTCATGATGTAACGTGTGCTCATGTGGTGCACCATTTGATCTCAACGATTCCACATTATCATACCGTTGAGGCCACTAAGGCTATCAAGCCCATCTTAGGTGATTACTACAAATATGATGATACACCAATCTTAAAGGCTTTCTGGAGAGAAACAAAGGAATGCATTTTTGTGGAACCTGATGAAGGAGCAGAGAACAGTGGTATCTACTGGTTCCGTAGGTAAATAATTAAATGGAAATAGCTACGTTGACGGCGTATTCTATATAAGGATATGCACTTGTGGTGGGTTTGTTTTGTTTTTGTTGCACCTGTTTTATAATAAAGACAAATTAATGGTATAAGGATTTGCGCTTGTTAATTTTATTTTCCTTGAGCGTTTTCCTTTATTTCATTCGTAGGCGTCTCTCTTCTTGGTTTTATAAGATATTGTTGATCAAAAAATTATTTCTTAATTTTTGGCAAAAAGGAATTTCAAAATAGATAAATGACTGGGACTAATATTCATCAATCTAAAATTCAACCTAATCCAACTAAAGTTTGACAAATGATTTGAAAACGTTTGCAATAGCAAACAAACTTTAGCTGATTGAAAAACAAATATGAGAAAAGAGTGGTCATTTTTGGATTCATATTCAACAAGATTAACTTGTAAACTAGTTCCATCAAAGTTAGGAAATCACATTGACAAGACTTTACTAAGTTACAGATCTTACAAAAAAATTACAATTCCAAATCTTAAAAATCAATTACATTACATCTCTAGATTTTACGGATAAATTACATTAAACTTAAAGATCAAACACATCATTACATTGGCATGTCAAGACGTGTGTAAGCGTGCACCAAAACATACAAAATACATTAATCTTTGCTTTCCAAAGTGGCTTACCGTGCAATAATGGCAAGACCACCAAAAATAACAAGGATTTCTAGATCACCGGGTTTTGTTTAAAAAGCAGGGGTACCATGACAAAAGATATGATTACAAGACAACCTCTTTCGTATTTCAATTGCGAGATTACCGATTCCAACATCGTAGTTACAATATTATAAACAAAAAAGTGTATAAAAGACGAGGTTTGCGCGGGGAACAGAGGACAAAAATAGGAATAGAACATAAAAGACCGAAACCATTTGGATGTTCGGTCAACATTTGTGGTAGAGCTCTATAGTATTTATAAGGGTATCTACCGATGGATTACTTACGACATCGAATGCCGGTGCACGGTCAACACACTCAAGCTCTGAAAAGTTTGAGCGGACTCATCTTTCAAAACATAATCCCCTATTTCCGGTATACTGACGGAATGAGAAGATTCCCCACCTTTTTTCCGTCTATAAGCACTCGGTACTTGTCATTAAAACGACATCACACATGATTGTCAGTAATGTGTTGGTAAACCATTGGTATTTATATTATGTTTTTATTAATGTTGTGGTAACCCGTCGGTAATCATTTGTTTGTTGGTGATTCTCATATAGTTGTGTGATATTATGTTTAGATTCTTTAGGACTATTAATAGACTCATAAACCGCCATTGTTTAAGAATCTGAATAAATTGTATGATCGAGATATCTTTTAAAACCATGAAGAGATAATACAATACAACGAAATGAAGGAAAACACATAAGGAAACTGAAATTAATGTTACCCTAGTACCATTTGTCTTTATTAAAAAAGGGGCAAAAACAAAACAAACGCACCCAGGAGTGCAAATATTTTCATTTTAATATTTACCTACGAAACCAGTATATACCACTCTTCTCTGCACCTTCATCCGGTTCCACAAAAATGCATTCCTTTGTTTCTCTCCAGAAAGCCTTTAGGATTGGTGTATCATCATATTTGTAGTAGTCACCTAAGATGGGCTTGATAGCCTTGGTGGCCTCAACGGTATGATAATGTGGAATCGTTGAGATCAAATGGTGCACCACATGAGCACACGTTACATCATGAAAAATAGTGTTAAAGATTCCGTAGTCTCTATCAACAGTCGATAAAGCACCTCTAATCCAATCCCATTCCCTTGAGTCGTAGTGAGCTAGTGAAGGATGACTATGATGCAGAAAGGTGAAAAAGATGAAATGAGCGTTCATAACCAACAAAGGAGCTCCATAGATGCAAAACAACCATGTAGCACTTGTGGCGGCTGCAATCTTGTAAAGAGCATAGAAAGCTACAAGCATTCCAGCATCCGAGAGCCAAATCTGTTTGCGCTCGCTATTGTTGAAGATAGGACTTTGTGGATAAAAGTGGCTTGCGAACCCATTGTATGGCCTGCCATGAATATTGAAGGTAAAGTACATGGGGAAGCTGAGAAGCAACCTAACCACAGTCATAAACAAGTTTCCAAGTGGGTTGTTGAGAACTTCAGAATACATGGTATCGGCCTTCCTTTTGGGGATCCAAACCTCGTCATACTCCATTGAATTGGTGTGAGCATGGTGGCTACGATGACTGTATTTAAACGAAAAGTATGGAGTGAGGAAGGAGGAGTGTAGGACGAAACCAAGTGCATCATCAAGCCATTGGTATTCACTGAATGCATTATGTCCTAGATCGTGACCAATGCTCCATATACCCATAAAACTACTACCTTGGCAAAACCAATAAATCGGCCATGCTAAGTAACGGAGGGGTGTAGGTAGAAGAGGGATATAATTTAAGGCGAGATAGTAGAAAGTATAGCATATTGCGATGTCACGAAAAAGGTAGTAGGACGACGTTGCTAGAGATCTCTTAAAACAATGTGGTGGTATTGCTTTCTTAAGATCACTTATCTCGAATGGAGTTTTTTCTGTCGGAACTCGTTTCAAAACATCTTTGTCAGTGTTAACTTCATTCATCCGTCCTCCGGCTCCCATTTTATCGTCTCCGAAGCAAAGAACCTGCAAAAGAAGGATTAAATTAGGCATCAACCGAGAATATACAGAAGGATGTATGTATAAATTAATAGTTTTGTGTTCAGGTATCCGAAAAGATACCTCTAAGAGAAGTAACTAGCTAGCTTTGTTGCTGGACTGCCTTCAGATTGCTAGGTGCTAACCATTTTATAGTTGAAGGTTGGTAGCTTAGTGCCAATAATTAAGTTGACTAAAAGATTAATCTACGTGTGCATGTACATAGAACACGACATATGAGCGGTGGTTAAAGTAGAGAGTCGCATACGGTGTGCTGCATGTGGTTAACTACCAATCTTTTGGAATTCCAAAAAGAAAAAAAGGATACAAGCTATGCACCGTTGACCCATGCAACGACAAAACGTCGTTAGTTGTGAGAATTAAAACTTTCTTTATAAAATATTTTATGCGGAGCTCTCTCACTCAAAACATGGAAAAATAACTTGTTTCATGGATAACATGCGTCTAAAGACTTTTACCAAGTAATCATATATCTAAAGAAATTGAACTACAATTTTTTACACTACACTAAATTTATAGTATTTTTAGTTTATAAACTAAAATAAATCTTTTAATTATGGTTAAATATATTTAAACAAATGAAACTTCAACGAAAAAAATACATTACCAAATGTGATTTTGAGAAAAATAGTTTACTTATTTATGTAATTTTCAGTAAATGTTTGTAAAATAATGGATATTTTGTATTTTTTAAATAATACTAAATTATTTTACCTAAAACAATCAATACTTTATAAGCAGCGCGTAGCTAGTGTGACGATATAAAACTAAAACCAAAAGAAATAATTACGTACTTTAAAATATGGCCTTACTATTTGGCCTATTCTTTTATTATAGTGACGCTCATAATATATGTTTCCTTATGATGCTTGGTATTATATTTTAATCTAATCTTATAACTAAACTATTTTGTTTAATATAATATTTCACCAAATTAGCTAACAAAAATATGGACGCAATGCCGGTCACAAACATAAGTACTTTTTACATTCCAAAAGGATTGATAATCATAATCAAGAGTCCAAGTCAATATCGGGGGCTAATGGCCAAAACACTTATTGACTAAAGAATAATAGGTGCTATATGGTTACGTACGTCTTGGTTATTACTTAGAGACCACTGAACAGACCAGAATATCTACAGGTAAAACAATGATATCTCATTTTCACGCAAAGCGTTAGTATTAAACAAAGAATATGTAGTCTTGCGAATAAAATTAATATTTTTGAGTGTCTTTTATAAAATAGTCAGAGTTGGGAGACATCATCAAACTTTGAAATTCAAAATTATAAAATATACGATTTAAACATTTTTAGTTTTTTTACAATTAAAACGGAATGAAGTAAAATCACAAAATAACTTCAAAGTAGAAATCATCAAGAATTGATTCATACGCCTCTTCTAAGTTATTTTAAGGTAAAAAAAATACAATATAGAGACGTAGTCTAGTCACGCCTCCACAAATAGTGCTATATATGCCATCGATTCCTCGATGCCTCACTTGTTGAATCACGTACATTAAGCTTTCTCGGGTATCAATCAACACGATATGTTAAGTCATGTTAGCCATAAGAATTATAGCGATTATAAAAGTGGATACAACGAAATAAGTATATGAGAAGCGCTATAATACATCACAAAGATGAGTCTTATATAATAGTATAAACCATAATATGTGCCTTATCATAGCTGCAATAAAGGTTTGCACATATAATAATATCTACTTAACTTATATCATAATTAAATTGAAAATCAAAGTTTTTTGTTGGTTATTTAAAAGTCTTAGCAGTTACATAGATATGCAATAAGATGGAATTTCATTTCAGAATAAGGAAATTCTACGAAACATATGAAACAAACATAATTCGTTTAATTTTTTTGATCAATGGTAAATTTTTAAAAAAATTTATACTTCTTACATACAAATATATATGTTTATGCACATAAAAAACTACTAAACTAGTATTTTCATATATTTTAATATATTTAAAAGTTTTCTACACATGTGTAGTTTACGTGTAGATAAAAAAAAGTATACACATTTGTAAGTATGTAATTGTGATTTTGATAAAAATAAAATTAAAAAAATAATAGTTAAAAAACCAAACCAAAATAAAACTTTTAATAATTAAAATCCAAATTTTCAGGCGGTGAAAGGCATAAGCACCAAGAACCATTTTCAAACTCGTCAAACATTTGGTTTTTTAAATTATTTTTTTAAGAAATAGTACTTATAAACTACGATTTGAGTTATTTTTTTACTTTTAATCATATTATTGCTACATATCACCCTTTTATGTTCTTTTTCGACATTTGCACCGGGATCATACGAGTATATTTTAAGGATATTGAAAAATTAAGTATAAAATAGGGTATTTGAGTTTTCATAAGTAAACTTTTGGAGTTAATTTCCTTGTTTTTAATCTCTTATATTCTAAATAAAAATCAATTTCAAATTTTGTATGTTTTACTTATTTAATTACTTCAAATAGTATTTTTTTTATTTCTGAAAACGTGTATTTATTTTTTTAATTTAACATTTAATATACATTACAAACTTTTATTTAATTCGTTACAAAAATACTAACTAAAAGATAAAGGATAGATATAAACAAGAAGAAGAGATAAAATTATATATTGAAGAAATCAGCAATAACAAAAACCATTTTCATTATATTGATATACTAAAAAGCATGTTTGGGGGTGGACAGTGGACACAAGGAAATAAACAAAAGCGTAATTAATGGAAGCCTCACACAACTAAGGTGAATTCATCGAAATTTCCAACCGAGATGTTCCTTACATCTCATCTATTTGCGGAACCAGTAAACACCACTATCTTCAGCACCTTCATCTGGTTCTACATAAATGCAGTTCTTTGTTTCTCTCCAGAATGCCTCCAGTATCGGTGTATCATCGTACTTATAGTAGTCACCGAGAATGGGCTTAACGGCCTTGGTTGCCTCTACAGTATGATAATGGGGGATACTTGATATCAGATGGTGCACAACATGAGAACATGTTACATCATGAAAAACATGGTTAAAGATTCCGTAATCCCTATCAACCGTTGATAAAGCACCTCTTATCCAATCCCATTCTCTTTTGTCAAAGTGAGCTAGTGAAGGATGGCTATGGTGAAGAAAGGTGAAAAAGATGAAATGAGCATTCATAACCAACAAAGGAGCCCCATAGATGCAAAACAACCATGTAGCACTTGTGGCGGCCGCAATCTTGTAAAGGGCATAGAAAGCTACAAGCATTCCAGCATCAGAGAGCCAAATCTGTTTGCGCTCACTGTCGTTGAAGATTGGACTTTGTGGATAAAAGTGACTTGCGAACCCATCGTATGGCCTGCCGTGAATATTGAAGGTGAAGTACATGGGGAAGCTGAGAAGTAACCTAACGAAAGTCATGAACAAGTTTCCGAGTGGGTTGTTGAGAACTTCAGAATAGAAGGTATCCGCCTTCCTTTTGGGGATCCAAACCTCATCGTACTCCATTGAATTGGTGTGAGCATGGTGGCTACGGTGACTGTATTTAAACGAAAAGTATGGAGTGAGGAACGTGGAGTGTACAACAAAACCAATTGCATCATCAAGCCACTCGTATTCGCTGAATGCATGATGTCCCAGATCATGACCAATACTCCATATACCCATAAAACTACTACCTTGGCAGAACCAGTAAATCGGCCATGCTATGTAATTGAGGGGTTTAGGAAGAAGTGGAATGAAATTTGCTGCAATTTGATAAAAGGTAAAGCATATGGCTATGTCACCAAACAAGTAGTATAGAGAACGTGAAAGATCGCGTTTATAACAGTGTAGTGGTATTGCTTTCTTGAGATCACTAATCTCGAATGGAGTTTTCTTGACGGGAACCCGGTCAAGGGCGTTCTTGCCACCGCTACTAACGTTCATATTACCACCTGCCCCCATCTTAGTAGTTTCAAACAAAAGAACCTGCAAAAGAAGGATTAAATGATCAGCTTTAATTTCTGTTGGATTGTATGTATAAAAAAGCTTGAATCATAAATACTCGAATGGATTACCTCTAAAGAAGGAATGAGCTTTGCTGTTGGATTGTATTCAATTAAGTGAAAGTGTGGTACCTTTTATAATCGATGATGGCATACACTGAAATGATTTAATGGTCAACTTAGGTGGGCTTAATTTTCTTTTGACCTTTTTAACACAAAACGTGAGAAATTGATAGACTATAGAAGTACTATTGCATTGTGATTCACCGCACGTGACCCTATCATCTTAAGCAAATATAATATTTGGCGTTAACTGCCAATCGCTTGGACCGATTCGTAGATACATGACTTCCATTGACTGACGGCTTTGTTACGATTTACGACAAAATATGTGTTGTTAGATATATGTTTTCTTGTATATTTATTGATAAATTGATATCGTAACTTTATACGGACAAAATTTTAAAACATTATCGATCATACATATATATTATTATATTTATTAAATCTCAACAGTTGTGTACTAGACTGTGTAACAGCATGTTGCTTTTTAGTAACTCCAACTGATGAGGTTAGGTTTAAGAAACACAATATCCGGTGTAGAGTGTCTATCATCAGAACAATCAACCTAGTCGGCATCAAGCAAAGGCATAAATGGAAAAATTAGAAGATCAACGAACAGTCAATACGTGTGTAATAGTCCCCTAGAGATATCAGAGAATACGCTTAACAACAATCCAATGGCGATCACTAGGTTTCTACAGAAATTGTGAGATCTTGCTTATAGTGTAAGTAATCTCGAGAAGTATCAATACTAGGTATTGGAGGTCACCAAAAAAAGTGTTGCGGCATAATAAGGAATCATCGAGAGGAACTACATAGTGCCGTGAGAAGTGACGGCCACAAACCATGAGAACTGAGAACGATTTGCATCGACTAAGGCCAATACATTCTAAAGGTCAAGAAGATATCGTTGTTGCGAGATGTGAAGAGTGCCATCTCTAAAGGTGACGTAAATCCCAAAAAACAACTCAAAACACCTAGGTCCTTCGGTGAAAAATGCGAGTGTTGATGACCGATGAGGTCGGTCACCAAGTGAGATAAGCTCTGGGTTATACTTGACGTAATTTGTAATTTGCTCAAAAATCTAAGAGTTATAAAATTATAACACGTGACACAACCCGTTTTTATTTATTAAGTTCAAATATCTAAGAACTTAAATCTACATTATAGCAGTATCTCCATCTTTATAATTAAACTAAATATTATTTTTTTAATATTTATCTTTAAATTTGGTTTAATCTCCCATATCTCATCATCTATCTATCTCTAACTCACTCATAAGCACTTATTTTATTATTATTATTCTTTATTCTACACACTCATAAAAAAAATACAAGGATTAATAAAAATAAATCTTTATATTTAAAGAAATTTTATTTTTAAACTCTAAGATGTTGATAAAGATATAAAATAAATATCTAAATAATAAAAATAAGATAAAATAGACACTCTATTATAAAAGCCACAAAATTATTGGATGCTTATACTTGTTGTATGCGGATAGAAGTTGTAATAGTTAGCCACCAAAATGGACGACAATGCACTCATTTCGAGAGCCATGTGCAAGGGAAATTAACAAACAAGTCATAAGGTGGACTTATCTGCATCCTTTTCATGGTTTTATTCCGTTCTTTTGTTCCTAAAATCACTTTATATAACTTTTTCATCTCAAGTTATGGATAGTTATAAATAAAAATTTAAATACGTTAAAGGTATACATAAGGAGTAAAATTATAATTTAAAAAAAACCGTACATCTTCTTATCATGTACTTTACATCATAAGATTATTCCCTAAATGTTAATATTATATATAATTTAGTGTGTGTATAACTTTTTAAATAAAATTATGTTTTCACACGTTCATGCATACATGATACATAGTCATATAGATGGATACTCTTATATGAAAAACTACGATTGAAACACAATATTTTGTAATATAGATCATGATGAATGTGTTTTAGTTATATAAACAAGCTCATTATGTTGATTTGCAAATGAAAATCTATATTTACGTCAAAAAGTTGTCTAAATTACACTTTTGGACAGAATAAGTATTATACCATAGTCACAACGGTTACAAAGATATGAATAGAAACATATCCGTTTGTCAAACTGATAGTTATAACTTGCTTTAATTGAGAATCAATTTTAAATAGAAATTTGTCATTACTATCATAAACACTTGTAAAATGGCTTATCTAACTATCTAACTCTCATTATGACCGTAAAACATTACATACATATATGTATCATAAGTTGATTATGTAACCACTTAAAATTTATATATATACAAGAAATCCAGATAATTCAAAAATCCGGTTTTAGTTAAAACCATTTTATTTTAAGGGCATTTTGGTCTTTTCAGTTAAACTTAACAGAATATTGGATGAATGTTAGTTGATTAGCTGAAAATGAGACAAATGATGAAACTATTGGATGTAAATCGGGTTTTTTTAATTATTGGACTAAAAACAAGAATTGACCCAAACCACATGGAGTAAAACCGGAGTTTACTCTGAAAAGTAACGTCATCACAAGGAGTGTCATTTTAGCACATTTTATAAAGAAAGAAACTTCTTTCATATTATGACATTATTCTAATGGTAAAACTAGGACCAACAATTGGTATGAGAGTCTCGTATATCTAATACGTTATATCCCTAATTCTCATATATTTAGTTGTATATTATAGAATCGATTGAAGAAATTTAGGAAAACACTTCATAGAACCACCTCGTGTGATCCTGTATACGATGCCAAATGATCCAAGTTAATTAAGTTTAACCACAACATCTAGGCTCTTGCAATACTGTATTGAATGTTGTCTAAATTACTAGTATTAAGTAGCACCAATATTAAATTAATTTCCCTATATAGAAGATACAAAGGAACCGTCTGATCATTGTTTTACTTGATGAATTTTGAAACAGGAAGGAAGATTGACTAACTATTTTCAAAAAGGAGAAAATAAAAAGAATTTTGAAACAGGAAGGAAGATACACTTTTGTAAGAAAAATATCTCAGATATTGTTTTCAGCAAGTTTCTATAAACAAGTTGTCATATACATCCAAAACCTTGGTAGTTCACTAAATACCATCAATGGGCATTGTAAATAATGTAACCCAGCACAAGCAAATAGACCTATGTTAGTTGAACCTGACCAAAAAAATATAATAAAAACAACTGGAAATCCCAAATCCCTAGTATAAAATGAGCGGAGCGGAGCCTATTTTGAAAACAAACCAGTAGCAAACTCAAAGCCTCTCGTTGAGGTATCATTTTCCTCCTTTAGATCCAAACTGTCTTATGCTTAAGATGATATTATTTATACAAACTCATGATTTCTTCTTTTCTTTTGCAGGTTCTTTTGTTTAAAACTACTAAGATGGGGGCAGGCGGTAATATGAATGTTAGTAGCGGTGGCAAGAACGTCCTTGACCGGGTTCCCGTCAAGAAAACTCCATTCGAGATTAGTGATCTCAAGAAAGCAATACCACTACACTGTTATAAACGCGATCTTTCACGTTCTCTATACTACTTGTTTGGTGACATAGCCATATGCTTTACCTTTTACCAAATTGCAGCAAATTTCATTCTACTTCTTCCTAAACCCCTCAATTACATAGCATGGCCGATTTACTGGTTCTGCCAAGGTAGTAGTTTTATGGGTATATGGAGCATTGGTCATGATCTGGGACATCATGCATTCAGCGAATACGAGTGGCTTGATGATGCAATTGGTTTTGTCGTACACTCCACGTTCCTCACTCCATACTTTTCGTTTAAATACAGTCACCGTAGCCACCATGCTCACACCAATTCAATGGAGTACGATGAGGTTTGGATCCCCAAAAGGAAGGCGGATACCTTCTATTCTGAAGTTCTCAACAACCCACTCGGAAACTTGTTCATGACTTTCGTTAGGTTACTTCTCAGCTTCCCCATGTACTTCACCTTCAATATTCACGGCAGGCCATACGATGGGTTCGCAAGTCACTTTTATCCACAAAGTCCAATCTTCAACGACAGTGAGCGCAAACAGATTTGGCTCTCGGATGCTGGAATGCTTGTAGCTTTCTATGCCCTTTACAAGATTGCGGCCGCCACAAGTGCTACATGGTTGTTTTGCATCTATGGAGCTCCTTTGTTGGTTATGAATGCTCATTTCATCTTTTTCACATTTCTTCACCATAGCCATCCTTCACTAGCTCACTTTGACAAAAGAGAATGGGATTGGATAAGAGGTGCTTTATCAACAGTTGATAGGGATTACGGAATCTTTAACCATGTTTTTCATGATGTAACATGTTCTCATGTTGTGCACCATCTCATATCAACTATCCCCCATTATCATACCGTAGAGGCAACCAAGGCCGTCAAGCCCATTCTAGGTGACTACTACAAGTACGATGATACCCCGATCCTGGAGGCATTCTGGAGAGAAACAAAGAACTGTATTTACGTAGAACCAGATGAAGGTGCTGAGGATAGTGGTGTTTATTGGTTCCGCAAGTAGACTTTTGTAACTTGTACTCTATATATATCCTCCATGAAGTCACAATAACTGTGCCATGGTTTGTGTGTGTTTGTGTAAACTCTATTATGCTAGCATTTTGCTAGTCTCTATTTAATAAAAATACCTCTGTTCCCACAAAAAAAACTAAATGAATCAACTTTATTGATGTGGCTTTCTTTTACTGCACGTTTCTCTTTTTCACTTCTACCTTTCTCAATTATGGAATTATATTAAAACAATAGAGGATATAAAAACATTAAAGGGAATACAAGAAAATAATAAAAGATGAAGTTTATATATATGTATTTGTTTCGAGTTTTCATGTAACATCAAAGTGAAAGGTACTAAGATAATATATACAAGAAATGGAATATAAACCAATCTCCACATATATAAATATAAAAGCTATAATAAACAGAAAACGTGTGAAGCGACGTGAAGCTAGGAGCGAAAAGTATCAAACGGTGACAAATAAGACAATCCTTTGGTCAGAATAACTGCAATCTAAATGGCAGTAGGAACATATCAAACAATTAGACTCCTATCTAGCACTATATCTCGAATAGAATGTAGGTTAATCTCAAGGTGTTTCGTACGTTGGTGAAACACCGAATTAGCTGCTAGATAAGTAAAACCAACGTTGTCACACCACAATGTAGGTGGATTAGTAAGTGGTATATGTAACTCATGAAGTATGGAAGTGATACAGCGAGGCTCAGTAGCAGTGTGAACAAGAGCATGATATTTCTCCTAAGTACTATGACCAAGAAACACGCACTAGATTGTGGTGGATTTGTGATCATCTCGGCCCAGTTGGCAGCTGCATAAGCATGAATAGACAAAGTAAAAGACATGCAATTAGTCAAGCCATGAGATATAGTACCTTTAAGGTACCAAAGAATGCACTTGACCACAATCCATTGACGGTCAATAGGTGTCTGAAGAAATTGGGAAACGTTACTAACTGCATATCTCTAGATGAGTTACGAAAAGATCCTGTAAAGCCCCAACAATGCTCTGGTATAACAGAATACCTAGAGGGTTGTGGTTCAATAGAAACAGGAGTGGATAAAAAAGAACAGTGACTAAGACCAGCACGCTGTTGAAGGTCATGTAAGTATCGTTGCTGAGAAAGATGAACATCATCAGAAAATATGACCAAAATTGCCTAAAGATAACTCAAAGTACCTAAATCCTTGAGTGCAAACTAAGAATGTAGTCACTAATGTGTTCATAAATACACATAAAATAACAAAAGCATTATCCCTATATTCGGTTAGAGGTGCACAAACCGGGTTGGGCCCAAGAACCAGAACCGGTTCCAAACCGGTTCTTTTTAGACCGGGTATAAATCCGGCCGGGTAGGAATCGGTTTATGGGTTGAAGAACCCTGCCCTGTGGAACCGGGTAGGGTAGGGTCGGGTTTTGAACCGGTTCCAATATATATATTTTTTTAGTGATTAAAATAACATTAAATAACATAAAATGCAATTTTTATTTATTTTTAATGTGGAACCGGGTATGATAGAAAGTGGTTCTAGTCAGGTCCGGGCAGGAACCGTTTCTAGTTCTGGTCCGGGTAGGAACCGGTCGAGCATCAAAAAACTAAAACCGGGTAGGAACCAGCGGGTAGGATCGGGTAGTAATCGGTATTTGGAGATACCGGGTAGGAACTAGAACTGGTTCGGGTCGGGTAGGCCGGTTCCGGTTCCGGAACCGGTTTTTTGGTGCACCTCAATAATTCGGTTATGTTAGGAGTTTAGTTAAATAAGTAGTGTAGTATTTGGGTCTTGTACATTTTTTAATACCAGGCCTAAAGTGACCCAAAACATGAGAAATACTACCTGGGCTTAACAAAGAGGTTAGCTTACTGGGCCTATCATTGGGATGTTCCACAATTTAGGCTTCAACTGGTGCAGGTCAGTAAGTAGGATCCGAGTAAGGATCGGGTCCGTGTATGAAGCATTTGGCCAACCCGTCTCAGTGGCAATAATCGTTCCTTCATCTTCATCCATCAAAATGTTAGGGCAAACACACTAATTTTTTCTGCCATAGCCGCAACGCAACAATTACGACTGAGTTTGACTTACGATGGTGATTTCCGACGGCACATCAGAGTATTTGGGCCAAAAATTAGGGCCCCAAATTTAATTTTTTATGCATATCTAAGTATGGGCTTAAGCCTGTGAATCCGGGAAGCCTTCTGGCCCTTCTCCAAGCCCGCAAGCGTATTTTTTTTTTTGAAAGGCAGCCCGCAAGCGTGTTTAAAATTGGCGGCGGTATCACGATTCACGAACAGTTAGGGTTCATAAGTTCATCCGAAAATCAATCACTAGGGATGGAATATCAATCGTGATATTTGTTGTGAAGACTGAACAGGCGATCTCGTTCTCTGGTTTTGCATTCTTGTTCACGTGGTTTGGTTTTGTAATTAGATTAAATCGATTGTTGTTCTCCTGTTTGCCACATGTGTGTTTTAATCTCCAGATTAAATAGACTGCATACTTGTTGGTTTCATTCTCTGCCACAGGTACGTTTTACTGGTTTCGTATTTAGATTAATTTGGATTAAATTGATTGCACACTTGTTGATCTCATACTTGTTGATTATGTACATTAATTTGGTTATTTGGTTTTATTTAGATTAGTTTCAAAGTTTGGTTATTTTAGAAATTTGGTTTTATGGATTAGTTTTGTTTGGTTATCTAGAATTTGTTAGTTTGGTTATCTAGAATTGATTAGTATTGTTTAGTTAATTTGGTTTTATTGATTAAATGTCAAACCCTAACTAAAAGGGTTAAACAAGCTAAATGAGATGTTTTAAATGAATCTCTAAAATTAAAGTTTGTAAAAACCACAAATAATAGTACTACAAAAGGCCCCAAACTTTTAGTTCGCTTTGAGCCACAAAATACCTAGAGCCGCCCCTGACTACGATGAAGATTAATCTTACCACCACTGCAGTTTTGAGCACTGTTGTATCTAGCCAGTTTCTGACTCAGCAATTGAAGAAAGTATCTAACAATTTTGAGCATTGCTATAAAATTATCATATCTAGTAAATAGAATCTTAAGAAATCCAATGAAGAATATATATGCAAAAGAGTTTTGACACACCCTAAACAGAAAAGGTAACATACTAAGAATTATAAGAAACCTTCTTTTGACTTTGACATAGAGTATTCATTTTCGTCGTCTTTCTTCTATTTTTTGTTAACGGCAACACCTAGATATTCTACAATAATTGGGTTTCCCCGGGGCAACACCTAGAACATTTAGAGCAGCCCACCCCTTAACTGGGTAAACCCCATGACCTGGTCACAGACCCTTTATTTGTTGTGGTCAGGATTCGAACCCAAGACATCCACTATGAAAATTCTTGAGGCTACCATTGTACCAGATAGCCAACAATGTCTTTCTTCTATTGATCTTCTGTGAATTTTAATATGAATTGTTTGCTTCGAGTGCTATACAGTTAACATCTGTCCATTGACTTTCTTCTCTAGATCACTGATGATCGCTTATTGCTAGAAATTCTGGATCAACACTGAACATGTTCTGTGTCTTGATTTCTTAATCTTAAAATGTTTATTTTTGTTTTTGGATCGAACAACTAATGCTGACCATAAAAATATTAAAGGAAAAATCCGTTCATGTCTATGTGAACTCCAGACTGGTAGTAATTAGGTTACACGATACGTGTCACAAACCTCAACTAGGGTATGGTCTGTTTTCTAAATAGTGTTCACAACTTAATTTCATGCTCACGTTACTACTTATAATCAGATGTAAGTTAGTCCAAAAGCTTTTGAAATCAATCGAACACTCAAGTGTAAGGCCAATACCCGGGAGGTCTCACGCGTTGGATTTACTTATAAACATATAGTTCTTAAACTTTGAATATCAAATAACGCAGCGAAAAAATTCATTCAAACATAACATAACACATCCATAAATTTAAAACAAAATCATTGTCTTAAAAATTGTCATAACATAAACATAACGGGATGCCAGTCTTCTTGGTCAACCGAGTAACTCTTCCTCGCTTGCCAAGCATCCATGCCTCTTCCTTACCTACGCTTAACCTGAATGTGCGTACTAAAAGACAGCTACGCTGGTGAGTTTTAGCTTTTACATAAAACATTAACTTCAAATATTTGCCAAACATAAAATATAAACTTCTATAATAAAAGCGTACGTAGACATGCAATAACATAATAAGAGAAAAACATAAGTCAACAAATACATTGAATATGCGCCTTGTTGTAACATTTAATTCCATACTTCAAGCACAGTGCTTAATTGAGCACACGTACCACACTTCAAGCACGACGTCCAAAGGATAATACGTACCAAACTTCAAGGATCACGTTAACCCTTATGGTGACAGTCATCACCCCAGTTGTACAATAGTTGGTCAGTCATTAATGCCCATTACCCATACATAACATACATCGCTTCAAATCCCGAAAGAACAATGGCAGATTCGTTCATATTGTGACTTTCGGAAAACTTTTACTTCTTTTACTTCAAACTTTAGTTAAAACATTCGTACGTTTTACTATATAACATTTCATTCGTAAAACACTTCGTAAACTTCTTTCGCAAAACATTTTGTTAACACATTTCAAAACTTTACTTTTAAAACATCTTTCATAAACATCGTTTCGTTATATATGCACAATAGCCCAAAACATCAGATTAATATTTGAGAGGAAGTAAGGATTCGGTATTTAATGAAAGGCCTTAAAACATTTAAAAGAGGGCTTCTAGAACTCACCTGATAAGCCAGCTCAAACATGCTATCACTAGTCAATCGGTGTCACTCGAAATCTGGTTTGATAGTCAAACAAAATTTTCGTTGTATTCTTTATTTTTATCAATAAAATTTGCCTTGGGTACCGTCCCCTTTCCAAAAAAAATGTACCAGTTTTAACTTTATTCTAGTCTGAGCGAAACTATTTAGTTTCACTCCATGTTCTTAAGCGAAATTATTTCCCTTTAATTCTCAGCGAAACTATCTGAACTAGGCGACACTAGCTAGTATCGCCTCAGGAACAGTTTCGCTTCCTTTATTAGTTTCACTTGGTCGTCTTCTAGAGTAGAAACTTAGGGTTTCTACATGAGAATGGTGGCCAATGTTAGATCTCGACAAAGTACCAACTTTTTATGTTCAAAACTCGTGTTTCGTGCCCGTGATGATCTAATGTTCGTATTGCCTTTTAAACGTAAAAATGCTATATTTTTTTTTCATCAAAATCTCATAAAAACTCAGATTCGAAGGCGATTCCTACTCAAAATGCTTTGTTTCTTCAGTAGAACTTCACATGAGTAGTGAAGGAGCGATCTTGAGCCCAATCCAACACTTTCTCTCTCTACGGTTTCTCTCACTAGAATATGGAGGAGCTTGGGTGCAAATGAGGCTAGAAAGAGTGAGGGCTAGGGTTTAAACCCTCCCTTTCTCTCTTTTCACGGTCGAGCCCACGATCTTGATTTCTTTTATATTTTTCTTTATTTCCTTCGAAAACCTGTTTATTTATCTGTCTCTTTTTTCAGGGTGTTACATCAAGGTTTAAGATTAGGTACTTTAATTACTTTAGGTTAAACAATCAACTGTAATTCAACATCATCCACTAACTTTTTATTGAATTGACACCCAACTTACCCTAACTAGTTAAGGTACTTAGAAACAAACTTTTAAAACTCTTATTTGATCGGTACTTCGACGCCAGTCAGCGTTGGTTAGACCAGAGTTATGTTGTTGGTGGTTGTCGGAATCACTAATGAAGATGGGGGTATATCATTTTTTTAAGTTTGAAAAAAATTAATGGTTAATTTTGTTTCACATATAGTTCTCGCATACAACATTTAGAACTTCTAAAGTAATAAAATTATTTTAAAATTATTACAACAAACACGCGTCTCTTAATCCATTCATTCGATCTTGTTCATGCATGCTCTAGGGAGACAAGTAACAAACTTTGGTCAAAAATTAAAGGAGTCAAAGCAAAAGAAAGTCATGTGCATCTAAAACAAAAGTAGTAGGCCCTAATCGACTCTAAAGTTCTTGTTTTATTTTCATCACAAACAAGCTTAATCATCTATGCCTTCTAATTTCTACGTCAATTGCCAAAATGATATCTTTTAGATTTTTTTGTCTTAAAACTTTCATGTTTATAACAAAAAGGTATTCTAATCATTCCAATTAAAATCTGTAATCAAATTACTACTATTAAAATTCAGAATAGTAAACTCAAATTTAATGATAAAATATCATATTAAACAATATTTTCAACACATATCATAAAACATGTTAATACATTGTTTAGCAAAAAGATATTCACCTTCCCTTTCTGTTGTATTTTTTTTTCAATTCTCATTTTTTTTGGGTGTTTATAAAACCCTAAAATCCGTCAACCACTCAAACTGAAGCAAATCACTGGGTTTGGCAGTTTAGCGTTTTGTTTGGCTATTAAGCCGGTGGTTTGAAATTTGAAAACTAGGTGTTTAACCTTTATTATTTTTTATTTTCTTTGAAATATGCATTTTATATATATATATTATATAAAAATGTTCTGTTATTATTTTAATTTAATATAAACTGACAATTTAAGAAATAGATGTTTGAATCATCAAACCACCAAAATTTAACGTTTTGCTTCTTGGGTGACCCAACCAATCCAGCCGATTTGATTTTTCATTTTCCACCGGAGATATTGTCTATACTTTTTTTATAAAACTAGTTGAACAAGACCGTGAACACCTTTAATTTTTACATACAAACAATATTTTTATATACAAAAAAGGATTATATTTTAGTTCACAAAATTTCAGTTCTGGTATAAAGTAATACTATAATTAAGATTTTTTTTTTCTTCTTAATCAGACAGAGAGAGACGAGTTTCAATAGAGTGAGAAGCTCTTAATTATAATGTAAGAGAAGCATAAGTCGGAGGTGAGTCTCCACATCACCCATCATGGAGTGGGCCAAATTCAAGCTGTAATCTTATGGTAGGCCAATTACATATCCATTGAATCCAACTCCAGTTTGCACTTTGCATTTAAACAACAACATATAGTGAGGGAAATCCACTCAATCATCAACTTCTTGAATTGGCAACACCATCAAGATTTATATGTCCAACCCCCTACTTGTGAGATTCTAATTTTCTTTATTTTGTATTTTGGGTATATTACAATGACAATATACATTTACGGAGAGATACCCGTCATAATGCAATGATACAAATATGTTCATACATCTATACTATCTAATAAACAAGTAACTAGGTCTTGTCATATTTTTAGGCCTACTTATTCTTATTTTTTCGCTTATCTCTCATGTTAATAATCAACTTTCATTATTAGAGAACAAAACATAATACTGGATTTTCTTTGCACCTATCTATTATTGATCATCCGATAGTCTTTTTGGAGTCTTTAAACAAATTAAAATATCACACTTTTTGTTGGAAAAATTATAAGTTATAACCATGAGTGAGAAATATATATATATATATATATATATATAGGGGAGGGATCAAGAGAAAACCACAAAGTTAGGCGAAAACCAGGAAAACCACATCATTTTAGATAAATTTTTTTATTTACGTATACGTATCCAAAATCAATTTTTTTGATTTACGTATACGTAACCGCAATTTTTTTGTTTTATGTTTACGTATACGTAACACTATATGTAAAAAAAATTTTGGTAAAAATGTTTAATATTACATTGATACTCTTATAAATAAATAAAAATTATTATATGATTGGGTAAAATTGGTTTTTTTAATGGTTTTCTCGGTTTTCGCCTAACTTTGTGGTTTTCTCTTGATCCCTCTCATATATATATATATATATATATATATATATATATATATATATATATATATATATATATATATATATATATATATATATATATGTATATATATATATATATGGGAGGGATCAAGAGAAAACCACAAAGTTAGGCGAAAACCGAGAAAACCACATCATTTCAGGTAATTTTTTTATTTACGTATACGTATCCAAAAATAATTTTTTTGATTTACGTATGCGTAACCACAATTTTTTTGTTTTATGTTTACGTATACGTAACACTATATGTAAAAATATTTTTTGATAAAATTGTTTAATATTACATTGATACTCTTACAAATAAATAAGAATAAAATAAAAGAAAATATAAATATTATTATATGATTGGGTAAAATTGATTTTTTAGTGGTTTTCTCGGTTTTCGCCTAACTTGTGGTTTTCTCTGGAACCCTCCCCTATATATATATATATATATATATATATATATATATATATATATATATATATATATATATAGAGAGAGAGAGAGAGGGGGGGAGGGAAGATTATTTTAGAACAAGGAATTTCTGCGAGAACATAGAGAACAAACCTAAATCGTTTAATTTTTTAATCAATGGTAAAAAAAAGTTTTAAAATTTTATACTTCTTATAAAAAAATATGCATGCTTATATATATATATAAAAAATCATTAAATTATTTTTTCATATATTTTTATATATTTAAAAGTTTACTACACATGTGTAGGTAAAAAACCTACACATGAATTACACATGTGTAGGTATGTATATAAACTAAATTTGCTCATATTTTTTTTGTTTGAGTTTAATGAAAAACGAAAAAACATTACATTTATATCATTTTTCTTGTATTTTAAAACTTTTAAAGATTAAAAAAGTGAATGGTTTATTTTGTTCTGCGTGTTCTCGTATTATTTAGTATTCTGAATTGAACCCTCCCCTATATGTATATATACTAGGTTAAAATCCCGTGTATTACACGGGTTAAATTAATATAATATTATATATTATGTAATAAAAAATTTATTTTTTAAAAGCTCATGTTATACACTGGTTGAATAAACCCATACAATACAATATAATCTGTTAACACATACACTCGTCAAAATATATCAGGAGATTTATTAATATAAAGATTAGTATTTTTTTTAAATATATTATTATTAAAAGATAGAGGTGTATTTAATAAGAGAGAGAGACGGAAAAAAATGATGAGAATGAATATGGTGGCGACACGTGGCATAAAAAACCTTTATTTATTATATAGTATAGATATAGATGTGTGTATATAGGGGAAAGATAATGAGAAACCACATAGTTAGAAGAAAACCGAGAAAAGCGCTAAGAGTCGATCAAATAATTTATAGATTTTTTACTTTTTTTAAATTTATTTCTAAGTGTATTAATATAATATTACACAATTTACCAAAAATCATTTTACATTTTGTGTTTTACGTATACGTAACTGCAATTTTTTTGTATTCTGTTTACGTATACATAAGCCAATACTTCAAATGATTTTTTGGTAAAAATGTGTAATATTACATTGATACTTTTATGAATAAATAAAATAAAATAAAAAATAGCTATTATTATATGATTGGTTAAAGTTGAGTTTTTAGTGGTTTTCTCGATTTTCGTCTAACTATGTGGTTTTCTCATGAACCCCCCCCCCCCCCCACATATGTGTGTGTGTGTGTGCGCGCGTGTGTTGGTTGTAAACCCTTATTTATTGTAAAAACTTGAAAACTCAATTGAAAAACGGTCTTTACACATATGTAAATAAATAAAGAAGTATTATTTAATTAAAATAAGGGATAGATATTAGAAGCCTGATGTGTAAGTTTTTTTTTAAAATGAGATATAAATTTAAGAAATAAAAACTTTTAGTTAAATTGTAAGAATAAGAATGAAGCAGCTGATATGAATGGACCGAGTGCTCTAAGAATGCGTAGGCCTTGGGTAATCATGGTGCTTTGGCTTGTTTTCGAAATCTTGAAATTATATAATAAAATACAAATAAAAGTAATCAAAAGTATTTAACCACTTTTTATAATATATATAAAAAGAAACATCACGCTCACTATTGATGACCCTACAAAAATAAAACCCAAGTACAATGCACCTAATTAAATTAAAATTGGATTTAACCATGACACCAACTGAATAGCAATAAGTAAAGGGGGACAAAAATCCATAATGTGTATTCCAACCACTGTTTACTTAATTTCATGGTATTTTATTATATGTAACAATATTATTTTAATCTTTATGTCTAATATCTTATTTATCCTGTCGTTTAAAACCAAACAAAAATCTAACCACACAATACATGTACTTAATTAGTTGCTTTCAGTATACACATAATATTTAATTAAATATAATTGATATTATTTAAAGGTGTATTAATACCATTAATAGAATCGCCACGTATTCCACGTACACTAGAGGCTAAAGATCAAGAACATAAACAATCTGGTTCGGAACTAATAATGGGTTAGATCAAGGGGTGGCTCAAAGTATTTAATTTAGGATTGTTTAACAAAACAACAATTCAATCTAATTATCTAAATGAGCAATTATAACAACAATTAAGCAAAATCACTTCTCAAGCAAATAATAAAAGAAAAATACTCTTTTGAGGCAAACAATAAAAGCAATTAAGCAAAACAACTAAATAAAAGAAAAGACAAAAATGCAAATCAACAACTAATTACACTTCTAAAACAAAAAATTAAAGTATGCACTTCTGAAGAAAAAATAAGCAATTAACAAGACAACAACTAACTCAAAAATAAAAACAACTAAGCAATTTCTAATTTGGAAAAATCGTTTTTTGAGCGGTGCCTCAAAATATCCCAGCTTTAGGAGGGTTGTTTATTTATTTATTATCCTCTTCAAAAGTTTCTTTATTACATATTTACTCAGTCTTAAAATTTAATTATATATTTCTCATTCCCTAACTTTATTTTATTACCATTTTACTCTTAATGAACCAATTAAAGTATCATTTACATATATCTCCTTCATAAATATTTGTGAGAGCAATTGAGTAATTTTAAGTTAATTGGGGAAATATGTAATTAAAGTTAGGGGTTGGGGATACATGTAATTTAGAAGTTTAATAAGGTGAAATATGTAAAAAAAAAACTTTTTAAAAAATGAGTTAAACGGCCCTAACTTGGAAAACTCTTTTTTTTGGAGCAGTGTCTCAAAATATCCCAACTTATCAGAGCCAAGAGCCAGACCGGTGTGTTAGCGAGGACGTTGGGTTCCCTAGGGTGGGGGGGGGGGTTGGAGATGTAAGACCCACATCGGTTGAGAGGAGAACAAATCCTTCCTTATAGGGGGTGGACACCTTCTCTCAAGGCACGTTTTGCCTGGGCGAGCAACTCGATGGTGAAAACAAAACCGTGATTTCCTGGATGGACAACCATCATGGATAAAACGAACAATATCTTGGCACAGTTTGCTTGGACAGTTACAAACAGTGGCTTGTATTGATTCTCGGGAAGCCATCTCTTATCGAAGATGACTAATTGAGCTCTTATATATGTATTAGGTTCTCATTAGAGCATTCTTACAACCTTGTAAACGTTTGAGAGAATAATACAACAGAGCTTGAAAATGATCTTCATCTGTTCTTAATATACCCATACATCGTTAGTTGTTATTGTTTCCGATAGTATCAACTAATCAACAGAATATCTTGTATTGTGTTAGAGAAACACCGATCTTACATCATCTTTATAAGCAACCTTCTACCGAACACGTGAACTATATCTTTAGACACTTTTGATCACTAAAGTGAGATCATAGATTAGTGAAGGCAAAAGTGTTTTGTGTGTAGATATTGTGATATTTTCCCACATTTATCTATTAGTGAGAAGAGATCCTATTAAGATTACACATAATTTTTAAAGGTGATTACTACGTTAATTAGTTAGAAGTACTTAATGACTCATACTAAAAAGCAATTAGGGAGAAGATTGATGATCTTTTATCACATTACCACATAAGAGAGAAAATGAAAAGTTAGTGAATAAAATATCAAATGAATAACATATGTGATATAAAATGGATATTGGCATAATGATACATTGATACCTCTCATACTCTTATGCTCTTAGTTTTTTTTAACGGCTCTTATACTCTTACTTAACATCCACCGGCCTCAAAGACCTAACTTTTGATGGATATGGAAAGCTTTTGATAAAAGAAAGGAAAAGGTATGGGTTCTAATTATTTTTATAATTGTCATTTTTCTTATTCATCACTAATTAAGGATGGAAAACAAAACGTAATTTTTTTATGTTTTGTATCTTCCATTACCTTTTTATGAAAAAATATGTTTAAATTCCCTATATTGATTTTTTTTCATCTATCTTTATAACCGTTTAATATAATTTTTCGTTTAACTTGAACACCTTTTATCAATTAATTAAACCCTTCTACCTTGATTTTTAGTTTTTATTGCTAATAAAAACACAGCAAATAATTATATAGTTCTTAAAACATTGCAATTGATAAATGAAAGCAAATAAGCCATTTATATACCATAATACTATTGATTGAAAAGATACGATTATCATTTAAAGTGAAGTGAAATTACAAAGCAAATATATATACAAGAAAAGAAGAAGCGGAACTAATCAACTTAAACTAATGTCGCCTAACAACAAACTAAGTGAACCTAATCTAAACGAAACTACAAACTAGCGACACTAATATTGTCGATCGATCTTTAACTAAAAACACTAACACCCCCCACCCCCGGCGCAAGTTGAAGGTGTCGCGGCTCCAACTTGAGAAAACATGTTGAAAGCTGAAAAACGAAAATCTTGATAAACTTGAATCCATAAATAGAACTTGAAAAAGATACGAATGAAAATGGAACTTGAAAACATGAAGCGAACCTGAGCAAAAATGAAACAAAATTAACCAAATGAAAACTGAAATTATTGATAATGCAAACAACAGATGAATGAGATGAAGATGATCAAAGAAACTGAGCAATTGAATTAAATAGTGATGATGAATAAATTGTTTTTTGAAAAACAGAGTGAGGAACATATACAATCGATTGAAACGAAAGGAACACGAATACGACAACGAAGAACAAAGATTGATGCGGAACAAATTATGAAAGTGAAGGAACAAATCATCAACAACGAAATCGATGAAATGCAACACCGATTGAAACAAAAAAAGACAATGAAAATAGAAGGATGAAATTCGATTTCAAAAATGAAATCGAAGAAATTCTGTACATAATCAGAATGAAATTGATCAAAGATGGATGAAGGTGAAATTCAATTCCAAAATGGAATTGAATGATTAATCGCAAAGACGATTGAGAATGGATAAAACGATCACAAATTGGGTTGTAATCAAGTGGAACGGAAATCTGGATCAAAGAGCAAAGCTCTGATACCATGTTGATTGAAAAGATACGATTCCCATTCAAAGTGAAATGAAATTATTAAGAAAGTATATATATACAAGAAAAGAAGAAGCAAAACTAATCAACTTAAACTAATGTTGCTTAACAACAAACTAAGCGAACCTAATCTAAACGAAACTATACAAACTAGCGAAACTAACAGTGTCGCTCGATCTATAACTAAGAACACCAACAAATACATACAAACTTTGATTTTATTTCAATAAACTGTGTAATGGTGATACATTTTGTATATGTATACAAACAGTAATACAAATTGTGTGTCTATGTATGAAACAAAAGGGATCTTCCTTTATGTTGTATGGTATGGCAATGAAGGATAAGAGCCAAAACTCAAGTCAACCGGACCTGTCTCTTCTCTCTCCTCCAGTCTTTGCATCTTCATTCCTTCTATTACATTTCCCATCTGCCAACAATCAAATTTGTCTTTAATCACCAAATCTAATATGCTATCCAATAATTGTATTCCCATTTCCCATCCAAAATCAAAAATTCAAATAATTAAAGGGTCTAATCAAAATGTTAAGCTTTTAATTAAATATATAATATATTATTTATGAATGATATTATGATAATCAATTACTAATAAAATATGGTTTATGATGAGAAAGTGGAATGTATATATGTTGGATTTCTGTTCAACATGTGAATTAAAGAAAATATTACTTCTCTCTTTAATAATTGATTGTGGGTCAATGAGTCATTAAGTCCCGCATCATAATCATTAATTATCTTTGAGAAATTAATATATGAATATTGTAGGTATTATTACGCCTCTATGAACACCAAGGTTTAAGAACGTCATAGGTTTAAGTCCCACTCGTAACAGGAATCAATAAATTTGACTTTAAAAAAAGGTATTATTATGCCTGACGGATTCATAAGTTACCTGAAATGCATCAATAGATGTCGAATCTGAATCGAAGTTGGGAAAGTGGCTTGCTTCGGTGAGTTTCATTGAAAGAAACTGAAACGAACATTTAAGATATTAATGTTTGTTTTATTTTATATATTTTGATAACTTATTATATATCAGTTAACTCACCTCCACTTGGTTCTGCAAGGATTGCACATAATTGATTATCTCATCCAACATTACCGCCATGCCCATTGACTGTAAATATAAAAATAATCCAATCAATTTTGAAAGATTATAATGTAACACCAAGACGTTTTTATTAATTTTTTAGACTTTATATCCGAATATACCTTGTAGCACCCAGGCACGATGTCTTGCAAGCATCTCAACCGCTCGTTGATTTTCCCTCTTCTAACCTGTTTCCGCAACAAGAATCAGTTTTACAAGTTGTTGATATCTTAAAAAAATCGTATTTAACTTCTCTTTTGTCGACATCACTTTCCAAGATCGAATCAATGACTATCGATACAAATGTCAACTAAAATGTTTATTTTTGTGTTTATCTAACCTTATCTTTATATGTTTTCTATATATAGCGTCTTGATAGTCGTTTTCTAATAATACTGCGATGTTCTAAAAAAATTCTAACCTTATCTTTTCTTTCAAAACATAGTATTTTATTTATTTATTTATTTTTTTGGTTATTTTTTACCAAATTGTAGAAAAAAAAATCTAAGTTTTCAGCTTACCCTTTCTGCTATACTGTGACTATCAGTTGCTTGGCCCCTCCTGGCTCTAACGTGTACCACTTCCTTTGGTGCGTCGCCACTGTCACTTGCTTTAACTTTCTTTCCCTTTCTTGAACTCTATAAAAAATAAATAAAATAGTAAAGTAACTATATATACGTGCAAGAATGTCTGCTAAAAGAGACGGTATAAAGTCTTTTTTTATTGCAACTAAATCATCATTTTACCATATTGTAGTATGCAAAGTGAGTTAATAATTCAGGCAAAAAATATGTCAAATTAACATGCTACCTTTTTTAAAAAATATATTAAAAAATACTGATGCTCAAAAGTAGACAAGAGAAAATGATACCTGGTATTTCTTTTCATCAATCTCACTTTCTAGAACTGGATGAGATGACGAATTCCAGGAACTGCTTGATGATAAATCCATTGATTTTCGCTTCCAGTTGTAAACGGGGCTTGTACAAATTGGATCGGGAATCACCATGACATTCTTCTGTTCATGTTGAAAAACTGGATGGAAGCACGGCATGAATTGATGATCAAGTGATGGTAATACTTGTTGAGAGAAGAAATTGTCATTCATGAAGTTTTGAGAACTCATGTTTGGATTGTCATAATGGATTGAATATTGGTCAAGTAATTCCATGTTTTGATCAATATCTATCAAAGAAAATGAGGGTTTAAAACTATTGAAACTTGATGAGAAACCCTCCATATATGAATCTTTTTAATAGTAGAAGGGTTATATTAAATTTGGCGAGGGGGATTTTCTTTTGCAACTTGTGTGTGGTCGCTCTCTCCATATATATATGCATAGTTGTCTTTGTCTCCTTGTTCCCTTTTTATGTGTTTTTAATTTCACTCTTTTTCTGCATATTATTTAAAATAATTAAGATAGAAGAATTACACTTAAGAGAGAGAATTGATTTATACGACACATTTATTTTACACAATAAATACAAAACTATATATGCAAAGAATTTATATATGCTATGTAGAATCACCAATCCATTCACTATAGGGAACAAACACCGCACTAAGTATGCCCTCAAAGTTTTGATAGATAATTTGTATCACTTAAAACTTCAATCATAATTCATGAGGTGTTTGTATAACATTATCTCATTATCTCTTGGGATCATTTCATTTAAAATATGTAGTAGGCTTGAAACTTTTCTCACTCCAACCACCATTATTTGATTTTTAAGTTAAGTTGAAGAAAACATGTGTTTGGTAAATTTCATACAATGCAATAGCTTTTCTGAATAGTTTGTTAAGAATTTTCATAATCCTTTTTACCAACATTCTCCTCTAAATCATGTAACATATCATCCAAGTGATCACCACCTTCAATGTATGAGTCCGCGTCATGAAAATAACCGCAATATGAGTCACTAACAATTCGCCATATTGTTACCAAGAAGTATACCACCCTATAACACCATGACAACGCGAAATTCGTTGTCGTAAATTTTTCAGTTTTTTTAATGGTATACAATCAACCTCAATTTGTTCACCCAATCATCCTCGTTAGCTTTAACAAAATAATCTAAGGTGTTCAATTTTTACGGTATGGCGTGGTATCATGTATGATCAAACCGTTTGCGAAACGAATCGTGTGTTTGAATCTTGAACTCGTAGAGATGGGTGTTTTGTGAATGTAAGGAACAGATAAGGATTAAAAAGATAAAAAGAACGTAATGGAAATCACTAATTTATTCATGTGTCATCATAGATTTACAATGAATAGTCTAAGAACAAGATTCTTAGTGATAGACATCATCAACCCCTTGGAACTAGTCCAAGGGGTGAGTTGGCAACATGACGACTTTTAGGGTTTCACCTCACACACCCTATTCTCCAAGATGGAGGATAGTATATATAGACTCCAAACCCTAATTATTAAAACCAAATAATTAGAAAAGTCTATCACCCAACAATTATGACACATAAGGGTAAACCTCATAAATCATAGCTGTCAATATCGTTCGCACTAACTAAGGGGACTAGATCGAGCGATAGGTTCGGTAGTAACTTAAGTTCTACGACACTAACTCAGTGAGAAGTTTTTCATGTATTCATTCCACAATCATTAAGTTTCATCACTGATATCTTAAATATTGGTGTTGTTTAAAACAAGTTTTAAAAAAAACAATACACGACCATCACTACTAAAAAAATGAAAAAATTACGATAGCAGTTTTGCAGGAAATATGTCGGAATTGGTCGTTAGCGACAAGTTTTCGACAAAAAGTGTTTGTTGGGATAAACCCCGTAGGAAATGTATTTTCCGACGAAATAGCGACAAAAGCCTTTCGTCGGTAGTTTTCGACAATATTCCGACGATTATATTAAATAAATAAGTTAACTTACTTAATAAATTTGTCGGAAAATTGTAGAAAATCTTGTGATTACTTTTAATGTTAGCAGTATCTCAGTTATTTTGTATGCAGCTAAAGGATTTCGACAGCATTTCAACTACAATTATTTTAGATAACGTTGTTATTTAAATCTACGGTGTTCTTTAAACGAAAGGGATTTGAATAACATGTCGGTAAATGAAGTGTGTACGTATGGATGGTTTTTGGTCTTATCATCCAAAAATTAAAGAATTGAATTAAAGAATTGGAAAAGACTAGAGTTGCGAGACCACGTGGAAATTCCAGCTTCTTTGGTTGTGTTTCCATGGTGGGTCTAGTTTCAGGAGATATATCCATAAAAATGTCACATCACTTGTTCCTGCTTATTGTTCAATATTTGGAGCCCATCAAAAGCAAATATTAAAAACTCAGCATATAATGGTGGTCACTAATCAAAGAGTTGGTGGAGTGGGTTGTTCTTTTTTCATTAAAGTTTAATGTTCCAATGCATGTATCCAAAGTGTATGTGAAGTGATTTTGGTCACAAATCTTCAATGGATTTCAATGTAATCAAGAAAGAGATTTGTTGGATGGACCATGCTCAAGGATCAAGATTGCTTGGTTTCATCCCCTTTGGGGCAAATTTAATAGAAAGCTTCAATTCATACTCTTTTTATACATGTTTAATATTTTATCACTTGACAATGATCTTAGTTCATAAAGTCCTTGAGCAATGATTAAAATGTAAAAACCATGACTTTTTCAACATAAAAACGTAACTTCTATAACTAACGACTTTAATGACTTCAACAGACTAAAATTAATGTGTTTATGAGCGTATATAATGAGCCTTCGTGTTCTTTTGACTATATCGATTTACTATTTGTTTGTTTAGTTATATTTAAGTTATGTTTAAAGATCAAATATATAAATCATTTCTTATTAAGTTATCTTACAAGTTAAGTATAATACATGAATTTAGATTTTTCAAACATAACTTCACTTATATTTTCGAATTTTCTAAGAAATATATTTTTGTATAACTTGAAAATATATTGCATAAGTGGTAGGAATTTTTTTTATTAGTGATTACTTTATCTTTATTGAAAACTTAAATATATGAAGGGACAAAGAATTACCAAAGAAGATTCAAACGTGGGATGCCCTTTTCATTGACTAGGCTCTTAACACCTATTCTATTGTTCATTTAACGGCTACTTTGTTTTATTATTTAATAATTTCATAAAAATAAAATGAAATTAACCTTTTTTTAATAGATGTATTGTAGTTGTTGTAGTTTTTATCTAACATTGGGAAACAATTTACTAATAGATGTATTTTTAATGTTTATGTGGCAAATTATGTGAAATAATAATTTTCTTTTTTCATAAATGTTGGGAAACCTTAAAATACTTATCTAAAATCTTTTATTAAACAAACATTTTTTGAATCGCTTTTTAAGTGTTTCCTTCCCCAATTGATAACCATAAGTTATCTTCTACCCGATTCATGACCTTGTTACTCTTTCTTTTTAGTTTATTCCCAACCACGTATAGCCCCAACTAATTTTTGTGGCCTCTATGATGACATCTACACCAAGATTATACTTTTTTTTTCAAAGATTATAACCCTAGAAGTTGGTAGGCAAAGCTTTCCGAGACGACATACAACCAATCAAAAAACTCCAACTCACTAATTAAATAATTAGTTCATGATTAAAAAATAAATGTGGGACGTGAAACCACTACGAACCCTAGTGATTGTGTCCAGTGATTGCCCCTACGCTGATGTGTCAGTGACGTGACGAGGCGTGAATAACTTGGGTGTGAAACCACCACTACGGATGGCCTTAACATCGTTGTAAACTTCTTAAGCAGACATTGATTTGCAAATACAAAAGTTCACTGAGAAAGTTATGGGGAATTGAGGATGCAAGAAAAGATGCTTTCCATTTGAGTATTGGAGAATTAGGGTTCATCCTTTCCATGTGCTACTCTAAACAAATTGAGAGGTGATTCACGATTTCCATACTTCTAATCAATCAACAGGATGATTGACCATCAAGTTTGTCTTTTCTCAAAATCTAGACTTACAATTGAAGAACGAGCGATTAATTATAACAAGCGATTGAATAAGCGATTTCTAGACTTCTGATTGATGAACATGTGATTCAATTTCGTTAACTAGACCATTGAAGAACCTCCATTCCGATTTCAAGTTTTACCTTATTGTTTTTTTAACTGAGATGTATGGTTTATTTATTGTGAATCATCAACTGCTATTCAAAGTATTCAAAGGTTAAAAAAAACAAAAAACTAAAGGAAAACAATGATGGAGAAGCAATCTTGGGCATACAATGAATGACGAAAGACTGGTTCGAAAATTACTGGGCTCAGTACCGGTAAAGTTCATACATATAGTTGCTATAATTGGGCAGTTTGCTGATCTTAACACAATGTCGTTCCAAGAAGTCATGAGAAGATTAAAGGCCTTCGAATAAACGAACTAAGAAGCAAACTAAGGAGGAATACGTGTCTAGTAAACTATATTTACCAAAACATATGGAAAAAGAGAAGGATAAATACCATAAGTGTGAGCATTATGGTAGCTGAAAAATTTGGAGACAACCGTCGATGGTCTGGAAAAGGTAAATATGGTGAATAGATCCGACACGACACAAGTCACATGAAATGCAACAAGTGCAACCACATATGAAACTTCACTAACGTACAAGCCCACTATGAAAATTTGGGCTCAGCTGCAAAACTTGAAATTTGATTATTTCCAGCAACCCGAATTAGTCACGGTGTCATTTTAATGATCCAATAACTGATATTTTCACAGCCCCCTATGAAGTGTATACTCCAGGCCCACTCTCAACTTCAAGTGGCCTAGCCCTAATAGATTCCCTCCAGGGCCAGCCCATAAGCATTAGCAAATAAGCCCTTGCTTAGGTTAGGGCCCCAGATTTCACTACTAGGTTGTTACTTCAAGTTCACGGGGATGACTATGGTAGAAATCAGATGTACGGTAAGTTAGGCGGTTAGGGTTAATGGCGGAACATTGTTTCGAACAAAGGAAGGAACAACTTCTGATGCTCATAATGTGAGTAGAAAATTTTCGTTCTCACTTAATTGTTCCTTTTTTGTTACAATTTCATGGTTTTTTTTTTTTTATCATCGTGAATCTTGATTTAGGGCTTTAGCAGCTTTATGGTTTGCAATTTTGTGATGTTTATGTGGTGCACATTAGTTGTTTGATAAAATGTTTGAGTGAAATACAGATTGTATATAGGGTTTATTGTAAACACTTGATATGTTGTTCGATAAAAAAAATCCATTCTCACATAGTTGTTTGATAAATGTATATGTTGAAGACTTTTGCATTTGGGATTTTTTGCATACTGTTACTAAAATTGTTTCACTAATGCTTTAAATTGATTAAAATTTCATTCTCATAACCATTTTACAGACTCAGCCAGGGGTATAAGGGTATATAACTGTTATTTTCACCATGATGGGTATTTGGTCAATTTTGTTGATCACAAGAGAGAATACGGTCACACACAAGTGAGTTACTCATCAATCAAAAATGATGTGGTTGGTTTCTTCTCATTTTTAGCTGTGGTGAATCTTTCATAATTGTTTGACTATGGTCTCTTTAATATAAGTCGGTATAGAAATCTGAAATGGTTTCCAACGTATGTGTATGTCGTACCAAGTTTTTAGTTTAGAGTGTTTTTTCTCACTAATTTTTTCCGTTAGAGATGAAACATAACCTGAATTAACTCATTCATAAGTAAACAAGCATAAATTCCCACATTTAGAAACTATGGTTGTAGTCATAGTTTGTTTAATGGTTATATGATTTCATCTTTTTGCAGGAGAGAGTTGAAGAAGAGAAAGAACGCTAGCGCTTAAGTTCAAGTCATACTACTGGTTAGACAACTTCAGTTGACCCATTCTTTATTTTTTTATTCTAGTTTTTTTTCAAAATAAGTAGATATGTGAAGAATGTTGTGACAAAAAGTTGGATAAAATAAAATTCTCTTGATAAAATAAAAAAAAATCAATATAATAGATAAGTAGATATGTCAACATGAGTTTTTCCCTAATCACGCAGCAACCTAAAAACGCGTTTTGCGACCGTAAATGCGGTCGCAATTAGTCAGTTTTCTAGTAGTGTTATGTGTTGTTTGTGTATGATTTAACCTAGACATATAGAATTTTGTTGAATCACATTGCAGCCCAAAAACACGAACTGAACTTAATTAAGATATATAGATTTAGTTTCTGAGCCAGGCTAAAGCAGTTAGGCATGTCATGTCAAATCAAGATTCTATTGTTTTTCACTAATAAAATCGGTTGCATCAACATCAATAAAGATGTGATTTTTTTATTATAACAGAGATGAAACTTTATTTGTCGCCTACTTAGTAAACGATATTAATTATCAAATCTTATTTGCATTCTAAACACGATTATGATTGGGCAATAATGAAGAAAGTACAAAGAGTGGTTATTTGAGGGATATAGCCTCCGATTCTACTTGCAACATATGCACTGTCCCAATTTATTCTTTCCACAGCAACCCTTCTTGCAAAGGCTGGAGCCTGGTACTGGACCACTTGGTCTTCCGGGTCTTGATGATCCACCTCCGCCTCCACACCCGGGTACTTCTCCTTGTTTTGGTGAATTGCAATCGGTAGCTGCAGATATTAAATTTATAAATTAGAAGCCTAAAAAAGAAGAAATTAATGTGACATGCATGAGATGTGATTAAATGGTGCGCCAGATATCAAATGTTTTCAAAAAAACTAACCGAGTTGGCGAGCATGGCTATATGGGCTTCGGGCATCTGCTGCTGATATGGTTTGGAAAGACGAGCTGATTACTACAAGAATAATGAGAAATCCTCCTTTCAAGATTGCGGCCATTTCTTTCTGCAGTGAACGGATGAAAGATAGTATGCGGCTCTACTTATTCAAGTTTCTATTTATAGGCGGAATATCGCCCGTCAGTTGTCACACGGATGTTCCAACATTGACCGCATTAATGTCTTCTCTAACGGAAAAAGGATGGAAACTGGAAAGGATGATGGGAGTGGTTAGCCATCCATGCAAACATCTATGTTCTCACTCATTTTCTGACTTTTCAATTTGCAGTTTTGTCTTCACCTGCATGTTGTTGTTTTTTTATCCCATGATATCATAGCCAAAAAAAGCTAAGGTTTTAAGCTCCTAAAAGAGCCCATCCCCCACCCCACACCAGAGTCACACACCCACCCAACCTATCTCTAGAAAATGGGTCAATTTTTATAACGATACTCACGTTACATAAGAGAAATACATGAGTATAAAACTGTATCCAAAACCAAATGAAAAAGATAAAAAGAAAAAACAAATTTTATACAATTCTAACCGTAGTCTTCCACAAGTTCGAGTCCTCGACTGCAGAACGTACTAATCTTTAGCTGTGGTTGACGATTCGTATCTTACACGGGTCCATTACAATAGATTTCGCGTCTCCTCTTAGATGAAAGCGTCTGTCTCCCACGGTACAACAACTGGAAAAGTATGTCTACTGCCGGAAATGGCTCACGCATATGAGATATCAACGAGTTAATGGTGTTCTTGAGTATGTGAAAAAAGATGAAGTTGATGAAATGGAGGAAGAACAACCACATAGTGCTCCTCTCTATAGATATCGCGTCTCCTCTAAGTGATTTCAGATTCATCCCACGTATCTATAGATGATATTCAATCAAATTATTCTTTGTAGATTTTGATTTTTTCATCTGAAATTATACAGTTTTAAGGATAGTTTTTTGTGGAATTTTAATGGAATTTATATGTGTATGATTTAAAGTGTAATGATGGTTGAACATGTTAAATGGTATTCTGATAGATGGCGTTTGCACATAATTTTAAGGGTATTAATACTTCTTTTCTGTCGTTTCCTTCAGATCATTTGGGAGACTACAATCCCTAGTTGTTTCAGATTCAATAACTTCTTATAGATGAAGTATGTCGTTTAGAAATACCTTTGATTCTTGATTTTCTTAGTGGATAAATGTAAAATTAAACAAGGTTTCGCTACATGTTGATCTGCAGACGAATTCTGAAAACATATATTTTTGTCTAATTGGTTTTTACAGAAGCTTTTAAAGAATGGATAATACGACATGTCGTCGGGATAGGTTTTCACCAGTGAAATATTGGGCGCCCAGTTTTTCCTATATCTGACCCAACCCTATCGCGACAACATTTGTCGTCTGGATAGACGTTGTCGGTGTAGGGTGATTTCCTTGTAGTGCCACTAGACGATACCTATGTACTTATCTCTTTCTTTTAATCTCAGGATTTTAAAAATAAAATCCTTATTCTAATAAACGATTCCAAAAATGCCACGTGTCATTATTATATTTTTTTCTCACTAAAATTTTCTAATTTTTCCTATTTTAAGTAAACTTACAATTTTGAATTCTAATTATGTTAATTTTTCTTTTTCAAAAAGAATAAAATAAAATAAAATTTGAATTATAATTATTACTTAATTAAGAAAACAAAGAATTTTTTTTATTGTAATTTCATTTTTCTATTAAACATACCCATGTAATACATGGGTATATAACCTAGTTAGTTAAAATACACTTCCACAATAAATGACCTCGCATTACTTTCAAAGGTGTATATCATATTAATAATCTGAACTTAAGATCAATATATTTCTGAACGAGCCACGAGAGTAAACAATTTAGGCATGTCATATCGAGATTGTACTATAAATATATCAATCGCGTCAACATCAATAATGATGTAGGGTTTATTACAACATACTTATTTGCCAATCTAAACACGAGATTGGGACAATAATCAAGAAATTACAAAGAGTAGTTATGTCACACCCCAACCGACGGCGGAAACGTCGGGGGGGACATGTAGACTGTTCAGGAGCACATGGTTGACTAAAGTTAAATATATTAAAACGTTACATTTCATTTATAGCACCAAATTCATACAATACAAGAATTTATGAAATACATAACAAATTTATCTGATTCAATTAACTAAGTCCCAAAGCCTATGTGTATAAAGCCTTGATCAACCTTAGCACCTGAAACATGAATAAAATAAGGTCAAAGAGTATAACACAGGTTTGTATATAGATAGCATATAGTTTGAAAAACAAATCCATACATAACATGATAAATAAGGCATTTATGGGGAGCAGCTATTGTGTAACCAAGTACAACCAAACCTTTGTAACTAGCATGCAAATTGTGTTGTCGGTATCAATCACCTCAACCAGGTGGGTTTGTCAGACTCAATAGATCTATCATTGGAAACCGTCGGCTTGAATAGTTAATGATTGCACATAAGTGTTCACAAAAGTTAGCACACATAGCACTCGGGCATAAAGCTCAAATTGCACACATGAATGTAAATAGGATTTGTATTTGTGTTGTTTGTGTAAATGTAAACATGTAATTTTGATAGAGTTCATGTTTCACCCCAAAAGTGTAAAAGAGTAAAAGGGGCTATGAAATACTCACCTGAATCAAAGATGTTGCTAGTACCAGTGTCTAGGTAGCAAAGTGTTCCTTGTAACTTACAACGTTAGCCTAGAGTGCAATACATATGAATCTAGATCAATAACATGTACAATAGTCTAAAGCCGGGTCTAGGGTTGCAATGGAAATGTGTACAAAGGATTTGAGTTGTAGTAGGTGATCGTGGGTTGTACTTGAAATGGGTGTTTTACAAAAAGAAAGAACTGAAACGAATAGTTTTAAAATAATTAGGGTTTGGATTGAATAACTAAAAAAATATATATATATAATGTGTGAATCATATTAGATATAAATTAAATAAATAATTTTACTTTATTTATTTATTTATAAAGATGTGTAAATAATGTTGATGTCTAAAATTAATAGTAAATATATATTTAACTTTTTAGTGTAGATTATAATAAATAAATTTATTCATCTATTTATCATTTAAAAATAAGAATTTGATTGTTCTAAATAAAGTTAAAATTTTATAACTTTATAAATTAGGTTTTTAAAATGGGAGATATTTTATAAAGTAATTATCTTATTTGGTAATTAATTTCCTTTAATTATTTAAAAATCTAAATAATTAATATATAACTTTAACAATAAAATTCATAATAAAAATGAATTTATGTTGGAAAATGGAAATTTTGTTTTTATTCTGCTCAACATATTGCAAGGTTGATAAAATGAATTTTTATATAAATTTTTTTGGGTTGTAAAACGGTTTAAAAAATATATTATGACCACCCGGTTCGATCCCGGGTGGTTTGTGTGTGAGACAAAGGTTTTACCACTGGAACAGGGGACTGATAGTTGAAACGACTTGGTTCTGGTTTGATTTAATCTATGCCAGTGACAGGGCCTGATTTGGTATCACAGAAAACAAAAGAAAGAGTGGGTTCGGTCGTGGGTTTCGAACCCGCAACCACGCGCACACGAGTTAACAGTCTTAACCATTGGATCTGGGCTTAAAGCCTTGACAGGAAACTGATACGAAAATAAATTAACACACAACTCCAATCCATCTCCTTCGCTAAATCGTTTTCCCGAAACCCTAGCCCCAAATTGGTCGTGATTATGCACCGGTATGAAATCCATACCTTGGGGCTTTTAATCAGAAAGTCAAAACGAGTATAGGGATGTATCGATTACCTGAAATGGATTGGAGGGGTGAGAGATCGACTGAAACGAAATTCTGACTGTTCTTGGTGTTCGGCCGAGCTCCAGAGTGGTAATGCGGATGGTTTGAAGGTTTAGGGAGATTGTAATGGATTATGCGAAGGGGTGAGAGTGTTTTAGTTTGTCAAATTCCATCTAAATCGCGTAATTCGGTTAGGATCGAAGGTATTGGCCGTTCGAAAGGGATTACGCGTTAATTCCACCGAAATACGATGAATTGAGTCATGATGTTGAACTGGATACACGCGAGATTGATTAGGGCGTGATTTGCGGTCAATAACGCGTATCAATTCCATGGGTTTCGCCGGATTTCGCACTGTTTGACTCTGAATGGTCAAACCGCTTTCAAATTTTGAATTTAGTCACAAAATTCATTAAATTGGTGCGTTAAATGTATTTTCTACTGATCAATAGTTTCCCTAGAATACATGGCAAGCCTAGAGGATCTGAATTGGATCGATTTGAGGTCAAATTGTAGGGAGATCCATCTCTGTTGACTTTCGAAGGTCAAAGAGGCAATTTTTTTTTTTTTGGTTTTCAAGACTTGAAAGGTTCAAATTGAGGGTCCACATAGTTAGGGGGGTTTATTTAAATCAAAGGTTCAAATTCAAATTAATTATCTACTGTTTATAAAACTTGTTTTAAATTTTATAACGTTTATAAAAATCTTGTTTGATTTCGAATGTTCACAAGGATATATTTCTGTAAAAGAATTTATCATTAAAATAGATAAATAGGTAAATAGATAAGTTAAAAATGGTATAGTAAAAACCATGGATGTTACAGTATCCCCATGTTGAGGAAATTTCGTCCCGAAATTTAGCTAGTGGAGGTTACTGAATCAGGGAAAAAGTGAGTTTGGATTGTTGGTTGGAGGAGTATGGTGACAACTAGATTTAGGTGTAAAGCTCCCATATGAAGGATATCAGTGAATAAGAGAGTTAAGAAGAGATCATTCGAAGAATCTTAAGGTGAAAGGCATCACCTGGAATGGACTTTCATGGGAACTTGACGATTAGGGTTTGTTTAAGATGTTGACAAATATGTTCCAAAATTGTTAGTGGACAAAAGGTTACACAAACATAGGTCTAGGTCAAAACTTCGCGTGACACGAACAACGCTACTCCTGATAATATGATAGGGCACTTATATATAGGAAGTACCATCGGCGTATCCACCATTTTTTTTAATGATAAATTTTTTTTTTTGGTTTTCAAGACTTGAAAGGTTCAAATTGAGGGTCCACATAGTTAGGGGGGTTTATTTAAATCAAAGGTTCAAATTCAAATTAATTATCTACTGTTTATAAAACTTGTTTTAAATTTTATAACGTTTATAAAAATCTTGTTTGATTTCGAATGTTCACAAGGATATATTTATGTAAAAGAATTTATCATTAAAATAGATAAATAGGTAAATAGATAAGTTAAAAATGGTATAGTAAAAAACATGGATGTTACAGTATCCCCATGTTGAGGAAATTTCGTCCCGAAATTTAGCTAGTGGAGGTTACTGAATCAGGGAAAAAGTGAGTTTGGATTGTTGGTTGGAGGAGTATGGTGACAACTAGATTTAGGTGTAAAGCTCCCGTATGAAGGATATCAGTGAATAAGAGAGTTAAGAAGAGATCATTCGAAGAATCTTAAGGTGAAAGGCATCACCTGGAATGGACTTTCATGGGAACTTGACGATTAGGGTTTGTTTAAGATGTTGACAAATATGTTCCAAAATTGTTAGTGGACAAAAGGTTACACAAACATAGGTCTAGGTCAAAACTTCGCGTGACACGAACAACGCTACTCCTGATAATATGATAGGGCACTTATATATAGGAAGTACCATCGGCGTATCCACCATGCTCTTGTCATATCACATTAGTTTCGTTGTTATATATCACGATAGGTTTTAGGTCACAACACACGACCAAATTCGCTATCTTTTCCAGGCGCTGATTTTCATAATTCCGTGTGCACCCGTAATTACTCAAATCATCGCATGGTCCGTATAGATCCTTCCGTTGTGTGCGGGTCAAGAGGGGCACAATTTCACTCAGTTCATGTCTATTGTTTTCACATAAGAGTTGCTAAAAGTAACTATGTCCTTAAGCAGGCAAGTCAGTTAGTAACTAAAGAGAAATAAGGAGTGTAACTTAAAGTTCCATAGTTTGCTCGTGTTTGAACAAGAATACGTCGAACATCAAATTGTTTTAATGTGTTATGGTTTTCAAGTTTGGTGAACAAGGTGTATGACCATACTTCATGTATATTGTGATCAATCAATTGCAACAATTGTAAGCAACTTAGTTTCGTGTATAATGTAAACACACAAGTCTCATGTATGATCTAGTGTCATGCAGTTTGTAATCAAATAGGTTTCATGTGTATTGTAAACAACTTAGCATCACGTATATGCTCTCATGTGTAATGTAAGCAACATAGTATCATGTGGATTGTAGGAAAATGAATTTTCATGTATGGTGTTAACAACTTAGTATCATATAGTATCATGTACCTTGTAACCAAAATAAGTTTCATGTTCAATGTGATCAATCAAGTATTGTGTATCAAACAAACTATTGTTATGTATCATGTGATCAATTTAGAACGTATATTGCAAATAATCAAGTTTCATGTATCATGTAGTCAGTGTAGCATTGGATATATTGAAAATAACTAAGTTTCATGTATTATGTGATCGTGTTGTGTATATTGTAAATGTGCATACGTGAGTTATTGAGTTTCGTGTGTGGCATGTGCTAACGAGTTTTGTATGTGATCGAGTGTTGCAGAGAAGCGTGTGGTTTGACGTTCATGTATAATGTGGTAGTTAGGTTCTAGCTCTTTAAATCTTGTTGAGGTTGATGGGGATGGTTAACGTATACGCGGTATGGATCGTCTCTTGAAGTGGCAAGTGAAAGGTAAGGAGGGGGTTTTAAAATATACTCAGGGAAATGTGTTTACAAATAATTGATCTTTGTTTAAAAATAGGAAATTGTAAATCGTTCTTGGTTGTAGATATATAAAGTAATGAAACTCTTGAGTTAAATAATCTAATAAATAGATAATTTATAGGGAAAATCTTTTAATTTTTTTTTTTTTTATTATTAATATGAGAATATTCTTAAGAGAAATTATTGGCTAAACTAGTAGTCGTATATTAATTTAGCCAGTGCTTAGAAATAATTACTTTAATGAGGAAAATCATAATTATTTATCAATCCGAAATAATATTTTTATAAAATAGGTTGTATTAAGTTCCCTTACACAGTGAAAATGTTTATGGAAAATTGATATTTCTGATACTCTTTTAAAAGTTTGATAAATATTTGGTTTGAAAATAACGAGGTTTTTTTAAATCTAATATGATGATTTGATAACGAAGGAGATTAAATCGTATTGAATGATGAAGGTGATACTTGAAGGATCTTGATGAAAATATGATGGATGAAATTCACATTCAACGTATTAAATTAATGAATAATAACTTTAGAATTTGGATAAATATAAAATTTATTAAATGCTGAAATGGTAAACATTATTCAAAAACATAAGAAAATGGTTCTCAAACTGAAAATTTAAAGACAATAAATAAAAAAAATTCAATTAACGTCTCTGGTAGCTTTCCACTAGAAGGAAGATAATCACCAAGACGAGCACCGCTATGGTCGCTCGAGTAGTCGATCTGCTTTCAGCTCTAGCCGTTTCCGTACGATTCTCCAGTATTTCCTTTTCGAGGATGGAGATTAACTCCTTTTGGTAGCCTAACTGGTTTGCTAGACTATCTATCCTTTGTCCTTGCAAGTCGTGCATTACCTCGTGCTCCCTCCTTTGTCTCTCAAACTCTGAGGCTCTCACATATTGGTGAATGTCATTGATTGGAATTCCCATGGCACTAGTGGGTGTCATGGCATGCCTTACCCAAGGGTTAGGATGATACGGGTCGGGCACCAGATACGGGTCTCTTAATGGGGGTGATTGAGGTGTTCGAAGTCTTGGGCCGGTGTTCCTAGCCCAATCTGTCCTTACATCAAACCTTGGCCTGGCAGCTGGGGGTGTTGGTGACCGATATACGGGTGACCTGATGTCTTCTTCCCATTCCGACTCTGTTCCGGGACGGTATACCGGGGAGGAAGGAGGGTAGGGGTCCATGTCTAGCAGAAAACAATGAAAAGGTTGTAAGTGATAATGTAATACTGAGTGTTAGATATAAGAGTTCTCATAGGTTTAGAGTTTGACTAGTCATAACACTGAGTCTTCACAATAGTATTTTAGAAATACACTTGACCTATAAGCAATGCATCCCTGAGAAGAATTCCCAGGAAAGAGGGGTGGGTCAATAAGACACACTTATGTACCCTGTCTTTCCTTAGCCAGAATCCCTCATGGGCCTACACACTCTTCCAGCCATCATGTATTAATAACACTATTGTTGGGCTCATGGTCATGATGAGAATTGTTGTGGACTAGGCTTTGAGGCCCGAAAATGGGGTTTATTAAACCTAGCAGGCTTCTTCTTCTTGGAGGATAAGTGGGCTTCTTGTTTATTATTAATGGGCTTTAGGCTCAATAGTTTAGATTTAGATCACAAGAGGTGATGGTATTATGTGTGTGAGTTCAAGGGTGTATGGAGGATTTGGTGTGTACGTGTGTGTTTAAAACTTAGGATAACACTTAATGAACCACATAGGTAGCATGTAGATAGTAATGAATGTAAGCACAAGAGTTATCAAGTAGTGTGACACATAAACTATTAAGTATTGTAACATGTATTGAAATTACTTAGGATAACATGTAAAAATATTCACACAAGTATTAATCATGCAAATCATATAGTAGCATGGCATATTGTGGGTGTCCTAAGGTTATAGTCTAGGTCAAAAGTGTCTAATAACCTAATTCCCTATAACCAAGGCTCTGATACCAATCTGTCACACCCCAACCGACGGCGGAAACGTCGGGGCGGGACATGTAGACTGTTCAGGAGCACATGGTTGACTAAAGTTAAATATATTAAAACGTTACATTTCATTTATAGCACCAAATTCATACAATACAAGAATTTATGAAATACATAACAAATTTATCTGATTCAATTAACTAAGTCCCAAAGCCTATGTGTATAAAGCCTTGATCAACCTTAGCACCTGAAACATGAATAAAATAAGGTCAACTAAAAAGTTGGTGAGTATAACACAGGTTTGTATATAGATAGCATATAGTTTGAAAAACAAATCCATACATAACATGATAAATAAGGCATTTATGGGGAGCAGCTATTGTGTAACCAAGTACAACCAAACCTTTGTAACTAGCATGCAAATTGTGTTGTCGGTATCAATCACCTCAACCAGGTGGGTTTGTCAGACTCAATAGATCTATCATTGGAAACCGTCGGCTTGAATAGTTAATGATTGCACATAAGTGTTCACAAAAGTTAGCACACATAGCACTCGGGCATAAAGCTCAAATTGCACACATGAATGTAAATAGGATTTGTATTTGTGTTGTTTGTGTAAATGTAAACATGTAATTTTGATAGAGTTCATGTTTCACCCCAAAAGTGTAAAAGAGTAAAAAGGGCTATGAAATACTCACCTGAATCAAAGATGTTGCTAGTACCAGTGTCTAGGTAGCAAAGTGTTCCTTGTAACTTACAACGTTAGCCTAGAGTGCAATACATATGAATCTAGATCAATAACATGTACAATAGTCTAAAGCCGGGTCTAGGGTTGCAATGGAAATGTGTACAAAGGATTTGAGTTGTAGTAGGTGATCGTGGGTTGTACTTGAAATGGGTGTTTTACAAAAAGAAAGAACTGAAACGAATAGTTTTAAAATAATTAGGGTTTGGGTTGAATAACTAAAAAAATATATATATATATAATGTGTGAATCATATTAGATATAAATTAAATAAATAATTTTACTTTATTTATTTATAAAGATGTGTAAATAATGTTGATGTCTAAAATTAATAGTAAATATATATTTAACTTTTTAGTGTAGATTATAATAAATAAATTTATTCATATATTTATCATTTAAAAATAAGAATTTGATTGTTCTAAATAAAGTTAAAATTTTATAACTTTATAAATTAGGTTTTAAAATGGGAGATATTTTATAAAGTAATTATTTTATTTGGTAATTAATTTCCTTTAATTATTTAAAAATCTAAATAATTAATATATAACTTTAACAATAAAATTCATAATAAAAATGAATTTATGTTGGAAAATGGAAATTTTGTTTTTTTTCTGCTCAACATATTGCAAGGTTGTTAAAATGAATTTTTATATAATTTTTTTTGGGTTGTAAAACGGTTTAAAAATATATTCTGACCACCCGGTTCGAACCCGGGTGGTTTGTGTGTGAGACAAAGGTTTTACCACTGGAACAGGGGACTGATAGTTGAAACGACTAGGTTCTGGTTTGATTTAATCTATGCCAGTGACAGGGCCTGATTTGGTATCACAGAAAACAAAAGAAAGAGTGGGTTCGGTCGTGGGTTTCGAACCCGCAACCACGCGCACACGAGTTAACAGTCTTAACCATTGGATCTGGGCTTAAAGCCTTGACAGGAAACTGATACGAAAATAAATTAACACACAACTCCAATCCATCTCCTTCCCCAAATCGTTTTCCCGAAACCCTAGCCCCAAATTGGTCGTGATTATGCACCGGTATGAAATCCATACCTTGGGGCTTTTAATCAGAAAGTCAAAACGAGTATAGGGATGTATCGATTACCTGAAATGGATTGGAGGGGTGAGAGATCGACTGAAACGAAATTCTGACTGTTCTTGGTGTTCGGCCGAGCTCCAGAGTGGTAATGCGGATGGTTTGAAGGTTTAGGGAGACTGTAATGGATTATGCGAAGGGGTGAGAGTGTTTTAGTTTGTCAAATTCCATCTAAATCGCGTAATTCGGTTAGGATCGAAGGTATCGGCCGTTCGAAAGGGATTACGCGTTAATTCCACCGAAATACGATGAATTGAGTCATGATGTTGAACTGGATACACGCGAGATTGATTAGGGCGTGATTTGCGGTCAATAACGCGTATCAATTCCATGGGTTTCGCCGGATTTCGCACTGTTTGACTCTGAATGGTCAAACCGCTTTCAAATTTTGAATTTAGTCACAAAATTCATTAAATTGGTGCGTTAAATGTATTTGCTGCTGATCAATAGTTTCCCTAGAATACATGGCAAGCCTAGAGGATCTGAATTGGATCGATTTGAGGTCAAATTGTAGGGAGATCCATCTCTGTTGACTTTCGAAGGTCAAAGAGGCAAATTTTTTTTTTTTTTGGTTTTCAAGACTTGAAAGGTTCAAATTGAGGGTCCACATAGTTAGGCGGGTTTATTTAAATCAAAGGTTCAAATTCAAATTAATTATCTACTGTTTATAAAACTTGTTTTAAATTTTATAACGTTTATAAAAATCTTGTTTGATTTCGAATGTTCACAAGGATATATTTCTGTAAAAGAATTTATCATTAAAATAGATAAATAGGTAAATAGATAAGTTAAAAATGGTATAGTAAAAACCATGGATGTTACAGTATCCCCATGTTGAGGAAATTTTGTCCCGAAATTTAGCTAGTGGAGGTTACTGAATCAGGGAAAAAGTGAGTTTGGATTGTTGGTTGGAGGAGTATGGTGACAACTAGATTTAGATGTAAAGCTCCCGTATGAAGGATATCAGTGAATAAGAGAGTTAAGAAGAGATCATTCGAAGAATCTTAAGGTGAAAGGCATCACCTGGAATGGACTTTCATGGGAACTTGACGATTAGGGTTTGTTTAAGATGTTGACAAATATGTTCCAAAATTGTTAGTGGACAAAAGGTTACACAAACATAGGTCTAGGTCAAAACTTCGCGTGACACGAACAACGCTACTCCTGATAATATGATAGGGCACTTATATATAGGAAGTACCATCGGCGTATCCACCATGCTCTTGTCATATCACATTAGTTTCGTTGTTATATATCACGATAGGTTTTAGGTCACAACACACGACCAAATTCGCTATCTTTTCCAGGCGCTGATTTTCATAATTCCGTGTGCACCCGTAATTACTCAAATCATCGCATGGTCCGTATAGATCCTTCCGTTGTGTGCGGGTCAAGAGGGGCACAATTTCACTCAGTTCATGTCTATTGTTTTCACATAAGAGTTGCTAAAAGTAACTATGTCCTTAAGCAGGCAGGTCAGTTAGTAACTAAAGAGAAATAAGGAGTGTAACTTAAAGTTCCATAGTTTGCTCGTGTTTGAACAAGAATACGTCGAACATCGAATTGTTTTAATGTGTTATGGTTTTCAAGTTTGGTGAACAAGGTGTATGACCATACTTCATGTATATTGTGATCAATCAATTGCAACAATTGTAAGCAACTTAGTTTCGTGTATAATGTAAACACACAAGTCTCATGTATGATCTAGTGTCATGCAGTTTGTAATCAAATAGGTTTCATGTGTATTGTAAACAACTTAGCATCACGTATATGCTCTCATGTGTAATGTAAGCAACATAGTATCATGTGGATTGTAGGAAAATGAATTTTCATGTATGGTGTTAACAACTTAGTATCATATAGTATCATGTACCTTGTAACCAAAATAAGTTTCATGTTCAATGTGATCAATCAAGTATTGTGTATCAAACAAACTATTGTTATGTATCATGTGATCAATTTAGAACGTATATTGCAAATAATCAAGTTTCATGTATCATGTAGTCAGCGTAGCATTGGATATATTGAAAATAACTAAGTTTCATGTATTATGTGATCGTGTTGTGTATATTGTAAATGTGCATACGTGAGTTATTGAGTTTCGTGTGTGGCATGTGCTAACGAGTTTTGTATGTGATCGAGTGTTGCAGAGAAGCGTGTGGTTTGGCGTTCATGTATAATGTGGTAGTTAGGTTCTAGCTCTTTAAATCTTGTTGAGGTTGATGGGATGGTTAACGTATACGCGGTATGGATCGTCTCTTGAAGTGGCAAGTGAAAGGTAAGGAGGGGGTTTTAAAATATACTCAGGGAAATGTGTTTACAAATAATTGATCTTTGTTTAAAAATAGGAAATTGTAAATCGTTCTTGGTTGTAGATATATAAAGTAATGAAACTCTTGAGTTAAATAATCTAATAAATAGATAATTTATAGGGAAAATCTTTTAAATTTTTTTTTTTTTATTATTAATATGAGAATATTCTTAAGAGAAATTATTGGCTAAACTAGTAGTCGTATATTAATTTAGCCAGTGCTTAGAAATAATTACTTTAATGAGGAAAATCATAATTATTTATCAATCCGAAATAATATTTTTATAAAATAGGTTGTATTAAGTTCCCTTACACAGTGAAAATGTTTATGGAAAATTGATATTTCTGATACTCTTTTAAAAGTTTGATAAATATTTGGTTTGAAAATAACGAGGTTTTTTTAAATCTAATATGATGATTTGATAACGAAGGAGATTAAATCGTATTGAATGATGAAGGTGATACTTGAAGGATCTTGATGAAAATATGATGGATGAAATTCACATTCAACGTATTAAATTAATGAATAATAACTTTAGAATTTGGATAAATATAAAATTTATTAAATGCTGAAATGGTAAACATTATTCAAAAACATAAGAAAATGGTTCTCAAACTGAAAATTTAAAGACAATAAATAAAAAAAATTCAATTAACGTCTTTGGTAGCTTTCCACTAGAAGGAAGATAATCACCAAGACGAGCACCGCTATGGTCGCTCGAGTAGTCGATCTGCTTTCAGCTCTAGCCGTTTCCGTACGATTCTCCAGTATTTCCTTTTCGAGGATGGAGATTAACTCCTTTTGGTAGCCTAACTGGTTTGCTAGACTATCTATCCTTTGCCCTTGCAAGTCGTGCATTACCTCGTGCTCCCTCCTTTGTCTCTCAAACTCTGAGGCTCTCACATATTGGTGAATGTCATTGATTGGAATTCCCATGGCACTAGTGGGTGTCATGGCATGCCTTACCCAAGGGTTAGGATGATACGGGTCTCTTAATTGCAGAATCTACTAAGTTTATTACAACATACTTATTTGCCAATCTAAACACGAGATTGGGACAATAATCAAGAAATTACAAAGAGTAGTTATTTGAGGCGATATAGCCTCCAATGCTACGGGCAACATTCGCATTCTCCCGTTTTACTCATTTCACAACAACCGTTCCTGCAACGGCTGGAACCTGGTGCTCGACCCTTTCGTCTTCGACGTCTTGATGATTCATGGCTCCCGCCTCCGCCTCCACGACCTCCGCCTCCGCCTCCACACCCGGGTACATCTCCTTGTATTGGTGAATTGCAATCGGTAGCTGCAGATATTAAATTTATAAATTAGAAACCTAAAAGAGAAGCAATTAATGTGACATGAGATGTGATTAAATAACTTTTAGTTGAAGTGATAAATTTAGTTAATCAGATTAAGTGCCATTTTGGTAAGATATCAAATGTTTTCAGAAAATAACGAACCCAGTTGGTGATCACGGCTATGTGGGCTTCGGGCGTCAGCCACCGACATGGTTTGGAAAGACGAGCTGATTACGATGAGAATAATGAGAGCCGAGGCAAATCCAAGTTTTAAGATTGCGGCCATTTTTTGCAATTAAGGGATGAAGGATAGTATGCTAATTGAAGTTTCTATTTATAGGCTAAATATAGCCTTTATCTCACTATTGTTCGAACAATATGGACCGCATTAATGTCTTCTCTACAAGTTGGTTGATCCCGTTATATAATATCCATACTTGATTTTCCACTTCCCGTTAAATATCCGTGAATTCTGAATTTGCAGTTTTGTTCCGTAACTTACAAGTTGGTTGATCCCGTGATATCATGTCAGCTTATCCCCGCCCACGTGATTGTCCACGTACTTCCCGTTTAATATCCATGTCAGCTTAATTTCTACACACATATATTGTTAGACACGGCAGTGGCTTTGTGACCCAATCTCCTTAACTAAATTAATGAATGGTATAATAACCCAAAACCTATAACATGAAACTGAATCAAATACCTTTGATTTCCAGTGGTTTGAAACTCTTGATCTCTTCCTGCAGTATGAATCGTGAAATCGCCAATCGAACAAATAGGGCACAAACGTGGATTAATCTTAGTTAGAATCGTGATAATTACTATCAGATTAAACTATTTGAGGGTACATTTCAATGTTCAATCGGATTAGACTAAGATCGTACGACAAGAACGAATTTGGAAATTTCCTGAGAGAGAAAAGATGTAACCGTACCGTGAAATATGATCTGGTTTTTCCCTATATTGCTTTCTTTCCGTCGGTTTCAAAATGACCAGACATATCCTTTTATGAGTTGTTGGATCTTTGTTTTAAACCCAAGGAATTTTAGCCCATAATAATTAAAAGACAACCCAAATAAACCAACAAATGGCCCATGAGTTTTCTTTAATTAAAATGATTAAATAGGTAATACATAAACATTATTAGATTTAAACGAGCATGCACTCCAGCATCTCCTAACTCGTTTAATAACTAATAATACTAGTGTTATACCCGCGCGCGTTGCGGCACGTTAAACCGTCAAAATAAACGTTCTGAAAACTTTATACAATTAAATCAAAAAGTTAACCTCGACGTTCTCAATTCCAAAGTTTACCTATGTTACCGTAGGTTCAATGTTGGCGAACTGCAAGTATCTTGTGAGGGTTAACTTTATAAATCATATTTATATACAAATTGTTTAGGAAAAAAGAAGTAAAGTTTATTTCTTAAAAACGGTATTATGTGAAATTACATTTTTGTGTGTTAGAACATACATAATCAAGTTAATGAATTGTTTCTATTTAATATCTTTACTTATATTATAATCTAAACTCGTTTTTTGTTAGTTCTTGTGATATATTGTATAATACTTCTGTTAGTTTTGTTATTCGTAACATCAATATGGTCTATCTATGCATTACAGATATCAATCTATACTATATAATAAATAAAGGTTTCTTAATGCCACGTGTCGCATCCATATTCATCCTTATAAAAATTTTCCCGCCTCTCTCTCATAATAAATACACTTCCATATTTCAATAATATATTATTAATTATAGTAATAAAACACATTTATTTTTAATTATTTCATATTATAAGAAAGTTTGAAATGTAATTACCTAGCTTATGTTTTCAATCAAATAGTAAATGAAAGTCAAATTACGTTGAATAGTATTTTATGTACTTTTTAAACTAAAAAAATATTAATTTTTACATATTTTTTTATTTTGTTTTCTATTGTTAGTATATGTAATACATTTTTTCACCTATAAGATATATATATACAAATTTAAAAATTTTATATACTGATATTTTTTCACCCTGTGTAATACACAGGTTCTAAGCTAGTTAAATAATAAAAAACACCCAAATAAGAAAATATCAATCATAAACATAGTAACTTAAATTAATTATTAATTGATATTCGAAACTTTAGGCTTAATTTTTATTTAAGTGTTGCAGTTGATACCTGTGTTAGCAGAAATGGAAGAATAACTACCGGAAAATGCAGTTTCTCACTAAATTCATGTTAACACAATATCATTTTTACTGGTTAAACTATTTAAATATATCCAGTGCATTAATTTTTTTTTACCTTTGGTCGATTAGAAGGCATCAAATTTTTTCACCTATGTATATGCACTTTGAAGAGAATTTATGTATTGTTTTATATTATATGTTTAAGGGTCTATTGTTTTTTTTATTCTTTATTTCCGTTATTAATGGGTAGCTACTAAATCTGGACTGAATATAACATTCCGTAACTATTCTGATCCTTAATTCAGTTTTAACTTTTTATTATTTTTTTTCACATTTGAAGTGGTCAATATTTAAGTATCACTCATCCACTAACCTAACTACATAAGGGTTAGTGACAGACTTTTAAATTTTGACAAATTGACAAGTTAATATGCCATTTTTATTTATTTTTCAAAGTGTTCAAATATGTGATATTATAGAAACTGTTTTAAAATGACAATCCATCATTATTAATTAATTTTACGAGATGGGTTGTTTGTTAAATAAATATAACTTTATGTATAGACTTTTACAAATTTTTTTGTTAGTGCCTTGGTGCTGATTATACGAAGACCTAAAAACTGAGAGTACGGTTGCTTTCTTATGTGTGTTTTTAAAAAATGGTCAAAGTAATCGCATTTTATATCATTGAATCGAAGATTTTTATTTTAGGGGTGTTTGGCGGATTTTATAATTTTTCAGGATTGTCGAGAAGATACCGTGGGTTACTATAGAGGAAACAAAAACGGAGGTGTTGATATGTAATCATGTAACATGTTAATTTTTTTTATTAAAAAACTATAGCAATACCATACTCAAATTAAAGATAATAAAATGCTCGTTTTTATGGTGTAACTTGTTATAAAAAATATTAAGGTATGAAAAAGTTATAGCCGTTTAAAAATCGTGGAAGATAGTTATTTTAAAATTATAACTATTGTTTAAATAACCAAAAGTTGAGTAAAGTTAAGGGGGAAAAGGTGTAAGTATTGTTTAAATAACCAAAAGTTGAGTAAAGTTAAGGGGCAAAGGTGTAAGTATTGTTTAAAAGACATATTTACCCCCAAATAATTTTAAACACGTGCATTAAGTGTTGTACTTTGAGCAATCTTATTTGTATTACTTAAAATTTAAGATGCCCTTTGGTGATGTATTATAATATAGTATAGATATAGATATAGATTCACTAAATCATCAAGTTAACCCAATAACACCAAAATCATGTTAATAACACTAAAATTACCAACATATATGTATCATGTATGTATGTATGTTTGATTCATGTGTTTGGGATAGTAAGCAAGATAACATACCTATTTTATGATTGGACAATAATCTAAGAAAGTACAAAGAGTGGTTATTTGAGGCAATATAGCCTCCAATGCTACTAGCAACATTCGCATGTCCCCTTATACTCTGTCCACAGCAACCCATCCTTCAATAGCTGGAACCTCGTGTTGGACCACTTCGTCTGCCTGGTCTTGATGATCCACCGCTTCCACCTCCACCTCCACCTCCACCTCCACCTCCACACCCGGGTATGTCTTGTTGTATTGGTGAATTGCAGTCGACTGCTGCACATATAAAATTAATTAGACGGTAAAACCCTATAAAGGAAGAAATCAACGTGACATGAGATGTGATTAAATAACATTTAGGTGAAGTGATAAATTTAATTAATCAGATTAAGTGCCATTTTGGTAAGATATCAAATGATTTCAGAAAACGAACCCAGTTGGTGATCACGGCTATGTGGGCTTCGGGCGTCAGCCATCACTGACATGGTTTGGAAAGACGAGCTGATTACGATGAGGATAATGAGAGCCAAGGAAAATCCCCCTTTTAAGATTGCGGCCATTAAGGGATGAAGGATAGTATGCAGCTCTGCTATATTGAAGTTTCTATTTATTAGCCTTTGTCACACTGTTGTTCGAACATTGACTACTGTCTTCTCTACAAGTCGGTTGATCCCGTAATATAATATCCTTCCTTGATTGTCCACAATATCCGTGAATTTTGAATTTGCAGTTTTGTCCCGTAACTTATAAGTTGGTTGAACCCGTGATATCATGTCAGCTTAATCCCCACGTGATTGTCCACTTCCCGTTTAATATCCATGTCAATGATGACTACGGTTTAATGCCTCTTATACAATAACCATAATATGAAATTTACATTTAAAATACAACAGAATTATTCTTGAAATTACAATTAAAAGTTAGAAAAAGTGTTTTTTTGTATATATTGATACCGGAAGACTATTACAAAGACACACACACATATATATATAGGGTGAGGTTCAAATACTAACCATTATTTATGTGATAACCACTCTCAAACATAGTGTTACGTATATGTAATCATTATCATTATGTTAATATTACATATATGTAAACACTATATGTCACGTATATGTAACATTATTTGGTATGTATACGTAAAACTCATCATTTCCATAACAAAGTTACACAGATATAAAAAAAACATATTAACAGTAGCAAAACATATTAACATTAGCAAGCTTACACCAATATCATAATTCATTTCACTTCTTAAAAAAAAATACAACGGACTTTTCTGATTCAACAGTTGGAACCTCCATTGGAACAGTAGCAAAGATATCACCAATATCATAATTCATTTCACTTCTAAAAAAAATTTGGCCTTTTAAATGTGACACTCATATCTATGTCAGCAAGAGTAACCACATAAGCTAGCTAATTCATTATTCAAATTCATATGTTCATAATGACAGCTTATATATCTACTTTTATCATAAAAAATGCCCATAGGGATTGCCCATTTTTTATATCTAACGGATTTTTTGGTTTCTTTAAGGTTGGATCTTCAGTTGATTTTTGAATCTCATCCCCAAACCTTATAGGCATTTCATCAAACACCATAGGGGCATACTAAACATTTATGAACATTTATGTATAGGGAAGTTTTAGGATCATAAGAAGAAAATGAATCTTTCAACTTATTTGCATCCAATTTCAAGACTAAAGAAATGTTGTCTTTCAATGTTTGAAGACTATATTAATGCCATTGTATAAAAAACATCCTCGTTTTCTGGTTCAAGATCATCCATAAAGAGATATATTGAACAATATTCACTAAGTTCTTTAGAACTTTTGACCCGATCGAACAGAAATTGGAATTCATCATAATACTTGTTAACCGTACGATATAATCTTTTCCAAAGCATCTTCCATGTTCGCCTATTCTTTGTTGGTGTCTGTTTCTTCCCAATTGCTCTGATTGTTGAATCACTATCTCTTTTAAAACTAGAATTGATACTAATCAATTTTGTTGCCATGTTGTCGCTTGACTAAATGTTGCCGTCGATATGATCGTTGCCGCTTGATTGTTTTTTTCCGTCAATCTTGTTGCCCGCCGGAATAAAACCATGTAATCCAATTCCCCATAACCCACTATTGAGATGAATGGTAGCTCTGATACCATTGTTACGATACAGTTTGTTAATCAAGCTAAAGATCGATAAAGAGAAGAAGAACAACTGAGAGGAGGGTACAACCAATTCAATTCATCGATACCGATTACATCTGTTCTTTCTGTTTAAGTATAACATTGAGGTTAACAACTAACCAAAGACTATTACAAGGGTTTATAATTAACTATTACAATCTAATCCCTCTACTTATTTTAATGCCTAACAAGGGTTTATAATTAACAACCCATAACAATATGACAACGTAAGATGAAAATTTTATACAAAAAAGTAAACGGATGTCAAGTCTTATTTTTCAATTTAAACAGGTGATTATTATTGGACAATAATCACGAAAGTACTAAGAGTGGTTATTTGAGGCAATATAGCCTCCAATGCTACTAGCAACATATGCATTCTCCCCTTAAACTCTCTCCACAGCAACCCATCCTGCAACGGCTGGAACCTGGTGTTGGACGAGTTGGTGATCCGCCGCCTCCATGTCCACCCCAACACCCGGGTACATCTTGTTGTACAACCGGATTGCAATCGGTAGCTGCAGATATTAATTTATAAATCAGAAGCTTAAAAAAGAAGAAATTATTGTGACATGAGATGTGATTAAATAACTTGTGGTTCGTTGAAGGGATAAAACGAATTAAAAATGCCATTTTGGTAATTAGATATCAAATGTTTTAAAAAAAACTGTCAAAGGCATAATAGCCCAGCGGCATCTTGGTGGTGGGATAAGGCTCAGTGAGCATATGGTCCTGGGTTCGAATCTCACAAGGGGGTTTTCCCCGAAAAATTGGGTTTTCTCCTGAATTGGTGACTTGGTGTTGGAATATGATCGGGTGGTACCAATAGTGACACGATGACACTCCAGTGGTCCGTCAGTGATCCAAATTAGTCATTCAAAAAAAAATGTTTTAAGAAAAACTAACCCAGTTGGCGAGCACGGGTGTACAGGCTTCGGGCGTCCGCCACTGATATGGTTTGGAAAGACGAGGACGAGCTGATTACGATGAGAATAATGAGAGCCAAGGCAAATCCACCTTTAAAAATTGCGGCCATTTTTTACAATTAATGGATGCAGGATTGTAATCGGCTCTGTTTATTGAAGTTTCTATTTATAGGCTAAATAAATATAGCCTTTGTCTTCTCTAACGGAAAAGGGGTGGAAACCGGAAAAAAGGATAATGGGAGTCGTTAGCCAGTCTTGAAAACATCGATCTATTATTATTGCAATTGTTTTGTTTTATTTTTCTTTTATTTATATTATTGCTTATTTGATTTTTTATCGGGACGAAGTAAAAAATCAATAATTAAATGCGCGTATATTTAGGTATAAACATTGACAAATTACATGAACAGTATAATAAAATTTATATGACGGTATTAGATTATGAGTTATATAACACTTTTAATAGTTTGTAAGGATAATATATGCAATACATAATTAATATTAATATCATAAAATATAAAAACCAATACGCTCAATTAAGATTTACTTATTGAAATTGAAAATAATTTTGAACGAATAACTTACTTATAATAAATCGAGTCAATCATAAGTCGTCATGTCACATTTTTTCGTTGGTTTTTGTTTCTTTTTTTCAACTTTTGCGGTTACTATTAAATGAACAGAAACGAAATATTATACAAAACAAATCTGCTCAAATGGTAATTGACTCTCTCATTGAACCAGGTGACGGGTCCTCCTACTCCTCCTCCCCTTCCTTTCCCCCCCCACCCACCCACCCAATTATTTCTTTTATTCTCGTCTTTTTTTTTCTTAGAGTTGTTTCTTTTTTACTTTTTATTTTCTTATTATACACTACCTGTGTTTTTTTTCGCCACCTATTCTTTGTTTGAGATTTTTTTTAAAGTATTTTAATCTTTATTATTAATTTTACACTGTTAGAAAACTCAACAACTGCGACAGTATTTTGTGACCGCACATATCGGTCGCAAAATTTGCAAACCATTTCATAACTGTCACAAAATTAGCAACATAACAAGATTCGGTCGCAAATCAGTCACAGATTATACGACCGCTTATATTCCGTTGCAATGTTTGCGACCGTTTAGTTTCGGTTGCAAAACAGTCCCAGATTTTGCGACCGCTTAGTTTCAGTCGCAAAATTTGACATATAGGTTATTTGCAATTTATATAATACTTAAAGGTGTGAACTTGAGTTACTACAAAACTCCAGGGTTATAAGTGACACTCAACACCGCCCATGACCACCCTACCCCACCCTATCTCCGACACTAACTAGTTAGGTTCATTCACACCGGCTGCTACTTCTTGTGATTTCGATTTCTTTATCAAACTAAATTTATGATTTCTTCTACGTATGAGATCTTCTGTTGTTTTAGGTGGGCCCAGTGACGGATCCAGAGTTTTTCTTGAGTGGGTGCAAAAAAAGGGTTGGCTCAAATCAAATAGGGTCAAAATTGGGTCCGCTAAAAACAAGTCGGGTCAAAAATCGGTTAACTATAAAAAGAACAAGTCGGTTAAAACAAGTCGGTTAAAACAAGTCGGATAAAAAACATTTCTACTCAATCATTCGGATGTAACATGTGCCTCCCAAGTATCTCCGAAGGGGCACGCTTAAAAAAACTGAAAGTTTTCTACTCCTGAGATGAATCTCAGCGGGTGCCTCGCCCCCCGCTGGAGCATAAGTAAATCCGCCCATGGGTGGGACACTAAAGTGCCTCCACATCTTAACCGTCGTCTGTGTTTCTTTATACTCAATCCGGGCCCTTTAAAGTACCTCTAACCGCTACGAGAGTTAATTGTGTCCATAAAAAGTCCAAAAATTTGGCAGTTGGATTTTTGCTCTTCCTTCTTCACGCGGATCACCCACGTCCCCACGGTTACGACCTTATTTTTTGAATTGCAACCCCTCCCTCTCCCTCTCACTACGATTTGGTTCCAATGGCGCAACCTCCGCCACCACCACCACCACCACCATCATCTTCTTCGTTTATGAAAACGTACCGGTGTTTAGTCCCCAAGTACTCCTTCAAACATTCTCAAAAAGTCAAAGAATATTTGAAGGTAAACACTCTTTCTTTGAAAACTTTCTGTTCGTTCAAATACCCTTTTCATTTTCGAGTTTAAATGTATATTATAATGTCATGATCCAAGCAAATTTGAGGTTGCAACAACACCAGTAGTGCCACTACTAGAAAACTGGGCAATTGCGACCAAAATTTGCGACCGGGAAAAACGGTCGCAAAATTTGCCACCGATTTGCGACCGAAATTATAATGGTCGCAAAACGGTCGCAAATGTTGCGGCCATCGTATATCGGTTTCAAAACAGTCGCAAAAATTTAGCGCGATCGCAAATCAGTCGCAACGCGCAAAATTTTTTATTCGGTCGCAAATCGGTGGCAAATTTTACGACCGTCGTATATCGGTCTCAAAGCAGTCGCAAAAATATAACGCGGTCACAAATCAGTCGCAACATTTGCGACCATCCAAAGCCGGTTGCAAAAAAATTTAATTTAAATTTCCTCTTATTATTGACCATGAATAGAGAGACTGCTCCTCTAATCTCGTGAGTCGTAGGATCATTTCAAGATTAATCCTGACCGTGTTAATTATAACTGCTCCTCTGTTCCTATGGACCGTAGCTGTAGAGGATTAATTCTCTGATCACACGTTTTGTAACTTCACCACTCCCCTTCCCTCCCTCAATTCCCGACGATCGGACGCTACCTCCAGGTAGCAAGCCCCCGCCACCACCATCTTCTTCACGGTCAACCTTCTGCCGCAAGACTGCGCTTCTTCACGATTTGGCTCGATTAATCTGCTTCACCATCTTCTTCTTCAAGGCAAAACCCTAAATCAAATTTTCCAAATTGAAACCCTCAAAATCACACTTCCGTTCCAAATAGAAACCCTCAAAACCAAAACCAAATGGCTTCCTCCGTTCCAAATAGATACAACTCTCCGACCACCGCTCTGCTCAGATCCGTTTGATTGAACAAGCCTTACTTTTCGCCTCTCTTCCTGGTACTTCAATTTCATTCTAATTTTTCTTCACTCTCTTTGCGTTTCATTACTTCACTGGAGATACAAATTAAATCGATAATCAGTCAGTTCCTCGGAACGGAGGTTTTTGAGTACTCTCTTTGCGGCTTTTCAATTTTATATTCCACAATCATCTTTAATGAATCAACTTATTTGCTATTGGATTCGATAATGCTACAGTAGTTTATGAATCATTTACCGGTTATGTATTTGTTATTAATTACTTTTATAAGATTCATAACCATAAATTAGGGTTTTGCTTTTTCAAAATTCAATTATCACAGGTGATATATGCAAATTGTACTGTTAACTGAAACTGCCATTTTTTGCCCTTCATCCTGTATGAATCTTATTGCAGAAATGGAGCAGAAGAAGAAAGAACCAGAAGAATCATCCGAGGAGGAGGGGGTTTTGATGGGGTTGTTTGATTGAAAGTAAGGGTTTTTGAGCATTCGTTTGTGTCTATTAGTTGTTTCTATCAAAACTGCACCTTGTATTGACCATCAATTCAATCTTTAGTGATGTTAAGACAATAATAAATGATGTTCCTAAGCTTTGGTGCTTGCTAGTGTTTTAGCTAATTTGATGTTGTTTGGTTGTTGATTTGCTGCAGTTTTAGAGCTGATAAACCCATATCAATCTTCAACTCAAAATTGGTTCTTTTGATTGTCAAAGTCAAAATATGTAACTTTTCTTTGCGTTAAGTGTTTTAATCATTCAATTTTAAGCTATATACCATTGATGGATCTTGAATGCATATTTTTCAATGTAAGATTTGGATGTTAAAATGTCTATATAGGTGTCATGAATTGCTTATTTTGCTGTAGATTGGATCATCAGTTCAAGGTTATCATGATTATGCATTATGAATTTTTTGGATGGCTGGGTTCCTTCCAAAAATAAGGACGAACAGGTAATAGATATCTAAGGTTTTAAATTCTTTTATTGATCTATTTTTTTTAAACCCACTTCGGTTAGTTATGAGTTTGACACTTTGATATGCTTTTTGACATTCTAAAATATACTGCAGGGGTGATGTTGTTCAAGTAGATACTTGGGTAGCCCCAAATGGGAAAAATGGTATGCTTCGTGATTGACATTCTAAAATATACTGCAGGGGTGATTGCAAATTTCAAGGTTATAGTTGAAAAAACATGTTTGTATAGTCTTTTTTAAAATTTTATGTTGATTATAACAACATTTTTTGGTGTAACATCTTTACAGTAACTGGGTTTTGTTAACGTTTTAATTTAATTAATGTATAATTCTATTATATAAACTTTTTTATGTTGAAAAAACTTGATGCAATGCGAACTTATCACTGTCTCTATTGAAACACTTGAAATAGTGTGGTCAATAATGTTACTTGTCTTTTTTACTTTAAAGTTAATCTTGGTGAACGTGTGTTTGAAGTTCATTTGGTATTAATTTTGACACCCGGACTGGTACAAGTATAAAACTAGCTAGTTTTAGTTTTACAAATGGGAGGGAATGATACCCTCCATTTACGAACAAATTAAGAATTGATGAAAAAATTTGATGTAACACTAATGTATTAGGGGATGGGAGGGAAGTGTACTTTCCACCCTAACAACCACCAGACGATAATTATCTCTTGTTTTTAATCTTAGCTAGGGTTAAAAAAACGTAGATAATATAAACTCTCACAATAAAGGAGTCCAGTGGCGGACCCAGAAATTTTTTTCATCGGGGTCGGAGAATTTTTAGGGTCGATTGTCAATAACTAAATATTAGTTTTTTTCGAATCGGGTCGGGTCGGGTCACACATTAATTAGGTAAGTTCTAATTTCGTCTCGTTGATTAGGGTGATAAGATGAAATTGGTGGACGTTCGGCTGGATCCCATGTAATATTATCCAAATATATGAAAGTGGGAGTCTTAGAAGATGAAGACCCAACTTTTCTTTTAAGAAACCTTTCAATATTCATAATCCTAAAATTGAAAAATTAAACCAAATAAACAAACAAGTTTCACATTTTGACTAATCACTAATCAAATACACACATAACATATAAATTCAATTAACCTATAAATTAAAGTAAAACACATAAATTAAACTAAAACACAAATAGAGAGTGGAAAGGGGGTTGGGACTAAATCACTAACCTGCTTGAGTGCTTCCAAGTTAAATTTCTTTCAATAATTTTCAATTGTTGACTTCAATCGTCAACCTGTTACCTCTTGTTTCCAATTTCCAATTTCAATATATTATATTAGACTAAAACACAATTTCAACTTTCATCTTTCAATATATTAAAGTATTAAACTAAAACACAAATAGATAGAATTAAAGTATTAAACTAAAACACAAAGTATTAAACCTGCTTCAATTTTCACTTTGAAATTCTTTCAAACTTCAAATCTTCGATCGTCGGCACTCCTGTCGCTTGGTTGCCTTGAGATAAATATGTAATGCCGTTATTTTTTTTTTCAACACTTAATTAGGTTTAAAAAGTTTAAATGGGTATTGGGTTTATTTATGGGTCTATGTGTAATGTGTTATTTGGGTCTATTTTGTTTAAAAGTTATTGGGTTAAAGTTAAACTATTAAATGTTTGGTTTAAAAGGTTAATAATTAATGGGTTAATTGTTATAAGATTAAAGGTTTGGTTTAATTGTTTTTTTTTAAATCTATTTTCCGAAAAATATTTCTTTCGGTCGATTTCAAAACTTTATGGGGGTCGGTCGAAAATATACCATATATATAACAAAAAAAAATATTTTTTTTAACGGTGTCGGCCGACCCACTCGGACCTTAATAGGTCCGCCAAAAAAAAATCTTAGCTAGGGTTAAAAAAACGTAGATAATATAAACTCTCACAATAAGGATGTTGGGTGAAACACACCACTTTTAAAAACAAAACTTTAACGCGCGGAAGTCTTAAACCCAGGAAATTTTTTTTTTTTTTTTTTACCCTCTCGCGTACCGCGAGAAAAACAAGCTTCCTCCCTCGCGTACTGTAACACCCCAAAATAAAAATAAAAAGAAAAATTCAAAATTTCACTCCCTCGCGGTACGCGAGGGAGATTTTGACAAAACCTCGCGGTACGCGAGGGAACTGCTCATCGCCGGAAAAAAAAAAAAAAAAAAAACATCTTCTCGCGGTACGCGAGAAATTTCTAACCAAAGCCTCGCGGTACGCGAAGATCCGGTACACGCGTCAAGGCCAGAATACACGTGTCATTCACCCTTGCCACCATCTGACACGTGTCATGCTGACTCAGCACCATTCGCGACACCTCATCCCCTCGCGGTACGCGAGGGATTTCCTTGGCCAGTCTCGCGGTACGCGAGGGACTGGAATTCCAGCCTATAAAAGGCCTTCAAAGGGGATTGAATTCTGTACAATTTCCAAACATTCCTTATATACAAACCCGATCTCTCAAAACTCCACAACGTCCCGAAGCGCTGTCCAAGAATCCAACAACACCCAACTCAAGCAGTAGTTCTGTCCGAATCCCGCAAAGTTGGTATTGTTAAAACTATTCATATATATATATATAGCCGCAATTATATATATATTCTCTCATATATATTCTCGTTAATCGTGTCTTCCCTAGGAAGAAACGTGTCGAGGTTCTGCTCAAATTCCGAAGCCTACAACCCTACCAGCCATCAAAATCAAGGTGAACACGTTTAACGCTTTTCAAACGATAAAACCGTTTTATTTACGAAAACGGCATGAAACAAATTAAATGCTTTAATCATAAGGGTAATCTGCGTGATAGCATTCAGGCCATAAGCATACGTAGATTTGATCAAATGGTATACATGTGACGGGTGAAAGTCCGGTCCATGGCTGGGTACAGATCATGTAATGGGATATCATAAGACTAAGGTAGCTTTCCTTAGCAGATTATACGAGGGACGAGTTCCTGAGTATCATGTAAGACTAAGAACAAGGTTCTTAGCATCACCACCCTGGGAATAGGCTATAAGACTGAGACATAGAGCTCAGCCAGTTGACCCCATGGCAGATAACCCAGTGTATGTAGGTGGTATATATTTCAGGTGAAAAAGACTGCTGAATGTGTAGATTTACCATACAAAAACGTGCTTAAAGGCTTCAATTTGGTTTATGTTAGAAATCATTTTCGTGTCAGTTAAATGTGATTCACCAGCTTTATGCTGATGTTCATTTTCAAAACGTTTTTCACAGGTAATGAAAGAAATCATTAAATACAGAGTGGTGCAGTAAAGACAAGATCTTTAGGCATATTGAAATCCCTGTGGCAGACTAATACAAGACCAAATGTTGGAACGGACGTAGATCCTAGACATTTTAAATGACTTGTATTATGTAAATTAATTCAGCAGATGTACATTATATAATAGACTTTTGAATGTCTATTATCATGAAATGAAAAGGGACGTGGATCCCAAGTTTTTGACAAATGTACAGAATTAACCCTTGAGGTTATTTACATTACATGTCATTATAAAAAAGGCATCAAGTAAAAACAAAGACTTCCGCTGTCCAAAATTTCATGACCGCATTCAGTTACCAGCGTTGTCTCGCGACGCCCGGGCAGGGGTAGCCCGGGGTTGCGACAGGTTGGTATCAGAGCCGCATTTAAAGGTTTTAGCAAAATTAGATACTTGTATGATTGTATCTTAGCTTTAACCAATAGTTGTGCCTACTAAACGAACGGTAGGAAGATGCCTTTAACATAACCAATAAATTTCAGGATGACAGATCCATACTACTACCCTCATAACTACCCAAACTTCTTTCCTGGAGAATTATCTAATCCAAGAAACGATCAAATAGTACCAAGCTATGATGATTATGCTCACTATCTACCGACCCCGGAGAATTGGAACAGAATGGTCGCAGAACAAGTGGAGCAGACTCAAGCAAGGCTTGAACCTCTGAGAGAAGAATCAGAGTATTCAGTGGAAATGGAAGATTCAAGAGAATCTTTACGTCCTGTTATGACATCTATACCACTACCTCAATCGTTAGACATAGTATACCATACCGGAACAATTCAAGAATATCCACCCAGTCCAAGTGAAGAAACTCCACATTCAATTTCTTCTGAATCCGACAAGGCTGCCGTTTGTGAAGGCAGTAGTGGAAAGTATTTCTTTGATCCTATTCCAGAACATCCCGTTTTCCAGGAACCTTTCTTCTATATAGATCCCTCCGATGGACGTCAGTATGCAACCGACGGAAAGGTCGTGTGGTCTGTTAACTCAGCATATCACGATCTTAGGATAGGACGCAGGGAACCACCTCCTTGTTATGGATACCATGATGAACTGCCAAAATCAATTGATGAACACCTTGATCGTGCTCTTAGGGAGGCTGACGATCTACGTGCTGAACTGTACTTCACCAAACAAGTCGTAGTTAAGAACGAACAAACTATATCTGACTACGAACTAGCCCAGGAAGACAGGAAGTACACAGAACAATGGATGGCAGATCAGTTGATCCAGAAGGGTGCTTTGACCGAGACCCTGGGGAGATTCTACCAAGATTTGGGAGATGTGTTTCTCGATTAAAGTTAATGATAGTGTTTGTATAATTAGCTAACTTTAAGTGATATAGATGCATATCTATATTTCTGTATTGTAACGAATAGATGAAGTTTAAGCGATAATAAACTTCAAATTTTGACCCAAATTCTTGTCTTGTATTCTTAGATGTCTCAACAAAATGACAATAGCGGTCCATCTACCTACATTATCAAGGAAAAAGGAAAAGAAGTTAATAATAATCCTGAAATAACTACTCAACAACCAGAATTGCAACAACTGGTTAAACAAAGCATTAAAGAAATGCTTCCTGCCATAATAAAGGAAGTACAAGAGAACATCAAAACTCCAAGCCACGTAACTCTTCCTTCAAAAAGAATGGAAAACCCTTCGAAAACCCACACAGAGCAAGTAGCAAGCTCTCGTAAACCTCAAACCACGAAAAGATCCAGAACATCAAGCAATAAGTATTCTGAATCTGAAGAATCCTTAAATTTAAGCAGTGAAGACTCTGAAGAAGAAGAGAATGAAACAAAAAGGTATAGACACAAAAGGTGTTCTTACAAAACCTTCCAGGACTGTAAACCTTATGAATTTAAGGGCACCGAAGGCGGTATTGCTACTCTTCACTGGCTAGAGAAGATGGAGTCAGTTATAGCAATTAGCAAGTGTGCTAAGAAAGATCAAGTACTGTATGCTTCAAACTCTTTCAAAAATGAAGCGTTGGAATGGTGGAATTCAATCATTTCTGCCAAAGGGAGGAGAAAGACCAATGCTATGGATTGGAAAGAATTCCGAGCAAAGGTGAAAAGGAAATTTTGCCCCAAGACTGAAAAAGAACAAGCTGAAAGGAAATTTTTGGAGCACCGAATGGTGGGTACCAACGATCGAGAGTACACCACCAAATTCTTTGAATATGCTCGATTGGCACCTCACCTGGCTAAACCTGAATCAGTTCTCATAACTCGATATATTTATGGTTTAGTTCCAGAGATCCGTGATTTGGTGAAGGTTGTCTCACCAAAAACCATTGAGTCCACCGTAGAATTGACCGGTACCATGACGGCTGGACTAATCAGAAATATAGAGGAAAAGAAGAAAGTCGAATCCTCTATAAAATCAAAACCCGAAGCCAAAAGATTTAGCAAGAACTTTGGGCAAAAGGGGTTACCATTTAATAATCCACCATGCAAAACGTGCGGACGCAGGCATAGTGGAAAGTGTGTTTTTGGAACTTCATTCTGTAATTATTGCAAGGTCTCAGGTCACTCTACTGAGAATTGCTTCAAGAGAAAGGGAATGATTACTTGTTTCAATTGTGGAGAGCTGGGGCACATCAGTACTAATTGCCCTAAGTTTGCAAAGACCGGAGGAGCTGGAGGATCAGGAGCCAAGATCACTCCAGAAAACAAAAAGACCGTACGAGCTTTTGTCATGAATGCTAACCAAGCTGAGAGAACACCGGACGTAATTACCGGTACGTTTCTTCTTAATAATGTTTATGCTAAGGTCTTATTTGACTCAGGTGCGAACCGGAGTTTTATAGATTATAATTTTTGTAATCTATTAAATAAACCCTTAAGTCCTTTAGCTGAAACATATGAAGTAGAAACAGCAAACGGTGATTTGATAAAAATATCCCAATCACTGAACAATTGTTACATTACATTGGCTGGTTTCACTATCCCAGTACAATTGTTACCGATGTCAATAACTGGCTTTGACATTGTTTTGGGGATGGATTGGTTATCCAATAACCAAGCCGAAATCCTTTGTAATCAACAAGTTATAAAACTCGTTACCCCAACAAACAAAACTCTAACTATCCAAGGTGATAAACCCACTAAACCTATCCAGATAATCTCCATACTTAAAGCAACCAAGTGCTTAAGAAAAGGATATCTGGCATGTCTGGTATCAATTACTACCTTGGAAAAGGAGAAGAAGATAGAATCAGTACATGTAGTATCTGAATTTCCAGACGTTTTTCCTGAAGAACTGCCTGGATTACCACAAGAACGAGAAGTGGAATTTCGAATCAACCTTGTACCTGGTGCAACTCCAATTGCCAAATCCCCGTACAGACTTGCACCCACAGAAATGGCAGAACTCAAGAAACAGTTGGATGAACTTCTTGAGAAAGGTTTTATCCAACCAAGTTCTTCACCCTGGGGAGCTCCAATTCTCTTTGTTAAGAAGAAAGACGGATCAATGCGCATGTGTATTGATTATCGGGAATTAAATAAAGTTACCATTAAAAACCGATACCCACTTCCAAGGATTGACGATTTATTCGATCAACTCCAAGGAGCTTGTCATTTTTCAAAGATCGATCTTCGTTCAGGTTATCATCAGTTGAAAGTGCATGATAATGATATCTCGAAAACTGCATTTCGAACACGGTATGGACATTTTGAGTTCACGGTTATGCCATTTGGACTTACAAATGCTCCTGCCGCATTCATGGACATGATGAATCGTGTCTGCAAACCTTACTTGGATAAGTTTGTCATAGTTTTTATTGATGACATACTTATTTATTCCAAAACCCAAGTTGAACACGAAACTCATCTTCGAATTATACTTGAACTTCTTCGAAAAGAGAAATTATATGCTAAGTTTTCCAAATGCGGATTTTGGTTAACAGAAGTACAATTTCTTGGTCATGTTATCAACATGAACGGAATTCAAGTAGATCCTTCCAAAATTGAAGCTATATCCAAATGGGAAATTCCCAAGTCACCCACCGAAATTCGTAGTTTTCTGGGATTAGCGGGATATTACCGCCGATTCATTCAAAATTTTTCTCGTATAGCAATCCCACTCACATCCCTAACTCGGAAATCTGTAAAGTACGAATGGGGACCCAAACAATCTGAATCTTTTGAAACCTTGAAACAAAAACTGACAAACGCACCTATTCTATCTTTACCAGATGGTATTGAAGACTTCGTAGTTTACTGCGACGCCTCACATACTGGTTTAGGTTGCGTATTAATGCAACGCAAGAAAGTCATTGCTTATGCATCTCGTCAGTTGAAAATCCATGAGAAAAACTATTCAACCCACGATCTAGAGTTGGGCGCTATAATCTTTGCTTTGAAATTATGGCGACACTATCTCTATGGGGTTAAGTTCACAATCTACACTGATCATAAAAGTCTCAAGTACATATTTAGCCAGAAAGAGTTAAATATGAGACAAAGAAGATGGATGGAAATCCTGAATGATTATGATTGTGAAATTTGTTATCATGAAGGAAAGGCAAATGTAGTAGCAGATGCCTTGAGCCGAAAAGAAAATGTCAAGCCAAAGAGAGTACGTTCTCTCAGACTTGAACTACAAATTGATCTTGTAGGTCAGTTAAAAGAGGCACAAGAGTTAGCTTTGAAGGAAAGTAACTTTGAAAAAGAAGGAATGAAAGGAATGCTTGATTTATTAATCAAAGGAGAAGATAATATCCTTCGCATGAATAAACGTATTTGGGTACCAGTTACAGGTAATCTTCGAGAGCGAATCCTCGAAGAAGCACACAAGTCCAAATGCACCATGCACCCAGGAAGTGATAAAATGTACAAGAACCTCAAAGAAAGTTACTGGTGGATTGGTATGAAAAAGAACATTGCTATTTACATAGCAAAATGTTTGACTTGTTCCAAAGTCAAAGCCGAACACCAAAAGCCAGCTGGATTATTGCAACAGTTAGAATTACCAGTTTGGAAATGGGAATTGATAACTATGGACTTTATTACCAAACTTCCTCGAACCACTCGTGGAAATAATGTAATCTGGGTTATCATTGACCGTTTAACCAAATCAGCTCACTTTCTATCTATCAAGGACACCATGAGTATGGACAAAATGGCGCAAATTTACGTTAATGAAATTGTAACGTTACATGGTGTGCCTCTATCCATAGTGTCAGATAGAGATAGTCGCTTCACATCTCGATTCTGGCAAAGTTTTCAGACAGCTCTAGGAACTCGATTGAATCTTAGCACTGCTTATCATCCACAAACTGATGGGCAGAGCGAAAGAACCATACAAACCCTAGAAGATATGCTCCGAGCCTGTGTGATAGACTTTGGAGGTAATTGGGATGATCATTTACCTCTAATGGAATTCTCATACAACAATAGTTATCACACAAGTATTCAGGCCGCACCATTTGAAGCCTTATACGGAAGAAAATGTCGAACGCCTGTATGTTGGTCAGATATCGGAGAAAATCAACTATCAGGACCAGAGATAGTCCAAGAAACCACCGATAAAATCTTGCAAATACGTGAACGTTTAAAAGCGGCTCAAGATCGACAGAAAAGTTATGCAGATAAACGAAGAAAGCCGTTAGAATTCCAATTCGGTGACAAGGTGTTATTAAAAGTGTCACCTTGGAAAGGTGTTATTCGTTTCGGAAAGAAAGGAAAGTTAAGTCCACGTTTTGTTGGACCTTTCAAAATCATTAAACGAATCGGATCTGTTGCCTATCAGCTTGAACTACCAGTAGAGATGGGTGGAGTACACGATGTATTCCATGTATCAAACCTACGTAAGTGTTTAGCTGATGAATCCTTGCTTATGCCTTTACAAGATGTGGAAGTAAATGAAAAGCTCAAATTCATCGAACGCCCGTTACAAATTGAAGACCGACAAATCAAAAAGCTTAAACGGAAACAATTGGTGTTGGTCAAAGTAAGATGGGACTCCAGACGTGGCCCAGAATATACCTGGGAACTTGAGTCAGAAATGCGCAAAAAGTATCCACATCTCTTTCAATGAATCTCGAGGACGAGATTATTCTAAAGGAGGGGAGGATGTAACACCCCAAAATAAAAATAAAAAGAAAAATTCAAAATTTCACTCCCTCGCGGTACGCGAGGGAGATTTTGACAAAACCTCGCGGTACGCGAGGGAACTGCTCATCGCCGAAAAAAAAAAAAAAAAAAAACATCTTCTCGCGGTACGCGAGAAATTTCTAACCAAAGCCTCGCGGTACGCGAAGATCCGGTACACGCGTCAAGGCCAGAATACACGTGTCATTCACCCTTGCCACCATCTGACACGTGTCATGCTGACTCAGCACCATTCGCGACACCTCATCCCCTCGCGGTACGCGAGGGATTTCCTTGGCCAGTCTCGCGGTACGCGAGGGACTGGAATTCCAGCCTATAAAAGGCCTTCAAAGGGGATTGAATTCTGTACAATTTCCAAACATTCCTTATATACAAACCCGATCTCTCAAAACTCCACAACGTCCCGAAGCGCTGTCCAAGAATCCAACAACACCCAACTCAAGCAGTAGTTCTGTCCGAATCCCGCAAAGTAGGTATTGTTAAAACTATTCATATATATATATATAGCCGCAATTATATATATATTCTCTCATATATATTCTCGTTAATCGTGTCTTCCCTAGGAAGAAACGTGTCGAGGTTCTGCTCAAATTCCGAAGCCTACAACCCTACCAGCCATCAAAATCAAGGTGAACACGTTTAACGCTTTTCAAACGATAAAACCGTTTTATTTACGAAAACGGCATGAAACAAATTAAATGCTTTAATCATAAGGGTAATCTGCGTGATAGCATTCAGGCCATAAGCATACGTAGATTTGATCAAATGGTATACATGTGACGGGTGAAAGTCCGGTCCATGGCTGGGTACAGATCATGTAATGGGATATCATAAGACTAAGGTAGCTTTCCTTAGCAGATTATACGAGGGACGAGTTCCTGAGTATCATGTAAGACTAAGAACAAGGTTCTTAGCATCACCACCCTGGGAATAGGCTATAAGACTGAGACATAGAGCTCAGCCAGTTGACCCCATGGCAGATAACCCAGTGTATGTAGGTGGTATATATTTCAGGTGAAAAAGACTGCTGAATGTGTAGATTTACCATACAAAAACGTGCTTAAAGGCTTCAATTTGGTTTATGTTAGAAATCATTTTCGTGTCAGTTAAATGTGATTCACCAGCTTTATGCTGATGTTCATTTTCAAAACGTTTTTCACAGGTAATGAAAGAAATCATTAAATACAGGGTGGTGCAGTAAAGACAAGATCTTTAGGCATATTGAAATCCCTGTGGCAGACTAATACAAGACCAAATGTTGGAACGGACGTAGATCCTAGACATTTTAAATGGCTTGTATTATGTAAATTAATTCAGCAGATGTACATTATATAATAGACTTTTGAATGTCTATTATCATGAAATGAAAAGGGACGTGGATCCCAAGTTTTTGACAAATGTACAGAATTAACCCTTGAGGTTATTTACATTACATGTCATTATAAAAAAGGCATCAAGTAAAAACAAAGACTTCCGCTGTCCAAAATTTCATGACCGCATTCAGTTACCAGCGTTGTCTCGCGACGCCCGGGCAGGGGTAGCCCGGGGTTGCGACACGTACCGCGAGGGACCCAAAAACTCAGAGAGTTTCCAGTTTTCAGCAGTTTTCACACTTAACCATTTTTCCAACCTTTTTCACTAATACATCTAAACATAAAATCCCAAACACTTGGGCATTTGAACACACACTTATACCACCAAAAACACGATTCCTAGATTCGAAATATACATCCTTTACGGGAAAGTCAATTTACTTCAAAAATATGCACCAAAAACATATACGAGAACCCGCGATCACCTTGGACTTGACTTGGACTACTTCGGAGCTTTTCCTACAACCACATAAACATATCACCATTAGTATTGAGATATATATCATAACAATAAGTAATTTCTACTTATTTCACTCATTCACCCACTTTGACCCGTTTGCGCCCAAAGGTACATTTGGGTGCAAACACTTGCATTACACCTTGCAAGTTCCATTCTTTACTTAACATAACATCTTCACAACATTTAATAGTGCATATCATCTTATCGAATTAGCGACTATAGTTATTTTCACCCATTTAACCCTTTTGACCCGTTAACATTCAAATTGATGTTTGATTGCATACCACTTGTATTTCACCTACAAGTTTTATTTACTCTTTACATTATCATTTCATTTATGACACAAAGGTCATAACTTTCTTTCCATTCTTCATCTTGGTACATAGACCAAGATCTTACCACATTTCCATTATGGTTCTTTGACCATAACCTCCCCCTTTTCCATTATGATTCTTTGATCATAACCTCCTCTTTTCCATTATGATTCTTTGATCATAACCTCCACATATTCAATATAGTATTATAACCATATTCACATTCATACATACACTTATGCATAATCAATTCATTTCATGTATCATTCATACTATGCACAACATAACACATACATCACATATCACATTACTAAGTAAGTGCAAAGGCACTTACCTTGCGGATTTGAAGATCCCGCACCTCCTTCTAGTTTAGCAATTTGATTACCTAAACATATACACCTAGTTTAGTAATCTAAACATACATAAAAATCACTTTAAAACTGAGTTCACATCCCAATTTCCCATTTCCACCCAAAATGACCCGTTTGGGTTATTCCCACATCCAAACACCCCCTTTAAACCAAGAACTCAACCTCTTGAATTCTCCTTCCAATACCTTGACACTAATTTTTCATCAAATTAGTTCTTTAAGTTAATTTGGGGTTTGTTTAAGTGTCTAACATCATAAAAACACCTAATCATCAATAATTCAACATTCTAGCATTATGATCCAAACACCCCCAATTTTCACCATATGAACCCTAACTTCTCATAATCAAAATTAAAGGGTTCTAGGATGTTAACCATCATTCTTTAACTTTAGTTTAGCTAGATTATCAATAATCTAACACCATTTCATCACATGCATACAAAATTTCGGGTTTCACCCAAAACCCACCAAGAACACATACATGGTGGAATCAAGAGGAAGAGAATCACTTACTTGATGTTATGAAGGTGTTGTGTGAGCCAAAACCTTCACAAAACAAGCCTCAATTGCATGATTTGAGCTTCAAACTTGATTTCTCCTTTTTTTTTCTTGATATGAACGACCCCAACAAGACCAAATGCTGAATTTTGACTTTCATATGGTCAAATATGGCAGATTTGCCATATTTACCATTTCAGTCCCTTAACTTCCATTTTACCCATTTCGTTCTATAGTTAGTTAAAACTAACATAATCCCATTACAAACTTGAAACCCACTTGTTTCAACTTATTTATAAAATATTATTTCCACCATAATATTAAATATAAATATTTAATTATTTGAAGACTAAACCCGGATTTTGGTTCGTTACAAATCACCTCCCCTTATTTGGGTTTCGTCCCCGAAACCCGACTTCACATAAAAAGGTTCGGGTAGAATTTGAGCATTTCTTCCTCGGTTTCCCAAGTCATTTCTGCCCCCTTTCTATGCTTCCATCGAACCAACACTTGGCTAATCTCTTTATTACGCAACCGCTTCACTTTCCTATCTAAGATTGCCATCGGTTCTTCCACATAGTTCAACTTTTCATCAATTTCTATATCATCCAATGGAACAAAAGTAGATTCATCCGCTAAACATTTTCGCAAATGAGACACATGGAACGTGTTATGAAGTCTACTTAGTCCCTCCGGTAACTCCAATCGATAAGCTACCGCACCCACCCTTGCCATCACTTTAAACGGTCCAATGAAACGTGTGCTTAACTTCCCCCGTTTCCTAAACCTTATTACCCCTTTCCAAAGAGAGACTTTCAATAGCACAAAGTCCCCCACTTGAAACTCAATCGCCCGCTTCCTATTATCCGCATAAGATTTTTGGCGATCTTGCGCCGCCTTTAAGCGAGCCTTTATTTGGTCAATACTATCATTCGTTTCCATGACCACTTCCTTGCTGCCAAGTTCCCGTTGACCAATTTCACCCCAACATACGGGTGTTCTACATTTCCTCCCATACAATGCCTCAAAAGGCGGCATACCAATGCTATAATGGTAACTATTATTGTATGCAAATTCCGCCAACGGTAAATGGTCGTCCCAACTACCCCCAAAATCCAAAGCACACGCGCGTAACATATCCTCGAGCGTTTGAATCGTACGCTCGCTTTGCCCATCCGTTTGCGGATGATAAGCGGTGCTAAGGTTCAACCTTGTCCCCATATCCTCATGGAATTTCTTCCGAAAACGAGAAGTGAATCTCGTATCCCGGTCCGAAATAATTGACACCGGCACCCCATGGCGTGACACAATTTCTTTCACATAGATTTCCGCTAGTCTATCCGACGAGTACGTTTCCTTTATTGGAAGGAAATGTGCACTCTTTGTCAACCGATCCACTACTACCCATATCGCATCATAACCTTTTCGAGTCTTTGGTAGTTTAGTGATCAAATCCATGGTTACATTTTCCCACTTCCAAAGCGGTATTTCGAGCGGTTGCAGCTTTCCATACGGCTTTTGATGCTCCGCCTTAACCCTTAAGCATGTGAGACACCTCTCCACATACTTAACAATATCACGCCTCATACCCGGCTACCAAAAATGACACCTCAAATCATAAAACATCTTCGTGGCCCCCGGATGGATAGAATATTTGGATTTATGCGCCTCGTCAAGAATAGTTGTCAAGACACTTGACAACCTAGGTATCCAAATTCTATCAAAGCATGTCTTCAAACCCATGCTATTTTCACCAAGCTTATCAACATAAGCAATCATCCGTTCTTTCTTTAAGTCACCACCAAGTGCTAACACTTGGGCCTCCCAGATTTCATCAATAAGAGATGATGAAATTGTCATCTTAAATGACTTCACCTTGATAGGTGAATGACTTGACTTTCTACTAAGCGCATCCGCCACAACATTCGCTTTACCCGGATGATAAAGTATCTCACAATCATAATCCTTAACCAATTCAAGCCACCGTCTTTGCCTCATATTGAGGTCCTTTTGGTCAAAGAAATATTTGAGACTTTTGTGATCCGTGTAGATCGTACACTTAGCACCATACAAATAATGCCTCCAAATCTTGAGCGCGAAAACCACGGCTGCAAGCTCTAAATCATGGGTTGGGTAATTCACCTCGTGAGTCTTTAATTGCCTAGATGCATAGGCAATCACTTTCCCCCTTTGCATCAAAACACACCCCAACCCCGAATGCGAGGCATCCGAATAAACAACAAAATCCTCGGTCCCGTCCGGCAAGGATAAAACAGGCGCCTTAGTCAACTTTTCTTTCAAGAGTTGAAAGGCAGATTCTTGCTCGGGACTCCAAACAAACTTTGTCTCCTTACGAGTCAACTTCGTCATCGGCAAAGCAATCCGAGAGAAGTTTTCGATGAACCTCCGATAATAACCCGCTAACCCCAAGAAACTTCTAATCTCCGAAGGCGTCTTCGGTGATGACCATTCTTTAACCGCCATAATCTTGGATGGGTCAACGGTAATTCCTCTTTCATTAATCACATGACCCAAGAATTGGATCTCGCGCAACCAAAATGCGCACTTGGAGAATTTAGCATAAAGCTTCTCCTTTTGCAAGACTTCAAGAATCTCACGCAAATGACAAGCGTGATCACCCTCGCTCCTTGAATAGATGAGAAGATCGTCAATAAACACAATGACCGAACGATCAAGGAACGGTCTACACACCCGGTTCATGAGATCCATGAAAATCGCAGGTGCGTTGGTCAAACCGAAAGGCATAACCGTAAACTCATAGTGACCGTAACGAGTGCGAAAAGCTGTCTTATGAACATCCTCTTCCTTCACTTTCAACTGATGATACCCGGACTTCAAGTCAATCTTAGAAAACCATGACGCCCCTTGCAATTGGTCGAAAAGATCGTCAATCCTAGGCAATGGGTACCTATTCTTCACTGTCAACTTGTTCAACTCCCGGTAATCCATACACATTCTCATGCTCCCATCCTTCTTTTTGACGAAGAGAACGGGCGCACCCCAAGGTGAAACACTTGGGCGTATGAAACCCTTGTCAAGTAACTCTTGTAATTGCTCCATGAGTTCTTTCATTTCTGGCGGTGCCAATCTATAAGGCGCTTTAGCTACCGGTTTAGCACCCGGCATCAAGTCAATTCCAAACTCTATCTCCCTATCCAGCGGAATCCCCGGTAACTCGTTAGGAAACACATCTACGAATTGGTTCACGACCGGTACATCGTGAATCTCCTTTACTCTTTCATTCACATCCGCGACACAAGCCATGAACGCCTTGCACCCACGCGCCATGTACTTGGTCGCCTTCACATAAGTGCACAACCTTACTTTACCCTTTTTATCACCTTCTATGTAGATGGACTCTCCCGACGGGGAAACAAGTTGGATCGCCTTCGGTCCACATAAAATACTCGCCTTATTCTTTGACAACCAATCCATCCCCACAATAACATCAAAATCTCCCATAGCCATAGGAATCAAATCAATAAAGAAAGTTTCGCCCCCCGCTCTCAACTTACAATCTCTAAAAATGTCAAAGACAAGGAAACTCTTATCATTAGCCGCTTCGATTTCTAAGGGTTCATCTAACTTGCTACTTACAAAAGAGGAATGCTTAACAATTTTCAAGGAAACAAAAGAACGGCTAGCCCCCGAATCAAATAGAACTAGTGCAGGTAATGAGTTAATCTTGAATGTACCTGACACCACCTCCGAGTTGTTCTTTGCCTCTTCCGCCGAAATGTGGAAGGCTCTTCCTTTTGGCTTTGGCGTCTCCACTTTCTTTCCACTTCCACCTTGCTTTAACTCGGGACAATCCGCCCTATTGTGCCCGGGTTTATAACAATTGTAGCATATATGCACTTGGCTTGAACACTGATGAGCAAAATGCCCCGGCTTTCCACATTTATAGCAGTTTTGAGATCCCTTCCGGCACTCCCCAATGTGCTCCTTTCCACAAATTTTGCACCCCCGCGACGAAGGCTTGATGAACTGCTTCTTACTAGGGCTCCCGCTCTTTATCTTACTCACCACTTGATCCACTATTTCACGTTTCCTCTTTTCTCCCCTAGCTTCTTGCATCCTCAACTCCACCTCTCTTTCCCGACACCTGTTTATTAAGTCTACAAGTGTGGTAAATGAGGATGGAGATATGCTATCCCTGAACTCCACCGTCAGCATAGCATAGAACCTGTCAATCTTGGCTTTCTCGGTCGACACCACATCTGGACAGAACTTGGCCCGATCGAAGAAAGTCCCAGATAATTCATCAATAGTCTCTGTCGTCTGCCTCATGAGGAGAAACTCCTCGGTCATCCTGTCAATAGCGGCCTGTGGGCAATGGTACTTTAGGAATGCCGCTTTAAACTCCTCCCATGACATGGAGGTCACCCCTCTTTCACCCCTCTCCTTTCGGAGATTTAGCAGCCACTCCTTAGCCCGCCCAGTCAATAGTGGCACGCTAAACATCACTCTATCCTCGGGCTTACACCTTGTCGTCCCAAAATTTGACTCCATGTCTACCACCCACCTGTGGCTCAGAATCGGGTCCACTTGCCCGTTATATTCCTTGGGCTTGATCACCATGAAATCCTTCAGTGTACAACCCCGAGGCTCCTTATCTTTCTCTTTCATGATCTCCTCGAGAGAGAGTTTAATAGTCCCCCTCATTTCTTCCATCAACAGATTTGTGGCTTGCTCAAAGGCCTTGGCCACCTCCTCTTTTATCAACTCTTGGATCCGTGGATCCAACGGTTCCCGATTGCTCGATTCTTCTGCCATCTCTTAACTGAGAATTAGAAACAAACACCTTAACACCCTTATACTATCAATACCTTAAATACTTATCACACTTACACCCCTATATGTATTAAGTATATGTATACTTATCTACTTATATACATACATACATATATAATCACCTTCACCTAATCCTTGTAAATGTTCATTGTCATATGGTTATTATAAAGACCCTTGCACATCTCGTCATATTAATCATATTGGCCAGACATGATTAATAACACGCTATGCCCAATTGCAATTATCATATTCATATAACAAATCACAAGACAAGTTTCGGCACACATAACACTTTGCCAATCATTCATACATATACATAAACGCCATATGGAATTATCGTTAATCATAACATTACTAACCTTTCATTTCCGAAAGCTCCGAGTCTTAGTCAAGTCCTTCTTGGATTCTCGTATCATCCCCCCCCCCATATCAAGAGCATCCGGTTTGAGTTTGGTGCCACCCACACCAAATCCCTCAAACCATTGCTCTGATACCAAGTTGAAACACACCACTTTTAAAAACAAAACTTTAACGCGCGGAAGTCTTAAACCCAGGAAATTTTTTTTTTTTTTTTACCCTTTCGCGTACCGCGAGAAAAACAAGCTTCCTCCCTCGCGTACCGCGAGGGACCCAAAAACTCAGAGAGTTTCCAGTTTTCAGCAGTTTTCACACTTAACCATTTTTCCAACCTTTTTCACCAATACATCTAAACATAAAATCCCAAACATTTGGGCATTTGAACACACACTTATACCACCAAAAACACGATTCCTAGATTCGAAATATACATCCTTTACGGGAAAGTCAATTTACTTCAAAAATATGCACCAAAAACATATACGAGAACCCGCGATCACCTTGGACTTGACTTGGACTACTTCGGAGCTTTTCCTACAACCACATAAACATATCACCATTAGTATTGAGATATATATCATAACAATAAGTAATTTCTACTTATTTCACCCATTCACCCATTTTGACCCGTTTGCGCCCAAAGATACATTTGGGTGCAAACACTTGCATTACACCTTGCAAGTTCCATTCTTTACTTAACATAACATCTTCACAACATTTAATAGTGCATATCATCTTATCGAATTAGCGACTATAGTTATTTTCACCCATTTAACCCTTTTGACCCGTTAACATTCAAATTGATGTTTGATTGCATACCACTTGTATTTCACCTACAAGTTTTATTTACTCTTTACATTATCATTTCATTTATGACACAAAGGTCATAACTTTCTTTCCATTCTTCATCTTGGTACATAGACCAAGATCTTACCATATTTCCATTATGGTTCTTTGACCATAACCTCCCCCTTTTCCATTATGATTCTTTGATCATAACCTCCTCTTTTCCATTATGATTCTTTGATCATAACCTCCACATATTCAATATAGTATTATAACCATATTCACATTCATACATGCACTTATGCATAATCAATTCATTTCATGTATCATTCATACTATGCACAACATAACACATACATCACATATCACATTACTAAGTAAGTGCAAAGGCACTTACCTTGCGGATTTGAAGATCCCGCACCTCCTTCTAGTTTAGCAATTTGATTACCTAAACATATACACCTAGTTTAGTAATCTAAACATACATAAAAATCACTTTAAAACTGAGTTCACAACCCAATTTCCCATTTCCACCCAAAATGACCCGTTTGGGTTATTCCCACATCCAAACACCCCCTTTAAACCAAGAACTCAACCTCTTGAATTCTCCTTCCAATACCTTGACACTAATTTTTCATCAAATTAGTTCTTTAAGTTAATTTGGGGTTTGTTTAAGTGTCTAACATCATAAAAACACCTAATCATCAATAATTCAACATTCTAGCATTATGATCCAAACACCCCCAATTTTCACCATATGAACCCTAACTTCTCATAATCAAAATTAAAGGGTTCTAGGATGTTAACCATCATTCTTTAACTTTAGTTTAGCTAGATTATCAATAATCTAACACCATTTCATCACATGCATACAAAATTTCGTGTTTCACCCAAAACCCACCAAGAACACATACATGGTGGAATCAAGAGGAAGAGAATCACTTACTTGATGTTATGAAGGTGTTGTGTGAGCCAAAACCTTCACAAAACAAGCCTCCTTTTTTTTTTCTTGATATGAACGACCCCAACAAGACCAAATGCTGAATTTTGACTTTCATATGGTCAAATATGGCAGATTTGCCATATTTACCATTTCAGTCCCTTAACTTCCATTTTACCCATTTCGTTCTATAGTTAGTTAAAACTAACATAATCCCATTACAAACTTGAAACCCACTTGTTTCAACTTATTTATAAAATATTATTTCCACCATAATATTAAATATAAATATTTAATTATTTGAAGACGAAACCCGGATTTTGGTTCGTTACATTGGGTTTATTACAACATACTTATTTGCCAATCTAAACAAGAGATTATGATTGGACAATAATCAAGAAAGTACAAAGAGCTGTTATTTGAGAGTTTATAACAACATACTTATTTGCCAATCTAAACAAGAGATTGGGAGAATAATCAAGAAAGTACAAAGAGTTGTTATTTGAGGCGATATAGCCTCCAATGCTACGGGCAACATACACATTCTCCCATTTTCGTCCTTTCACAACAACCGTTCCTGCAACGGCTGGAGCCTGGTGCTGGACCCCTTCGTATTTGACGTCTTGATGATCCATTGCCTCCACCTCCGCCTCCGCCTCCACCTCCACCTCCACACCCGGGTATATCATGTTGTACTGGTGAATTGCAGTCGATGGCTGCACATATAAAACTTGGAGCATAAAACGCTAAGAAAAAATAAATTAATTAATGTGACATGAGATGTGAAAAAATAATTTTTCGTTCAAGTAATAATATTTAAATGAGTCATTCTGGTTAGATATCAAATGTTTTCCGAAAAACTAACCCAGTTGGCGTGCAGGGCTTCGGGCGTCGGCCACTGACATGGTTTGGGAGCTGATTACGATGAGAATAATGAAAGCCGCGGCAAATCCTTCTTTTATAATTGCTGCCATTTTTTTTGCACTTAATGGATGAAGGATAGTATGCTTATTGAAGTATCTATTTATAGGCTAAATATAGCCTTTGTCACAATCTTTTGTTCGAACAATATCTACCACATTATTGTCTTCTCTTACCGGAAAAGGGGTGGAAACCGGAAAAAGGGATAATGGGATTGGGATCGAGTGGTTAGCCAGCCTTGGAACTTGCTTTTCAATTTACAGTTTTGTCTCTTCATCTACAATTTGCAGTTTAAATATTGCTACATACATATGCTTACACACATGCTGACATGCATATTGTTGTGTCAGCAAAATAGGCCTGTTAATTTACATATTTTTATTTGTATAATAACACTTCAATTTGAAGAGAAAAGAAAAGACGAGTCTAGTAATAATAAATACAATTTTCTTTTAGAAGTACTTCCTTGTCGTAAGCATATTTACAAGTTTATATTTTTATTTTACTAGATATGCTAATAAAAATTTAACCCTTAAAAAGTCTATAGAAGATGAGTCAAGTTTTAAAGAAGACAATCATGAAACGCATAACGATGAAACCTAAGGGAAAAGATATCACCACACTACAAGGATTTGGGTCTATGCTGACGAGGGCTACAGAGACGACATGAGTCGTCGGCATAGGGCACCTATACCCGACGTCTGTCATCGGGATAGGCTAGTTAAAAAAATTGACAAGTCAGGGTCTATACTTATGACATGTCATGGGATAGTGTTGGCGGGGTGGAGGGAAAAGTAACCGTCTAAATGAAAATCTGTCCTGACTACATGTCATGAGATAAATAATTTTTTTTCTTTTTTATGGTGTTTATATTTTCGTTACCTCGAGATATGATTTCAACACTTTGCATTTCTAACCAAGATAACCAACATGGTGTTAGGACAATAGTGGCGACAAAAATCTCCACTGAAACCCTCCATTATCGCCGCTAATAATTCGTCGCTAATACCCAAAAATCGCCTCTAATCCTTTATTTCCGGTTTTTTCTGCCCGATTTCGGTATTTTCCATATTTTTTCAAATACAAATTACCTATAAATTTGCAGTTTTGAGACATATAAACTACATAAACATATAAAAACATAAATATCATCATTCGTTAATGTTTGTGACAAATAAGTCATAAAAATAAAACTACATAAAACGAAAACTAGTCCATATCATCATCATTCCCGTCCCTTTCTTCCGTATCATCTTCGTCCCTACATTTGATGCGTTAGTTGAACTCATAAACTTTTAGAGTTAATCTCTAAAAGCAAGGTTTCGAAACAAACTCGAAAATTGAGCCTACAAAATAAACATTTGATGCCTTAGTTGAACTCATAAACTTTTAGAGTTCATCTCTAAAAGCAAGGTTTTGAAACAAACTCGAAAATTGAGCCTACGAAATAAAGTATACAATCAACTAAACATTTACCAATTATACTAACGATTACCACATAAACCCTTAGATAGTTCATTACATTTTATCTCGTAAAATTCTTCAAGTTTAATCACAACTCATAATACGTCCGATTAGTAAAATAATAAAGCGAGTATGTACGATAGTCTCAAAACAGTAAAAACATTAAAAAGAGGATTAGAAACTCACTGGTTATGGCGAGCCTCAGTCCCTGCTCTGCAACTCGTCTGTCTACACTCGAAACCCGAACCTGTCGATGCATGATCACGTGATCAGACACGTTCGTTGAATGAATTATAACCGTACAATTAGACCTCCAACACTCTTCTTCCACAACCCACTATTCGTTCTCCACAAAGCCCTAACTGTACAAGTCCACGAAGAAGTGGTGGTGGAGGATGTTAGTGGTGATGACAAGGAGAATCTTAAGTATGGAAAAGCTTCGGATTTAGAATGACTATCCATTAGAGTTGCAACCATGGATAGAAGAGGAAGGAGGAATGGATTCTTAGGGTTTAAATGGATAGCAGGGAAAAAAGAAATGGAAATGGACTAAAATGCCCCTCACATGTGGACATTAATAAAAAGAATAATATAACTTGCGTCGGAAATGTGTCGAAAATTTGCGATACATTTTCGACGCAAAATCTTAATTTCGTATTTTAGTTTAATTTTGTTAATACATTAATAAAAAATATAAGTTGCGTCACAAATGTGTCGAAAAATTGCTACACATTCCCGATGCAAAATTTTAATTTCGTATTTTAATTTTATTAATAAATTAAAAGAAAGAATAATATAAGTTGTGTCGCAAATGAGTCAGATTTTACACTTTGCACATTTGTCTTCACTCACAATTTGTTAATTGGTACCGTGATATTATTTATAATGCAAACAAGAAAAAGGACTGTTCTGTCGGCCTGTCATAGAGTCATGAACTAAACTTAAGATCATAGATTTTCCTAGCGAGGTTAAAGCAATTAGATATGTTATATCGAATTAAGATTCCATTGTTTTCCCTAATAATTAATATCGATTGAATCAACATCAACAAAGATATATAAATTTTTTTTGAAAGGCGAACATTGAATGTTGTGACGTCGCACCCCCCGTCACATGGGAGAGCCTTGTCCAACTCCGGCCAATATGTTGTCTTAACCGGGCCCACCTGGCGTCAGAGTTGGAGAGCTTTCAAGGAAAAATCTCACCCAATACGGCCCCTTCCGGGCTTGAGGGAGAGCCGAGGCTTGAGAGAGAGCCGAGGCTCGAACCCTGGATCGGCATGGGTAAAACCCAGGTGCATCAACTTAAAAGCTAGGCCTTATTTGCGATGCCGCGGAAATTAATGGTGGTGGCAGGGATCGAACCCGGGTCCCTTGGGACTTCGGGCCTTAGGGGGTGGGAGTGGTACCCTCCCACTTCAAACTACCCTCTCAAACCCACCAATGAGGATATGCCACCTCATTTTGACAAACTACCCAGGGAGGTGGGGGTGGTACCCGCACTCGAACCCGCTTGTTTCTCCATGTTTCGGCTTGTTTCGGCGGGTTAAAAATCGTGTTTCAGCGGGTACTAATCCCCGCTACACCCTCCCAACATACCCGTCCAATTCTACCCGCTTGAACCCGCTAGGAGTGGGAGTGGTACCCGTTGTACCCGCCGGCTACCCGCAGTGAAGCCGCTCACCACTCCCAGTGGCCTTACCTCAACCAGTACACCACAACATCTTTGGCAACATCAATAAAAAGATAGTTTTACTATAATGGTGGAGAGTACGGGATATATAATCCTTGAATAATAATTAGAGTAAATTTTGTTTTGAGTTTCTTTTGTTATGCTCCAAATTATCCTTTACTTTCAATTTCACTTTTTGAGTTATCGTGGTTTTGATTTCGTATCAATTAAAGCAATACTTGTAACACTGTTATGTTGATTCTGTTAACTTATTTCAAATTGAACAAAATACCCTTATTATTAAAAATAGAAATATTAAAATCCAGATATTGGATTTGGACAGCACAAGATATGAATGACTAGAATTGCAACCTCCCTTGCATCAACATCAATAAAGATGTATTTTTTTTTTTAAAACAACAACAGAGATGAAACTTTATTTGTCGCTTAGCTAGTAAACGATATTATGAAATCTTATTTGCCAATCTAAACAAGATTATGATGAAAGTAGAAAGAGTGGTTATTTGAGGGATATAGCCTCCAATTCTACTTGCAACATTTGCATTGTCCCTTTATGCTCTGTCCACAGCAACCCTTCCTGCAACGGCTGGAACCTGGTGATGGACCGGTTGGGCTTCCACCTCCACCTCCGCCTCCACACCCGGATAAATCTCCTTGTATTGGTCCATCGCAATCGGTAGCTGCAGATATTAAATTTATAAATTAGATGCCTAAAAAAAGAAGAAATTAATGTGACATGAGATGTGATTAAACAATATCAAATGTTTTCAGATAAACTAACCGAGTTGGCGAGCATGGCTATATGGGCTTCGGGCATCCGCGACTGATATGGTTTGGAAAGACGAGCTGATTACTACAAGAATAATGAGAAATCCTCCTTTCAAGATTGCGGCCATTTCTTTTTTTTGCAGAGAATGGATGAAAGATGGTTAGTATGCTGCTCTGCTTATTGAAGTTTCTATTTATAGGCTAAATAAATATAGCCTTTGTCACACTATTGTTCGAACAATATTGACCGCATTATTGTCTTCTCTAACGGAAAAGAGGTGGAAACTGGAAAAAGGGATGATGGGAGCGGTTAGGCAGCCTTGGAAACATCTATGTGCTCACTCATTTTCTGGCTTTTCAATTTACAGTTTTGTCTTCACCTACAATTTGCAGTTTAATATCCATTTCAGCTTAATTTCTACATACAAATTTTTTTTTTAAATGGTATTTTTTTTTTTTAAATCAAAGTGGTAATTGGTATAGTATAACTGAACATATTGGTAAATGGTAAAACCGTAAGTGTCAGTAACGGTTTCAGTGTATTTGCACACTCTTAATCATTAGGTGTCAGGCAATTCGTTTTAGGTTCTTTAAAAATTTAAATTGAAACCGTTATTGGTAATTACGGTTTATGGCGCCACTATTCCCCCTCCCTTTCACCATCTCTGTTACCTCTCCAAATTTAGGGTTTTACTTGTTCAAATTGATATACATGGAAAAATAGAGATCAGTTGCAGATAATACCTTCAAGCAACATATTGTTATACAATGGCGGATATTTTGGCCACCACCACCACCATCGGACAGTTCGTCACCTTCGTGGAAACAGCAGAGGCAAACGCTTGTGGCGGAAGATAATAATTATGGTTTGGAGAGAAAATGGTGAGGACGATTGTTAGGGGTGTGAAAGTAGATCGGTGGATTAGTACTAGGATTTTGAGATAAAACGGGCATATAGTTAAAACAAGTTAGAAGAAATAAAATGGGTCGGATGTTAGAAGGCTCGCGTGTCCCAAATAAGTGAAAAACGTTTAGGCGGGAAAACATTGTAGCGGGGTGTGATGAGTGTGTGATTGGATTAGAGGTTTTGTGCATAATTTCATGTTGTTAGTTGATATATTGTATGGAACGCGTCTACCTTGCATGTGTTTATGATTTACAGGTGATTGGATTCTAAGTACGTGTTTTGGAAGCATTTGTGAGGAAGTAGAAGGAAAAGACTTGAAACTATGCAAAGATTGAGGTTTATCAGGAATTTCTACAGTGCAAAACTTGACATAACATATCTTGAGCTAGAAAATGAGTTACGAGACCCATAATATATCGATTTGGGGTGTTTCGACGAGCTGAGTAGGAAAATTAGGTTTTGGCGTAGCCTACGCCAACCCGGCGTAGCCTACGCTGGAATGATTTTTGGCATTTGAGTCGGCGTTGATCAGGGGGGTTAGCGTAGGAGTTTGGGTGAGGGCGTAACCTACGCCAAGTCAGCGTTGCCTACGCCAAAAGTTAGATTTTGTAGGGATTTTGAGATTTTTGCCTTATATTCAAGTTCAAACCCTAATGTCGTCATCATTCTATCTTGGGAGCTTTTTGGACGACCAGAGGGCGATTTTGAGCAACCTTGGAGCTTTCTAATAGTTTAGTTGATGTTTTGTCATTCTGAATTGAGTATTGAAGGAACAATCATGTTTATGCGTAGCTAAATCACTTGTGGTTGTTCCCAGGTGTAAGATTACTTATGTTTTATGATTTTTCTGGGTTTATACTTTGTTGGATTAGATTTATGATTCAATCGTTTGGTTAATCACAGTCTTTTGTTTTCCTTTATTTATTAAACAGTTTTGTTCATTGACATTTGGTGTTGTCATCAGTTACTCGGTTTTCTAATCATGAACCATTGATTGCATTAGGTTTTATGTTCTAAAATTGGTAGAGAATTAACTAGGGATTCATCTTGTGTCAATTATTCGGTTTTCTAATCGTAAATCAACACAGTCAAATTTTCGGGTTTTTGTCTATTTATCAATTATTGGTATGTTACAATTCATGTCTATGTGAAGTTCAACAAGTATTTACTAAGATTGTTATTAACGTGGGTGATCTGAACTCAGAAGCGATCCCTTTTCTCATGATCACTTTAAATTCAATCAAAGTTTGTTGCTTTAGCAATTTTTTTCCAAGTCAGTATTCAAAGATCAGTAGTTTCTACAGTTTTATTAAGTTATAACTAAATAGCATTACTCCACGAATTCCTTGTGGGTTCGACAACCTTACTTTTCGTACTACAGTATAAAGTAGCTAAGGATTAGTTTTTAATTATATTTGTTATTAGCTTTCGACACCTGATCAGGGTGGTGACAATAAGACAAGTGTCTCAATCTATTTTCATTTATTAGAAAAAGGATATGAATTTTCAATTTTATGCATCTACTTTATTATAGATATAACTTTAGTTCTAATTTTACACAAACCATCAAACTGATTTCAACAAATTTCTGCGTTTACTTAATTTATTCGGATGTAACATATGTATACAACAAATTAATACGTATGGTAATTTGTCAATTATCCATTTATCATACACAAACTAACAATGATGTCTTCAAGTCATATTCCAAATCATTATTTCAATATCCCTCACATACTCCGGCGACGAACTCCAAACAAATCAGCCACCACACGCCACCCAGACTGCCATTCCAACACTCTTAAATGCCCATCAGGCATTAGTTTCATATACTGAGCCGACGACGCTAGCGGCACTGGAATCACACCATCTGGACGACTCGGCTCAGCAGAATGAATGAACAAAGCCAAACTTCCATTCAAAAACCTAACATAACTTCTTTCTTTACTCCCATCACTTCCATTAACCAAATACTTGTAATAAACTCGACGCGGGTTCGTTTGAAGATAACCAAACAAACCCTTATTTGTAACTTCAGCAGCATACAAACCTTTCCTCCAATTCGTTGAAGAAACACTAGCAATCAGCTTCTGTCCTTCAAGCAGCTTTTGCCCGGGTACTAAACTGTCTGTTTGGTGATCAAAAGATTGCCAAACAATCACGTTATGGGCATCAACCAATACGAGGTTTCCGGTATCCGTTATCTGCATGCCCACAACACGTTTTCCGGCGGTGTTGATAGACCAAACTTGGCTACCATCAGCATCCCGGAGGATTAAGTCTCCGGCTTCATTAAGGTTAAGTTTTGCGCCGAGTTTAACCGGATGGTTTCGGTTGGCTGACCAGACAACTTGAGGGAACCCAATAGCGGGTTGAACAATACCTATAATTATATAGATCACATTGTAATTAGTCATATTAGAAGGATACATTATGTAAATATGGTTATCCTATTACTACTAGAAAAAAAAACGCGTTTCCGACTCAAATTTGCATCGCAAATGCGTCAGAAACACCAAATTCCGACAAAATCCTTATGTCAGAAAAACCCTCGTCGGTAATAATTTGCGACAAAAACCTCAACTGTAACCCAGTTATAATTAACAATTTTATTAATACAATCACAATTACACACTTAACGATTTTACAATACCTGAGCCACTGTTGGTTTGGACTATGAAGACTGCGAAGAGGTAAGAGTCGCAGGTTCCGTTGCAATAGAACCCACAAGCGAATCTCGGTCCAAATGATCCTCTAAGGAGGATAGCTCGGACCGTTGAGCCGTCAGTGAAGGTGACTGAATGTGGTGCAGACTCATTGTTGGTCCATGTGGTGGAATGGTGTTTTCATAGCTAATGAAGAGATAGAATTGAAGATGACTACATGATATGTTGCAATGTATTTATAGGATTCCGAAAATGTGAAAGTCGTCTTTTTTAATTTAAAGTTTCCTGATATTGAATGGACAAAACAGTGTCCGGGTCTCACGTTGGATGATGCTTCATTTCAAAGTTAAAACAATTATTATTTATACGCGTGGTGTCTTAAATAATACGTTATCTTTCCTTGATAAAATCTGTTTCATATTTTTCATAGTAAAGATTGATAAAAATATTTTAGTTAGAAAATCTACCAAGTTAAAACTTTCAATTTTCTTGAATAAAAAAGTTTTTATGGTAATTGATAGATTTATATACTATAATAGTAATATTTTATAATTCTTGAACCCAAAACTAGAGGTTTAACTCAACCTATCATAATACATAGTTTGTATAAATAAAATATTAAATAGTTTATAAAAGAAATATCCTTATTCTAATAAATGATTCCAAATAATGTCACTTGACATCATCATTTACAGACGAAAACTGGGCAAATTTCAAGTATTCATGGTCGGTATTATGTGAGTCTCCCACGCCAGATATATACCAGTACAACTTCAACCGGCTTTACGAACGACTGTATGCTGCCAAAATATTTAATATTTTCAGTATTGAATAATTATTAAATATTTAAATATTTATTCAATATTTAATATTTTTCCAGGAGTTATACATTATGTTACTAAAAATTGGTTGGACCCGTATAAAGAAAAGTTTGTATCCGCCTGGTCCAACAAAAACCTCAATTTTGGTCAACATACAACGAACCGAGTCGAGAGCCAGCATTCGCTCTTAAAGAGTTATCTTAGAAATGCTAACAGCTCCCTAGATAGACTTGTTGGGTTTGTTGATGAAATTGTAACAGATCAATATTATCAATTACAGTTTGCGTTTGGAACAAGCCTCATAAGAAAAATGGATAGCCACATAGCTATTGAATTGTTTGATAACTTGCACGGTAAAGTTTCACATAAAGCTCTAAATTTGTTAGAAAACGAGTGGTACAAGTTATCACATATACGGAAACAAAATGCAACGTGTGGTTGCCAACTTTTCAGTAGTTGTGGGTTGCCGTGTGCTTGTCGTCTGGCAAGTATCGAAGCTACAGGTAAACTGTTTTGACTTTACAGGTAAATGTTTAATTTTCAAACTTTTCTGACTATTTCGTTTTAATACAGGTGGCAGAATCCCGCTAGATGCGTTGGACGTCTTCTGGAGGAAACTTGATTAAAAACCGTCGTTTGTCGATGATGAAAATGTAGACGTGGATAAAGTACTTGGTCAAGTGAGAAACAAAATTATGTCAGAACCCGATCAGGTCAAAAGAAGCATGCTGTCGAGAATCGCAGGGGTGGTCTTTCCGAGCAAAAGTAACAAGAAAGCGCCTGTGGTACAAGAAGATACTCGCGGTCGTCCAACTTTGAAAAAGCAACAACAAAGGAAACAGGATGTCGCGAGAAACAGCTCATTCACAGGATCCCAACAAAGCAAATGTGACCCTGCGAGACACAGCTCGTACATTGCGTCACAAGACTCGATACAAACGAGTTCGGTCATTCAACACCGTCGTTCAACGAAGGGTAAAGGAAAGCAACCACAAGATGATAACGCCTATCTTGGTTTTCCATTGATTATGGGGAAAGATGCGGTTAACAATATAAATTGTTTTAAGGATTCGATACCGTCTGTGTTTCATCCGTACATTTCACATATACAGGATGTAAATCCCGACGGTAACTGTGGTTTTCGATCGGTAGCTTTGGGCTTAGGGTTAAATGAAAACCGGTGGCTTTTTATCAGACAACAACTTCTACAGGAGATGGACAATAAAGAGGAATGGTGGAGAACTGTTTTTGACAGAGTCGCCTTTCAAGAGTATGATATGCTACGTCACACAATAGATTGGCAGGATGTGAAAGCCGCACCAGTTAGTCGTTGGATATCGATGCCATACACAGGACTCCTAATTGCTCAAAGATTTGGGGTGATTGTTCATCTTTTAAGCATGGCCGGTAATCAAACATTTTTTCCATTGTGGTTTGGTCCAAACGTTCTCGCTCAACATCAAACTGTATCATTAGTTCACGTCAACACGGCTCATTTCATCCACGTCAAGTTAGACGGAGATTTTCCGATTCCCACGCCGAATGCACTTTGGAATTTGCACCGAAATGATGATGCAGCAAAATGGGAAAATATATACATTGATCGTATTGAACGATTTAAGAAAATAATGGCTACTAATGGATCTACATTTCCACAATACTTCACGACTCACGGATGATGCTTTATTAGTTTTTTATTAATTTTAAGTATAGGGTCAATTTAATTATTTTAAATTTTAATTATTTGTAATTTTAATTATTTTAAATTAATTTTAAGTTAATTATAATTAATATTTTATTAGTTTTTGATTAATTTTAATTAAATATAACTAATTTTAATTTAATATTCTATACGCCACGTATTGATCTATACGCGGCGTATAGAACAAGATATTTTAAAGATTATACGCCACGTATAGGTCAATACGTCACGTATAGAATACCAAAGGTTGGTGGCTATACGCCACGTATTGATCTATACGCGGCGTATAGCCACTTGATATACCAGGAAAACGTAGCGTACAGACCCAAACGACCAAAAACAAACAAACACAAACCCATACGCGACCGGAAAAAAAGCTCGTTGATTAGGATTGTCGTCTCAAAAAAACTTCGAAAAGGTACGTCTCTACACCCACGATCATTAATGTTAGGTTTATATTGAATATTAGCGGGTAAAACTGGGTAGATTAGCGATTTTTGGATTGAAACTTAAGAACTATACGCCACGTATAGGGCCATACGTGGCGTATAGTTCGTATGAGGAAGACGATGAAGCCATACGCCACGTACAGATCTATACGTTGCGTATGGCTCATGTTCTCGGCAACTTGGCCCGCGTATGGCCTGGTTGCCCGCGTATGGCTAAGTTTGCCCGGTAACTGGCCTGCGTATGGCTTGGTTGCCCTGCGTATGGCTTGGTTTACCCGGTAACAGCCTATACGCCACGTATAAGGCTATACGTGGCGTATAGGTTTAAAAAAAAATTATTTTATTGTTTAAAATAAAAAAAAGTTAATTATTATTATTATTTATTATTTAAAATAAAAAACAATATATTATTATTATTTATTATTATTTAAATTAAAAACAATATATTATTATTATTTATTTTTTATTATTTAAAATTAAAAACAATATATTAATATTATTTATTTTTTTATTATTTAAAATTAAAAACAATTAATTATTATCCAGGGACTGCAGTTGATTGGGCGCTACTAGAGGAGGTACAGGAGGCCGAGCGGGCTAGGGCCATCATCGGCCAGGACACGCCATGGTCGCGTCTTTTTGATCTGTCGTTCACAGAGACCTACCGAGAGGTGGTCGTCGAGTTTCTTTCGACGTTCATCTACCCAGAGGCTGGGCTGGAGCCTCTACCCGGGGAGGCTCCGGATATGGAGCCGGAGCATATTTCTTTCTCTATTTTTGGGATCGTTTACCGTCAGACCCTCCGTCAGTGGGCCGTCACGACGGGCTTCTACCACGAGCCTGAGACGGTCACGCCACTTTTCGTCGAGGCGGTGACGGAGGTGGACAAGGAGGAACTCCTTGTTTTTTGGGGCTTGATTTCAGATAGTCTTTGGTTGGTTACCAAGGGGAGGGTCTCGGGTATAAGAGACCCTTTGTATAGATATCTGCACCGGCTTATTTCGACATCGATCGCACCGCGTCTGAAAAGCCGTGAGTGGTGCACCGATAGAGACCTCTTCTTTCTCTATTGTCTGCTTACTGGCAGGCGGTGCGATCTATCGACGTCCCTTGCGCTTTATTTTGCATCTGCCTATATGCGGCAGAAGCGCGGGCTTTTGTATGGCGGTGCTTTCATCACGCAGATCATGCGCTCGGTTACACCATTTGACGTGCATGAGCCTGCGATGTCACCGGCCATTCCCCCTGTCCGATTAGACCGTCGCACGGCGAGCGGCATGCGCATCACGCACCGATTCCCGCAGGGCCTTCGGTTCGTAGGGGCCGTACAGGACCAGGTTTGGGTCCCGGTGCCGTTGCCGCAGATGCCTGGACAGGGGGACCCGCCTATGCCTCATCCGCTACATGGTGTGGCGATGGAGGACGCGTCGCCGCACGTCGAGGCCATCCACGAGCATCCGCCACAGCATCCCCGACACGTACGTCGGTCTGTTAGGCTGGAGAGGGCTACCCAGGCATTGCTTGATGGCCTTGTTGCCGACTCACGGCGACAGGGTCGTCAACTCGATCGCATGGAGGACCTGATGATGTGGGCGGTTGGACAGATCGTTGATCTGTCACGAGCCGCCGGCATCGAGCCACGCCCACTACCACCGCGACGTCATTATCTGGACGACCCCGTTCAGGATGAGGGCGTGGTGGGTCAGGATGAGGGCGGACCCGCTTAGGTTTAGTTATTTTATTTGTATTTTGTTTCTTTCGTTGTTATGTATGTAAAACATTTTGATGTATATATTTAATTTTTTGATGTAATGTATATAATGTTTAGTTTATTTGTTTGGTTGTAATGTTTAATATTATGTTTGGTTGTAATGTTTAATATTTTGTTTGGTTGTAATGTTTAATATTTTGTTTGATTGTAATGTTTAAAAATTTAACAAATGTTTAAAAAAAATAAAATATACAAATGTTTATATAAATTAAAATAAAAATAAACAACATATAAATGAAATAAAAAATATAATTAAATAAAAAATACTTATACGTGGCGTATAGGCCAATACGCCACGTATGGGAATTCAAAAACTCCAAATCTTCCAACTTTTGAAGCAAAAATATAACCTGTCCCTCATACGCTGCGTATAGGTCAATACGCTACGTATTGGACCAGCCGCCAGACAGAGAATGACACGTGGCATTCTGGTGTCAGTGACTGAACTCTATACGCCCTCGTATTGCTCTATACGGGGCGTATAGAACGGCGGCGGGTCCAATTAGCAATATTCCGTGTGTGGTTAGAATCACCCTAATTTTATTCAAACTTGGTCAATCATTTCGGCCACCGTTTGTTTTTTCAATGTTTTCAGAACCGGACCGGACAACGAACCGGACGTCTTAGATGTTCACTGGTCGGACCGGTCGGACCGGATTCAAGAACCGGATGACGCAATAAATAATATAAATATTCATAAAAATATATAGAAAAATATAAAAAATTCCAAATACTACATATACAACCATTTAAACAATTTTGAGTCAAGTACGAGGGTTGTAGGTCTGTAGGTATTTTAATTCTTTTGAATCTTCAATTTTAATTTTGATTAGGGTTTTGGAGGACCTGTGGCAGCGTATAAGTTATAAGAAAAGAGCCAAATTGAGTTAAAATTATAAATAGAAGTAAGTAGGAGGACTATAGGATAAAAAAGATAAAAAAAATAGTAAAAAAAATAAAAAATTAAACTACCCGGTTTGACCACCGGTTCACGGTTCGCGGTTCGACCGCTGAATCGCTTGGACCGCCCGGTTCAACCAGCAAACGGTCTCAGAGCATGTAACCGGACCGGTGGAGGTTACGGTTCCCGGTCCGACCGGCCGGTCCGGTCCGGGTTTAAAAACATTGGTTTTTTGGATAAAATTTTGCAAGCTGTAACCATGTTTGATTTGTATATTTTAAGGTCCAAAAACAAATTCTTTATTATAACTCAGCAAATAATATATTACAAAATCTTAAACATAAGGACGGTGGTTAATGGAAGGCCACCATCTCAACACTTAAACTAAGAGTAAAGTGTCATTTTCGTCCCTGTGATTTGGTCATTTTAGTCATTTTCATCTAAAAAGTTTTTTTTTTAGCTTTTTCGTCCCTGACCTTTCAAAATCTATCCATTTTCATCCAATTGACTAACCCTGTTAAATTATTACCGTTAAACCAGGGGCATTTTCGTCTTTTCAAAACTCCTTTTTTATTCTCATTTATTATTTCCTTCTTCCCCATAAATTGCAGTCTCCTGATAAGAATTTCGGCTACAATAAGAATTCTGTAACGACGTATATTCACCCAAACACTCCAAAAACCAACACCTATTTAGGGTTTTGAAAAAGGATGGGGAGGGGAAGAAGGAAATAATAAAAGAGAATAAAAAAGGAATTTTGAAAAGACGAAAATGTCCCCGGTTTAACGGTAATAATTTAATGGGGTTAGTCAGTTGGATGAAAATGGATAGATTTTGAAAGGTCAGGGACGAAAAAACTAAAAAAACTTTTTGGATGAAAATGACTAAAATAGCCAAACCACAGGGACAAAAATAACACTTTACTCCTTAAACTAATGTTTAAATATTTACTTTTTAAAAACAATAAACAAAAGATTTTCTAGATGGAGTGGTAAGTCTTATGTTTAATAAGATTTTGTTTATGGGTTTAAATCCCAGGATTCCAAATGTTTTTCTTGTCTTATTTTTTTTTTTTTACCTTTTTTTCAATAACTTTTGTTTTTACTTCTTTTTTCAATTCAATAATTTTTTTTTACATTTTTTTTCAATAGCTTTTTTGTTCTTGAACGATTTTGTCGGTTCAATATTACGTCATGTTTACACTATAATCTTTATTTTTTTAACGAATCACCGCAACTTCGTAGGTTTCTTTTATGTATTTAACAACGTCCGTGTCACCATCTTTTGCTTTTTGATATATTTCTCTTTTCTTTTCATTAATTTTTTTCTTCGATAGACATTTCATTTTTTTCGACGTTAGTTTTATCTCCGCAAACGAGCCGAATCGATAACGACCGAACTCCAACCGTGTTTCGCGTGGGAAAAACTATGATCTTCGAGAATATGATTATGTATGTTTCAGCAATATTTTTTTAACGCCCATTTTCTTACGTGCTTATTTTTATGTACGTGTCCGTATAAATTTAAGTCCGTCTACGTTTCAATGTAATTTTTTATCGGAGACGAGTTGGGTCAAATATAATACGTTTTCGTGATTATTTTATGTACGTTTCTGTTGGCCTACGTTTCGATGTAAATTTTGTTCGGAAAGGAGTCGGGTTACGTTTCCATATGATCTATGTTTCAATGTAAATTTTGTTCGTAAACGAGTCAGGTCAAACATAATACATTTTCACTCGACGGTATAAATTCGAGTTAGTGTACGTTTTGACACCGCCGCAACGCGAGGCGGGTAAGTTTACTAGTTGTTACTTATTATCAACCCAACCCTTAAATTATATATAGTTTAAACAAGATCTTCTACTTGCTTGACTTATGCTTACAAGTTATATTTCATCTCTGACGGATCAACCGGCCAAACAAAAGTTTTATCATAGATGATGTAATAACTTGGAACGTGTACTAACAAAGGTGCGAGTGAAACAATACAATATAACAACATAATATGTGAAAAAATAAATATGGAAAGTTGCAAAACAAAGGTGAGAGCCAAACAAAACAATATAACAAATAAATATAAAATTGGACTGTGACGTTATATCTTTCATACTTATAAGAATATGAGGTATACTCTCACTTGGCTTTTCTAAGTGAGAGTACTTTTTTCATCACTTAAACGTCACATCATATTGGTGTAATGAGAGGATTCCATGAGTTCTATAGGTACCACTCCTCCCTCCGCCCGGAGAACCAAAGTAACAAATTGTCAAATACTCAACTATAACTCTTTCGCTTACTAGTCCACCATTTCCATTGCCTGCCTGTGTTCAATCTCTCTGTCATGATCATCAACAACATGATCATCAACAAGAAACACCCATCTCTTTATCTCTTCCTCATCTTCTCCTCCCTGCTCCGGTGTCCACCGTCTTCCGCCGTCGATTTCATCTTCAACTCCTTCAACTCCACCTCCGTATCACGCTATGGCAACGCCATCATCCAGTCCAACATCCTCACCCTCACTAGCCCTTACCCGTATCAAATTGGTCGCGCCCTTTACCCACAAAAGATCACCATGAAAAAAGCCTCATCACTCCTCCCCTTCTCCACCTCCTTCATCTTCGCCATGGTACCCGCAAGAAACCTTCTTCCTGGCCATGGATTCGTGTTTCTATTCACCCCCGACACTGGGATTCAGGAAACAAGCGGAGCTGAATATCATGGTCTTTTTAGCAGAACAGTTGATGGGAACTCAAGCAATCATATGTTTGGTGTTGAATTTGATGTGTTTAGGAACGAAGAGTTTGGAGATATTGATGGTAATCATGTTGGGATCGATGTTAATTCTGTAACATCTGTTATTTCACATACAGCTGGGTATTATCCAGATGGTGGAAGGGATTTTGCAACCTTGAAACTTAATGATGGTAGAAACTATCAAGTTTGGATCAAATATATGAATTTTACAATTGATGTGAGTATGGCCCCTGTAGGTGAAAAGCCCGGAAATTGTTTAATATGCAACGCCCCCTTGAATCTTTCTGATGTTTTTGAAGATGAAATGTATGTGGGCTTTAGTGCTGCTACAGGGACATTGAGTCAGAGTCACAATATCCTGAGTTGGAGCTTTAGTAACTCAGATAATGTATCATGGAGTGATGGTCTCATTACAGAAGGGCTGCCTTCACTTATGCTTCCCAGTGAGACTAACAATCGGTCAACAGGGTTCATTGTTGGTTTACCGTTAGGGATTTTCATTGTTGTGGTGATGTGTGGTGTGGTCGGTTTTGTCTGGATCAACAGTAAGAAGAGATTAGCAAAAGCGAAAGCTGAAATGGAGGAAGATTTAGATCAAATGCCAGGAATGCCGACTCGATTTTCATATGAAGAGTTGAAAACCGCCACAGAGGATTTTAGTAAAAAGCTTGGTGAAGGAGGATTTGGGTCGGTTTTCGAAGGGAGTCTTAAAGATGGCTCCAAGATTGCAGTGAAATGCCTAGAAGGTCTTTCACACATTAAGAAATCATTCCTAGCTGAGGTTCAATCCATTGGCAGCATTCACCATGTGAATCTGGTCAGACTTAGAGGATTCTGTTCATGGAAATCTCAACGCTTTCTCGTCTATGATTTCATGAGTAACGGGTCATTAGAAAAGTGGATCTACCATGGAAATCGAGAGCACATACTTGATTGGAAATGCAGAAAGAAAATCATTCTTGATATAGCCAAAGGTTTAGCATATCTCCATGAGGAATGTAGGCAAAAAATCATCCACCTTGACATTAAACCTCAAAACATACTCCTAGACGACGATTTCAATGCCAAAGTATCTGATTTCGGGTTGTCTAAGCTCATGGACAGAAATCAAAGCCAAGTGATGACTACAATGAGAGGAACCCCAGGGTATCTAGCTCCAGAATGGTTGAGCTCGGTAATCACAGAAAAGGTGGATGTGTACAGCTTTGGAATCGTTCTCTTAGAGATCTTGTGTGGGAGAAAGAATTTTGATAGATCTCAGCCAGAAGAAAAGTGGCACCTGCTCCGTGTATTTGAAAAATGTTGGGAGCAAGAAACGTTGTTAGATATGGTTGACATGAACAGTGAAGATATGCAAATAAATGGTACAGAGGTTGTGGAGATGATGAAGATGGTTTCATGGTGTTTACAGACCGATTATACGAGAAGGCCTTCGATGTCATTGGTGGTTAAGGTGTTAGAAGGAGGAACGAACGTTGGATCAGACTTGGATTATAACTTCGCAGATCCAAAACTACAACAAAGTTATAGTCAGGATAAAGATTCAACACCATTGTGGCCTTCTGTTCTATCTGGGCCAAGGTGAGTGGATCATTTTTATTCTTCTGTATTTTGTTTCTAGACGAATCTACTTTACTAAAGCACTTTATTCTTGTACAATTTTTTTTATTTTTTTTTGCGAGTACAGTTGCAATAAATTCATTTTATTATGGTTTTAGCTTCTTATTTTATGTCATGGTAATGCATTCTGCTTCACTGGTAATAATCAGCTCTTTGAGTATGAGATTAACTTGAGATCAGAGCCATCTCTTAATATTAACTAGATCCTCCAATCATTGACGAAGAACAAGACGATGACATTCTTTTAGAATTGTGTTGCTAAGAAACCCACGATAGCCTACAATGGGATCTCATATCGCAAAAACCTACATACCTTGCTTTGACCGCTAATTATTTTTAAGTTTTTTTTTCATTTGGTTTTGTAATTTTTGTTTTGTGTTAATGAAATGTTATTTTTAAATTAATATTAAAGGTTTATATTTATTTTTAATTAATTTATATATATATATATATTTATTATGTTTTATTTAATTTAATTAAAAATTAAGGATGGAGATGGATGGATTCGTTCCGCGATGAAAAATCTAACGTGAAGCTGACGTGTTTTCTGAAACCGAAGGGATGCCCTCACTCCACGCTTAATCAAATTCTAATTATAATAAAAAAAAGCCTTCTTGAACGGTGGTTGTTTCCATTTGGTTTTGGACACGTTTTTATTTTATTTTCATTTTCACACTTTATGCTATATATAATATACGTTTTTAACCCGTTTAATTTTCTAATAATTTCGTTTTTTCTTTAATAAACTTCGTTTCTTAACTTATTTTTAAAAAGTAGAATCGACTTTTTTTTCTTTGTATCGTTGTCTATAACGAGTGTCTTAATCGTCGTGGTACTATAACAAACCGAACCTATTATTACATTTTCATTTAAATTTTATTAGCGATGGACGACCCCTCCGGAAGCTAGTTTCACTTATCAAAAATCTTCAAATTTCAAATTTACCCTTCATTTTACATATTCTCCTGTGAGCAACCCTTCTTGTGATAAAGAAGATGATACTTTATCCTTTTGCAAGCTACGATCTTTTCCTGTAAGGCCTCGCACCCCAGAAACCTTCGCCAGTGCGCCTTGCCGCCGCCGACGCTGCACCACGCCTGTCGGCTCAGGCTGCCGTCGCCGACCTTGTAGAAAAAATGCTATCTTCAGTCCAAAACCCTCGCACCCTCCTTCTCCACTGCCGGCGATCTAAACCTCTTCACCACCACTACCATCACCGCCACTATGCCAAACCCATCCACGCTACCCCTCTCTCCCACCCCATTTCTGCATCACTACCCACCTCTCAAATCCAAACCATCCAAAAATCCATCCTTTCCCGCGAGAAAACAACCCGCCAGTTCGCCGAAGAGTTTCTCAACCGTCTACGCCTCACCGAGCCCCATGTCAAGAGCTTCCTTCACGTCTCAGAAACCGTTCTAGACGAAGCAGATGAAATTGATCGGAAGATTGATCGAAACGAGGACGTCGGGCCCCTCGCCGGAGTACTGGTTGCTGTCAAAGACAACATTTGTACTGCCGACATGCCTTCTACTGCTGGATCCAAAATATTAGAAAATTACCGGCCACCATTCGATGCGACTGCTGTTAAGAAGTTGAAGGAGAGTGGCGCCATTATTGTTGGGAAAACTAATTTGGATGAATTCGGAATGGGGAGTACCACTGAAGGATCAGCTTATCAGGTTAGGGCTTTTTTATTTTCTCTTTTCCCCCAATTTCATATGTGTGTGAATTTTTGGCAAGGCAAGAACCTGACACGAAATTCACGGGTTTGGGTTTAGTATAAACGGGTTCGCACGTTGACCCGTTTAACCCATTTATTTTTTAAATTGTTTTATGTTATAACTTAAATTGGTTGGGTATTTTATGCCAAAATTTAAAACATACAGGAGAAATTGACATAAGATTTTATAACTAAAATGTAATTGTTGTATTTATATTTGTATTTTATGTTGTAAAATTGTAAATTAAAGTATTAATTTGCGAAAGAAAAAAAAAATCGGGTTAAATAGGTTATGTTCGTGTCAATCCGTGAATATTCATGTCGTGTTCGGGTTTATGTGTTCATGTTGGATTGGACCCGCCAGCGCGTCCCGTTTAGCACCCCTAATTTCATACTTGTAAATTGTATTGACCTAAAATTTTAGTGTTTTGCTACTAATCATAGTTGTCAATAGCGCTTGTAGCGCGCGCTATAGCGCGCTACATAGCGAATTGACAGACTTCCGCTATTTCCAAATAGCGACGACATAGCGACCAAATAGCGAATATTCTCTTTTTTTTAATTTTTTTTATGTTTTTAACCAGTTTTTTACTTGATTAATATAAATAGGGTTGCTAATAACCCTAATATATGAAGATTTAGATGGTTATTGATTATAATTGCTACAAATCCTACAATATTTGAATATAAAATATTTCTAAAAATTTCTAGCAGTGTATCGCTAAACGTGAAATAGCGCCCGCTATTTACCGCTATTCGCTACGTAGCGTATAGGTTGCTTGTCGCTATTTACCGCTATTCGCTATTGACAACTATGCTACTAATTAGGTTACTGCAAATCCATGGAACCTTGAATGTGTACCAGGGGGGTCATCAGGTGGCTCGGCGGCAGCTGTTTCCGCTAGGCAATGTGTAGTGTCATTGGGAAGTGATACTGGCGGAAGCGTCCGGCAGCCAGCGTCGTTTTGTGGCGTTGTAGGGCTAAAGCCGACATATGGCCGTGTGTCACGATACGGGCTGGTGGCGTATGCATCATCACTGGATGTTATTGGTTGCTTTGGCTCATCGGTTGCTGATGCTGGGATTCTGCTTCAATCAATTTGTGGTCATGATAAACTTGATGCCACTAGTAGCAAAAGGGTATGTTTGTTCTACCCTTGATCTTGGCATTTACAGTTTCTTGATATCTTTTATTTGATATGATTATTTTCAAATCTTGTTTTCAGGAGGTTAATGACTTCACATCTCAGTTCATTTCCAAAGATTATTTTGAATCACAGCCTTTGAAAGGCCTAAGGGTTGGTGTAATTTCTGAAACTCTTGGGGATGGTGTTGACCAAGAAGTTGTTTCATCGATCCGTGGTGCTGTTTCTCATTTGGAAGAGTTAGGATGTACTGTAACAGAGGTACTAATTCTCCATTAAGGATTAACTAACTAGATCTTTGAGGCTGTTTAAATAAATATAAGCAATTTAACATTTTTTTTCCATTTTATAATGGATTGCAGGTTTCGTTGCCATCTTTCTCTTTAGGGTTACCAGCATACTATGTTCTTGCTTCATCTGAATCTTCATCAAATTTATCGCGCTATGATGGTGTTAGGTGATATATATTTCTACATTTAAAGTTTGCATTTTTAGGAACACATGTAGCAAGTTATAGTGAACAGCAATGTTGTCTAGTAATTTTTATATTTTGTGCACTTTTGTTGCCATTATTTAATTTATTAAAGCATAAGTTTTTTTTATCTACAGGTATGGTAACCAAATGGTTTCTGATGAACTGAGTTCCCTTTACGGAGGGTCTCGTGCTAATGGCTTTGGTCCAGAGGTTTGAAAAAAAGTCACCTTGATAAGAATCGCTTACAAGTTATCTAATGGTTTAACATTATTATAACGGAAAAAAATGATTTTTTTAATGTTATATTTCAGGTAAAAAGGAGGATTTTGATGGGGACATATGCTCTTTCAGCTGGTTATTATGATGCTTATTACAAGCGAGCTCAACAGGTATTTTCTTGATTTTATTCTTAATAATGTGATTAATGTCGATTAATATGTTAATAATGGTGATTTGGTGGTTTAGGTGAGGACTTTAGTCCAGAAAAGCTTTAAGGCAGCATTAGATTCACATGATATTCTAATTTCACCAGCAGCTCCGTCTGCAGCATATAAAATTGGTAATTACCAATTTACCCACAATGATCACCTTATCTATTATAGTTTCTTCATCATTCTGTTGATGTGAAAGTTTATAATCTTGTACCGCTTCCTTTCTCTTCTTTTATTTATAGGTGAAAAGAAAAACGATCCATTGGCAATGTATGCTGGCGATATCATGACTGTAAGTCCTTATAAATATCTCTTTTAACTACCAAATTTTATAAACATTTTAAACTTCATATTTTGTTTGGATTCAAATGCAGGTGAATGTGAATTTGGCTGGATTGCCAGCATTGGTTTTGCCATGTGGGTTTGTGAAAGAGAGCTCTTCTAGCCTTCCTGTTGGCTTTCAAATGATCGGCGCTGCATTTGATGAGGTCGAACCAATTTCTTGATACCATGTGTTTTCATATTCCCACGTGTGCGGTATCATGAAACTAAAAATTTGATATTATATTGATTTAACATGATTAATATCACAACTGCAGGAAAAATTGCTTAGAGTGGGGCATATCTTTGAGCAGACTCTTCAAGGTTATAGCTTTATCCCACCACTGATAGCAGACGAATTTAAAAGCTAGGCAGTTGTTTTATGCATGGGGTGATGCTCATAGATGCCCAGAAACTTCATGGATATCTCACATTTCCCTTTGAAATTATATTTTTTTGATGAATAAATTATGTATCCATTTGTTAACCAAGTTAGGAAATCTTCGTTATGGTAAAACCTATCTGGTCCAGTTCTGTGAATATGAGCAGCTAATCAAGAATTTTGTTTTCTTCAAGAAAGTTAAAATTTTATGGGTAGTAGTCAAATCCAAGATTCAAATGTCCAAGAGAATCCGTCAAGTTTTCAGAGATGATAGAGTTTTTGGTCTGGCTGCGTATAAAGGAACATCACTGATACACTATACAAACACCTCACATGTCATACGGCTCATATCGTACGGACAATAACTATTTTATACAGGTCGTATGACTTATGTCATCAAACTATAGGGCCTGTATAAGTATACTGAAATGAAAGCGACAAACATGACCACTGACAAAGTCATGATGACCATTTTGTTCGGTCATCCACACGTTTGAAAACGTCATCTGCTGAATGTATAGGTGCATCTATAGCAGCCACTTTTGATCCTTCAATGTTCTTTTATTTATCTGGTCTTACATTCAAGAGCATGTCATTTTTGCTGACTTTAAAGTTGACATTGTACATGGATAGAAAACAAATGTTAACGTGCAAGTTACAAAAATAGAATTCCAAAATTCTTGTTAAATAATCTTGATATTTGACGTCACTTCTAGCCTTATTTGTCACTTTGCAATTGTTTATATAAACGTTCAATAACCATAAATATGACAGAATATTTTAACACTTGCATATAGAGCTTAATATATGGTATTTAACATTCTAATCCTTCTAAAACAAAATCAACTCTGCCAGCTATCAAAATCAATATATCATTTGATCAAGTAAGGAATATAAATGTCTAGATGAAATAGGAAATTTTATTATCCTTGGACAACCAGATACTATAATTCATAAAGCAACTGTCACCGTGGCTGATAAATTAAAACAACGGTTTAACATGAACTTGATCATACATATTGGTACAAGCATACATAATAATCTTATAGATGAATTATGAAACCATGTAAACCATTGCACTCGGTCTTGTTTCAACTTTCCTGATAGTCAACACACAAAGATAGGCCAGTCAAACCTGAGAGCCAGATAACCGCCTCTTTGTGGCATTGGAGACCGACACCTGTCCTAGTTTATCCACTACAGCTCCAGTCGATGACATGCGTTCTTGGGCAGGAATGTAATGGCGCATCCATACACCCGTGTATACCTAGTTATATCCCACCAAATTAACAAGTGTTGATATAAGTTAAAAATGTACATTAAAACTTGAATGAAATAAAGAGGTGGCAAAATTAGTGAGCCAGGCATTTGGGCAACGGGTTAAACGGGTTCATGTTGTATCAGTTTATTTTAGTAGCTCCAAACATCTTTTTGTCCCTTTTAGTCAATGTCATACTTTGCTTGTTTCTTTGATTTGACCCGTTTTAGAACATAACCCAAACTGAACTATTTCAAAAGTTAATGGATCAAATTGCCACCTCTAATTTTAAGAAAACAAACCTGTGCGGGCCTCATGATCTTTGTGTCAGGATCATCAAGTGACTCTCGCCAATGCGACAAATAGCCCGCCATTCGAGGTATGGCAAACAAAACAGGAAAGAATTCAGTTGGGAAACCCATTGCCCTGTTTCAAGTAAGTCACACACATCAGTAGATAATTTAAAAAAAAAATAAACAGCAGAATGGTATGTAAAGTTTCAAAAGAAAATACCTATATATCAGCCCAGAATAGAAATCAACATTTGGGTACAACTTTCGTTTAACAAAGTACTCATCTGATAATGCAGCTTGCTCCAAAGCAATAGCCACCTGTTGTCAGCATGTTAGTCGATTAATATTTTAAATGATAAAGGAAATATAATTTTTATTAACTTTGAAATACCTCAATAAGGGGATCCCTGCCTACAATCAAGAAAACCTCTTCTGCTAATTTTTTAATAACCTTTGCTCGGGGATCATAGTTCTTGTACACTCGGTGCCCAAAACCCGACATTTTTCGTTTCCTATAGGCATAAATTGTACATGATCAAGAATCAACAATGGAAAACTATCATCATAAAATTCAGACACATTAGACATTTATGTGTCAACAGTTCATTAACTAAATTAAAAAAATACTGACCTGTTTTTCACACCTTCAATGAACTCTGGAATATTGTCAACAGTTCCAATCTCATTCAACATCTTTAGGACCGCCTATGAGACCAAGAAAATAACATGAAAACTTAAACCTAATATCCTAATAATTTTAGCCATTTAACATTTTCATTGTGTGTTCATTCTTATGTTATTAAAAAAAGGAATGTGTTAATTTGGTTTTGTTTTATCTTAAATGGATTAAATAAAAAACCTTAGCTAAAAAAGGAACATGTCAGTTGTATTTTAAATGTATACACCCCCACCTAAATCATTTTATTAAAAATAATAGTCCATTATTGCAGTAATATATTTTTTGCAACACATTGGTTACTTATAAAAGTATCTACAAATGACAAAAGGTGTTTACAGGTCAACCTAACCAACACAAAAAGTTGCAAGTTTTGACCTGTCACCCAAACCGCACATTTTGTCAGTTGTACCCAATATCAGCATACCTCATTGGCTCCACCATGCAGAGGCCCATATAGTGCTCCAACTGCTCCAGCAAGAGCAGTGTATACATCAACACCACTGCACACATCTCTGATCATTAGTTGCTATAACATAAGGTTGCAACAGTTAAATCAAGAAAAGAAACGGTTACCTAGATGCAAGATGTCTTGCTGCTGCTGTGGAGCAGTTCATCTCATGTTCCGCGTGTAAAATAAACAGAATATCGAGTACTCTAGCAAGTCTGGGGTTGGGTTTATAAGACTTGTCACCTCTGCAAGTACATAAAATGTATATCACAATATTGAGAGGTTGAATGATGAAATATTAAATGAAACTTAGGTCAAAAGCAATTTAACAAATATATTTGCACATTTCTGGGCCTAGAGGTATACATCAATAGTACATATTAAACAAGTTATAGTACTTTTGAGACGGAATAGCAAAATTGCAGTTGAAAAAATTTAATCATAATGACACGGAAAAGTAAACATACAATGAATCTAGCATATATAAAAAGTTCTCCGAGTAAGAAAGGTTGCTGGAAGGAAGAACAGGCGGTCTCCCTGCCATCCTTAGATAAGCTGCTGCTGCGATAGTTGGTGCCTGACCATTAAGCAACAGTCCATAAGCTCAATAATTGACAAAATATGAATACAAGTAAAGAAAAGGGGATATAACTGAAGTGGTCGATAATAATAATAATAACTAAAATAAAAACTCGTCTCATCACTCCCTTGTAATAGAGGATGCAATTTTGACTAATTTACCTATGAATGGTATAACTGGGTTGCATTTTATCTTAAATGGAGCAAACTAGCTTTTTTTAGATAAACTGGGAACATGTCAAAGAGGGGGTTGAAAATCATCCAAAGTCTACTTTTAATGCATACAGTCTCCTATATTGTTTTTATTAAAATATCTAGATCGTTAATATAATAATATTGTTTTCGCAATAACATTCAATGCATTTATTGTTTTCAAAAAAGTGGACAGAAAATGTTTTAAGCATCAATCCAACCTGGCCCGGCCAGTTTTGATCCGTACCAGAAACCATCAGTGTCCACCCCTTACCCAACCCGCCCATCTCGCCATATCTACCTAGTAATAAAGAGAAATTTTAAGGAAAAAGGGACACAGGTATTTAATATTCAAACCTTGCCAAGTATGCGCACTATTTGTTTGTCCCGCACTGGCTTAGACTTGTACAGATCCTGGCCCTATATCATCAACAAAGTCAGATTAAGAAGATATATGAAATCAATAAGAGAAAATCTCCAATATAGCATTTCGACATATAAGTGTGGTACAAATTATTACAAGTAATGCTGCCCAAATTTATGCATGTACCATTCCATCCATGCCAAAACAGAGTTGTAGAAGATAAATTATTGGACAATCAATACAATGTTTATCTACACCTTGGAAATAGAAAAATAATTCAAGTTTATCAACTCATCTTGATGTTAAATATTGTAATAGAACATTCTTTTAGGATAAGGAAGAAAAATGTGAGGTGAACTCTTTTTCAAAATTTCTAAGTGCAGTGTACATGGACTCTATTAAAATAAAACACATTGGACGGAATAACTAATTCACATAGTACGTGTTTTCATTCAAAATTGTTCGAACTGCATCTCTAAATTGTTCAATTTGTGAAATTGAGGGGGTGGGGTTGATACCAATAAACTTGGGAATCTTTCATACCCACCTAAAAAGCTGGGTCTAGAAATAGATGCCCATTCCCATCAACCCTGTAATCAAGCCCATACCCATAGTGATTTCTGACTACAAACCAAACGCCACCCGACTCTATTGACCCCACTGTTATCACAACCTCTCATTTCCCATTTTGCAAGACAATTACACAAGGTGACAGGGTCTAAAACCGAGGTGCATAGCGCAAAAGCGCATCACTTTTCGTACGCGAACCGCAAGGTGTTTATATAATTTTTTTTAATGCACCCCTACCCAAAATTTAGCTATAAATCAGCTTTATATATGATTTAATATATAATTTTCTACATGTACAACCTAAAAAGCTTGTTGTACAACATCCTGATGCACAACTACGCTATTCGCACATGAGGCGTGCGCCTCACTTGCGCTTTTCATCCAGCTCACGCCTTGGCTACACAAAAGCGACTGGACCTGCGCCTGAGATCGCGTTGTGCCTAGGCACGCTTTTTAAAACCAAACTCACCTATAATGCAGATGATGTGGTAATCTGAACATGTTTTAAAGAGAGATTACTTACTCTAAGAGCAGGGTTTGCGTCAGGATGGAATACAGAAAGCGCACTCATTGCACTGACCAGAACACCCATTGGATGAGCATCGTGAGGCATAGCATGTATAATATCCTGCCAAACAAGTTTTAGATATTTAGATACGAAGTTAATACACTTCCTAACGATTAACTTTAAGCTTATAATTTACAAACTGTACATAATTTGAGGACTTCAGACAAGATATTGGACTCTTGAAAAGCTAACACTTAACGAAAATGTTCTCAAATTTCATAAACTTTATAGTAATACACACTCCCTTCACTCAAGATAATATATAATAATATAAATTGAATTTGTCACACTTGATAGCATCTCAACATGCTCCATCCAAATTTGCATGCCAGATTGAATATAAAAAACCATCTTACCAAAATTCCCTGTGGAACAGCTGAATGTTGTGCTACAGCAAACTCCCAGTCTGCTAATTGGCTCTGAGAAGGTAAGTTCCCATACACTGGAAAAAAAACATTAGTGAACTATAAGCAGTCTCACACATCACAAACAATATTCCAGTATATTCTGGAACATATACAGTAACAATTCAAATTCTTCAAGTTTTTATGACTTACTTAGAAGGTAAGCTACATCTAAAAACGAACTACTCTCAGCTAACTCTTCAATCGGATAGCCCCTGTACCTCAGGATCCCTTCATCGCCATCAATGTAGCAGATCGATGACCGAACAGGAGCGGTATTAAGGTAGCCTGGATCATGAAGCTTCAAACCCTTATCATTGTTCCCTGTTGTTATCTGCAACAAAGTACTTATATTCTTTTAAAAACTATCAAACTCATGTCCCAAATTGGCATAATTAGGGCTGTTTGGTTGGCATGAATTCATAGGAATTCAATGCAATTGGAATTTAAATTCCACTCCTTTGAATGTTTGGTCAGCTAAGAGATGGAATTGGAATTAATTCCAACCAAATCCTTCAGTTGATGAAATTCAGAATCCCTCAACATTTCAAAAATAACCTCAGGAATTTTTAAAATTTACATAATAAGCCAAGCCGTTTTTTGTTTTTTTCAATAATTGAGTTTGGATCTTTGTTTTATATTTTGTTAATTTTTACAGGGTAGTTTTATCATTTTTGATAATTTTACATTCCAATTCCAGTAAACGCATTAAGAATTTTCAAAGGAATCCTTTATATTCCAATTCCGATTCCAAAACATTCAGCGAACCAAACCCAACGATCACACCATCTGATCGCATCAATACTCTTGTTCGTTAAAAACCCTAAATAAAAGCTAACTTGACTTTACAACTGATAAATTTCCAATCGATCACACCATCTGATCGCATCGAAACTCTTGTTCGTTAAATACCCTAAATAAAACCTAATTACACTTTAGAACTAATAAACCGAATCAAGCAAAATTAAATATTTGAAATTTCGTTTACCTTCTTTAAGTCGGTAGCTCTGACGGTGCCTTCATCGGAAATCGGAACTTTGTACTTCTTCCCGGTTCTTTCATCGGCGATCGTCAACGAACCTTTTAAATTAGGCGGTGGTGCTACAAAAACCTGAGCGGAAACAGGTGATGACTCGAGAACCGGTGTAAAAGCATTTGATTCGAGACAAGCAGAAAGATGAGCTGATAGAACAGCCAATCTCCCACGAGCAACAACACTGGAATTATCTGCTCCTTCGCCTCCCATTTTCTATAAAAATTGAATCGCAGAACGTCAATTTTATGCCAGAAATCGATTGTTTTGGTTAATATATATGCAAGAGAGAGTTGCTTGTAAGATTGATCGATAGAAGTTTAATCCTAAAATTATTATTTTATATTATTCCTAGGGAATGATACCATTATCGTTTTCTATTTCCCTTTTATTTTTTTATTTTTTTGGGAAATCTTTATTTCAATTTCTTTTACGCCTCGTTTGGTTCATGGAATTCAAAGGAATTGAAATTGGAATTGGAATTGGAATTGGAATTGGAATTGAAAAACTTTTCGTCAAAACTCGTGTTTGGTTGGGCAACGAGGGAAATGGAATTGGAAAACTTTCCTTCAAATTCCATTGGTTGATGGAATTCAACGATCCTTCCACCCATTGAAGGAATGTTTGAAATCCAATGGAATTCAAACAAAAAGACCAAAATACCCATACGTTTCTTTTTCTTTAAGCAAAATCAGAATCAAACGTAAAAGGTGGTTTCGTAACCAATGAACGAGGAATTCAACAATCGTTTATTTGGTGGGCTAAAATGGAATTCGAGCTATTGCGAAGAAGATAAAGACAAGTAGAACACGAATCAGAACAAACCAGGAACAAGAACTCACATGATCTGATCAAAGCATGTAAAATTCAGAAAATAAAATCTAGAACCTCCATTTTTTTCCCAGCAAAGACTTCCACCAAATTCAGTAACTAGAAAATAAATACCATTTTTTTTCACAAACCCCATGAATCCTCGATAGGAATAAAAAAACAGCAAATTGAAAATTAAAACAAAAATAGATCGATCAAAAATCAAAATCGAAACAGATCGTCAAAAATCAAAATCGAAATAGACCATCAGAAACCAGAAAGCATAATTGAACCAAAATGAAGAATAACTTTATCGAGCTTGGTTCTTCTTCGTCAATTTCAGACTTCAGAGAAAGTGGCGACTGGGAATGAATACTTTGATGCGGCGGATCCAGCCATAGAGTTTGGTATGGGCAACTGGGAATGACAGATGGGGTTTGGTTTTTTTAGAGGGTAATTTTGTCACTTTAGTATTTTTAACATTCAAATTTCATTCATAATTTTACAAACCAAACACAATACAAAATTTTATTGGAATGAATTCCAATTCCCTTAAATTCCAATTCCTTTGAAACATTCCAATTACTTTAGAAACATTCAGCGAACCAAACGGCCCCTTAGTTTTTGACTATTGGACACGTTTATCACATTGGATAACGATATAATAAAAACGCGTTAGGACCCGATAAACATTAGGCAAACAAATCCAAGTCGAATGAATCAAAAAGCCACATGGCTCTAAGAAAGGCCGACCAAGGCTTAGGATTAAGAAGATACGTACTTTGTAATGTATCTACCTCATGTTACGAGTTTCTGGAATGCGTTTCGGAAAGGTTTGGATTAGCGGCCTCCGTCGTGACAGGAACATTGTTTCCTCCCTTCGGCGCAAAGTAAAAGTTTGGTCACACCCTTGATGACAACCGTTGTGCAACAGTCATATAGTCGTTGTCGATTTAAAAAATAAATATATTATATATACTGATATAACTTATATTTTTTTTATTTACACCAACTTCAATCTTTCACAAATATACCAAATGGAATCCTCCTCTCGCAATGTCAAAAGAACTGCTTCAACCCGAAAGTCTCGAAAACAACCGCAACTACAACCCCTATTCAACAAACCATACTATCCACAACAACAACCCCGTTATAACCTACAATTCCAACAATACCAATTTGGCCAATTCCCGGCCCAAGTTCTACAAGTGGCAAACAACGAATTCCGACTAGGTCAAGAAACACCAAACATTGATAACTATCGTGAACCCGACAACAGGGGTGGACCTACCCTAGTGGTAGGGGTAGCCCCCGCTACCCCTCAACTTTTACGCGTAGTGCCCAAAAAAAAATTACGGTTTTATGTATCCAGTTACCCCTAACGTTACCCTTGAGAAAAAATTACGTTACCCCTCAATTTTTTTTAAAACTCAACACTTCATAAAAAGTCCAAATTTTATAAAAAACCTAATACTTTATAAAAAAAAATCCCCACATTTTATTAAAGGTTTTGTTTACATGAAAGTACGGTCAAAATTTTTTACATGAAAGTACCTCCGCCCCTGCGCTGCCTCCGCTAAACCCCAATCCTCCGCCTCGCCAGTCGCATGTTACCGTAAAAAAATTTGTTTACATGAAAGTACGGTCAATTTTTTTTTTGTTTAATTAAATGAAAGTACGGTCAATTTTTTTTTTACGTTACGCTGAACTTTTGTTTTAGATCCGCCACTGCCCGACAACCAAGAATCTGATTCTAGTGATGAACGGGGGCTTGGGATATCGGCCACCGCAAGACAAAGGACAACTACCAAGATGCCTTGATGGCCAAAATTAATGAATAAGAAAAACTGTCTCGGCCAAAGGCTTTACCCACATGGTGGCGTGGGAAGTTCTCCGGCATGAGAATGCTCAGGATCAAAGACCGGTTAGGAGTCGGTAGGTATAGGTAACGGGTAGACCAATAATTCATCCATTTCTTCTGAAGGAGGAGAGTGTGACACATGAAAAAAGGGACCCCTTCATGGAGTGTAATATGCCGAGACATAATATAACGTTGAAGGGAAGGAGAAAAATATCAATAACCACTTTGGAGACGAAATTAACCAAAGGAATACACATTTTTAAATAGTTAACATATATTCAAAAAAATATAATAGGATTGGAACACCTAATGAAAGTTTAATGGCTTTAAAGAAACAAAAAAAGTTCAAGTAACTTTAGTGGAGTAGTTGGAAAACTTGATTACTATTATATAAAGTTTTCACTCTTAATAAGATATAAAATTATCTAGTTTTCCAATATATAGATATGCATGACGCACTGAAGACTGAAGTTAATATTTTTACCACGATAGATGATACACAGTGTTGGACCAAATAATTTTTTTCTACGAGGGTCAAAAAATTTCGATGTTTGTATGCCTACCAAGGGTGATTTCTTGTCAGGTTGGGCCACCAATTTTTTTTTATGGCTGATTTCTTGTCATGTTCGAACGAAGGTGATTTCAATTGTGTTCACACAATTTTACTTGGTTTGTATAAGTTTTGACTTTCAAAGGTGATTTTAATTTTCTTCACATGGTATGATTTCAATTTCAAACTTTTATATTAGCTAAAATTAACAAATAACACGTTAATACTTATCTACGAATAGTTAAAGAAATATAGCTAATCAACATTTTGATACAGTTAATAGTTCTTCGAGTATTGAAGTATGCCTAGGTCTTTAGGGCTAGTTATGAACACTCGCTAAAATTCAAATTTAAAGTTGGTGTAGAAGACTTTTGTGACTCTTACACTTTTGAGATCATATCCAGCATTTTCTTTTGTTTTTATTTAATTATTTAACTATTTACATATTTCTTTACTTTAGTTTTTCAACTTCAAAACCATTTTTTAGTTGTTAAACTTTGTTATAGTTTAATGTTTTTTTGTATTTATATGTATATTTATTTAATTAAATATAAAGGTTCGACAAGAACAATTAGGGTGTGGTTTTCAAAACATTGCTTTAGACTTTTAGAGACCAATAACTAGCTGAAATCATGTACATTGTTAAGATCAATCATTTATAAATTACTATTTAAAATTCTTAGAATGGTCCAGTTTATCCTTATTTTATGAACACAAAGTTGGATCCAACCAGTGGTTGGTCCAACACGGTAAGTTTAACAGATTACCCAAACTTTTTTCTACATAAACCTTCATCTCAAATCATCTAAGCTCAGTTTCCTGCAGCAATGGCAGCCCGCACCGCCTTTCTGATTATATGCATCACTGCTTTGGTGATGAATGTGTGTTTGATCGAGTCGGCACAACACACCTCGGAACCGGCACCGGCACCGGTATTGATACCGCAACTGGGGGCGGACTGCTCAGCTTTGATAATAAGCATGATAGATTGCCTGTCCTACATAACCGCCAGGAGTACAGTGAACAAACCACAAGGAACATGCTGTTCAAGTCTAAAAACAGTGCTGGAAACAGATGCACACTGTGTGTGTGAAGCATCCAAACAGACTCCTAAACTGGGCATGCCAATTAATATCACAAAAGCCCTAGCTTTACCCGCCGCTTGCCATGTCAATGCTCCATCTCCTGCTATCTGTGGAATAAATCTTCGAACTGTTACAGCTCCTGTTGGATCACCCCAAACCGCATTTGATCCTCTTGCTCCTACATCGGCTTCCCAAACCGCTGATTCATCCAAGCTATCTGGTTTCATAGTCCTTGGTAGGTTGTAATTTCTTTGGTTAAACTCATGACTTAACTACAACTGCATATTAACCAACTACTCTAATAATCTTAACAAGTTGTAGGCTCTACGATTGGAACGCTTCTGCTTTTAGTGGGCATAGGGTTTATTATGCATGCAGTCCACAAGCGAAAAAGGGATGCTGATATGGAGGAAGAATATCCAGATCAAGTTCCAGGAATGCCGAGTCGGTTTTCTTATGATGAATTGAAAACAGCCACAGAGAATTTTAGTAAAAAGCTTGGTGAAGGAGGATATGGGTCAGTTTTCGAAGGGACACTCGGAGATGACACCAAGATTGCAGTGAAATGTCTTGAAGGAGGATCTGGATCGCATGTTAAGAAATCATTCGTAGCTGAGGTTCAATCCATTGGCAGCATTCACCATGTAAATCTGGTCAGACTTATGGGATTCTGTACAAGGAAATCACAAAGATTTCTAGTGTATGACTTCATGAGTAACGGGTCATTAGATCGGTGGATCTACCATGGAGTTCGGGAGCAAATACTCGAATGGGAATGTAGAAAGAAAATTATTCTTGATATAGCCAAAGGTTTGGCATATCTCCATGAAGAATGTAGGCAAAAAATTGTGCATCTTGATATTAAACCTCAAAACATACTTCTAGACAGTGATTTCAATGCCAAAGTATCTGATTTTGGGTTATCTAAACTCATTGACAAAAATCAAACCCAAGTGATGAGTACCATAAAAGGAACCCCTGGCTATATTGCTCCAGAATGGCGGAGCTCAATTATCACTGAAAAGATGGATGTATACAGCTTTGGGATCGTTCTCCTAGAGATCTTATGTGGTAGGAAAATTTTCAGTAAATCTGAGCCAGAAGAAGAAAGCTGGTACTTGCTCTCTGTCTTTCAGAAATGCTGGGAACAAGGAACGTTGTTAGATATGGTTGACAGACACAGTGAAGATATGCAGGTACACAATACTGAAGTAGTGGAGATGATGAAAGTGGCTTCATGGTGTTTACAAACAAATTATAAGAGAAGGCCTTCAATGTCATCGGTGGTTAAGGTATTAGAAGGAGTAATGAATGTTGAATCGAACTTGGATTACAATTTCACAGATCTCAGAATTCAGGAAACAGAAGTTAGAGAAGAGAAAGATTGCACACGATTATCCTCATCTTTTCTCTCAGGGCCAAGATAAGTGGCCATGAGGTTCTTGTGGATCATTTCTATGTTGTTTTCTTGAAATGCTCCTTTTTTTTCTTTTCAAGATCAACGGAATTGTTGGTTCCAAGTAAAATTATATTTAGTATTTATATAATTCTTGGTATCAATCTCTTGTTTTTTTCATTATCCAGTTAGTATTTATACTCTTCTAGAAACCAAAGATGTAGAGTTAGTTACTGTGAAGGTAAAAAAGAGATGTTATCGAGATAATTTCTATGATACCAGTTTGTAGACCATTCCTAGCAAACCAAACTAGCAAAATATCTTATATAGATTGGTTGTTTCGTGACCTTTTTGTGTCACTTAAAAAGCAACCAACATTGAATCACAAAAAGGGCATCATTAGTCTTGTATAGATCATAGGACTGAGATTCCAGGTGAAGTCGGATGGAAAGGCTATATTTTGAGTTACTATATAAACGTATAAAAATATGATCTATTATAAAATCTGAACAATTCTCAACAAAAGTCATTATTGTATATAACATTCCCCACTTGAAGAATTGGAATGATACTAAAAGACTGAATCCATCTGGTGGGAAGGCTATGGCTATGGTGTAATTGAAGGCCTTAAAACATTGCACACAATATATGGTTTCATTGATTAAATAAGAATAAGGTAACAAAAAGAATCATACATACCCGGCTTGCGCCACATAAAATGACTTCAATTCCTCATTTTCTACTTTCTACAGCATACCTTAAACAGGTGGTGGTTCTTTCACGCAGTCTAAAGCGTCTGAAAGAAGCCTCGCATTGGCTGGCTTTAACCCCTTTTTCAACCACCAGTTCAAAAAAACTAGTTCGATCTTCCGCACCTGTAAATAAGTAATTAAAGATATTTTTTGCATCTATAGATCAAACAATCACAAATGCGGTGACAATAGGTAAAATTAAAACTAGAGCATTTGCAACTGAAGTTGGGCCAATTTTTCACATTGCATATTGACACTATCTATGTTTGCATATAATGTCACAAAAACTAGTAATAATAAAAGAGTACATAGCATCAAGATAATCATGTCTATTCATCTATATCTATACTATATGATAAATAAAGGTTTTTACATGCCACGTGTCGTCTCCATATTGCCACGTGTCGTCTCCATATTGATTCTCATCATTTTTTCCCGCCTCTCTCTATTATTAAATACCCTTCTATCTTTTATTAATAATATATTTTTAAAGAAAATACTAATTATACAAATAAAACAAATTTATTTTAAATTATCCCTTATTATAAGAAAATTTGAAATCTAATTATGTAAATTTTATTTTCAATCAAATAGCAAAATGAAAGTCAAATTACATTAAAAAGTAAATAATGTATTATCGAAACTCAACTATATATTAATTTTTACATATTTTGAATTTTGTTTTCCATCCTTAGTACAGGTAATACATTTTTACACCTATAAAAATATACACATAAAGATTTAAGAATTTTATGTATTGATATTTTTCACCCGTGTGTAGACACGGGTTCTAAGCTAGTTAGTTAATATTAGTAAGTTTACTTTAAATTTTTATATTTTAACTATTTCTAACCTGGTTCAAAAGAACCCACATAGAAGTAAGCATCTTCAGCATTCACATAGTATATGATTCATAATGTACAAGTAATTAACACAATTATGTTTCTTATACAGGCTTTTGAGACACTATGTGACTTTTCCAACTCGTTACCCAGCCCGACCCACCAGTTTTACGAGGCTTATGACTGCTTAATCTCTAATGTATAGAGCTTTCTAAATGTATTCAACTTTTAAAACTAATGAAGACAATATATAAAAAACAAACCTGCTTAACAATGAAGGGCTCCTCTACAAGACTCAGTGGGGCAGTTAATATAGTAAGAAACCCATTTCTGTTTCCATAGACGATATCCGTGAAGGGACGATCACCCACCTGAAAAAAAAAGTGCATGATAGTTTGTTTAATTTTAATAAACACCATATTGATCTTTTTGTAAAATACTTGGTACCATAATGAGTTTTGATGAATCACATCCAAAATATCTTTCAATTTCTTCAGCTGAACCAGCCGGTTTCTTCATCTCTGGTATGAACACACAAAAGATGATATCATCTATTCATCATCACTTGTAATTTGTAAACACGTAAGTTTAACTCAAACGAACGATTTAACAACTTACTATGTCTAATTACTCGAATTCCAATGCCAAACTCAAGTGCCCTAGCTTTCCTGCCATCAGGATCATACTCCTGAAGTCCTAATCACAATTGAAAGCAGCAAACACATTAGAAACAATTCAAAGTTTCAAACCCAGCACAAACTAATCTGTCTACATGATAGAAGATTACCAGCAGAGTTGCTGAAAACCGCAATGTTATCCCCAAATACAGACTTACAAGACTCCACAGACGCAGCAAGCGGGCCGTATACAGCCAAAGAGTAAGGAACAGTAAGAGTATTGTCCTTATCAAACACAACACCTTCAAACCCCTTTCTTTTTAAAGCAGCCCAGTCAATATACCTCACATCAGGCACAGATACATGAGGTATCACCCAATGCTTGTTTCTAATAACCACCGAAACCGAAAACAGAATCCCTTCCACGTTAATCCTCTGCCCCACTGCTGCTTTTAAGTCTGCCCACCACATGTTTGTGAAAATGCCGCTACTAAATTCACCACTGTCTCTCTCTGTATCTTGTTCGCTTTCGCATTCCCTTGGTGGGTCGTTCGGATTTATGGAAGATGAATTGTGAAACCGATTGAAGAACGGTTCATCCAAACCGATGTCATGATCTTGATTTTGATGGTTTTGTTTGTTGTTTTGGTGTTCGTGTACGGTCGGAAGGGAATAAAAGATTCCGGTGGAGGAATGGGATGAGCGAATTCTTTTGTTGGATGGACGGTGAGGAGGATGGTGTGATGAATGACGAAGCTTGATTGGGTTAGTGAGGAGACAACAATGGGAAATGTAATGTGGGGGAGACGAAGTGTAGAACATTTTATGAGGGTATTATTATAATAGCATGATGAGAAACCCATTTTTCTAATCAAACCCTCGCTGTTTGGAGGATTGGTTTGTTATGAGACCGACCTTGTAAACGATTGTGGCCACTGGTTAGAGATGTCTGTCTAGCCAATGAAGAATCTTGATTTAAGGGTGTTTGGTTTGGGGGTGGGGGAGGTATGTGATCCGGCTCAGTTTGGTTTAGTTTGGTTGGGGTCGGTTACAAAGTAAAATTAAACCTATAGCATCGGTTTTTATATTTTATAGTAGAGATCGGTTTGGGTTATAGATAACTGAACCATGAAAATTAGTTCTTAAAAAATTATAACTTAATCATCGGTTTCTCATATTGTTTGGTTATTTAGTTTTTATGTTTAACATGTTAGACTGTTTGGCATTGTGTTTAACTTGATCTATATGATTATTGTATTTTTAAGCTGTTGAAAATCATTTTATTCTGTTTATGAATAAAAAATTCACATTAAATATTTAAGGTATTCACAAGGTTCGGTTTAAGCTTTGTCGGCAGTTTTTTACAGTTTATTTTTATTTTCTTCTTCAACTTTGTCGCACCTCCAACTACGACGATTGGTGACCGCCCCACCCCCTTGCACTATATTGTCGGCGACTACTTCCTCCGCTAGTCTCCTCTCCTCCACCTCCGCCGCCCAACCCACTTCCACATACTTCTAGAGAAATTAAGGACGAAATCTCGCAATAACATATCAACTCATCAAGGGTGATTTGAATCTCCTCGATCACATTGAACATATGAAGTCTTTTCGATGGTAACATTTCACAATTCAAACTTTTAGATGGATCAAATCAAATTTATGAGATGTATACGAATACAATGATTTGATTTGCTTCAAGTTTCATCTAACATGTTCAACCTTTGTGTGAAATTGGTTTACGATCATGTGTTTATCGTCTTGATCCTTAAGTCGATTTGACTTCGATTTGGTACTAAAACATCATTATATGATTCTAGTGTTTGTTTGATGCATATGATGTTTCTATGAACGTATGAGTTCCGATCACTTTAACTCTTGTGCTTAAACAAATTTGTATGAAATTGACCCTAGAACATAACACTATATACAATTTTATAATTTAGTCAACAAGTTCTTGATCAAGGTTTCACTAATGAAGAACATTGACTGATGGTTGTAATGAATCGGTGATAGGGAGACCATCCTGGAGTAACCGAGTGTTCGCCAGAGTTGCAAGTGTGGTCGGAGAAGAAGAGAGATTAGGACTAGGTCACGTATTACGGTCCTGTTCTCCACCCAACTGAACATTACTCCACTCTGATAGGAGACTAGTACACAACGGTTAAGATTATGGAGATTGGTACCCCATTCCGATCATCGACGTGGTGACGGTGGCTTGAAGAAGAAGCCTATTTTTTTTCCTTTTTAAACAAAGGGTATAAGGGTCATTTCACACCCATTTAACGGACATCCATCTTAGGGACAAAATCTGTGACGAAAGTCAAAACAGTCGGATCAAATCCTTAATTTTTTAAAGCTAGGGACGACAATTGAATTTAGAGTAAACCCAACGTGTAATTTACTCTAAAAATTATAAGTTTATTAGAAATTAATAACGTTTGTTCTTTTATTTTTTTTGGAAAGGTAATAACGTTTGTTTTAATAAAAGAAAAAGAAAAGAGGGAGAATTTCTGATTCGATGCATCATCATCACCCTGTTGGAGTTAACTGCATCACATACACATCGACCACCGTGTAATTTACTCTAAAAATTATAAGTTTATTAGAAATTAATAACGTTTGTTCTTTTATTTTTTTTGGAAAGGTAATAACGTTTGTTTTAATAAAAGAAAAAGAAAAGAGGGAGAATTTCTGATTCGATGCATCATCATCACCCTGTTGGAGTTAACTGCATCACATACACATCGACCACCGCCTAAGACCAAAGTAGATTTCACCTAAAATTGATTTCTTGGTTCTCAATTTTATACATCGACTCATTTCCACAAATATCAGAACTTAAACTTGAAGGTGGCGTCAAAATCAGGTAATAAAAGTAATGGAATTTCATGTCTTCATTCCATTAAAGCCTATTGAAAAGAACTCCAATCAATCAAACCATTCTCAAATCTATCTACAAACATAAAAACTCATCATCTATTATAGGGCACCATCTTTTTTAAAATTTTCATCAAGATTAATCATCGTATTCTCGTTCGTTGAACTGCTAATCCTTATAACTGTTTGTTGCTGTTAGTTTTTCTGGATTATTTTTGCACGCCAACTGTTTGATGAAATGTTGACATGGAGAAAAGCTACTTAAAGAACTCAAGGGAAAAGTTCATCGTCAGCAATTATCAATTGTCAAGCTCCAAAGAGATAAAAACTTATTTGTTAACTTAAGATTAAGCCCGCATCATATTAGATTATTAGGAAGTAAGTATGTCTCGCAGGATGCTTTCGAGGAGTCTATACCGACTACAAAACTTATCCAGAAGCAGTGGTCTTTCCCTACATAATTCAAGTATTCATTCCAAACATGCACTTCTTCACAATAGGCCTTATGCAAACACTCCACCGCGTGCTACTTCTGGTTCTTCTTTGAACCAAACTGAACTAGCCAAATTTGCAGCTATAGCTGATAGTTGGTAACCTCATTTACTTTCCTTAATTATTGGCAGTATTAAAATTTAAGAATTTGGTTTCTTTAGATATCACCATTGTGCTGACTTCTGATTCTCTTTTTAATGGAAGATATTTTTTTGTGGACAGGTGGGATGCGGATGGACCTTTTAAGCCATTGCATGTTATGAATCCAGCAAGGCTAGCTTTTCTTCGGTCCACTCTTTGCAGACATTTTGGGTATTGTTTCCTTCTCATCCACCGTTTGATTGATATTGTCTGTTGTTAATTGCTTTTTATGCACGATTTGCATTGCATCATAAGAATCCATGATAACTGTTAGCATAATAAGTTATTGGGCTCTTTTTATACCGGGCTTTTGTTTAGCTTTTTGATTAGGTTAACCGTAGATAGTTTTCCTTTTTATAGTCTTCCTTTCCCTTCTTTGTATTTACCCTTTTTTCATATTACTGAAACCCTAGCTGTCTTGTCTCTATACATCTTATCAATTTACAATGACTAGATACAGTTATGCATTCGTTTCAGGTATGGATTCGTTTCTGTTCCGTTTTCCACGTATTATCTTGTGTTATACATAGCATTTATTATAAAGGTTGTTACTTTTCTCAGCAAGGATCCATTTTCTGCAAGACCATTTGAAGGACTGAATTTTGTAGATGTTGGTTGTGGAGGAGGTATTTTATCTGAGGTATATGTTCATATTCAAGGCACTGTCGTTTAATATGTGCATGCCTTCTCAGTGTCTTACTTTTTTTTATATCTATGCTTTTTAATATAGTACTAGTACGTTGTAGCTAAGTTCATATTCAAAGACTTGGATGTGAGAGAAACTAACTCTGTAGTGATTATTGAAAATAGCGGTAAAGAGAGAAATAATACTTATCGTTACATTGTAATCTTGTATAATAGCAAAGGTCAACTTTTTTTTTCTTGGTATGTATGCTTAAGAGGATTTGAAAAATTAACCACAAAGACTTATCTTTGACAGTTCCACATATGTTCCATCATAAGATTTGCACAAACTTCACAAGTTGAATTTGTTCCCTTGTACAAGCCAAGCAGAGATAAATTTATTATATTTTTAAAAATTGTTTTGTTGACTCTTGTCAGCCTTTAGCTCGAATGGGTGCTTCAGTGACAGGAATAGATGCTGTGGAGAAGAATATGAAAATCGCACGACTTCATGCGGTATGATTAGTTGCAATGGCCTTATATTTGCACTCTGATTTGGGAAATTGTTGCATTTACTTTTGGATGGAGAGAAGATATGGGTACATAATGACACGTAATCCACTACAATTTCTTGCATTTTTTAGGATTTGGATCCAGTAGTTTCCTCAATTGAATATCGTTGTACAACTGCCGGTACCGCCAATACTTCATTTAACTTTTCCCCTTTACATTTATGCATTCCTTAATCTTTAATACATCATCATTTACGTTTTATAACGTTGTTTTCCTTTCTGTGAAGCCAACATCCTTTGATATCCATTTTTTATAAATTTCAATTTTACAACATGTATGTGTACAACTACGTGAACAGAAAATTTGGTTGAAGAGCAGATGAAATTTGATGCACTTATTGCTTCAGAGGTATGATGATACTAGTCCATATATGATATGCATCTTTATTTCAAAAAAAATGATAAGTTGTTAATACTGTTAGATAACAAAATATCATTCTCATACTAAAATTCTATGATTTTTTTGAGTACTTTTTTTCACTAAAATGCTGAAATTATTCATACAATTCTCAGGTAATCGAACATGTAGCAGATCCGTCTGAGTTTTGCAAATCATTGTCAGCATTAACTGTGTCCAATGGAGCTACTGTCATCTCAACAATTAACCGTTCTTTGAGGGCATATGCAACTGCCATTGTTGCAGCAGAGTACATCCTGCATTGGGTATGAAAATAACAGTCAGTGTAGTTACAGTTATTATTGTTTCTAGTTTTCTTTTTGCTTCCAAATTTTAAAGTTATATATATTAACAGCTTCCTAAGGGCACACATCAATGGTCGAGTTTTTTAACTCCTGAAGAACTAGTCTTGACACTGCAGCGTGCTTCTATCTCTGTAAGCAAATAGATAACTAGAGTTCATTACATCGTCATAATCCTTTTTGTTTAATTATTTAACTGCACTTCTGTAGGTTGAAGAGATGGCTGGATTTGCGTATGACCCGTTGACCGGTCAATGGTCTCTTACTGATGATATTGGTGTCAATTTCATTGCCTTTGGTATAAAAAACAGCCAATAATTTAGCAGTTTGGCCAGGTTTAGAATGGTATGCCTCTATTTTCCATCTTCTTGTTCTCTATATTAGTAAGTAATCCCTCTGGTTGCTCTTTGGTGGTTTGTGTATTTTCTTTTCACAAGGGACTAAAAATGTCGGTCTCTAAAGCTTACTTTCAACCTTTTGGACTTTTTTTTATAGAATTTTAGATTCATGGACTAAAAAGGGTAAGATGAGAAACTTTTACACCATTTTAGGTTTTTAGACTATTTTTGCAAGCATGTTATTATCATCACAACAGGTCTAAAATTCAGAATGTTACAATTCATCTAGGACCTTTACTGAAACAAGTTGAATATCCAGGGACCTAATATGTCATATCCCTAAACTATTACCAAATTGTAGGGGTGTTATGGTCCGGTCTTTAGGCCAATCTTTCAGCAAAACTTTTAGTTACGGTTTTTGAATGGTTCTAATTATAAAAACAAGAAAACTAGTATGTATGTTTTCACGGGTATATTCGTTTTCTTCAAACAGAACAGATAACAAGAATCCATTTCACTTTGCTTCAAACAAGAAATATGTATGTTTTGTCATAAACCATAGACAATAATGCGAACAGTAGAAATATATGAATTGTCATAAAGTTTAGAGATTTTGTCGAACAAAATGAGAGGAAACTTATGGGGGATGAGCTGATGCGGTATGTCGAACAGAATGAAGGGCTGTGAGGTGCGGTATATCAATTGTCAAGGAAGGGGTTGTGGTAATTGCAAAGGAAGCGCCATTGCGGATTGTATGCTGTATGCCAGTTTTTGTTGTTGAACCGGAGCAGGCAATCAATGGGATTTTCCACTTAGGGTTAGATGGAATTCTTGGAGATATGAACATATACTGTCATTTAGCCGTGTTTCACTTCAACTAAACCCAGTAGGAAGTCACTTAGCCCAGTTTTACATCAATTAAATCTAATATAAAGAATTAAATATATCTAATATGAAGTGTTGCTACATCAAAATCTGGGTCGGGTACTGAAGTCAGGTGGAGCTACCACGAGCCTCACCAAGCTATCCCAATCATAGATCCTAACTGCAAAAAACAAAGGAGATCTACGTTAGAAGGCCCGGGGGGTCTTCACCCCGAGGGCACTCCGACGCTCAAGTCAATAATATATCCAAGTAAGTGATATGTAAAGATATTAATGGCATATAGACATATGTAGATATATAAGTTATAGGAGATAGATGGTGGCTGGAAGGACCAGGCTAAGCGGGTAGGAGCTGTTAGATGAACCAGACTAAGCGGAAATAAGCTGCAAGATGGACCATGCGGGTAAGGGGAAGCTAGGAGAAGTTGTTGGATGGACCAGGTTGAGTTGGAAGAAGCTGCTAGGTAAAACCAGCCTCGGTTATAAGAAGCCGGTAAATGGCTTCGGCTACAAGAACTCGGCGAATGGCCTCGGTAGCAAGGAGGTGCTTCCTTGGCCATGGAGAAAGAGAACTCGGTTTTCCAAGACAGAAGAGAAGAGGTACCTAGTGGGTGTTCCTTAGGCAAGATGGAGTTAGTCTTTGAGTGTAGCTTATCCTCTTATTTATAGAGGGTTAGGTTGGGCTTAACAGGCTATTATTATTAGTTATCGGGCCTTAGCCCATTCTCATACATAATAAACTGGCGGGTCTTAGCCCATTTTCGGACATACGTCATCAGCCCCCAGTCTAGTGTGATGTAGTTGTAACATTGTTTAACTTCATTATACTAGACTTGTGTTCTTCATTATACTCGTGTTTTCTTTTCTTTTGATGCTGCTTTTTGTGGGTTTCCGTTTGACCAACTTGAGTTGGAATGACAAGTTCTTGATCATCATCGATGAGCTTCAATATAACGAGCTCTAGCATAGCGAGTTTTGACTAAGTGAGCTTCGGCCTGGGTGGCTTTGACTGAAGAAGGCCTTGGCTCCGTTGTGGCTGAAGGCCTTGGCTCGTGTTGAGCTTGGGAATATCGAGCTTCGTCCTACTATGCTTCGGCATGTTAAGCTCAGGGTCTTTCCATGTCGAGTTTCAGATGTCGTAATTTAAACTTCGAGTTGAATGGCTTGATTATTTGAATCAAACATACATGTCGTCTTCAGAGTAGTCGAGAGAGCGTAGCTAAACGAAATGATAAAGTATTTTAGCTAGTCACGTCTTCATAGTGAGGGAATCACTTCACTTATAGCTGTATGACTCGCAATCTTGAACTATTAGATCAATCAATTCGGTTCCCCACAACTGTTGCTACCTTGGGAGTTGGTTGGAAGCTGGGTGACTAAAGGTATGATATGGTCATCGGGCCTTCTTAGGCTATGATTGACCACATCTAGCCTTCCCAAAGACCACAGCAATCTTCAAACTCTAAACAATAGACCTAAAGGCCCAATGTACAAGAAGTCAGATCACAACCAATAAGCACTACAAACCCATAACATAAATAAGAACCAAAAGATTACGTGGAGCATACATAAGACACAATATTACCATGAATGTATTAGGGAAGAAGATATGGATACAGGATACCACCCATGTCGATATAAAATTTGTTTCAGTTCATATTGGAACAGAAAAAAAACATTAAAAAGAACTGCATAGAAATGATCCACAAGAACCTCATGGCTACTTATCTTGGTCCTGAGAGAAGCGATGGAGGCAATCGTGTGAAATCTTTCTCGTCTCCAATTTCTGGTTCTTGCATTCTTGGATCTGTGAAGTTGTAATTCAAGTTCGATTCAACATTCATTCCTCCTTCTAACACCTTAACAACCGATGACATTGAAGGCCTTCTCTTAAAATTTGTTTGTAAACACCATGAAGCCACTTTCATCATCTCCAGGACTTCAGTATTGCATACCTGCATATCTTCACTGTGTCTGTCAACCATATCTAACAATGTGCCTTGCTCCCAGCATTTCTGAAATACAAAGAGCAAGTGCCAGCTGCTTTCTTCCGGCTCAGATCTATCGAAAATTTTCCTTCCACATAAGATTTCCAAGATAACGATCCCAAAGCTGTATACATCCACCTTTTCAGTGATAATAGAGCTCCACCATTCTGGAGCGATATAGCCAGGTGTTCCTTTTACTGTAGTCATCACTTCGGCCTGATTTTTGTCAATGAGCTTAGATAACCCAAAATCAGATACTTTGGCATTGAAATCTTTGTCAAGAAGTATGTTTTGAGGTTTAATATCAAGATGCACAATTTTTTGCCTACAATCTTCATGGAGATATGCTAAACCTTTGGCTATATCAAGAATGATTTTCTTTCTGCATTCCCATTCAAGTATGCGTTCTCGGTTTCCATGGTAGATCCACCTATCTAATGATCCGTTACACATAAAATCATACACGAGAAAACGCTGTGATTTCCATGTACAGAATCCCCTAAGTCTGACCAGGTTCACATGGTGAATGCTGCCAATGGATTGAACCTCAGCCAAGAATGATCTCTGAATGTGTGTGAGGCCTTCAAGGCGTTTTACTGCAATCTTAGAGGCGTCTTTCAGACTTCCTTCAAAAACGGATCCGAATCCTCCTTCACCAAGTTTTTTACTAAAATTCTCAGTGGCGGTTCTCAGTTCTTCATACGGAAACCGGTTCGGCATTCCTGGAACTTGATCTAAATACCCTTCCTCCATTTCAGCATCTCTTTTGCGCTTGTGGACTAAGTATGTTATAAACCCTATGGCTACAACAAGCACAAGCACAAAACTTCCAATCGTAGAGCCTACAACTCTTGCAACTTGATGAGACGAAGGAGGTAATGCAACATTCTTCACTTTTATATAAGCTAAAGCATTAATATCATGTCGATCAACAGTTTTCATTGTAAATATCTCTGAAGGTAAAAAACATTCTCCACTTGACGCATTTGGAGAATACCGAAAAAAGGCTGCTTTGCATGAGCAATTGTTTAGACAAGCTTGTTTGCAAGTATCCATATTCACCTCGTCCATGTCGGCAGTAGAGTTGAAGTACTCAACCTTCTCGAGTCTGATAAAATGATGATTGTTTGGTGTAGAATTACATGTGAGAGGAGTAATTTCAGAGCAACCCAGGTTGGGTTGGCGTTCGTTCACTGGTCTAAAGTATTCTATTCCGGGACAACTACATTGTTGATTAGTTGAGCAGATAGAATTTCTTCCGCAAGTCAAAGGATAACCACACTCTCCTACCTTATCTGTAAGAACATCGGATACCATTGCCCACTCTACAGAAGCAGACTGCCATTCGAACACTTGCAAATGCCCATCTGGCATGAGTTGCATATACTGAGCTGATGATGCTTGAGGTATGTCAATAACAGCATCAGGATAACTTGTCTCCGAAGAATTTATGAAAAATGACAAACTCCCACTCAAGAACTTCATGTATGTTCTTCCTTTATTTGTTCTGTCGCCGAAGACAACCCAACTGTAATAGGATTGAGGTGGGTTTGATTCAACATTAGCAAAGAGACCTTTACCGGTGACTTGAAGAGAATACATAACTTCGGATGAATTGGTTAACGGAACACTAGATTTCAGTTTTTGACCTATAAACAGCTCTTGGCCAAGTAACAAACAGTCTGTCGGGTGATCAAAAGATTGCCAAACTACGGAGTTCTTGTCATCGAACAACACCAGATTTCCAGTATCAGTTAGGTTCATGCCAGCAACGGATTTTCCTGCAGTGTTGGTGGTCCAAACTATGCTTCCATCTGCATCACTTAGGACCAATTCTCCAGCGGCAGTGAAATTCAGTGTCGCATCAATCCCGACCGGATAGTCTCTGTTGGCTGACCAAACGACCTTCCGGTGGCACGCATTGATTCCAGAGATGAATATGGCAAAGACGAAAGAGGTACAATCTCCTTCACAGAAGAAGCCACAGGCGAATTGAGCTACACTGGTTTGTCTAAGGAGTATGAGTTGGTCTCTGAAATCGATCAGCGAGCCATTATTGGTCCATGAAGTGGAAAGATTTGCTGTAGGATATAAATCAAAAGGCTGAGCAGTGGATGAATAGCAAGATAACATGATAATTGGAAAAAAGCCTCACCCACTCCCATTGCAATGGTTCCAGGACTCATTCCACAGTTAGTAGCAAATGGAGCATCGATATCGCAAGCACAGGGTAAAGCTAGGGCTTTTGTGTAATTCAGTGATAAGCCCAGCTGAGCACTGTTTTTGAATGCTTCACACAAACACTGTGCGTCTGTTTCCAACACAACTTTTAGACCTGAACAGCATGTTCCTTCTGGTTTCTTCACCGTGCTCCCGACAGTCGTATAGGACAGGCAATCTGCGATGTTTAGTATCAAAGTTGAGCAGTCTGCTGCCGGCGTCAATCCGAAGCTATGGTGTGCCGACTCGACCAAACACACATTCATCACCAAGGCAGAGATGCATAGAATCAGAATGGCGGTGCTGGCTGCCATAGCTGCCGGAAAACTATGCTTCTCTTGGTGTGCGTGGGAAAGAAGAAGATTTCAAAACTTTGGTGACTTGAAGAAAAGGTTTGGTAATCTGTTAAACATACGGGTAGCAAAGTGGAGGTTGAGCAAGTCAAGTCACCGTGTTGGACCTACCACTAGTTTAGTGGTGGAATTTTTTGGCAAAGTGGTGTTATTGCATAAACTCAAATGGTTTCCGGGTGTTGCATGGGATAGATTTGAAAAATGGGGAGTCCGCTTGGGCAACCAGCGGATTCATAAAAACTATATCGACTTCGCTTTTCAAGATAGCGGACTCCGAGTCCGCTTGGGGAACCAGCGAATCGTCTTGCCGGAGAAGATGAGGTGGAGGCCGGAGATATGGAGTCCGCTTCCCGGACCAGCGGATTTGACTCCGCTTCTTTGACCAGCGGACTTGAATAGTGTCACAGCAGTCCCCCCAACCACTTCTTTGACGAGGTTTAGAAATTTTTTCTCCTGTGTACCTCTTACGTTTTAATCAAATTATTATAAAATTAATCAAATTATTATAGAATTAATATAATAAATAAACAAAATTAATTAAATTAATCAAATAATGAAATAATTATATAATAAAACATAGAATTAAAAAATTTTATAAATAAAATTATTATATAAATATAATTAAATGACAATTCAAATTTTGTATTAAATTAATTAATTAACAAATGTTAAATGAATTAGGGTTTATGTTTATGAGTATGCTATCTCAACAAGCGGAGTTGATTTTGCTATCTCCTCAGACAAACTCCAACTATCACCATCAATAATACCATAAAGGAATAGTATCGCCCAGGATTTCTCACATGCATGTATTCGAGAAAAAGAAGTGGTTGGGGGGACTGCTGTGACACTATTCAAGTCCGCTGGTCAAAGAAGCGGAGTCAAATCCGCTGGTCCGGGAAGCGGACTCCATATCTCCGGCCTCCACCTCATCTTCTCCGGCAAGACGATTCGCTGGTTCCCCGAGCGGACTCGGAGTCCGCTATCTTGAAAAGCGAAGTCGATATAGTTTTTATGAATCCGCTGGTTGCCCAAGCGGACTCCCCATTTTTCAAATCTATCCCATGCAACACCCGGAAACCATTTGAGTTTATGCAATAACACCACTTTGCGAAAAAATTCTTTAGTGGTGCCACCACTTTGTGTCTACCATCTTTAAGGAATTATAGATTTTCATTTATAAAGTTAATCGATATTAATTATTTCCTAAATAAAATAAGTATGAACTTGATGATTCTAAGAAAATCAGAAAGACAAGAGGGTGTTTGTGATTACGTTGGAAAACTGCTTATTGACTTATTGGCTTTTTCAAAAGTCAATAAGCTAAAAAAAGTGTTTGGCAAACTTAAAAGCACTTTTTGTTTTAACTTTTTGATAAAGCTAAAAAGTTGTTTTTTAAGAAGCCACAAATTCCTGGCTTTTCAAATGGCTTTTAGCTTTTGCAATAAAATATTACCAATCTACCCCTAACAATTTCTAACAAATACATATATATCATTATATTACGTGAATGTTTTTTAATCATTTTGGTTTTAAATATAAAAATATCATTTTTGGTCATTTTACGTGAATAAGCTAAGCCAAACACTTTTTAAAAAACAACTTATTGACTTATTGGCTTTTCCTACCATAAAAGCAAATCCAAACACTTTTTTTAAAAACTCCTTTTTAAAAAGTCATAAGCTAATAAGCACTTTTAACAAAAAGCACTTTTGGAGTTAAATAAGCAATCCCAAACACCCTCTAAGTAATGATTTTAATAATAATTTATATTTGATTCATGTTTTACTATCACCGTTCTATAATCTTCACAATAAACATGATTTCATCAATCTAGTTATTGGTCTCTAAAAAGAAAAAGATGTTTTAAAGTAGAGAAGAAAGTTAAGAAATACGTTAATAATTAAATAAATATTATATAAAAATAAAGAAAAAGATACATAGGATCTCAGAAGTCTTGAGAAAAATCTTAAAAGTCCTTTGCACCTACATTAAATATGAATTTTACCGTTAGTGTTCATAATTAGTCCTACATTCGAAGACCTAATTGATTTGCTATAATTAGCTCTATTTCTTTAAATCCGTTAGGGTAGAGGGGGCATTCAAGCCTTGAAGTCTCACACCCTCCAATAAGAGTGTGACACGTCATTTGAAGCCCCGTGAAGTCATGGAGGTGGCGGCACCCAAGCCATGGAGGTCTCACGCGTCGTTCCAAAGCCGTGATCGGAACCCCTTGAAGCCGCATGTTGAAGCCGTGGGGGTTGCGGCGGTGGCACCGTTGAAGCCGTTGGAAGCAGCACGTCGGCGACGAGGGCGCCCCCTCCACCCTTGGTGCACCGCTTCGTAGATTAAGTATTAACATGTTAGTTATTAAAGTTAACCGTCATTGGGGTTGGTGACTCAGTTCTAGAGGAAAATCATATAGGAACACCAAGGTTTGAGGAGGTCATGGGTTAACTCCCACTCCCACAGGAATAAAAAGAAGTTTGTTTTTCATAAAAAAAGTTATTAAAGTTAACCAATGTAAAAAGACAGAAATTGTAATTATATCATGTGAGCGAGCCTTCGAAAATCCGAACTTACACAAAACAAACCAAATCAAATCATGTTAACATAATTGAAATCATTTTCGAACACCGACAATAAATCAACTGGCAAAAGTTTTTGGTGGCCCAACCCAACAAGAAATCATCTTGGCAGATAGATGAACAAAAAATAAATAAAAAATGATGACCGTGTGGTAAATAAAATTCTAGGGTCCACCAATTTCTATCATCCGTCATGGTAAAATTATAAATGTAAACGAGACATGCATATCTATACATTGGTCATGCTTATACATGGGAAAACTAGATAATTTTGTATCTTATTAAGTGGGCGTTTGGGATTGCTTATTTAACTGTAAAAGTGTTTTTTTTTGTCAAAAGTGCTTATTGACTTATGAATTTTCCAAAATTAATTTTTAAAAAATTGTTTGGATTAAATTTTATAATGGGAAAAGCCAATAAGTCAATACGTTGTTTTTTTAAAGTGTTTGCCTTATCTTATTTTTGTAAAATGACCAAAAAGGTAATTTTATGTTCAAAAAGTCATAATCAGTTTTTGAACCATATTAGAAAATAATTAAATATTGATACGGTCCCGGTTGGCTGACCAAATGACCTAGGTGGAATGGCAGTGTACACACCATTGGTTTGAACAGTGATGAGAGCAAAAGGGTAAAGAGATGCATGTTCCATTGTTTACTCTAAAGAGGATGGCTTGGCTCTAGTCCTCGAGCCATCTGCGAAATCAAAAGAGTAAGGACCTGATTCATCGCTCATCCATGTGGTCAAAACATTTGCAGTAGGATTCTTAAAGATCTGAGCGTTACTAGTGAAGCAGAATGCAGGACGGTGACATAGTATAAGCAGCGAAAACCATAATAATTTGAATTATTACTACCACTTAATATGTAGTTCTGTACTCGCAACAAAAATAACTAGTTTTATACCCGTCCGGTGGCCGGGACGCTTTGACATATTTTTAATATGGAATTGTTGTCTTTCTTTGAATTGTAAGCAAAATCAGACAAAGATGAAGTACAAACGAAAGGTTTTTATACATTCAAAATCATTAATACATACCTTATGCAAATAACCGGACGGGTATATTTTGTTTGTAATAATGGTTATAACATATTAACATCAATTGATTTAATGAAGCGGTAGTATGAACGTGAGATTACCATGTTTTAAGATAAAAGCAACAAATAGCAAGATAACTCCTTTGTAACTTTGTTATATACCGAAAAACATTTAACAATAAAACCAAAAAATAGAAATACCAACGTGAAAATAAAGTTGTCAAATGAAGTAAAGAGCACATAAAAAAATAAAAAAATTAACACGAACATGGACGGTAAGATCGACCCATAATTTAATATCAGTGGCCTCCGGTATATTTGGCTTGTACACGACTGAAGTGAAATTCGTAGATTTCAAAATATTAACTGAAAAAACAAAAGCTTTTGCATCTTGATTAAGTTCACTAATGAATTTGAATGGTGATGGCCAAACCAAAGGCTATGCAAATGATGGATTTAATAAAGCCGCACATGTTTCCTTCTTATGCTTTAAAGCAACCAAATATGGAATTCTCTGCATTTATTTAGGGCATCTTTGGGATTAATTTTGAAAACTAAAGTTAAAAAAGTTTTTAAAAGTAAGTTGGTCTTACTTCTTGAAAACTCTTTTTCTTTCTTCTTTTGGTTTATCCAAACAAACTTTTAACTTATTAACTTTTTAAAAAGGTTAATAAATCAATAAGTAGCTCAAAAAGTAAACATAAAAAGAAACAAAAAAAAAATCATCGCAAGCTGCAAACTTTATAGTGGATCCAAGGAATATTATTAACTAAATTAAAGACCAATGTGTGAATGGTGAAGCAGCTAGGCTGCTCAAGCAGGCAACCTGATGAATTTTTTTTTCTTTATTTTTAACCCTTATATTATATATAATATACGCTTTTAACCCATTTTTTTCCTATTAATTTAGTTTTCCTTTAATAACTTTCGTTTGTTAGCTTTTTTCAAGATATAGAGTGCACGACTGTTTTAGTATTTTTTTTGTCAACGTTTCGGCATAATTTTTTTTTAAAACGGAGTTTAATTCAAAATCGAGTTTTTTTTAAAACGGAGTTTAATTCAAAATCGAGTGTTTTTATCTTTAGTGCGTTGTTGTACCGTTACGAGCCGAACCTATTATGAACAAACAACATCATTAGGTGTTCGCTTTTATGGTTTTCAACGACCCGAACCGGTAGTTTTTTTTTTCTTTTTTATTATTTAGTTTTCTGTTTCTCTTTTAGATTTTTATTCTTTAGTTTTACCATTGCGCCTACGTTTTTATGTACCTAAGTAAATTTATTTTTTAACCGCCTCAAACGTTTAATATCCGTTTCACACCGCGTCACACGGGAGTTCGAGTTAGATTATGTTTCGACGCAACCGCAACGCGCGAAGGGTAAAACTACTAGTTTTATATTAGTTACCATAGTTTACTCATTATTGTATGTTAACGGTAGTTTACAACTTTATTATTATTATTATTACTTTTATGTCCTTATCTTAATTTATATTTTATGTTATGTGGACTATTATACTATACTCTAAAAAAACCTTTTTTGAAATTACTCTTAAAAATTTGATCATATCATTTTCATTAGAAAATTTCAAAAGTATCTTCCAAGGATAGTTTATAACAAAAAAAAATGAAATAAAAAAAAATAAACTCTAAACTAAATAAACTCATTATTTAATAATAATCAAATAAAATAATGGTAGATAAAGTGATAACATAAAAAAATACCTAGAATAGCATAGATGATATTTAACATAGGTGTATACTCTATCATTTGCGTGTAAGTCTTGAAAACAGTTTATCCTTTACGTGTAAGTATTGAAAACCAAAGGAAAAAAATTAAAATATCAGGTGTTGCGTTGGGTTTCGGAACATAACTTAAATAACTTTGATTAATTAAAATAAATACATCTCATCTCCACTTCTTCTTCTCTGCTCAAACACTAACCGGCAACTCCATCAGCTGCATTAGTCCTCACCTACCGGACAAAAAGTCTGATCATACCATGGCAGGTCAAGTGGGAAAACTTGAATTAAACGGCGTTAAATGGGATCCGTCTCTAGTACAAACAGATGTGGAGATCCGTTTCTAGTAAAAGCGGATGTGGTGTTCCGCTCGTAGTGGTAGCGGAAGCCACCCATGCGGCAAGTTTCTGGCGACGATACCTTCAAGGAACCACAACCATCGTCAAACGCGACGGAGCTCAGCGGCTTTACAGACAACTTGCTTCGATTCAGAAAGGCCTAGTTTCCTTGTGTCACACCCCAACCGACGGCGGATTATACGTCGGGGCGGAGGCGGTTGTTCAATAGTACAAGGTTAACTATTAAAGTTTCAATATTTCATTAATAAATAAATTCAAAGGTTCAATACAAAGGAAATAACAAATATACAACATTTATTTAATAAGTAGTCTAAGTCCAAAGCGTCCTATGTGATCACAAACAAGTCTCATGATGTAGAACCTGAAACATGTGAAAGAATCTGTCAACTACAAAATAGTTGGTGAGATACAAAGGTTTTGACACAGTTTAACAAGTATTTGAAAAGGATTACAATTCACTATGATTTATGCATTCTATAATGTAAGTATGAGAAACAAGCATCTTAAATATTGTGCATATCAACCCTCCAACCAAGTTTAGGCATAACCCGCAGGTTACCCTTATAAGTCTAAAGTTTAAAAGTTTAGTTCAGTAACAATCACCAAGGGCTCCCCCCGAAGGGTCAATCAATCAAGGTGGATTGGTCAAATGCAATAGATCTATCATTGTTACTATAGGCTTGATCAAAGTTAATGAATATGCTAGTTTTAAGTTTAATCTAAGCATGCAAGTCTCAAGTTTAACATAAGAATAAGCACATAGTCATAGTTGTACAAAAATTGTATAAGTTTAAAGTTTTGAACATGTTTCACCCCAAAAGTATAGAAAGGAAAAAGGGGCTAAGTATACTCACTTGAATTTGGATGAAGTGTATCCGACAAGAGTAAGTGTTTGCAAGACTTGGAGAGGGAGAATATCCTCACAATAAGCCTAAGAATATAAGTCTAAAGTTTCAAGTTTTAAGTCTAAGACAAAAGATCTAGGTTTACATGATTCGACTAGGGTTCCAAGTGGGAGACGGGAATGATTGTGCTTATGAAGTTTCAATCAAAGTTTAAAACAAAGATTTTTGAATGAATGACTCAAGACTTATATATATATCAAAGCTTAGATAGTTTGTAGTATAGAATGATTATGAATTTACAATAATCATTTAAAGTTTTACAATGATTAATTACACAAGTTAGGTATAAAAATCAAAAATGGTTTTCTAAGTATTTAGAAGTGGTGTGGTAATAGTAGTTAATTGAAAAAAAAAAAACTAAATAATTATTAAAGGTTAATAATGATTATGATAATTACTATTTAAAGAATAAATAATGATTAAGGTTTTATAACGATCAATTTAAAATACATAATTATTAAAGATAAATAATTATCTACAAGGACAAATATTTATCTAATTAAAAATACTCAATATAAATCATTTTACGATTTATTAAAGTATTTAAGTATTAAGTAATTATTAAACCGACTTGTAGTTAAATAATGTTTTAAAATGTGACTTTAAGTTTAAATAAATAATAAGCTTTTAAAATGTTGAGTAGGATTTCTTATCGAATCTATATTTTGATTATAAGTCTCTAAAGTTTAAATAAAATTACAAGTTTATTATTATTTAGGAAGCAAATAAAGCATAATCATTTTCTCTCGTTTTATATAAACCAATAGATTTATGTTTATATAAATTTTATAAAGTGTATAAATTTATAAGTTTATAAGTTCCTGGTTTTTAAATAGATTTTATAAACTTCTCTGAGTTTACAAAAATTATTTAAGTTTTTAAAAGTTTATAAAATTAAATATTAGGATAAAAGAATTCTTTCAATTTAGAATACAAATAATAAATTAAGTTTACTGTTTTTAATAAATAGTTTCTGTGTTCTATAGAAGTTTTAAAACATTTTTATAGTTTTTATGAATTTAAAACCAAAATTAAAGATTTAATTCTTATGCGTTTATCTAAGTTTTATTTAATTAAAAATGTTCCAGAATACAAAAGTGGAAATAAAAATCGGATTTGAGTTTATAAATCTTTCACAGATTTTATAAAAATTTTCCAGGATTATATACTGTTTTAAAAGAGATAAAATAAAATTAAAGTTAAAACTTCGGGTTGGCTGGGATCAAACCCGCGTCGCTTCCCGGGTCACGAACACACACACAAGCCTAACCACCCGGCTACGGGCCTTGCTGGTGTATTATTCAGAAAATAAAATTTATAAGCAAGATCCCAAATCGTCCCAAATCCCATATGAACCCTAGAAAGCGAAAATCTCCAAATACACATCGATTCGCCCTCTGTTAATGGAATTAAACAGAGGGCTTTCGATCTACACATGATTCCGAACACAATGGTACAAGATTTACCTCAAATGGTGTCGAATTGAATGAGATTGGGTCTGGGTTGAGAGTCGGCGGTCGTGACTTCAAATCGGCAAATGCAGGTTTGAATAGAGTGTACTGAGAGTTTAGAGTGTTGTTGTGTGGTGTCGTCTATCCGTTGGCACTCGTATTTATACACGATTTCACGATTAAATGCCCGATTAGGTGGGAGTTAACGGGTGGCGTTCACGCGGATCGCAATCATAATTGCGCATGGTTCTGGTTGAAATTGGACATTGAATGTTGTCTGGCACTGGTCGCATGCGAGCGGCGAGACCCGAGGTGCACTGCATTTGGACGAAAATCGCGATTTGGGATAAAACGGCTCAAAACCGGGTGTGGCGGGTTTCGAACCTGGGACCGATTCTGGGTCTTGGATGTTTAGTGAAATGGCAAAACAGGTCCCTGAGGTTTCTGGTTTAACATTTCATGTTAAAAGTTAAATCCTTTGTTTAAAACAAGTTTCCGCATTTGACAGTTTTGGTCCCCGAACTTTTATAAGATAAATATATTGTACTCTTTTACAAAAGCTAAATTAGTTTTATAAGTTTTATTTCCTTTATCATTTTATATGTTTATAAAATAATTTCTAGGATTTATGTTTTGTAAGTTTAAGTAATTAAAAATGAGTTTATATCATTTATGAAATTTCAACTCATAAAGTTTTAAGAATTTATATATATATTTATATAGGTTTCAAGTATGAATTGTTTTTCCTTAATTATTAATTTAAAATCAATATTTATTTTTAAGGAAAAAGTTTTAATACGAATTCGAGTTTTTAAATTTACTAACACGTGCAACGGTTTAGAAAAAGATATGTCGGAAAAATCCTGGATATTACACCTTGCGTACTCCGACAAATCCATTTCGAATGAGAGAGAAGCAGTCGATTGAGGTCTTTCTGCAATTTTGGTTGTGGTTCACGTTTTGAAAACTATCCAGGAGGAGAGTGGGCAAGCAGTTCTTCTCATACCACCTAAAATCATGGGAGGGAACATGTTCCTCTCAGGAGGGAATATTAAAGAAACCGACCGGAAAAAGCGTAAATGTCAAGTTATTCCGGCTGAGATTTCATCTTAGTGTGATCCGACGGCCAGGTTCAAATCTCAACCGATTAAGGGGATAAACCGCTGTTTATCGGTTTGAACTAAGACGGCTAGGATCATTTCAGATTTGATCGATCGGTTCAGATCATCATGGGAGCAGTTTATTTTATTTGGCGTCAATTATATAGAGGAATATTGTACAAGCATAAAGTCAATTTAGTTTGAATGAAGACCAACTCAGACTAGAAACAAAATACATAAGCATAGAAATGATCCACAAGAACCTTTAAAACCACTAACTCACCTTGGTCCAGATAGAATAGAAGGCAGCAATGGTGTTAAATCTTTCTCCTGACTATTGTTTTTTTGTAGTCTTGGGTCTGTGAAGTTATAATCCAAGTTTGATTCCACGGGCATTCCTCCTTCCAACACCTTAACCACTGATGACATTGCAGGCCTTCTCGTATAATCGATCTGCAAACACCATGAAGCCATTTTCATCATCTCCACGACTTCTGTATTGTGTACCTGCATATCTTCACTGTTAACGTCAACCATATCTAACAACGTTTCGTGCTCCCAACATTTTTGAAAAACACGGAGTAAATGCCAGCTTTCTTCTGGCTGATTTCGGTCAAAATTCTTTCTCCCACACAAGATCTCTAAGAGAACGATTCCAAAACTGTACACGTCCACCTTTTCAGTGATAACTGAGCTCAACCATTCTGGAGCCAGATACCCAGGGGTTCCTCTCATCGTAGTCATCACTTGGGTTTGATTTCTATCCATCAGCTTAGACAACCCGAAATCAGATACTTTGGCATTGAAATCGTCGTCTAGGAGTATGTTTTGAGGTTTAATATCCAGGTGGATGATTTTTTGCCTACAATCTTCATGGAGATATGCTAAACCTTTGGCAATATCAAGAATGATTTTCTTTCTGCATTCCCATTCTAGTATGTGTTCTCGATTTCCATGGTAGATCCACTTATCTAACGACCCGTTACTCATGAAATCATACACGAGAAATAGTTGTGACTTCCATGTACAGAATCCCATAAGTCTGACCAGATTCACATGGTGAATGCTACCAATGGATTGAACCTCAGCTATGAAAGATTTCTTAATGTGTGAAAGGCCTTCAAGGCGTTTTACTGCAATCTTGGAGCCATCTTTGAGAATCCCTTGGAAAACTGATCCAAATCCTCCTTCACCAAGCTTTTTACTAAAATTCTCTGTGGCGGTCTTCAGTTCTTCATAAGAAAACCGATTCGGCATTCCTGGAACTTGATCTAAATAATCTTCCTCCGTTTCATCATCCCTTTTCCGATTGTGGACTACATAAGTAATAAACCCTATGGCAACAACAAGCAGAAGCATAAAACTTCCAATCGTAGAGCCTATAACTCTTGCAACTCGATGAGACAAACGATGTGACGTAACTTTTTGGACTTTTATGAAAGCTAAAGATACATAATGTGAATCATCATTCTTCATTGTAAATATCTCTGAAGGTAAATAACATTCTCCATATGAAGCATTTTTATAATAATACTTAAAAAAAGCTGCTTTGCATGAACAGTTGTTTAGACATGCTAGTTTGCAAGTCTCCATATTCACCCCCTTCATATCAGCAATCGAGGTGAAATACGTGACGTTGTCGAGTGTGATAAAATCTTGATCTTGTGTAGAATTACATGTGAGTGGAGTAATTTCAGAGCAACCCAGGTTGGGTTGGCGATCGTTCACTGGTCTAAAATATTCTTTTCCGGGACAACTACATTGTTGATTAGTCGAGCAAATGGAATTTCTTCCGCAAACCAAAGGATAACTACAGTCCTCCTCAACAAAACCTTTTGTAAGATCTTCTAGCACTGTCCACTGTTCAGATTTCCGTTTAAACACTTGCAAATGCCCATCTGGCATTAGTTTCATATATTGAGCTGATGATGATTGAGGTATGTACATCACATAATCAGGATCAGTTTTGGAAGAATGTATGAAAAATGTCATACTCCCATCCAACAACCTAATGTATCTTCTTACGTTGTAACCATAGACCAACAAACTGAAATAGGCTTGAGGTGGGTTTGATTCAACATAAGCAAACAAACCTTTTTCTGTGACTTGAAGATAATACATACCTTCTGATGAATTGGTTAAAGAAACATTAGATTTCAGCTTTTGACCTTCAAACAGCTTTTGGCCAGGTAACAAACAGTCTGTTGGGTGATCAAAAGATTGCCAAACTACTGAGTTTTGGTCATCGAACAACACTAGATTTCCGGTATCAGTTAGGTTCATGCCAGCAACTGATTTTCCTGCGGTGTTGGTGGTCCAAACTATGCTTCCATCTGCATCCTTTAAGACCAATTCTCCAGCTGCAGTGAAATTCAGTATCGCATTATCCCCGACCGGATGATCTCGGTTGGCTGACCAAACGACTCTATAATCTATACTGTTGCCAACAGAATATACTGTCGGATAAAAGTATATGGCAAAGATGTAAGAGGTACAATCTCCATCACAATAAAAGCCACAGGCGAAAAGAGCTACCTTGGTTTGTCTAAGGAGCATAGGTCGAACATGCGAGTAATCATTGGTCCATGTAGTGGAAAGATTTGCTGTATGATATAATTGAGCAGTGGGTGAGTAGCAAGATAACATGACAATTACAAAAAAGGCAAAAAAGAAACTTGAAATCCTCATGACTGATGAACACTTATATTAAGAATGGATGATTCAAAAGTTACAACTCAATTTGAACAAATCAAGTCAATGCTATAGTTGACTCATTATTTAAGCTTCCGTGTTGGACCAAACTACTTGGGAGACATGGAGCCACAACTTTGTAATCATAAAAAAATACAACTTGGAGACATGAGAAAATGATAAATATCCAAATTATAGCGCAAAATAATAATAATAAAACTTACAGTAAATTTCGTTTTGAGTGCATGTGTTTTGCTTCAATTTATTTTGAGTCCAGTAGTTTCAATTTCACGTTTTGAGTCTTTTTGGCTTGTTAATTATCTCAATCAACTACGCGCCTCTAAAGCCATCCATTTTTTCTGTTAAGATTTTATGAAAAAGACGAAAATACCCTTGGACTAAAATTGTTACTTTAATACCCTTTTAATCAAAACCTAGTACACCATCTCTCCCTCTCTATTCACTTTCTCGACTAACATGAAATCACTTTTATTCTCATTGCTAAAATGGAAAAACCACAACACCAGGTATTGAATCTGGGCCAAGAGCTTCTTTACCAGATAAATAATTGAGAGCAACCAGAGATGACTCATGACACTTGAATGTTGAACAAGGAAGCTTTTCAGCCATGGGAGGGCACAAATGGGTTGAAAATTCAAGATTCTCAATGTTGGTACAGGCCCCTAGAGACACTCAAAACACACACAAACTCACGTATATATGTAGTATGTTGTGAGGATAATTTGCAGAAGAAAGAACTTGAATTATATATCGAAAAGAGAGTACAATTGAAACAAAATAACACTACTCCTATTTATAACAAAAGATAAAAGCCCACCTTTAAAACTTCCGATTAAACAGGAAGACTAAGAGTCGTTGCATGACTCAATCAGTACAATAATTAAACACATGCTAATTAAAACAAACTGCAGACCCAGTTCAGATTCCGACCCGTGTGACCCGCGAACAACCTGATTAATCCAACACTCAATACGCAGAAAATACAAAAATAAAAAAATTAAACCTTTTTTTACAAAGTTCTACCAAGATAATTATGAAAAACTTAAGCATCAACAGATCGTGCTGCTCTCCACCCCCATCGTACTGCCACCGCCCCTCTCCGCCCCCATCGTGATGCGTTCTGGTTGTATTTTGTGAATGATACCTCAAATCGTGTTTTTCCGGCTAAATTTTGACGGGCACTTGAGTTTGCCATTTGAATTCGAGTAATTTATTTGATATAGTATTCACTAAATCAGTTCTTTATATCATTCCTTTCAATTTAATTTACATGTTTACCAGTGAGAAATGCATGCTCTGTGAATCTTACATTTCTTTAAAGTGATGATGATTCATACTCATAATGGTACCAACTATCAAGTATTTATTTATTTAATATGGTGTTTATTAAAATCATCCTTTGTATTTTTTTAAAGTGATGATGATTTCATCCTATTTGTGATATTGTACAAGCATAAAGTCAATAAAGACCAATTTGTCTAGAAACAAAATACAGAAGCATAGAAATGATCCACAAGAACATTTAAAACTACTTACTCACCTTGGCCCAGATAGCACAGAAGGCAACAATGGTGTTAAATCTTTCTCCTGGCTATTGTTTTTTGGTAGTCTTGGATCTGTGAAGTTATAATCCAAGTTTGACTCAATGTTCATTCCTCCTTCTAATACCTTAACCACCGGTGACATTGAAGGTCTTCTCGTGTAATCGGTCTGTAAACACCATGAAACAATCTTCATCGTCTCCACAACTTCTGTACCATTTATTTGCATATCTTCACTGTTCACGTCAACCATATCTAACAACGTTTCTTTCTCCCAACAAGTTTGAAACACACGGAGTAAGTGCCAACTTTCTTCTGGCTGAGATCGGTTCTCCCACACAAGATCTCTAAGAGAACGATTCCAAAACTGTACACATCCACCTTTTCAGTGATAACTGAGCTCAACCATTCTGGAGCCAGATACCCAGGGGTTCCTCTCATCGTAGTCATCACTTGGATTTGATTTCTATCCATGAGCTTAGACAACCCGAAATCAGATACTTTGGCTTTGATTTCTTACGTTGTAACCATAGACCAACAAACTGAAATAGGCTTGAGGTGGGTTTGATTCAACATAAGCAAACAAACCTTTTTCTGTGACTTGAAGAGAATACATACCTTCCTGATCTGTCGAATCGGTTAAAGAAACACTAGATTTCAGCTTTTGACCTTCAAACAGCTTTTGGCCAGGTAACCAACAGTCTGTTGGGTGATCAAAAGATTGCCAAACTACTGAGTTTTGGTCATCGAACAGCACTAGATTTCCAGGTTCATGCCAGCAACTGATTTTCCTGCGGTGTTGGTGGTCCAAACTATGCTTCCATCTGCATCCTTTAAGACCAATTCTCCAGCTGCAGTGAATTTCAGTGTCGCATTATACCTTACCGAGTAGCCTCGGTTGGCTGACCAAACGACATCCCAGGTGCGTCCCTTGGTTCCAGAAATGAATATGGCAAAGATGTAATTAGAGGTACAGTTTTCTTCATACTCATAGTATCTGCAACAGGCTACACAGATGAAGTCAGCTACATTGGTTTCTCTAAGGAGCAGGGGTTGTGAATTATACAGGTTATAATCGGTGGTCCATGTAGTGGAAGTATTTGCTGTCGAATTAAAATATGATTGAATACGCTGAGCAGTGGATAAGTAGCAAGATAACATCTTGAGAATTACAAAAAAGGCAAAGAAGAAACCAGAAATTCTCATGACTGATGAACACTTCTATGAAGAATGGATGATTCAAAATACCCAATCTGTTATAAGTTGACTCATTAAAGCCGACCAAATACTACTTGGAGACCTGGAGCCACAACTTTATAATCATAAAAGCCTGTGTCTGAGCTTCTCTAATGAGTATTAATTTTCATTTATGAATTGAAATTGATATTAGTTACTTCCCAAAATAAATTATTTTTTAAGGATAAATTTTTTTTTTAACAACAAATACCTCATTTTGGGCCCTCCTTATAATTTGAATTAATTACACGGATAGCACATGTGGTTTACACGGATTTCACTTTTGACCTCTAGGAATGAGAAACTACAAGTTTGACCCAATAGTTTGCACGATTGTAACACATATAACCCCTGAAATGGATGTCAGTTAAGTTTGGCTGTTAAATTTTATAAAATGACTAGAATACCCTTGGTTTTAAAAGACGAAAAAAAAAGAAATATTAAAAATTCTTGGAACACATGTGGGACCCACCAAACCTAAACCAATACCCACTTTATCATCTTCTTCCTCAACATCTGTCCTCCACCACCATCACCATCATCTCCGGACTAAAATGTCGACAAGCACCACCGCCTCCGGCTACCACTAAAATGAGATTGCTTAGATTCTAAACTTTGGTGGCTTGATTGTCATCATACCGTGTCTGTAACAACCTGGACCACAAAATCATATGGGCTTGAAACAACCTGAACTACAAAATCAAATGTCTGTGTGAAACAACCTAAACCACACCTTAACTAAATTTTGATCCGGGAATCACCATATTCATCTGATAGAAACAAATCACTATACCACTCATGTGTGCCTTCCACATGTTTGTAAAAATGCCCCAACCAGTTTTTTGTTTTTTTTGGGAATTCCTCTTAATAATTGACGGCGAATGCAACAAAGAACCGCTCTGCTGATATGAACCGTTGGATTTAATTAGGAATGATCTTAGCACTGTTAATTCAAACCGCTAAATTGCGGTTGTGTGACCCCTGCTCGTGTTAGCCGTTCGATCACAAGCCGATTTATCATGACCGTTTACTATTAGCAACTCCACGATGCCGTTCGAAATTCATTTCTCAATTGAAGCTTTTTAAAGGTAGCATCAGCAATGGGAATTCAGTACAAGTCGCCGGTGATTCGCCGCCGAGGGACAATTGAAGTGTTGGCCTCCAACGACGATGACGGTTAATAGATTAGTACTACGATTGAAGGCAAAAGATGGTGACACAGAAGTGAATTGGGAGAAGATAATTCTCAATTTAAAAAGGTGCTTGATGCGGAGGAGCATTTGAAACCGCCGTTGACTTCGGATGCAGTCAATAGTAGCAGTGGTGGAATTGAGAAGAGAGATAGGGCTAGGGCAAAGTTTTCCGTTCCAATGGGTAACCTTTCTGCCTATTATGTATGGCTTTAAACTTCAAAATGGTTTCAAACTGGGCTTCAATTCTTCAAACGCAGGTGAGTTAATTTGTCATTTGCCATGATTTCTTGAATACACCATGACTTCTTTGTTTATTACTGTGATTACAGACTGAATTTTAATCATCTTTCACATTGTTTCTTTGTGTTTAATTTATGCATACAAGGTGCTCGGTGAAATACCTGTGTGAAAACTATTATACTTGGTATTGCTGAATTGAATCTTATTTAACTGTGCATTCATCATTAAAGCTTACAATGATTATCTAAGTAGTAATTGGTGTTATTCATGAAAAATACTGTGTTCAAGTCATTCATAATGGATTGAAAGTGAATAATAATGCTAATAGTGTATGCAGTATGAAATCATATTTTGAATGGTGGAATGAATTTTTCAATAGAATGGTGATTTGATCCAACTGAGATTACAATCAATTCCCTGACCAAAATGCTCAAAACCCCTTTTATTTATAACAGGATTTTTTTCAATAGAATGGTGGAAGGAATGAATTTTTCAATAAAATCTTATTATGGAAAATATAAGATTGCAGGTAAAACCATAAGACCCTAAAAGTATCTTTCTCTAAGGTCTTTAAAATTTGTGGCATAGTTAAATTTAGTAACTGACAAAATATTTCATAAATGGTGTAATGTGTGGGGTTATTACTAATCTTGGTTATAGAATACACAATGCATAGGGTGATTTTTTTTGTTTATATGAAGTTGAATATGTTTGATTACGATTCGAAACCCATTTATGTCATTTTCACATGAACCATTTTAACACTTTCCATAGAAGAGTTGACCCGTTTGGCCTATTTGATCCATTTGCAGCTACCTTGAAGCATCCAAGAACTCAAAGAAATCCTTCTTGTGATTACCCATTTGCAGATTCTGATCATATGAGCAAAAGAGCAAGGCTTATGGAGATAACAGATGAGATTATTTCATCTGTTATTTTATTGTTGTAGGTTATAACACCATTTCTCTCATTTGAGTTTAATTTTGATGAATTTCTGGATGAAAAAACACCTAAATCTGCCGGTTAATGTGTACTTGCGTCGTTCCCCGGGTCATTCTGGTCATAGTCAAGCTTTTAATGCACCTGATGACTTGCCAAAAACCGTTGCACGAACCTTAAACCCGGGGCATCCTTACATGCTCTTAGGAAACAATCTGTAATGCAATATGAGAAGAATAGAAGGAACACAGTGAAAGAAAATTCAGGCTTGGAAGTTGTAAAGTAGAGGAGATCAATTGACTTCTATCTCCAATCTTCTTTTCGGACTTCTCTTCCACTCAGCCGAATCTTTGGTTTGTTTTCCCTTTTAATATATTATGCACTTGGACAATCAATCTCAGGCACAATTTTTGACTTTTTTGAATTGTTTTCTAGGCTCTTTAGGTTTTTGCTGCATGATAATGTGGTTATTTATGCAATAGAGCCTAGTAGTGGATTGTTTTATAGCTTTAGTCTGTGTGACTACTCAAGTTTACTTTTTTCATAATTACATGAGTCATAATGAATTTAAATGTCATACCATTATGTAGCATATTGTACCATGTTATGTTTCTTGTGGTCCTCATTGTGCCTGTGGTTCATTAAAAAAATTATTTTTTTTACAGGAAAAGGAAAGACTTTATAAAAACTAGCTAACAAAACCAAGTTATTTCAGTGACTTTAGGCTGAGATTTTGAATGATGCTTATTACAATATTCATTTGGTAAACTGGATTTCATATTTGAAATTTGAATATGTTGCATAGATGATCAAAGTCGATTTGTCTGTGGAAGATGGTCACCTATGCAATATGGGAAAGCTGATAGAAGAATTAGAAAGAAAGCCGAGGAATCAACTTGACCAGGACCTTTGTTCATCATCATACGTAATACAACTTCTAGACGGGCTCGGTACGCTTTCAACACCAGAATCTTTGTTCGTGATAGTTTTTGCGGTTTTCATTAGGGAGTATGATCCATCATACATATAAGTAATTATCTTGTAGTTCTTGCTTTAGTTAGTAATACAAATCTGAGCAAAGATTCAAAGAAAGAAAAATAGTGCAAGCTGAATCCTAGAAGACTAATCCATTATCTACCATACATGAACGTTAAGTGACATTTTCATTTTACCCCGCGTATTTACGTTGTTATGTTTAAGTTTTTTTATTATTACTTCTTAACATTGTTTTGTGATTGTCTTATTATAGTCGATCATTTATTGGCCAATTATTTAGCGACTTGTACTTTGGTCTTAAACACAATGGTTTTAGTTTAGAATGCAATTCAATAGAGTGACGGCATCATGACATAAACATACCCGGCCACCGGACGGGTATAAAACTAGTTTTGATGGTTTTGAGTTCAATTAAGTTGCTAATATGTAGTTGTGATCTGGGTAATTTTGAGTTTCGAGTCATGATAACTATAAAATCAAATGTCTGAAACAAAGAAAAACTAATGCCCTAACCCCCCTCTCATCCACCGGCGACATCTCAGCCACCGCCGTTCTTCCTCACCGGCCGCTGCCGTTCTTCCCTGCCGGCCGCTGCCGTCCTTCTCCTCTCAGCCGCTGCTGTTCTCAGCCGATGTCGTTCTTCCCCTTTCACGTCGAAGACTTCATTATTCCTGTGAATCAATCTGCACACAGGGTAGAGATGGGGCAACCAACCACCACCGAGCTGTGCCAGAGATGGTGTTACCGGTGGCGGTGGTGGTAGATGTGTCGTAGAAGATCTAACCGAAGATGGTGTTGCGTCAATACCATTGTAAGGGAGCTGATCGAAAAATTGAATATTTGCAGGTTGACGAGGATGGTGTTTGTATGGTGGTGGAACAAGAAAGCCCTCGGTGGTGGAACAAGACCTCATTAGCAGGGATGTGAAGAAGAAGAAGAAAGGTGGTGGTTTAATTTTGAGGTTAGGTGGGTCCCATCTAGGATATTATTTTAAATTTAGTTTTATATTTTTAATAATATATATTTAATATTAGGGTGTTTTAGTCAATTCAGATGTATTTAACTGAAAAACTTAACTGACATCCAATTCAGGGGCCATATGTGTTACAATCGTGCAAACTATTGGGACAAACTTGTAGTTTCTCATTCCTAGTGGTCAAAAGTGAAATCCATGTAAACCACAGGAGCATCCGTGTAATTAATTCTAATAATTTACATCAATTTGTCTATAACGGGACTCGAACCCTTGACCTCAAAGGGAGCTTCACCATTAACTCCAAATAGCTTTGCCATTGGACGGTTGGACCCAACGACCTCAAGGTCCAAAATTCAAATTAGTTTGAATTTTGAATTATTTATAAAATGTTTTTATTTCTTATTTATTACTTCTAGTATTTAGCCTAATCAATTTAATTATCTCCTAGTCTTTAGAATTGTAATCTGTATATATATTCAGTTTTTGTCAGTGGAAAGTATCGATTGAAATAATAACTTTTTTTTATGATATCAGACAGGTTCTGATCCCTCCCCCCCCCCCCCCCCGGCTTTACACCACCTCCTCTCTCATCTCCATCCATCACACTCTATTCTCCGGCAAATGTCCACCGAAAACAACACGGTTTCCTCTCCTGTTTCCTCTATTCCAATCGCCTCATTGCTACAAACTATGTGAGTTCAAAAACTCAGATTGAAGCCCTCCTTCACGTATATTGACGGCTCACACAAACCACCCCCACCAACTGTTACTGCCGCTGGAGTCTCCACCCCTCACGAGGACTACACAAAATGGTTTCCTCAAGATCTTATGCTTTTTGGCGCATTGGTTGGTAGTTTCTCCCCTACTATTGTTCCCTTAATCACCAATGCCCAATCCTCCTTTGATGCTTGGAAATTTTTTTCCAACACCTATGCCTCCCCATACCGTGGCCACATAAAACAGTTGCAACACCGACCGAAACAGCTATCAAAGACTACAGACCAACCCATTACCGAGTATATGCAGTCGGTAAAAACTCTTGTCGATGAATTATCCATCCTTGGGAAAACCATAGACACCGAAGAAATCACTGACATCATCCTTCATGGCCTTGATCAAAGGTCCTACAAACCTGTCATTGAAGCCATTCACGCCCGAGACAATCCTATCTCGTTTCACGAATGGCATGAAAAATTAATCAATCACGAACTATCCATTGTTCAAAACCCGCCTCCTGCTTTAGTCCGGATATATGGCACATGGAGCAGCAGCGCATGTTGTATATGCATGAACAGTTGGCTTGTGAGGCTAGACTGGCTGGTTTGGGCACCCAGTTATCATTCGGTTTCGGTTAAAGGTGGTGGTTTCGACGAGAAGATGGTGTAGCGGTGGTTGTATACATCATATCCCAAATACCAGCAGCAGCTTAACATGTGAACACAGTGTACAACAAATCAGATCACAACCAACAATAAACACACAACAACCACTTTGAACATCAATATAGAACCAAAAGATTACATAAGAAACAGTATTACCATGAATGTATCAGGGAACATGAGAAGGATATCATTCATGACCTACGTCTATATAAAAATTATTCCCAAGAACCTCATGGCTACTTATCTTGGCCCTGAGAGAAGAGATGATGACAATAGCGTGAAATCTCTCTCTTCTCCAACTGCTGTTTCCTGAACTTTTAGATCTGTGAAGTTGTAATCCAGGTTCGGTTCAACATTCATTCCTCCTTCTAACACCTTAACCACCGATGACATTGAAGGCCTTCTCTTAAAGTTTCTTTGTAAACACCATGAAGCCACTTTCATCATCTCCACGACTTCTGAACCGTGTGTCTGCATATATTCACTGTGTCTGTCAACCATATCAAAAAATGTCCCTTGCTCCCAGCATTTCTGAAAGACAATGAGCAAGTGCCAGCTTTCTTCTGGGTGAGATCTATCGAAAATTTTTCTTCCACATAAGATCTCCAAGAGAACAATCCCGAAGCTGTATACGTCAGCCTTTTCAGTGATAATTGAGTTCCGCCATTCTGGAGCGATATAACCAGGGGTTCCTTTTATGGTAGTCATAACTTGTTTTTGATTTTTGTCAATGAGCTTAGATAACCCAAAATCGGATACTTTGGCATTGAAATCGTTGTCGAGAAGTATGTTTTGAGGTTTAATGTCAAGGTGCACAATTATTTGCCTACATTCTTCATGGAGATATGCTAAACCTTTGGCTATATCAAGAATAATTTTCTTTCTACATTTCCATTTGAGTGGGTACCCTCGAACTCCAAGGTAAATCCACCGTTCTAATGACCCATTACTCATGAAGTCATACACAAGAAATCGTTGTGATTTCCATGCACAAAACCCTCGAAGTCTAACTAGATTCACATGGTGAATGCTGCCAATGGATTGAACCTCGGCTAAGAATGATTTCTTAGCGTGCGCAAGACCTTCAAGACATTTTACTGCGATCTTCGTGCCGTCTCTGAGTTTTCCTTCAAAAACTGATCCATATCCTCCTTCACCAAGTTTTTTACTAAAATTCCATGTGGCAATTTTCAGTTCTTCGTAAGAAATCCTATTTGGCATTCCTAGAACTTGATCCAAAAACTCTTCCTCAATTTCAGCATCCCTTTTCCGCTTGTGGACTAAGTACATAATAAACCCTATGGTCACAACAAGAAGAAGCACAAAACTTCCAGCTGTGGTACCTACAACTGTTGCAACTTGATGAGACAAAGGAGGTGATCTAACATTTTGGACTTTAATGAAAGCTAAAGCATGAGAGGATGGATCAGCAGTCTTCATTGTAAATAGCTCTGATATTAAAAAACATTCTCCATTTGAAGTATTTGAATGGTATTGAAAAAACGCTGCTTTGCATGAGCAATCGTTTAGACATTCTTTCTTGCAAGTCTCCATATTCACCCCCTCCCTGCCGACAGTTGAGGTGAAGTACTTGACATTCTCTAGAGTGATAAAATCTTGATCTTGTGTAGAATTACATGTGAGAGGAGTAATTTCAGAGCAACCCAGTTCGGGTTGGCGATCATTCACCGGTCTAAAATGTTTTTTGTTCATGGGACAAATACATTGTTCATCAGTCGAGCAAATGGCATTTCTTCCGCAAACCAAAGGATAACTACAAATTTGAACAAAACCTACAGTAAGATCGGTTACCATTCTCCACTCAACAGAATCAGACTGCCATTGAAACACTTGCAAATGCCCATCTGGCATCAGTTTCATATACTGAGCTGATGATGCTTCAGGTATGTAAATTACAACATCAGGATCACTTGGCTCGGAAGAATGAATGAAGAATGACAAACCATTCAAGAACCTAATGTATCTTCTTCCTCTATGTGTATCGTTGCCGGATATGTCGAAAAACCTACTGAAATAGGCTTGAGGTGGGATTGATTCAACATAAGCAACCAAACCTTTATCCAAGACTTGAAGAAAATACATACCTTCTGACGAATTGGTTAATGAAACACTAGATTTCAGTTGTTGATCTTGAAACAGATTTTGGCCAGGTAACAAACAATCTGTTGGGTGATCAAAAGATTGCCATACTACCGAGTTCTGGCCATCAAACAGCACCAGATTTCCGGTATCAGTTAGGTTCATGCCAGCAACGGATTTTCCTGCGGTGTTGGTTGTCCAAGCTACGCTTTCATCTTCATCCCTTAGGACCAATTCTCCAGCTGCAGTTAAATTCAGTATGGCACTATCCCCAACCGGATAGCCTCTGTTGGCTAACCAAACGACTTTAGATGGCCCAGGGAATTCAGTGGTTGGAGAAATGAATATGGCAAAGATGTAAGAGGTACAATTATCTTCACAGATAAAGCCACAGGCGAAATGAGCTACCTTGGTTTCTCTAAGGAGCATCGGTTGGACATCCGAGTAATTGGTGGTCCATGTAGTGGAAAGATTTGCTGTGGAATAAGAATATGATTGAGCAGTGGATGAGTAGCAAGATAACATGGGAATCAGTATAAAGGCAAAGAAAGAACTAGAAATCCTCATGACTGATATGATTAACACCGAAGAACCTATGAAGAATGAATGATTCAAGATACCCAATATGTTAACAAGACAAGTCAATACTGCAATTGACTCATTTAAGCCAAGCCTGCCGTGTTGGACCAACTATAAAAGATAAACTGATAAGTTACCTAAAAAAATCATTTTCAATGAAAATAATGATAAACTTGATGAGTTGACGATTCAAAGAAAAACAGAAAGACGCTAATATTAACTAATACTTTAAAATAATAAATTATATATAATAAAGTTGTGTGTGATTGTGGAAATCTGCAAACTTGGTGAATAAGTTTCCCTAAATTGAAAGACTAGGGACTAAATGTGCCAAACAGGCAAACTTAATAAATGTCTGGTACAGGAGAAGTGTGAGAGTGTGGATGTGATGAGATTAATCAAGAAAGAGTTTGATTTCTGATTAAAATGGAGACGAAATCAAGCCTTTGGTAATTTGTGATTTTGGGGTTTATGAATTTCAAACGAACCGAACGAACACGAACATCGGCGTGTTCATCGAACACATTTTGTTGTTCATGTTCGTTCATTAAGAAAATGGAAATGTTTGTGTTCGTTCATGTTTGTTCGTTAAAAAGCTAAACGAACGTAAACGAACACAAATGAACAAACATAAAACGAACACAAACGAACAAACATAAACAAACACAAACAAACATAAATGAACATTAATAAACACACATGAACAAGTCTAATACTTAATAATTCATCCAAAAACACATGTAAATTAGTTGTTCAAATGTACATAACTCATTCAAAAACAAATGAACACAAACAAACGAACATAAATGAACATATATGAACGAACATAAATGAACGAAAACGACATGTGTTCATGTTAAACGAACAAAAAATTTTGTTCGTGTTCGTTCGTTTATTAAATGAACGAACATAAACGAACTTCTCGTCGAACAGTTCATGAACGATCGGTTCATTTACATGCCTATGAATTTGTGAAAGTCATGTGTAAAATATGAGAATATTATTGTTAAATGGGGTTAGAAGCATCTTACATAAGTATACAAACTTGTTAGATATCATGACGATTCCATTTATGTTGCAACACCATGAAATGGGTTTTGGACTTTTGGGTTCTTGATGGGTTTAAACCCAAATGCTAATTTCTAGAAAAAGATGAATCTTAACAAAAAGAAAAAAAGTGTTTAATAAATAATGGAATTTCTCACTCCTAAAGTATGTTTACAAAATGAAATTGAGTTTATTTATTTTTTAGAAATCCAAACCTAATTGTGATCTAATTTTTTTATTTTTGGGGGTCTATGTTGAGATATTATATTTATATCTATACTATATAATAAATAAAGGGTTTTTTTGTTCATGTCACGTGTCGTCTCTATATTTATTCTTATTATTTTTTTCACACCTCTCTCTCCTATTAAATACACATTTATCTTTTAATAATAATATATTTAAAAAAATACTAATTATACTAATAAAATACATTTATTTTAAATGACCACTTATTATAAGAAACTTTGAAATCTAATTATGTATATTTTATTTTCAATTAAAGAGTAAATGAAAGTCAAATTAAATTAAATAGTAGTTAATTTATTTTCGAAATCCAATTATATATTAATTTTTACATATTTTGAATTTTGTTTTCTATCTTTAGTAAATGTGATATATATTTTCATCTCTAAAATATATACATACAAATTTAAGAATTTTATATATTGATATTTTCCACCTCATGTGTATTATACGAGATTGTAAACTATTAAATAATATACCATGATAAGTTAACCGCCCTGTGTTTTCTAAAATAAAATCCTGACATTTGAAAGTACCTGTAACCACCATTTAAAAAAAAACACCATTTAAAACAATCTGAACCCTTTAAACTCATAAAATTTGGCGGTTATGATTCTAGATCTCCATCTCACACGGATTAAGCTTCAAATCACACGGATTGAGCTTCAAACCCAAACCCAAACCCACGTACATGCAGTTGCTACGGTTTTTCCATACCTTCACCACTCTCCTCCTCTTTCTCCGCCCCAACTATAGCGTCCCTGTTTCTTCAAATTCAAAATCAATTGAAATGCCCCCATTTAACCTGCTCGCAAAACCTCTTTATACGGGAATCATTCTCCCTATGATGGAAATCGAATAAAGCAGATGTACTGGCTGTTGTGTTTGTAGAAGGCAATTTTAAGAAATTAGTCAGAATCAACAACATGGTTTGAGGTAACTTTTTTATAACTCAAATTGATTTTAACATGGTTCGAGGTACCATTTTTTGAGATCAAATTGATTTTTGTAAATCAATTGAACATAAGTTTTGATGGGGATTCACAAAGAACTGGACTCCGCTGTTGATTCATTGCATTTGGGTATGTTTATCTTCTAAATTACATGTTGAAATGGAGTGTGTTTGATTGCATACAAGTTGTTCGATGAATTGCCTTCATGAGTATTAGTTGTTTATCATTAGTTGTCCAAGTTCTTGCAAATCAACGAGCATCCTGCAAGTGGTATGATTTTCTTTTTTCAATATATTTCATTTATGCAATTTACACCCATAGTACAAGTTAAGTTCAAAAGGATGGTTTTGGTTATCGTCACTTTTATATTGGTTATCGTCAATTAAGAATGTGCAGTGTGTGTTGTATTCGTTTTTTAGTTTATGCTAATTTGGGTTCGTTGATTTGCAAGCCAAAGTTAAAGACCCAGTTTCTGTTAAAGTAGTTAACACTTGGATGAATTGAAGAACTTGATACTTCATTCATAATACTCAAAGCTTTAAATAGTACAACGCATGCGAAAGGAAATAACAAACTAAACGAAAAACAAGAGAAACTAACGAAAGACTAGGAAACACGTTAAACACCACGTTGAACACCAACGTTCCTATTCTCCTAAGACTTATTCAAATACTGCGCACGTACACAGCAGTCCCATGCACCTGCATGTACTCCAACAGACCCTCCCTCAAACTAGACTTTGGCTTCATTGTCTAGTTTGTCCTTCACTGAACAGACTCCAACCTTTCCTCTTAGTTCTTCAAACAGCTCCCTCTTCAGAGGTTTTGTCATCACATCAGCCACTTGATTTCTGGTACTGCAATATTCCAGCTCTATTGTTCCTTCCTTCACCAGTTCTCTCAGGAAATGAAAGCGAACTCCCACATGTTTGCATCTCCCATGAAATACCGTATTCTTTGATAACTTGATGGTGGAAGTGTTATCACACTTAATACAAGTACTGCTATTTAGCTCCAACCCGAAGTCTTCTAGAACTCCTCTGACCCAAATTACTTGACAAGCACATGACGATGCTGCTATATATTCAGCCTCGGTTGAAGACAAGGCCACCACGTTCTGTTTCTTTGACTGCCATGCTACAGCTCCACCGTCCCACAATACCACATACCCAGAAGTGCTTTTTCTGTCTTCAATATCACCTCCGAAATCGCTGTCAGTGTATACTTGTATTGTGCCATCTCCTCCAGCCTTGTACCAAATCCCATAGTCCAAAGTGCCTTGTAAATACCTCAACACTCTTTTGGCAGCTTCGAAGTGAACTGCTGATGGACTAGACATGAAGCGACTTATTAGGCTTACCACAAATTGTATATCAGGCCGGGTTGTGGTAATGTACATCAGGCTACCAACTATCTTCTTGAATTTCGTTTCATCAGTCTTCCTTTCATCTGACTGCAGTTTGCTTCCAGGAACAATGGGACACCACACCGAATTGCTATTTTCCATATTGAATCTCTTGATGATTTCTTTTGCATACTTGTGTTGTGAGATGTGTATTCCCTGAGCAGTTTGAAGAACTTTAATGCCCAAGAAAAATCTCATTTTACCAAGATCAGACATTTCAAACTCCTTTTTCATTGACTGTTTGAAATCCTGCATCATTGTTAAATCATCACCTGTATAAATTAGATCATCAACATATATGTTAACCAGCAAAGTATTTCCTCCAGAATTTCTTTTTACAAACAAGGTGTGTTCGGCTTTGCTCCTAGTAAAGCCTTCCTTGATGAAGTAGGATTCAATCCTACTAAACCAAGCTCGTGGAGCTTGTTTCAGACCATAAAGTGCCTTCCTTAACTTGTAAACTTTATCTTCCATACCCTTCACCACATAACCCTGAGGTTGTTGCACGAATACATCTTCATCCAATGTGCCATGTAAGAAGGCAGACTTGACGTCCATTTGAAAAATGGACCAACTTTTCTGAGCAGCAAGAGCTATCATAAGTATTATAGTATCCATCTTGGCTACTGGAGCATAGATCTCAGTATAATCAACTCCATATTCTTGCCCATATCCCTTTGCCACCGGTCGAGCCTTATGTTTTTCTACTCTTCCAAGTTCGTTCAACTTTGTCTTGTATACCCACTTAACACCAATGCACTTGGTATCCTTGGGTAAGTCTACTAGTTCCCAAGTCTGGTTTCTTTCAATGGCTTGTATCTCAGCATCCATTGCTTCTTTCCATTTAACCTCTTTCATGGCTTCTTCAAAAGTGACTGGTTCATGATGAGCAACCTGCATAACATTTAACTCACCTTCATCTCTTGTAACATAATCGCCCAGATAGGATGGAGGTCTTCATATTCGTCCCTCCCTTGCTCTAGTATTGCTGGACTCAGGAACATCTGGGTTAGACTCTCTTCCCACTGGTCCACTAACAAGGGGTAGTTCATTATCTGCATTAGCTTCACCTTCATCACCTACTTGTATCCCTTCATCACAATCGTGGAACTCTTCACTGCTGTCCCAAACTAACTCATCTGCATCGTTCCTTTCATTTTTACTCCACTCCCATTGCTTGTTTTCTTCAAACACCACATCATGACTCACCACCACTTTCATGGTTGTTGGATCGATTAGTCTATATGCCTTAGACTCTTCACTGACACCTGTCAAGATACACACGTAGCTTTTATCATCTAACTTAACATGTTTCTGTTTAGGGACGTGAACATGAGCCAGGCATCCCCATGTTCTCAAATGCTCAACGCTTGGTTTCTTCCCACTCCATGCCTCCTCTGGTGTCATATTGTCCAGGGCCTTTGTCGGGCACCTGTTCAACAAGTAGTAGCTCCATACAGTTGCCTCAGCCCAGAAGAACTTTGGCATAGATTTAGAGACTAGAAGGGTTACCACCATATTCATCACCGTACGATTCTTCCTCTCGGCTACCCCGTTTTGCTGCGGTGTGAAACTTGTTGTTAGCTGCCGTTTAATACCATGATCACCACAGTATCTATTGAACTCGTCTGAGAGAAACTCTCCACCCCGGTCAGTTCTCAAGACTTTAACCTCCTTGCCCATCGCCTTTTCTACTTTGCTTCTAAAGTTCTTGAAGCTTTCAAAAGCTTCCGACTTGTCCTTTAACAAGTACACCCATTCTTTTCTACTGTAGTCATCAATGAAACTTAGTATATACTTCTTTCCACTGCGTGAAGCAGGCTTGATGGGACCACAGATATCAGAGTGGATGAGCTCCAAGATATCTTTGGCTCTCCAAGTACTGTACTTGGGTATGGGTTGCCTAGTTTGCTTTCCAGCTAGGCAAGAGGTGCATATCTTTTCACCAACAGTAAACCTAGGCATACCCCTAACCATCTCCTTTTGTTGCAAAGTACCCATGCTAGTACGACTTAGGTGCCCAAATCTTTCATGCCACAGAGTTGAGAGATCTTCATCATTAGAATACATGCACTGTTCTATCTTCTTTCCTGCATTCTTGTCAGTTTGCTCATATAAAGGAAACATGCGACTAGTTGTCATGGTACTTTTAATGAGTAAACCTTTATCCGGATGGTAAATCTTGCACATACCATCACGAATAAGGAAAATCAGTCCCTTTTCTTGAAACTGGCCTACACTCAACAAGTTGGTTTTTAAATCTGGAACATAATATAAACCATCAATTGTGTATAGGATGCCTTCAACTGTCATCATGATTTGACCCTTCCCAGCGACTCTTATACGAGTGTTATTACCTAACTTGGCTGAGTGAGAGTATGACTCATCCAGATCAATGAATTTTCCCTTATCCCCACACATATGGTTTGAACACCCCGAATCTAAAAACCATAAACTGTTTGTACCTTCATTGCCTGTGAGTGCCATGAAAGTACCATCTTCGTGTTCTGCAGCCTGTTCGTGATCATTACTGGCGTCATGAGGGTCTACTAATCCCAACAGCATAACTTCTTCTCCTTCATCAAAACCAGCATAGTTGGCTTTTTTGGAGGCTGGACATTCGTATGAGAAATGACCAAGCTTGTGACATGTATAGCATTCGACTGTTTCTCGATTGTATGTAGATCTCCCTCGTCCACGTCCTCTACCTCGAGGGCTCCCTCGTCCTCTAGGGATTCCACGCCCGCGAGTGGCTGAATGTTCACCGTAGTCAGCCCGCAATGTTTGCTCTTCACCCTTTTCTGGTTTCTTGAACTTCTGCTCATGGAAAAGAAGGGTGCTTTGAAGTTCATCGATAGACATCGCCTCAATGTCTTTGGATTCTTCAATGGAGACAACTACAAACATATTTTTCGGTGAGGGTCCTCAAGATTTTCTCAACGATCTTGAGGTCTGTCATAACCTCACCATTACTTCTCATTTGGTTTGCAACGGTCAGGACTCTGGCAAAGTATTCAGGTATTGTCTCGCTTCCCTTCATTTCTAAGAGCTTGAAATCCCGCCGGAGCTTTTGAAGCATAGACTTCTTCACCCTCGCGTTTCCTTCAAATCTCTGCTTCATGGGGTCCCAAACAGATTTAGATGTCCGTCGATCTAAGATCTGTTCGAAACTGACTCTATCAATGGCCTGGTACAAGTAATGTTTCACTTGTAAATCTTTAGCACGCAGCTCAGCCAGCGCCTTCTTTTGGGCATCACTTTGAGCTATACCAACGGCAGGTTCAATGATTCCAGGGTCGATGAGATTCCACAGTTGCTTTGCACGCAGCAAGTTCTCCATCATCTCTCTCCAATGGTCATAGTGGCCATCGAAAACTGGGATCTTCAGCTTCTCGTTGCTCATGGTTGCTCTACTCTCTCTTACGATGATCGGAAGTTGTGCTCTGATACCAAATGTTAAAGTAGTTAACACTTGGATGAATTGAAGAACTTGATACTTCATTCATAATACTCAAAGCTTTAAATAGTACAACGCATGCGAAAGGAAATAACAAACTAAACGAAAAACAAGAGAAACTAACGAAAGATTAGGAAACACGTTAAACACCACGTTGAACACCAACGTTCTTATTCTCCTAAGACTTATTCAAATACTGCGCACATGACAAACATGCATGCTCATGTACACAGCAGTCCCATGCACCTGCATGTACTCCAACAGTTTCGTTAAAGGTATTTCATTGTAAATTGTATTTTGATGTGAGATAAAGCTTAGTGCAATAATGATTCTTTGTTGTGATCACAAAACACGTTAAACTCATGAACATCTAAAGCTTTGGAGAGACATTTAAGCCTATGCAGTCGATAACACCGATATCTCGGATATCGGAGGTTGGACTAAATATCGGTTGGAATATCGGAGCCGATATTATCGGCGATATTTACCGATATATCGCCGATAACATGAGTTCATTATATTGGTCGAATTACCGATATTCTCGGTTTGGACCAAATCGAGCAAGTAGAACGAATTCTTACCTTATTTCGAAGCATAATCGAACCACATGTGTCTCCATTGTGGGAAATCAACCCAGCAATCCACGATTTCGAACCCAATCGATCTGATTTTGGAGCTAGTGTGCGTGAGATTGGAGGCTCCGAGGCAGAGGGGGAATGGTGAAGCAGAGGGGGAACGGCGCAATGAACGGGGTAGAGGGATTTAGGGTTTATTAAGTTTGGATTTTTAACTTTTAACCCCTCTACATTTTTACTAGTTTTTATTTGGTCCTCAAACTTATAAATTTATACATAAAAAGCATAAAAGTAATGATATATTTATAAATTTATACATAAATTTTATGTTTCTAGTCTATGACTATTGAATCTGATGATTAATATATAATTTTTATATAAATTTATGGTTACCGATATCTCACCGCGATAACCGATATCCGATATTTTACTGCATTAACTGCTTAGATTTAAGCATATAATCGATTTTACTTGCTTTACAATAAGGACAACCACACACATTCTAAAATAAAATAGCTTAGAATTTCATAGATTTCACATCATTATAGCCTGCATGTTAACCATCTGGGAACTTTTTGAGTTCTAATATTGATAAATTTGTTGTTTTTTGTTGCATTTGTGTCACTTTGCATTCCTATTTTTATTTTTTTGTATGTTTTTGTTAATCATGTTATGGTATAGCTATTAGTAGTAATTGTGTGTTTTCTGTGTGCTTCGGACTCCATCTGGTAGTTCCCCAACTTCTAGCCTGAAACACTGTTATATTAGGTAATGACGTTAAATTTTAAAGTTTGAAACATTGATAGTTTTTTGTGGTCTAAAATAGGTTGGTTACTTTTTATGCAATTATCCTTCTCAAAAAGTTAGCTTCCACATTTTTCTTACTTTTTAGTTTATCTTAGAATTCGGTACTATTTGGCTCATTCATATCATATGTCAAAGAAATCATTCCCGATGATATAAAGGAACTTGACGAGGCTTTGCAACCTGAAGTAAGTATAAGTGCTTCAGTTTATTCATTCAGTGACTTAAATGTCAAATGTGTATTAGCCAAATTGGAAATTGATACACACACACACATCATTTCTTGAAAGTGGTTACTTTGACAATAATGGTCCACGAAGATGGATAGTACATTACATTATTACAAATTTTCTGCTATAACATTTTTGGTTTCTTGACCTAGCATTTGTTGCAAACTGCAACCATGATACACACACCATCTCAATGGCTACATCACCCACCTTCTGATGTCCTTGCAGCTGAGCTTCTTCAACGTGAATGCCATGTTTCAAAACCGTTACAGGTTGTTCCCCTTTTTGAAAAGTTTACAGATCTTGAAGTTTACAAAAATAAATCAATGTAAGCAAGAAGTCATGATTGGATACTTTGGGCGACTATTGACCCGTTCAACTCATTTGACCTATTAGAGATAAAAATATAATACAAATTGATTCATTCAAAAGTAAATGGGTTAAAATAGTCACCTGAAAGAGTGATGAAAATAACATGAGGTATGTGTGTTAGTTCTTTAAAGCTGTTAGGTGAGCAAGAAGTTTTGGTTGTTTCCGGTTGAACCGTCTTTTTGTTTCACGTCCGATTACCTTCTAGTGTCGTGTTTCTTAAATGACACTCGTCCTAACTTATTGTTTCTGTAACTTTTGGACACAGGCATTTTAGTGATCAAAATCCATAGTGAAAATGGCAAGCCAACCGTAGGCGTGATCAAAATTCATAGTGAAAATGGCAAGCCCACCATAACCCAAATCGTATCATGGCCTTCACCCGTAGGCACGTGAGACATTTTTCAACATATTTGACTACGTGTTATAGTTTTGGTTGTTAAGCTTCTTGATTCCTCTGACAACCTGAAGATCGGCCATGGTAGACGAGTGGCTCTCATACCACTTGTTGAACCCCTCAGACTAATCAAGCGTCACACACCAAGTAATCACCAACTCAAACTGGAACCTGATTACATGTTCGATACAACTTATTGCACAACTCATGCGACTTTTTTTTATTAATCAAGAAAACTTCGACATACAATTGCAAAGAACTTAAACACGGTTTGATACTAACCTAACTTGTTTTTCAAGCTACTAATTCAAAATTTAAACATACTAAAGATAACTCAAAATAATAGACAAAATAAAGGACCTAAATAAAATAGAAGATCTAACTCGATATTTTCCAAATTCTTCTCTTGCAGCAATGTGTTGTACTTTTCAATACCATATGCTGGTCTTTGAGTCTATACGCAGAAAGATACTGATCTGCCATATGCTGCCTGTATAAACAGGGTCGGCTCAACGTATTTGGTGGCCCTATGCGAACTAATAATTCGGGGATCTTTTTTAAAAAGTCATGTTATAAACCCTTCTCTTTTATCCGGGCTTGGAATTCAAGCTTACGGTTGTGGTTTGACATTTAAAATTTGTTTTAACACAGTAACACTTAAATCTAAATAAGAAAATCACTGAGGACGGGTTTACAATAACACTTGAATCTTAATAACAAATGACATTCAATCAAAATAACACTTAAAAATTGTTTAACACATATCAGATGCAAAGCGATTAGTAGAACTCAATTATTCAGGTGCATATCTGTTAACATAATCAAATGCAGAGATGAATAAGTTAGCAATTAGCATAATCAATTAAAATGAGGAAATTAGCAAAATCAAATTGCAAAATGCAAAGCAATTAGCAAACACACTTGATTGAAGATTGAAACGCAAATTGAAATTTGCAAAAGGAACTTGATTGAAGATTAAAACTCAGAACTCACTAACTCATAAGTCCAATAACCAATCTATTTAAGATGTTAGTAGTAGCTGGTTTGTTTTAAACACACCATCGGTTTGAACAATGAAGATGACAAAAAGGTAAAAGGTGAAGCCAATGCCAATTGGGCTCCACTGTTTCCTCCCAAGAGGATGGCTCTGATCTTTGAGTCATCTGATATTCAAAGAGTTGATCATTACCAGTGAAGCAGAATGCAGGACAGTGACACTAAATAACCAACTAAACCAATATAATTTGAATTTATTGAAACCATTTTATCAGTACTCGCAACAAAAATAAAATTGTACTATTCATCTAGAAACAAAATACAGAAGCACAGAAATGATCCACAAGAACCTTAAAAACTACTTACTCACCTCGGCCCTGATAGAACAGAAGCCAACAATGGGGTTAAACCTTTCTCCTGAATATTGTTGATTTGCAGACTTGTATCTGTGAAGTTGTAATCCAAGTTCGATTCAATGTTCATTCCTCCTTGCAGTACCTTAACCACCGATGACATTGAAGGCCTTCGCGTATAATCGGTCTGCAAACACCAAGAAGCCATTTTCATCAGCTCCACAACTTCAGTACTATTTATATGCAAATATTCACTGTTTAAGTCAACCATATCTAACAACGTTCCATGCTCCCAGCATTTCTGAAAGACAAATAGCAAGTGCCAGCTTTCTTCTGTCTGAGATCTATCGAAAACTTTCCTGCCACATAAGATCTCCAAGAGAACGATCCCAAAGCTATATACATCCACCTTTTCAGTGATAATTGAGCTCCACCATTCTGGAGCGATATAGCCAGGTGTTCCTTTTATGGTAGTCATCACTTCAGTTTGATTTTTGTCAATGAGCTTAGATAATCCAAAATCGGATACTTTGGCATTGAAATCTTTGTCAAGAAGTATGTTTTGAGGTTTAATGTCTAGATGAATGACTTTTTGCCTACATTCTTCATGAAGATACGCTAAACCTTTGGCTATATCAAGAATAATTTTCTTTATACATTCCCATTCGAGGATTTGATCCCGAACTCCATGGTAGATCCACTGATCTAATGACCCGTTACTCATGAAGTCATACACTAGAAATCTTCGTGATTTCCAGGTACAGAATCCTCTAAGTCTAACCAGATTCACATGGTGAATGCTGCCAATGGATTGAACCTCAGCCATGAATGATTTCTTAATGTGTGAAAGGCCTTCAAAACATTTTACTGCAATCTTGGAGCCATCTTTGAGACTCCCTTCAAAGACCAATCCAAATCCTCCTTCACCAAGCTTTTTACTAAAATTCTCTGTGGCGGTTTTCAGTTCTTTATAAGAAAACCGATTAGGCATTCCTGGAATTGGATCTAAATGCTCTTCCTCCATTTCAGCATCCCTTTTTCGCTTGTGAACGACGTACATAATAAACCCTATGACCACAACAAGCAGAAGCACAAAACTTCCAATTGTAGAGCCTACAACTATTGCAAATTGACTGTTAGATGTAACATTCTGGACTTTTATGAAAGCTAAAGCATTAAAATAACGTGGAACAACAGTCTTCATTGTAAATATCTCTGAAGGTAAAAAACATTTTCCACTTGAAGCATTTGAAGAATACTGAAAAAAAGCTGCTTTGCATGAGCAATTGTGTAGACATGCTTGTTTGCAAGTTTCCATATTCACCCCATCCATGTCGGCAATAACGGTGAAGTACTTGACGTTATCGAGTGTGATAAAATATTGATCTTTTGTAGAACTACATGTGAGAGGAGTAATTTCGGAGCAACCCAGTTCGGGTTGGCGATCGTCCACCGGCATAAAATAATCTATTCCGGGACAGTCACATTGTTTATTAATCGAGCATATGGAATTTCTTCCACAAACCAAAGGATAACCACACTCCTCAACATTAATATATGTAAGAAGATCTGCTACCACTGTCCACTTTCCAAAATCAGATTGCCATCCAAACGCTTTCAAATGCCCATCTGGCATCAGTTTCATATACTGAGCTGATGATGCTTGTGATATGTAAATTACACTAACAGTATCACTTGGCTTGGAAGAATCTATGAATAATGACAAACTCCCATTCAAGAACCTCATGTCTCTTCTTCCTTTATTTGTTAAGTCCAACCAACTGTAATAGGCTTGAGGTGGGTTTGATTCAACATAAGCAAACAGACCTTTATCCATGACTTGAAGAGAATACATACCTTCAGACGAATTGGATGAAGAAACACTGGATTTCAGTTTTTGACCTGTGAAAAGCTTTTGGCCAGGTAACAAACTGTCTGATGGATGATCAAAAGATTGCCAAACTACCGAGTTCTGGTTATCAAATAACACCAGATTTCCGGTATCAGTTAGGTTCATTCCAGCAACTGCTTTTCCGGCAGTGTTGGTGGTCCAAACTACGCTTCCATTTACATCCTGTAGGAACAGTTCTCCTGCTGCAGTGAAATTCAGTATTGCATTCATCCCGACTGGATGATCTCGGTTGGCTGACCAAACGACCTCACGATTCGAGCCGCGATTGGTTGCAGAAATGAATATGGCAAAGATGTAATTGCTGTAGCTGTAGGTCACGCCACAAAATCTGTCACAGTAGAAGCCACATGTGAATTGAACTACGTTGGTTTCTCTAAAGAGAATGAATCCGGAGAGATCGTCCCTATAGTAATCGCTGCTGACCCATGCAGTGGAAAGATTTGCTGTAGCAGTGGCTGAGTAGCAAGTCTTGAACATGAGAATCAGAGAAAAGGCAAAGAAGAAACTTGAAATCCTCATGACAGATGAACACTTGTATGAAGATTTGATGATTCAAAATACCCAATCTGTTATTATAAGTCTTGAACATATCAAGTCAATGCTATAGTTGATTCATCAAAGCCACCGTGTTGGACTGTTGGACCAACCACTACTTGGATTGGAGACATGGAGCCACAACTTTGTAATCATAAAACTCTTTGTACGTCGGAGCATCTTTAATGAAAATAAATTTTCATTTATAAATTTAAATTGATGTTAGTTATCTCCTAATTAAAATAAATTAATTTACCTACCACTCGCATTGCCTTAACTTTATCTTCAGTTGTGAATTTAGGAGACTTGATTTTAGGGATCCATGATATGAGCAAACAAAGACCTTCTACTTAATAATGTAGCATATGAGTCCCCTTACCTGTTATTTTTCTTTTTTTTTATAAGAAAGCAAATTTTTCTAACCTTGTATTTGTAAGGTTTTAAACACAAACCGTTTTTTCTTACAGGTTTCTTATAAAACTTTCATACACACACATGTTAATTCTTTGGGATAGAGGTATGGTATGTCTACATCTCACCTTCCCCATGTCTATAAGGACATCCGTAGCACCGGCGTGAAGAGGGGTGGCGTGAGCCACATCAGCCTTTCACGCCCAGGAACACCGCCCCCCTAGGCGTGAAGAGGGGGGGAGTGGGGCATTTCACGGGCAAGGGGGCTTCTACCACATTTATTTCAACCAATAAAATCCTTCCACCTAATTAATCCTTTTTCCTTCTTTTTTTATTAAATATTTAGTTTAACATATTATTTGGTTTTCTCAAATAACTCATTTGTAACAACCCGAAATCCGTAAATTTATAATTTGGATAAACGGATAACCCGATTTTCTGTTAAAAGGTTTGGTTAGCGGGTTTTGGCGCATACGGATTTATTTAATAAACTTGAAGAGTCCGAGCATTTATTTAAAAGATGATTCGAGATCGAAACGCATACTAGAGGAAGCGCAGGGACCCGAGTGAAACATCTAGTGGTTTAAATACCACTTCATGGGAAAAACATAGGTCATTATTTGACCTAGGGGAGTGCGACGGCAGCCAAAGGAGCCGCAAGAGGGAATTCGGCGACGAGGGTGGTCGGACGAGGAAGATGAAGGCGGTGACGCGCAAATGTCAACCGGGGAGCATCCTTAACGCATTTAGGTAATCTCGTTTACGTTGTTTTCGATCGTATTGCATTAGAATATGATTAGGATTTCTTAATTTCAGTGTTAAGGCCGCTAAATGGCGACTTGGAGACAATGAGTGAAGAAAATGAGCGAAAATGATAAATCCGGCAAGGATTCCGGCCACTGTTCGCGATTCCGGCGGAGGATCCGGCGGCGGAAGTCGGCGGAAATGGTAGCAGGAGAAAGGGTTTGGTGACACGGTCGCGTGGATATATTATTTGTCCAATTCCGAGTTCGTTTGACAGGGATTCAAGCAGCGCGAAGACAGACGCGCGAAGAGGGCGAATTCCGGGTACTGTTCGGCTTTCCGGAGACGGAGGCGGCGGTTTCCGGCGACGGCGACTGGGGGGTCTGAAAGGGTTCGACGATACGGACGTGTGGACATATTATTCGCCTAAAACGGAGTTCATTTGGGTCGGTTTTAAGCTACTCGTATGTTGACGAGCAAAACCGAACGTGCTGAAAGACGAGTACGCGTTCTGGCAGCAGCGGTGGCGGAGACGGCCGACACCAATAATTTTCTGAGGTCGGGCATGTTGAGACGAACGCGTGGATAGGTGGATCGCGCTAAACGGAGCTCGTATGATCGAGATATGAGCAAAACAAGTTTTCCTATCGCGTGGTGCTCAGCAGTTTCGTACGAAACCGCTTAGAACGGCTTGTACGCAGAGGTATGACCCCATATAACTTTATATTCATTGTTGGAGACTATTTTGGGATATTAGAAAAATGTCGGGAACGACTTTCAAGAACGTTTTTCGGTAACGTTAATTTAAGGGTTTTTGTACGCGATCGAGCGCCTCGGTTATACGGTTTGGGACAATTTAGGCCGAGCTTGTAGCTGATGGTCTAGAGTAGGTGGGTTAGTGTTATTGCGGTAAGAGGGTTGATCTGGGTAGTTCATTTGACGGCAGGTTCACGTTGTACTACGAGTTTACTGGTATGCGACTTCGGAAGGAAAGCTTAGCAACCGGTGAGTTTCTAATTCCCTTTTTTAAACGTTTTACTGTTTTTGTGGCTATCGTACATACTTACAAGTCGTGTTTTATTATGTTAAATATGTAACGAGCTTTGGGGTTTAACCCAATGAGTTTATGAACTTAAGTATCCAAATATGGGGCTAAGGGACTAGGTGTTGTCCATAGGATGTGTAGCTTAAAGGTGGGTATGTGTTTAGGTGATGGGACGTCGCACTAGTGTGTGTGCCACTATAATAGTGTGTATTGTGATAAGGATTGGTCGGGAAGGGTCGGGCTATAAGCTAAATGTTTATGATTACGTACATGCTACGTTATTCTAGTGATATGTGTGGGTACATGTGTAGTTAACGAGTCATGTATATGTTGTGTGATACTTGGTTTTAAAAATCGCGAGTACTCGCGAGTAACTCGCAACTCGACATGGGGCGCCAGCTTCTGCGAGTCTTGTCACACAAGTCGGACGCAGTACAAGACTCGCGCGAGTAGGTCGATTATCGAGGAATCGTGAAGCGATACAATAGGTCGATTTATGTACATGACTCAGTTATAGTGGGCTGGTGGCTGTTTTTAATATAGTAGGCTTATTATTTTGGTGAATAAAGGCCCGATAGGGTCCGATAGATCCAATAGATCTGCTGGAGTGAATGGCGGTAAAATCAGGCGGTAAAATTGGGATGTACTTTAGCCAATTCTTACCCTAATTCTCCTTTGGCGGTAAAATCAGAGGGGTTCCAAGCTGCGATTCTCCCTCTCCACTCCACAGCCGAATTGCAAAAGGTGATTCTCCTTTTCATGTTTTTTTTTCCTGATTCTCTCTTCTGATCTTCTGTACTGTTCATGTTTTTTTTTCTTTTCATGTTGTAAAGTTTGTTCTAAAACAGTAGTTTATCTTAAGCAAGTAGTTTCTCTTAAATGCCATGTTCTTCTAAAACAGTAGTTCTGATCTTCTGTTCCTGGCCTGTCTGGTGTTACATGTTTTTTTTTCCTGATTCTCTCTTCTGATCTTCTGTAGTTCTGTTGCTTGTTGCCTGTTCATGTTTTTTTTTCTTATTATGTTTTTTATGTGTGGTGTTGTGTTCTTGTACAGATTACAGATGTTATTAAGTTTAATTCAGTTCTTGTGTTCAGTTTGACATGAAAAGTCAAACAATATTTTAAATGCTTAATTCATTAAACAGTAGTTTGTTTGACCTGTATGTATCATGTGTAGTGTTCAGTTAAATGGCTACTAATGGTGGTGAAGGTGCTCAAGCAAGTAAGGTTGACCCGAGTAGAAAATATGGCACACAAGACCCGACAAACAAAAATCGTTGGAATTGCAAGTTTTGTGGAAAACCATCATCTGGTGGGGTATACCGGCTGAAGCAACACTTAGTTGGTGGATTTAGGGATGTTTTAGCATGTGGTAAGTGTCCTGAACACGTACGACAAGAGATGAAGGACTATATGTTGAAAAAAGCTAAGTCTAAACAAGCATATGACCCCATGGTTAATGACACTGATTTTGGTGACGAAGAGGAAGAAGAATGTGTGGTAACAAAGGTTAAGAAGTCAAGTGGTTCGAGCCAAGCACCTGCACCAAAAAAGCCAAGGCAAATAGGGATTGCAGATATGTATTTTACTCAAAATCCCGCATCCATACTAAAAGGTAGGAAAGGTGAGAAAGGAGGAAGACAACAAACGATAAATGAAATATGTAAAAAAGAATTGAGGACCAAAGTTTGCAGGGAGATAGGTCGGTGGTTCTACGATGCGGGTATTCCTTTTCACGCGGCCACCTATGATAGCTTTCAAATTATGTTGGAAGCTATGGCACAGTTTGGTCCGGGATTTCAAGCACCAACTATGCATGAATTGAGGGTGCCTTTACTTACCAAAGAAGTAGAAGACACCAAGTCGGAGATGGATAATCACAAAAAAGAATGGGCTGTCAAAGGATGTTCAATTTTATCAGATGGATGGCGTGATTCCACGGTTCAAAAAGATATTGTTAATTTTTTAGTCAATTCTCCAAAAGGGTCGGTATTTGTGAAGTCAATGGATGTATCAGAGATTACAAAAGATGCTCAGAGTTTGTTGGCGATGCTTGAAGACATGGTTGATGAAGTTGGGGAGGAGAATGTAGTGCAGGTGGTGACGGATAATGCATCTAATTATAAATTGGCAGGTAAGTAACTTATAACAAAGCATGATGATATTTAATATGTTATAGACTTATGTTTGTATGATGTTAATTTTCTTCTATTGTTCTTCATAGGTACGTACTTGGAATCTTCTAGAAAGCATTTGTATTGGACACCATGTGCAGCTCATTGTATTGATCTCATGTTAGAGGATATAGGAAAGATTACAAAAATCAAGGATTGTTTGAAAAACGCAATGTTCGCGAATGGCTATATATACAATCATACTAGACTTGTGAACATGATGAGAAGATTCACAAATCAAAGAAATTTGCATAGGCCCGCGATTACTCGTTTTGCAACATCGTTCATCACCCTTGCACAAATGCACAAGCAAAAGAATAATTTGCGAAGGATGATCGTGTCTGATGAGTGGAAGAATAGCAAGTGGGCAAAGGAAGTGGGTGGGAAGAAAGTAGAATCTACATTTCTTCAAGAAAGATTTTGGAGAAACATTGTATATGCTCTCAAATTGACAGGACCGCTTGTTAAAGTCCTTAGGATTGTTGATGGAGATAAGAAGCCAGCCATGGGGTACATATATGAAGCTATGACAAGGGCTAAGGACGCCATTGCAGCTAGTTTCTTGAACAGAAAAGATGAGTATAAAAAAGCATTTGAGATCATTGACAAAAGATGGGAATGTCAGCTTCATAGGCCTTTACATGCTGCGGGGTTTTTTTTGAATCCTGAGTTCTATTATGACAATATAGAGAAAGCAAAGTCTGGACCGGTTATGCGAGGTATGATTGCATGCATTGGAAGATTGGTTGCTGATATAAAAACTCAAGACATAATAAGTAGCCAGTTGGATTTATATCAAGAGGCAGGTGGTCTTTTTGGTGATCCAATGGCTATACGACAAAGAAAAACAAGATCTCCAGGTAAAAAAACAACTTTATTTTATGATTTCCAATTTATTTAAAGACAACTCATAGATTTTCATCTGTTGATAGCGGATTGGTGGGATAGCTTTGGATGCGATACTCCAGAGTTGCAAAAGTTTGCCATTCGGATTCTTAGTCTCACATGTAGTGCCACGGGGTGTGAGAGAAATTGGAGTGTCTTCCAACAAGTAAGTTGACTTTATTATTTCTAGTTATTATTTAGTTAATTTTTTTCTAGTATTTATTTATTTAAAATTTAATATTTTTACAGCTTCATACCAAGAGAAGAAACCGATTGGCACAAAAACGATTAAACGACTTGGTGTATGTAAAGTTTAATCGTGGATTGAAACAACGATATGAAAGAAGGAACACCACCGATCCTATACTTCTAAAAGAAATTGATGAAAGTAATGAGTGGGTCATTGGTATTATGGATAGTGATGAGGATGAAGATAATTCAGAGTTTGTGTTTGAAGATGATGGATTGACATGGCGTGCTGTTGACAAGGCTTCCGGGGCATCCGAACCGATTTATTCAACAAGATCAAATGCCCAGCAATCCAAAGGAAAGGGTGTTTCTTCTTCCACCACCCCTACTCCTATGACTTACTCTAGAAAAACACAATCTAGAAGATTGCGTGAATTGATTGATGAAGATGATGAAGATGATGAAGAGATGGAAGAGGACATTGGCGTGAGTGGAGATGAGGGGGAAGATGTGGTACTTGGAATTGATGTTGATGATGATGGAGATAGTGAAGAAAGCGACTAGTTTAGGCGTTTAGCCATATTGCTATTTAGCATAGTTGCAAACACTTAAGCAACCTTCTTTTGAATATCTATTCCTACTTAGTACAATATTATTATTACTTTCTTGTTCGTTCGGTTGGTTTTTCCTACTTAAGGTGATATATATCTATATTATGGTGTTTTAGATGTTTATATTAATGTGTTTTAGGTGTTATAAGTGCTTTATATATAATTTATAGATTTATTTTAAACATGTGCGCTTCGCGTACGAAAATCGGTCCGCTTTTGCGCTTTGCGCTTCGGATTTTGACCTCGTCGCTTCGATGCGCTTCTCGCTTTTTAAAACCAAGGTGTGATATTAGGTGCTTTATATTTGTGTGACATGTTTGCATCGTTGTCTTTATGACACGGCAAACGGGATTCGTGAAGGATGAGGTCCTTCGGGAAGTCACCAACGGTGACATTTATTTAACAGGTTAATGATGAGCTAAGGGTGCGTCGAACGCCCTGACGAGGGTGCAGTGACGAGGTATGTGTTTATGTGTATAGTTATGTGTGTGTTGAATTGCATGCAAACATTGAGCTATATTTATGATGCATGTGATGTTATTAATGTGGCGATGTTAAATGATGTGTAGATAATATTATTGTGGTACGTAGAGTTAGATTTACTGTCGTATTAATGTTGTGACGTGACGTGTATAGTTGTCGTGTCAGTTGATTGTGAGAGTCTGGGTTAGGGCTGAGTATGCCGATGTCTAGAGTATGTTGTGTTAAACAAGTGTCGAGTTAATACTCGTTCTTGGGTGTGAGTTATTAATATAGTAGGATCAGTCTATGTCGACGAGACGGTAAGATGACTATTATGGTCCGGGTCTCGGGTGATGAACAATTATGAGATGTCGTGGGATAACAGGGGTTAACTATTCGTTAACGAATCGTAAAACTATTTTATTAAGGACCGGAGGTTCCTGAGTGGAATAAACTAATGAATACGAAGTGATGGTTTTTGTTTAAATTAAAGTATTAGAACTCACTCAGCGTAGCTGACTTTGTGTGTACGTTAGATTGTTTTGCAGGTAAGCGTGGCATTGACGTATCTTGGCATGGAGGCGGTGTTACTCGGATTGAGGTGCAGGCATTCGTGAGGTAAATGTAATAACATTAAATATTAATAAATGATTTTAGAAAGACTTCCGCTGTAGTTTGAATAATAATAAATGTGTTTTATTGGGAATGACTCGTTATGAGAACCAACTGTAGGATGCCCGGGTTGGGGTCTTACATCATGCTCGGTAATTATTTAAAAAAAATGAAATACACAAGCTTGTTTATTTTATTTTTCTGAACATGTAAGTATAAATTTTAACGAAAACGGAGTTTTTTTAAAAACTATTTTTTGTCACCTAAGTTGTTTTTTAATGAGGAGTAGTTTTTTATTTATTTAAGAATGTTTTTTTTTTCTAATTTAGTTTTTTATTTATTAAAAATAAAAAAAATTAGTTAAATTATTAGTTATTTATTAAAAAAATAAATGTCGGGCGTGAAACCACTACGCACCTTAGTGATTCTGGGCAGTGAAAGCCCCCGGCTAATGTGGCGCTGACGTGGCGGAGCGTGAAAGAGGGGGGCGTGAAACCACTATGGATGGTCTTAGTGGCTTTGTCATTTGATGGGATTTTACTGGGTAGTAGGGATGACAAAATAACTCGTGCCCGACGGGTATACCCGAAACTCAATGGGTATGAGATTAAGTGAAACCTGACCTGATTACCCGGAACCCAACAAGGAGAATAAGAATTGAGTTTCTTCCGAATGGATTTAACCGTGAAAATTCCTTCTGGGTCTAGTAAAGTCTAAACCGCATTCATCACATATATCAAATATTTTATAGCTATTACAAATCAAATTGCCCTAGCAAAGTCGGATTTCAAATACCCATTCCAAAGACAAACAGGGAAAAAAAAATGTCTTTCAGAATAAAAATAAAGTAAAAAAGTTATCTTGGGTTACAACCTCGCTCCAAATCACCATTCTCTTCTTTCACATACATTATAACAGCCCAATACTAATTTCATTTGCAGCCTACTCACTGCCCGTTTGATGGTCGGTATGTTTCACAAGCATTACGATGAACGTCGTGATAGTGCGTTCTTCAATCGATTTTACAATTATTCTTCCATAAATCTTAACGACACACCAAGGGAATGCGAAAGAAGATAGGGGTGAATCGAGTAGCGGCAATTTCACAAACATGTGGTGGGCAGACTTAAAAGCAGCAGTAGAGCTGATGCCTCATGTAACAACATTGCCGACTTCATCAACTCTGCTGGTAATCTAATTTCAACTCCACATATTACTTTCTGTTGATTTCTGATGGCAGGAAAGCTGCTAGGGCACTTGAGATTGCCATTGGAATTCTAGTCATTTATTTGATATAGTAAATCAATTCTTTATATCATTCCTTTCAATTGAATTTACATGTTTACAAGTGAGAAATGCATGCTCTGTGAATCTTACATTTCTTTAAAGTGATGACGATTCATTCTCATAATGGTACCAAGTATTTATTTATTTATTTATTTAATATGGTGTTTATTAAAATCATCCTTGTGTTTTTTTAAAGTGATGATGAATTCATCCTATTTGCGATATTGTACAAGCATAAAGTCAATAAAGACCAATTTGTCTAGAAACAAAATACAGAAGCATATAAATGATCCACAAGAACATTTAAAACTACTTACTCACCTTGGCCCAGATAGCACAGAAGGCAACAATGGTGTTAAATCTTTCTCCTGGCTATTGTTTTTTGGTAGTCTTGGATCTGTGAAGTTATAATCCAAGTTTGACTCAACATTCATTCCTCCTTCTAACACCTTAACCACTGATGACATTCGGTCTGTAAACACCATGAAACAATCTTCATCGTCTCCACAACTTCTATACCATTTATTTGCATATCTTCACTGTTCACGTCAACCATATCTAACAACGTTTCTTGCTCCCAACAGGTTTGAAACACACGGAGTAAGTGCCATCTTTCTTCTGGCTGAGATCGGTCAAAATTCTTTCTCCCACACAAGATCTCTAAGAGAACGATTCCAAAACTGTACACATCCACCTTTTCAGTGATAACTGAGCTCAACCATTCTGGAGCCAGATACCCAGGGGTTCCTATCATCGTAGTCATCACTTGGGTTTGATTTCTATCCATGAGCTTAGACAACCCGAAATCAGATACTTTGGCATTGAAATCGTCGTCTAGGAGTATGTTTTGAGGTTTAATATCCAGGTGGATGATTTTTTGTCTACATTCTTCATGGAGATATGCTAAACCTTTGGCTATATCAAGAATGATTTTCTTTCTGCATTTCCATTCAAGTATGTGTTCTCGATTTCCATGGTAGATCCACCTATCTAATGACCCGTTACTCATGAAATCATAGACGAGAAATCGTTGTGATTTCCATGTACAGAATCCCATAAGTCTGACCAGATTCACATGGTGAATGCTGCCAATGGATTGAACCTCAGCTATGAAAGATTTCTTAATGTGTGAAAGGCCTTCAAGGCGTTTTACTGCAATCTTTGAGGCATCTGGGAGACTCCCTTCGAAAACATATCCAAATCCTCCTTCACCAAGTTTTTTACTAAAATTCTCTGTGGCGGTTTTCAGTTCTTCATAAGAAAACCGATTCGGCATTCCTGGAACTTGATCTAAATAATCTTCCTCCATTTCAGCATCCCTTTTGTGCTTGTGGACTCTGTACATAATAAACCCTATGGCCACAACAACCACAAGCACAAAAATTCCAATCGTAGAGCCTAGAATTCTTGCTGCTCTATTAGACGAATGATTGGTAGAGCCTGCAACTGTTGCACCTTGATTAGACAAAGGAGGTGATGTAACATTCTGGACTTTTATGAAAGCTGAAGCATTAACAGCATATGTATCACCATTCTCCATTGTAAATATCTCTGAAGGTAAAAAACATTCTCCACTTGAAGCATTTGAATCATACTGAAAAAAAGCTGCTTTGCATGAGCAATTGTTTAGACATGCTTGTTTGCAAGTCTCCATATTTACCCCCTCCATGTCGGCAGTATAGGTGAAGTACTTGACCTTCTCTAGTGTAATAAAATCTTGATCTTGTGTTGAGTTACATGTGAGTGGAGTAATTTCAGAGCAACCCAGGTTGGGTTGGCGATCGTTCACTGGTCTAAAATATTCTTTTCTGGGACAACTACATTGTTGATTATTCGAGCAAATGGAATTTCTTCCGCAAACCAAAGGATAACCACACTCTCCTACATTATAATCTGTAAGATCGGCTACCATTACCCAGTTTCTTGACTGCCATTCAAACACTTTCAAATGACCATCTGCCATCAGTTTCATATACTGAGCTGATGATGCTTCAGGTATGATAATCGAAGCATTTATATTGGAAGAATTTATGAAGAATGACAAACTCCCGTTCAAGTGCATCATGTATCTTCTTCCTTTATTCGTATCCTTTCCATATAGATCGTCGAACAAACTGTAATAGGCTTGAGGTGGGTTTGATTCGACATAACCATACACACCTTTATCCGTGACTTGAAGAGAATACATACCTTCCACCGAATTGGTTAATGAAACAGTAGATTTCAGTTGCTGACCTGTAAACAGCTTTTGGCCAGGTAACAAACAGTCTGTTGGGTAATCAAAAGATTGCCAAACTACCGTGTTCCTGTCATCAAACAACACCAGATTCCCGGTATCAGTTAGGTTCATGCCAACAACTGATTTTCCGGCAGTATTGGTGGTCCAAACCATGCTTCCATCTCCATCCTTTACGACCAATTCTCCAGCTGCAGTGAAATTCAGTGTCACATTATCCCTGACCGGACGGTCTAGTTTGGCTGACCAAACGACTGTGTATATTATCCCAACGGCTCTGACTTGCGGAGAAATGGATATGGCAAAGATGTAAGAGGAACAGTTCCTTCACAGAAAAAGCCACAGGTGAATTGAGCTACATCAGTTTCTCTAAAGAGAATGTATAGGTGGTCGGAATTGCCGATGGTCCATGTAGTTGAAAGATTTGCTGTAGGATATAATAGAGCAGTGGGTGAGTAGCAAGATAACATGAAAGTTAGAGAAAAGGCAAAGAAGAAACTACAAATCCTCATGACCGATGATTGAACACTTCTATGAAGAAGTAATGCATGATTCAAAATACCCAATCTGTTACAAGTCAAGTCAACTCAATGCTATAGTTGACTCATTTGAGGCCAAGTAATCTCTTCCATCTTTTTACAATAGACAATCTACCCAACTGCTTTAGTTCCTTTTCACAATTCACACCAAACTTTCAATAATCTCAATTGTACCCTCAAGCCAGTGAGTAATTGAATTATGTTTACATACTTTTAACAGCTTTTGCAAAATTTCTCTGTAAATATCAGCTTCTAATACAAACCAATTTCGCAATTTATGGTTTCGCTTCGAAACATAAAACAGAATTTTGGACATCAAAACATTTCTATGTATGGTCCTAAAATTACCGGACCATGAATTTAGAGGCATGCTCTAGCTACAGTTGCTCAATTTCAGAATTTGTTTGTTGTTTGGGCTTAACCACTAATTTGGGAAACGACAAATCAAACCAGTTGGGTTGATGGGTCGACTAGACCCGCCACTTGGTTTGTGTCGGCCCTGACGGTTTAATGGTTTGAACTCATTTTTCTATTTTTCCAAAATAATTAGTTTCTAATAAAATTTTAAAATGATAAAAGTGGTTTATGGTTATAATATATATGCGTGTGTGTTAAACGGGCAAGTTCGTTTCACACCAACAGTTCCAAGTTTCAAACCGGATCGAATCATTAAACCGCCAAACATAGAAAAGCATTACATAGACCAAACCTTTTGGATCTACAACCGACTTTATTGTTTTCGATATGAATGATTCGATCGGTTTTAACGGTTTATCAACAATACAGAAGTTTTATTAGTGTCAATGAACATTATGATTGACTGGACACTTGTTTGCTGATAGATGTTGTAGATAGAAAGTCAGTAAAAATTTATAAATTAATAATAACCGCCACCAGTAAAGATTATAATCAGTCTCAATATTACTCAAACCATTTCTTAGTTTTTCACTACCCTCTGTATCTGATTTTGCCAATAAAAGGTAAAACACACTATAAAGACATTAAAAATATTTAAAAAATAAAAGAAACCAAACAATGAGAACAATAGTACAATCTTTTACATTAATATCTAGAATTTGAAAAGAAAAGCCCATGTTTCTTCTTATTTTCTGTTTGCTTCCTTTTCAGCCTGCAGTTAAAATACAAAAAAAAAAAGTTATTTCAAATTATTTTTAGGTAAATTAAAACTTGTTTATGTAAATTATATATTATGATCTCTTAGTTATACTCATGATTAGATTATCGTTGTCTGAATTCTTCCATTATATATATATTTTTTGAATTAGTTATGACGCTATCTGAAAACAAGTCTAGCTTAGCTAACCAGTCCAAATAAAATGGTCGGTTCAATAACTATCGAAAAATGGCTCAAATATAGTACTTAGCCAAAATGGACTAGCATCAAGATATAATTGACATGTGACATAAGGTTCAAATGTAGGGCACTTGTGATATTACCGCTTTGACAACCCGATCAAATGCTTCGGGTCCATATTTCTCAATATAACGCTCCACGGATCTTCGTGCGTCGAGGCTCATCATTTGGAGGACTTTCCGCTGTCCTTCGGGGTATTTTGAACTCACATGACTCCCGACTTTGACATATTTTCTTGCTATATTTGCATATACGTATGCTGCCCCGTTGATCCCGGGTAGCACCAACCACATGCAAAACAAAAGCTTCAAGTAGGGCCAAAATGGAAGCCTGTTTTCAAAACAATCAAGTTTCATAAGATTAAGAAGCATTGATCACTTTGTGAAAAAAGGCGCATTTGGTGCCTCCATACCAACCCGTTAGCTTGATCTTACGGGTTGCTTGGAAAGTTACCAATTTGTATAGGTGAAATTGATTAAATTACCATTGGAGGACTTTCCAAAAGGAAAGCTCGAAGAGGGTGATGAACGAGTATAAAACCCAATACGTGAGCCATTGTTGATCGTCTTCTGATATAGAGCCCTCGAGCGCAAGCATTGATGCGTACCTTTTTGTAAGTTTGTACAATTATAGTCGTTAGTCACACATTTATAAAAAAACTTGAGCATTGCGTGTTTGCATCACGCATCAACATAATCGATCTTTAAATACTGACGGGAAGGCATAGATGCTAAAAGAGGAACAAAACGGAGTTAGACCGCGGGCCAGGGAAAACAAAATGAAAATTGCAATGAAAAACCGCTTCGACCATGACATCCAGTGGCGGATTGAGGAATTTCCGCTAAGGGGTGGCCAAAAAAAGGGTCGATCAAAAATTGCAATGAAAAACCGCTTCAACACAAATAACTTATAGGCAAGGCATTTTATGTAAGTTATTTGTGTTGTGGAATTATAAGCAATATTATGAACTTGTAATACTAGATATTGCAACCTAACCCAAAATTACTGGCCCAACAACCACTTCAATTTGGCCCAAACCGAATCCAACCGACTTACTAAGACCGAGACCGACCAAGACCCTTTCGGTCCGGTCTTTTGGTTTGAATTTTTTTATATTCAGTTGTTGATTCAGTCCGGTTCCAACCCGATGCTCAACCCTAGTCTAACCGTCTATTATGATATGAGTTATTAAACATCTAACAATAACTTAGTTAGAAAAACAAACTTAGACGAATTTTGTATTCTGATAAAGAGAAAGTGTAACTTACAAGGGGAAAACAAGCATTACTCCGGGCCTATAACGAAATAACAAAATCAAACAAGTTAGTTAGACGAAAGAAATCTTCAAATTCTTCAATATCAGTATAAACACGTACCCCATTAGTGTGTCTAAATGTCTAGCGATTGTTGCAAGAAGCCCCATTGTTTTTTCGTGTTTTCAACTTCGTTCGCTTTGTTTTCTATTTAAATGATAAAAATTTATATGCTTGATTGCATTATACATTTTCCAAGTCATATAAGTAGTATGATTGTTTAAGATGAAGCAAAGCATATCTTTTGAGTATAGTCTTCTTTTCTTTAGTTACAAGCAATAAGGAGGGTGGGTTCATGGCAAAAAGTCTATGAAACTGGCCTTGGAATCTTTCTATACTCTTCTAACAGAAAGCTCAAAGAATGAATATAGGAACATGCTCATTGATACCTTAATGTGGGAATTTTAGTTTTCATGAAGTAATTGGTTGTGAAATGGGTGTGTTTGGTAACGAGTGAAAAATTGAAAATAGATTGAAGTTAACATGAGTGTGTTGGACCGTTGGTCAATTGGATATGCAAACATTTTTATTTTTATATTTTTATCTATATTTTTTTACAATTTATCAAATTAAAAAAAATATAACCCTAGTTAGCTTTTTAAAAGGAAAATTATATCATATCAGTGAAAATTTTGAAGTTAACACTTGGAAACACTTTTATGTTTATGTTGATATCGTTATTTTTTATTTTATCTATAAAATCATATATAAAAAGTTTAACCAAGTTCAAATTGAGATGAGTTTAAACGAGTCAGAGCTCGAGCCTATATTAAAACTTGTTTGATTAACGAACTCGAGCCCTAGCTTCACATATCAAGCTTGACAAAGCTCGTGAGCCTAACTAAGCCAATTTTTTATATAGATTTTAATTAATATATTAAATATATATTTACATAATAATTATTATTATTACATATAAAATTATAATAAAAATAATTAAATAATATATATTATGTTACATATATATAATTATAAACGTATATAAATAAATTAATAAATAATAAACGAGCTAAGCTCGATTTGAAAAACTACTCACGAGCCGAGAACGAGTTTTAGAGATAGAGCTCTAAACAAGGCAAGCTCGGGCTCGACTCGGCTCATTTACACGCGTAATTGTAAATGGGTTGGCGGGTTCTATTAAATGGGTTGGTGGGTTGACTTGTTTAATTAATCGGGTTAACATGACCCGTTTAATTAAACAAATTAAAAGGTTAACCCAAACACAACTTATATTTTTAACCATGTTAGACATAAGAAGCCAAAAACTAATTATTTTCATGTCATGTGAGGATACCATGAGTATATACAACTTTCTAAACATTTTATATGTTAATCATAAAAAACAATTTATTGATTACATATTCAAATAAGCCAAGTTAGAGAATATTTTGAGTATTTTATTTTTGTGTGAAAGGTGTTTTAGCTGCAATGTAAACCGGCACGGCGCCGTTTCAGAGCATGAAAATTGCAAGTAAACTAGCAGCCAAATCCATGGAAAAAGGGTGACATGGTTGGAACCTAGCGGATTAGATGAACGATGTGAATGCTCCGTTGGTACAGTGACATTTACCGTCTTCTCTTCTCTTTTATGCAACAATAATTGATATTTGGTATAGTGACATTTACCGTGTCTCCATTGGTTTGGAACCGAGTTGAATCGCAATGAGATATCGTACATAAATTAATGAAACTGAACACGAAAGTCATCAAAATGTATATTTGACCATTCATAAGTAATACAATGAACGTTGGCTTTTCGTTTTATATTTGTAAAGATTGAGTAAACAAACCAATTATTCAGATCTTGATACCTGAATGAATGAGAATCGGATACAAAATGTGTCAGCTACACGAAATGAATTTCAACCACTTAAAAGATGTCACGTAGGCATTTTGTGCACTCTCTCGCCATCACATTGTGCCTATTCATTTTACACCACAAGCGTTTATGCTTACGTGGCGTGTTTTAAGTGGTCACGGTTTCAATTTTTTTTTTGCCGTCAACACATCGTACACTCGGTTCTCATTCATGCCAGGTCAATATATTATATATGATTTGTTTATTCGGTCGGTGTTTACAAATGCAAAACAAAATGTGAATGTTCATTTCATTTTGTTCATTTTAAATGGTCAAATGTCTATATTAGTGATTTTCTCAAATGGGAAGTAAACTAATTTGGTAACGGATGAATTTTGGTTTAGAATCTATACTGAGTTACAAATCAGAACATGAACCTCATACGTATTTTGAGTTTATTTTAAAGCTAAAAAAAATACTTACTAAAACAATGTTGGTTTAAATTGTAGATATTATATATACATCATCTCGAATAGAACCCGGGTTTTAAATAAATAAACAAAATTGATATTGAATAACAGGATAGAGATTCTACAACCGTGCATATACAAGTAATAAATATTAACAAGATATACAATCCGATCAGCACATATATACATACACGCTCATGACATATATACATACACGCTCATGTATCACATGATAAACGGCAAGTTGTAGTCATACTCGTATGTGTTCATGGGCATAAACGGTTCATCACGGATACAAGCTGGCGGATCAATGTCTAGGAGCCATGACTCAATGTTCGCGAGCTCAATCTCATGATTCACATAGTCCATGACCAAATCTTCTGGAAACTGCAACCCTAATTCCTCAGACGAACCATTACTACAATCAAACGGCGTGAACATATCATCTAAACTCGGATCAGGGCTACAACCGAGGCTTGGATCAAGGCTACAATCGAAGCTAGGGTCAGGGCTACAATCAAGACTATGATCAAGGCTAGGATCAAGACTATAATCAAGACTAGGGCCAGGGCTATCGTAATGATCATCAAGATGGATCACATGAGTTGGTTCGGATGATACACCATGCATAGTAGTAGGAGGGACCGCGGTCTGTGAACCGTTGCCCGTGAGCTCTTGAACTAGGGTCTTGAAGTTGGAAGAGGTGGTTATGAACACCTTTGGTTTTAAAACTTTTATGAGGTTGTTGAATTGATGGGTGGGTTGTTTCTTGGAGATTTTGAGGGAGGGTTGGGTGGTGAGTCTTTTGACCATGGTTAATTACTTTGGAAAGATCAAACAAGTGTTGATAGTAACTAAGGATCCCAAGAGGTATTTGTATTAAGGTGCGATTTGAATAGAGACAAATGAAAAGATATTATAATGATGGGTTTTTTTCTTCACAAAGGTTTAGATTTAGCATTCAATATTCATGTTTTTTGGGTCAACACATTTGCCAAGCTACTTGGACATCTTTACTTTGAAAAGAATATCACAATAACTCTCAAAAAGTGACATTTTCTTGGTAAAACATATATATACACCATTATAATTCCAATTATACCACTCATTATATTTCTCTTCTTAGAAATTATTTGAACGGTGAGCCGGTATTTCGTTTTTTAGTTATTGTATGTATTATTTTAATATCATTCTATAATTTTTCAAAACAAATTTAACTGAAACTGGCATATAAGCAAAAACAAATACATATTATACGTGTATAGTCTGTAAATTTATTTCTATATATGAATGACCTCAACAGAAAAATAAATAAATAGTTGGATCACTTCTAACATCTATAAACAAAATAATTGGTTAAAATCAAACCTAGAGCCCGTAAAAATCAAAACCTCTCAATTTATACAAGAGTAAATGTTCAACTCATCTCATTTTTATATTCATCACACGAATCATTGAAAATATTCATGTCACTTGCATCACTACGTCAGTTGTTTAATTTGTTATTGTAGATATCGTTGAACTTTCCAAACTTTAGACGAGTGTCCCTCCCCGGGGGTACGGTATTCTTCCCGGCCCATTGCCTTAAGAAAATTTTCACGAACTCGTTTCCAAAAATCGAAGAATGTTTGATTGGTTCCTAAAAAAATAGTGTAAAGTTAAATAACATGTTAACATAGAAAAAATAAAGATTAGTTTTGTTACCGATCTTTGGGTCCTCTGACATTCTGACATGTTGACCCAAGCCCTTAGCCCGCCCCAATGCTACTTCTTACGCCGTGCACCTCTCACGTAGGGTTCTTACGGTGCCTTTGGGGTACGTTGCAAGGCACATGACCAGACTTAATGAAAAAAAATTAACGCCTATTCATGTAAATGACGTAAACTAGATGATTTATGTTATTTCACTAGTTTAAGAATGATATTTGAAATCTGATACATAGTTAAACAACGAAAAACATAATTTACTCTAAAATTTAATACGTAAAACACGAAAAACAAGTTAAGCAAACCGACCCTGAAACCGTTGAAAGCCCCCTAAAAGAACGAAACTGAAATACGAGCTTTATCTAAAAATCCTAGTTTTATAAGTTTCAAATTGAAACGACAAAAGTACAACTTAACACATAGTCCAGGGTTCATTTTGTAACTTTCTCCAACATCTTTTATCTGCGTAACGCATGAACAATTAGGGCAAAATTACTTAGAACCCATTCTCCACTCCGCTGAAGCGAGAATTTTAGAAGACAGAGAGATGGGATGGATCGGGGAGCAAATCGATTCGTTGAAATCTATGCAGTTCCGGCAACTATTCACTCAAGCCATTAGCCTTGGTTTGTTATTCTCGTTACATATTTGACAGTTTAATTTAACCTACTGATCTACTTTCTTGTTTAAAATTTCTTCGTTTTTTTACGCGATTCCCTGCCAATTCGATCTCAATTATGTAGATCTTCATTCAGTTCTGTAAATTAGGGCATGAATCATCATAACTGAATTGTGAAGCGTCCTAATAAATTAGGGCAATGTGTTTGATGATCATTTGGTGAACTGTCGTTGTTGCTATGAATCAGTGTTGCAGGGAATTTAACCTTTTGCAGTATTGACATTTATTAGTTCTTGATAAAGGCTGTTTTGATTTTTGAATTTTTTTCATTTTATTATCTTTACAGGTATGATTGTTACATCAGCTTTAATAATATGGAAAGGGCTTATGTGCATTACTGGTAGTGAATCCCCTGTTGTTGTTGTGCTTTCTGGAAGTATGGAGCCTGGCTTCAAAAGGGTGAGTGATCTGGCTTTAATTAGTTTAAGGAACCGGTAGACTTAAAGTTATGAACTTTGGTAACTGAGTTGGGCAGTGATTCATCTTCAATAGGCATCTGTTTCCAAATAGAATTAATAATTGTTTCTTGTCGTATGCTGCAAGTTTCCACCTTCACCTTTGTAAAGAATTTGTAACTTGTTGGCATGTGAATTCACTTTTTGCTCCTAACCCTTTCGAATGATTTGCAGGGTGATATTCTGTTTTTGCATATGAGCAAGGAACCTATTCGTGCGGGAGAGATTGTGGTGTTCAACGTTGATGTATGTTTCTTAATAAGTTTTTTCTCTTTTGCTATTACTGATTCATTGTTTCTTGATTATGTAAGAAACTAAGAACTTCTATGCTCATAACATACAATCAGTTATCACATTCTTTGAATTGTTGTGATATATAAGCTGCAATTTCTGCTCAATTATTTTCTCTTTTACAATAATTTACAAGGTAGCATTACAATATTTTGATAAATTCTTATCCGTCAGTAATTTACAAATTTTACTTCCCTGATATCACATGTGTTTCTGCTCTTGTTTGTATGCAGGGACGTGAAATTCCAATTGTTCATCGAGTGATTAAGGTATGTGTTTCCAAAATTATACCATCAGATTTGTTTTTAAGTAATCTTGTCAGTTATCAGGGATTACCTTTGGTTTTTGACTTTGTCGGTTGGTACACCAATGATGTTTCTCAAATTGTGAACTAATTTTCTAAAACCATAACTTAATCTTTTTGTTCTTTGCTCGGTTACAAAAGCTGCATTCTTTCTCCGTACTATGGACTGATTGGTCATCTTAGATGTTTCTTAGTGTAAAATCTAACTACTGATACCATTTCTATAGGTTCATGAGCATGAAGATGGAGAAGTGGATGTCCTTACAAAAGGTAACCTATATTCCATTACTCAACTAGATTAAACAGCTATAAAGTTGTAACAAGTTGTAATTTAGTTCATATTATATTGCGCAAGTACTAAATTTAATCTAACATCTCAAACAAAATCAGTGAGAAATTCAGCTATTAAAAGAGATTAGATAATAATTAGGAAAACTGAAACCCTGGTTCACTGACATTCTCTAATCAATTAAAATGGTGGTCTGTGTCATTGTGATCTTTCAGGTGATAACAATTTTGGAGATGACAGGCTACTGTATGCTCAAGGCCAGATGTGGTTGCAACGGCATCATATTATGGGGAGAGCTGTTGGGTAAATTAAACTTCAAATTGTTTGTTTATTTAACGCCAGATACGAATCTTACTTTCTTTTATATGAAACATCTTCATTTGGTGGTACTTTTTACAGGTTTTTGCCTTATGTTGGTTGGGTGACAATTATAATGACAGAACAGCCCATCATCAAGGTTTGATTTTTTAGATCAGTTTTGTTTCTTTTCTATCATTTTATCACAGAATATCACTTGTGAACCGTACTCAAAATACGTACTATCACTAACACATGTTCCAGACAAACTGAATATTTGAGAAATGCCTAAAAACCTCCTTTTATAAAATAATGGGTAATTCCAACATATAAATCTTTTAAAAAATGAAATTTTCAAATTGTTGTTTTTCTGTCTCTGTTTCTTTTTGCATTTGTATGATTCTTCTACATGTTTTCTAGATTTCAGTTGCAACAAATTCTGTAAACCCTAGTATTTACTGACGGGTTTCTCTTTTTGTATGCAGTATATTCTAATAGGTGCTCTTGGACTGCTAGTGATAACTTCAAAAGAGTAGCAAGCATCAATCCCTTAATGGAAAGGTTGTTTGATCAGTGTAGAACATTCTCGATTCCGTCTTCCATTTTGTGGACTGATATAGCTTCAATATAAACTATTTTGTGCCATGTGTATTTTCCCTTTTCATACTATCAGGATTCCAAAAAGTGCTAAAGTTGTGCAAGTAAGTCTATATGACCCTAATGTGGTTCATATGTGACACTGTTCAATCAATGCTTGATTCTAACAAAATGATCTTTAGGTTTATTGGAGATATAAACAAGTATGGGTGTTTTTGGTTTGGCATGGACGGTTTTTTAGGCCAGCCGCTAGGAACATTGTTTAGTTTATTATAAACAGAAAGCAAACGTTGTTAACTGATATCAAACCAAACTGTTATAAGTAGTTTGATTTATTTCTTTTAACGGCGGTGATATTATATAAATAGAATAAGAGGACTAGCAAGAAACTAGCCAACCAAACAAGATAAAAACAAAACAAACACCAAAATGAGACCTTTCGAGAGGATACGAAATTGAAATTACACCAGCTATCGTAGTCTAAATTGAAGATGTTGGCCCTATGTTTTACCCAAAGGAAACACCAAGACTTTTATTTCTTCACCAATCTTGATTCTTGAGGATGGACAACATTTGATTGTTGAAAACGCATCAATCTTGATTATTGAGGATGGACAGCTTTACCCAAAGGAAACCTGAAGACTTTTATATCTTCGCCAATCTTGATTCTTTAGGATGGACAACATTTGATTGTTGAAAACGCCAATCTTGATTCTTGAGGATGGACAGCTTTACCCAAAGGAAACCCGAAGATTTTTATATCTTCACCAATCTTGAGGACAACATTTGATTGTTGAAAATAGTGTTATATATCCCTCTCCAAATGTGTCAACTTGTTATCATAAGAACCGCATAGTAGCATTCCTCTTAACCGGGGAAAGACTCCATTGATTTGGAAGATCAAATAGTTATGTGGTTATGCCATGGAATAGAATCTTGCATATCTGCATGAAATCAAGATATGACAAAAGTGGATCGGTTTATTAAGTCTTTAAATTTTATTTGTTTGATTTATTGATTAACTTCCTAATAACCTTTTATTTTAAATATATTTAATCCAAAAAAAATCTTTATAAACTTAGTAAATTATAAAATAAAAGTTAAATGTTCCTTTTTTTTAAAAAAAAATAACCTGAATAGAATAGACAAATCTTTTATTTGATTATGTAACCAAATAATATAAGAATAAAAAACCATCATTTTCAATGTATTATAGTATGAACTTGGTTCCTTATGATTCTAGCCAAGCCGTTGAATCATCCCAGATTTCAACAAAATTTAGGTTAAATTTTTCACACTATATTTGATCAGAGGGAGGGGGATTTCTCATTCCCGATGGCCTGAATCCGAAGGGGATTCTCTTACTGCGCATTTGTGCATATCCGATGGACTCACCGGATTCTGCCACCATCTCCACCGTCACTCTTCCACCGCCACCGACACCGCCACCACCGCCACCGTCTTCTGCATTCACTCCTGCTCTCCAACATGCTTCCTCGCGGGTACGATCAATTATCTCGCTAATCATTCGAATAATTAATTAGCTTTGCCCTAATTTAGGGTTTCATGTTTTAAATTTTTAATTCAACAACAAATTTGATGATACATGAGAATCTTAGACCATATTTAGCTGTAAATCACAACAATTCAAACATATTAAGAACCGCTGGACAGCGCTCAAAGGTTTATTAGTCCAGCTGGTCAATTTAAGAACCGGATGACGTCATAAATAATATAAAAATTAAAATTATGTATATTTAGATACAAAATATAATAATATTTTGTATTATGTTTTGTGTTTTGACCTGAATTTGCAGTTTTAATAACATAACAACAACAACAACCATACCAAGTAAAATCTCATCGATAGAAGAACTATTGATAGGGTACGAGAAGGGTGGGATACAGCAAATCATGCCTATAAATAAAATATGAAGACTTAAATAAATAAAATATGGAACTTGAAAAAACGAAATTAATTAAAACATGAGTTTTTGAAAGATTTTTTTTTTAAATTAAAAAAATAGGAAATCCGGTTCGTCCACCCAGTTCACTGGTCCAGTAGGTTCAATCGAAAACGGTTCAAATAGGCATAATTGGACCGGTTCCCTATCCAACTGGCCGGTCTGGTCCGGTTCTGAAAACAATGTTAAAGAGTTGTATTGTGCTGCTTGCCCTAATATACTTGTGTTCTTCACCAGTGTCCTATAATTGCTACTTGCATACATGTTCATGATTCACTCAATTCCTGATTGATTATGTTTAATCTTGATTACATATATAGGATTCAATCCATGCTGTTTTGTTGACTTTTCTTATTGTCAATATGAAATTTGACCTTTTGTAGGAAGATCATTATGTAGCATCCATAACAGAAGAGCATGAGGTAACCTGCTGGGGTTGTGGGTTAATCTTGATTCTTTCACCCTACACACCCATTTTCAAATGTGGTTGGTGTGGAGCCATAACTAATCATAATGCAGTTAAAGGTGACAATAGTTACTTTTGGTGGAGACGGATGCGAGACAGGTCTTTCGTCTGTGTTCTCCTACTATTTATGTCTTTCATTATAGGTAAAAATTTCTACCCTTTAAACTTATTTTCTTGATAATTAAACCTAATCTTGATTATAGGCTTGGTTTTATAAAGCGCGCCTGAGGCTTGAGGCGATCAGAAAAAAATCCCATGGCCTTTAGGCAGCGGTTCATGTACATGCGGAGGAGGCTGACACGTAAAAAAGACTGAAATGATAATGACTTTATGAACGGTTTACTTGATTAAAAGGCTGGTATGTAAAAGAGACCAGAGAGATGCAACTTTTGGTTGTGCAAATAAAAGCGCCTGGCATACGTGAAGCTCTCGCCTTAAGCCTCGCGCTTTTTAAAACCAAGATTATAGGTATAGTTTCTTGTTAATGCCCACTTTTTTGTGCTCATGATCATCCCTTTGTAGGTGGCGGTATCTGGGCTATTTATCCCATTGTCTTTTCCATAAGCTATTTTTGTGGTATGCTTCATATAACTGTATCAGTTATGTTATCAATAACCACACTTTCCACTTATACCCTTTCGGCATTTCGGTCTCCTGGTGCACCACCACTCATACCCTGGGGTAGCTATCCAGCTGTCGGGAAAGGCCGTCTTGAAGGCTACACATTTTGCAACTACTGTTCGAAACCAAAATCATCTAATAGTCATCATTGTCGCTCATGTGGCATGTGTGTGTTGGATATGGATCATCATTGCCCCTTTGTAAGAGTTCAGATTCTTCACCTTTTGTGTGTGTGTGTGTGGGGGGGGGGTATATAGATACATACATAGGGGAGGTACACAACTTATTGCGAGAACACGCAGAACAAAATAAACCATTCATTTTTTCAATCTTAAAAGAATTAAAAATAAAAGAAAATGACAAATGTAATTTTTGTTGTTTCTCACTCTGAAATTTAAAAAAAAATGATAAATTAGTTTGATTTTTCGTTTTTCCTACACATTTTTTGGTCATGTGTAGGTTATTAAAAACATATGAACAAATTAGTTTGATGAGTGTTCTGTAATGATCCTCACCCTACATACTTGCATGTATGCACAGTACACACATACTAACGATTGTTTTTTGTTTTAAATACGCAGATTGGGAATTGTGTTGGTGCTGCGAATCATCGAGTCTTTATCCTCTTCTTAATCTCAGCAGTGATAAGTAACTTCTATGTTTCGGTCATATCTTCATTCGCAGCATTTTATATCTGGCCACCAATAAGAAACCTTCCTATATCAGTTTTAAGTGGGCCCACCGACTACATGGTGGTTTATGGATTCCTGAAGGAAATTGCTTTCTCATTCTTTGCATCTGTAGAGTCTTTATCCCTCAGAGGTTTTGTTCTTATTTATCTATTTATCGCGAGTGTTTCAGTGGAAATCGGGTTGTGTGTGCTTTTATGGCAGCAAATGTCTTTCATATATGAAGGGAAGACATATTTAATTCATTTGAGTTCTCGTGGGAGCAACCGAAATAGCAAGAAAGATTGCCAAAATATTGTTCGGTTCTTCGGGTGCCCTTATTCTGCAACTAGATGTCTGCTAGGGTTTTGGAATTCTAGAAAGATCCACACAAAGTGAACCATATTGTTGCCGGTATTGTAACCAACATATGCAGGAGTAAATCGTCACGGGCAGCTTATTTTATGCTGTGAAAGTTAGAAAGTTTTTGATTCATCAAAGGAGCAACTTTTATGCAAGATATGTTCTGTATGTCTTCTAAAAATTCTTTTTGGTTTCTTTCATAAATTTTGTACTTTGTCATTGTATCTTACACATAGGTTTCTAGTTGAAAAGAAAGTTACTTGACCATGAAAATCTGTTTGAAAATACGATATGTTTTGCATGAACATCAGGTATGTTGATTAACTTAAATAAATTTAATAGTAGACTCATATCAAATGTGGTGTATGGAGCCATGGACAGGATAGAATCGATAAGGGCTTTGGAATTTGGAAAAAGATTGTTAGTTTTTTTTTTAAAACCTTCCGTCCGAGTAACAGAAGTGTGGTGACCCGACCCCCCATCATCCAGGAGGAAACCTACAACTGAAAAAACCCCTGGCTAGCGAGACTCGAACCCATGACCTATTTGGAAAGTCATTTGTGCCTTATGCTTTCGATTGATTCACCGACTCTTAGCCTTCAAACTTGGACTCTCGATTGAAAACAAAGGCCTATAGTTTTAAGTTTAAAAAGTACTAACAAGAGTATTCGGGGTTTTTTTTTGTCGATTGATCTTGACCAGCCCGATTAAGGTTGGACTTTCATGTTCCTTATTTTTTAAATTTGTAAATATTAATTTTAGTTATTTAACTAAAAGATTTAATATGATCAAGTAAAAATCACAAAGAAGACATCAAATAAGTTTTATAAATAATACGCAACGCGTTATGGTTATGGATAATAATTATGACGACATAATAATAAGAATTAACGATGAACGTTGAAAGTATTTTCAACGTGAAAGTGGTTTTCATCTTTATCCACTTATAAAATGCTGTCTAGTAAATAAAAACTATGTTTCTGAAAAAATATATAAATTTTATAAAACTGTTCAATATTTGATATTTTTTCTTTTCCAAATACTTTATTTCATAAGAAACAAATTTTATAAGAAAACTACTTTTTAAAAGTTACTTGTTCAATATTTGATATATATATTTTTTCAAATACTTCCTTTCATAAGAAAGTTTTTACGTAGAAATAAATTATATATATAAAGGGTGTGTATCAATTCAGTTTGAAAATATTAACTAAAAACCGAATCGAGTTATGTTCGGTTTTCGGTTTAACTGAAAAAACCGAATCTAGTTCATTTGCCTAAATATACAATATAATTTATTCAGTTTATTGGGTTATATATAAAATACAGGCTAAAAAATAAAAGAGTTTATTCTGGCTGTTCAGTTAAACCGGGCTCAGAATTTTGAAAACGGAAAACCTATTTGCAAATCTGATTTCAGTTTAAAACTGAACCAAAATCGGTTTTAACTAAATTTTGATAGGATTCAGTTCTTCAGTTTAATCAGTTTAGAATCAAATAATAAACACCATTTTTATATATAAATAAATGGACTTAGGATTAAGGCTACGGCTTTCTCAAGCTTGCCTGACCCGTGATTGGGCCAGTGTTTAAGATTTCCAGTCCAGACAATGCTGAAGACCTAACGACAACGTCAGTCCATATCTAGTCAGGTCAAACCATAGCTTGTGTCGGTTCCTATCTAGTTAGACCTGCTGACCATGACCCGGTCCACATCTTAAGACCAAAGAACGTTCATCATAGGCCAGTTCAAAGACCAATCGTAGTAAAAGACCAGTTGTCAAAAGGTGCAGGGGACTCTTATCCTTTTTCCAATATCTGGTCAACACAATTAACACAAATTTAAAGTTTTAAACCACCAACGTCTATTTCTTATACTACAGAAACCAAATTATCTCATGGTCCACATGAAAATTCAAATCAACACCTAAAATCAGACAACAAACAAAAAACACAAAGCAACAACTACAAGGCCAATAACAACCTATTCCGGTTATTCGGGCTGGTCCACCTCAGCATAAGGCGTCTCCAATTGGGCTTTCTCGGCTTCCTGGACCTCCTTCTCAGTCTTCCTACCTTTCTTAGACTTGTAATACACACTCATGAAAGTTCCCACAGCTCCATACTTCCTCCTGCACTGCTCATACAACCCTGCATCAAACATCCTCCAAAACTTCTTCTCATCGAGTTCAGATACCGCGTATTGCGGTTGGAACCCGTGGTTCTCGATTAACCAAGTTTCCAATCGACGGACCGCATCGACCCCATCAAATTCCTCACCCCTAAACACGGGTCCAGGTGTATAGTAGACTCCAACGTCTGTGTACATTTGTGCGTATGAGGTGTCACCTTGCCTGCGTTCTTGCTCAAACCCTTCCTCGGGGTATATCATTGTCTTGTATGGGAGCTTGTAAAGTCGGTGTGGGCATAACCATAGGGGATATATCTGCACAATGCATGATAATAATAATAATAATAATAATAATAATAATAATAATAATCAGAACCGGTGTTTTCATAGAATTAAAGGGTTTTGGATGTTTATTTTCAATGCGGTATTATGTGATTATTGATAGTGTTTGGATGCACGTTTGATGTTAGAAGCAGAATCTGTTTATGAAAACACAAATCCAAAAACTCAAAATCAGTTTGTACTAAATATGAAAGCGTGTTTTACCTCCATTTCACGATCAACCCACTCGAGGGCATCTGGGACCTTATAAAGCGGGACAAGCATGTCTTGAATAACATGCATCTCATGATAATAGTTTCTAATGGCTTCACCTTGTGTGGCCTTAAGCAAAGAAACCTTTGGTGGCATTAACCACCCAAACAGAAATCTAAACCACCATTGATCACCAAAAGGAAGAATAAGCTTCCCTTCCCAATATAAACACCGCGTGTGTCGGTGATAATATTCTCTGGTCGGGATATACTCCACAAATTCGCCTTTTTTCAAAGCCGTTTCAGCATGCTGATAAAACCATGGTTTAAACCACCAACCAACACTGTTGATCTTATTCCCTTTCATTTTGGCCTCTTCTTTAGAGGCGTACTTTCCCGTCATGCAAACACCCTCATGAGGATTGTAAATCATTGTTTCCACAAAATCAGGAACATTTTCATTACACTCGTCATCAAAACCAGGGGCAAAAGAGTCGATATACGCTTGTGCAAGATCTCTGACGTTGCCTCTAACAGGTACGTATGTCAATTTCATGTATTCTTTGATAGGAATAAGTTTAATTTCAGCTGACATAAGCAAACCGAGCGTTCCTTGAGACCAAGGAATGGCGTAAAAAAGATCAGAGTATTCATTGTCTTTTGTGGCTCTAACCACTTGACCATTTGCAAGAACGATCTCATAGGCCACAATGGTATCAGAGAAAAGACCATACAAATGTGAACTTCCTTCAATCCCATAACCGTTTATGAGCCCACCAACAGTTAGATCATCAAGCTCAGCCACAACGGCTAGAGCCAGATTCAAAGGAACAGAGGCGCGTGTGATCTGACCCATATTAACCAAAGGCTCACATTTGGCTATCATTCTTTCTTGGTCGATTTCAAGAATGTTGCGGAAAGCCGAAAGGTCAACTTCAAAATGGCGAGCCCGTTTATAGTCAACGTTTCTCATCCCAACTGCAATCCAGGGCTTTCGGGCCGTACAGACAAGCCCGTCTTTTGATGGGTTTCTTTCTTTGAGTCGTTTTTGAACTTTTTTGACATTTTCTTCATGTTCTTTTTGGCGTTGCTTGTAGGATTTCCACTCGGATCTAACATCCCCAAGATATGTGAGGAAGTAGAGAGTGAAAGAGATTGGAAGCACTACAAATATAACAATAATCCATCTAAATTGGACAAAATAGTCAACCCACACCTTCTTCCTCTTTGGGCGCACTAATGGAGCCTCAAGATCCGCCATTTTTTAAGAGATTATGATCTATAACATCCAGAATAATGAAATATTTCAGTAAATCAATACAAATAACTTAACTTATCTCTATATTCAGAATTCAAAAATGGAAAAATGCTAAAAAGAGCATCCAACTCATTCCTACTTCATATACCCAAAACAGTCAAACAAATAGTTTGAATAATCAAGGTGGATCCAGTTATGGTAAATATTTAAATAACATTAAATTCAGATTTTTGTACCAAAAGAATCTTTGTTTGGCCCACAGCAAGATAGCTAAATAACCACCTAATCAGCTAAAAGTAAAACTATGGTTGAAAATGTTAATAACCCACTGTCTAAACAAAAGTAGCCATTTTTTTTCTAAATGTGCTATACCTCTATGATCATGTCAAATCAATTTCACATATAGCCATGAGATACACAAATCTTTGGTCATGTATATACTTTTACTCATGTATCAGCCTTCTCGTTTCATAACAATACAAAATAAATACCAGAAATAAATGCTACGCGAATTCGCGTATTAGTTTTTATGCTTGTGTAACTCATAGTTGATAGTTTATGCATTAGTTGTTGGACTAAAAAATAGTAAGCAAGTAAAAACACATTCACCACTTCATGGCTATAAATTTGATTTGGTATGACAAAAATGCTACTTTCATGATTTTCTCATTATTAAATCAAAATGTAACTTATTTTCGCCCTTTTGTCATTATTGTGCAAGAAAAAATATTCTTTTTTCCATTATTGTGAAAGTAAGTGATAAAAAACCCTAGAAATTCTTATCCTGAAAGCTGCAGACCAATTCACTAACTTACAAATTAACTGAAACCATGGAATAAAGTGATTTATCTCCCCAAAATACAACAATCATCATGTGTTTGAATACACATAAACCCTAAATTAATTTCACCATGTTTTATGCCTTTCATATTGACAACATTCTGGAATTAGTTGAACAAATTACTTCAAGGAAATCAGTTAGCTATTCTAAACCAATGTAATGCACAAATAGATCCATAAACCCTAATAAAAGTTTAAAACACAATACCACCAATGTAAATGAACCTAAAACCCTAACAATATCAGATCCAAACAAACATTATATAGCCTTGATTCCGGTGAAATACGAACAGTAAACGATTCGAAACGAAGTTCTTGTGTGTGTGTGTGAACGGATCGATAAGTGAATTAACAAGGGGAAAATATTGAGAGAGATAGAGAGAGGTGATTACCGAACCTACAGGATGAGGCAGGCGATATCCGAAAAGAAAACGGGTCGGATCTTATGGGGACACGAGAGCTTTTCACTGCTAAAAGCAGTGAGTAAAGCAGAGCGACTTTGGAGAAGATGATGGGTTATATTTTATAGCAAAATGGTGGACCGCTTTCACGTGACCCAAAACAAAATCCTAACGCAATCTTTTTATAAATTTTATATAATTAATTTCTGATAAAAACATTTATTTTGGTATTTATAATTGTACCATATCTATTTTTTTAGTTTTTTTTTTTTGAACGGCGTGGGCTCAACTGGCACGTCCCACCAGGGGAGGCTCGTACATCAGTCTACCCGAACATCCCCCAAGGAATTCGAAATCTGCAGAGGGTGTTCCTAGTTTTTATGAAGTGCACCTTGCAAGATTCGAACCCATGACCTCCACAGAGGGGAAACCCTTTGGGAAAACCCCCCTGACCACCAAGGCAGAACCTTGATGGCTATTTTTTTAGTTATATCCTAATCTATTATATTAATTGAGTTTAAGAATCACTTCCAAACTATCAATAACCGGGGCCTGGGATCGGGTCACTACCTCTAAAAAGTCGGGCGGGTTGGGCCTAAGTAAACTCAAGGATATTAATTACTCTATGTTAGTTAAATGGATGTGGAGGTATAAAAATGAAGATAATAATCTATGGAAAAAAGTGGTGGATGCTTTTCATTACAATAACATGAGTTGATCTTTTATTCCGGGTTCAAAATCGGTGCCCGGGGTGTGGAATAACATAGTCAAGTTGGGTGCTAAGATTGTGATTTCGGGGCTTCATCTCCAACAATTTTTCAAGGGCGTGGTCGGTAATGAAAATAGTATTAGATTTTGGTTGGATCCTTGGCTTTGTAATGACCCTTTAAAAGAGGTGTTTCCTAACCTCTTCAAATTAGAGGTAAAGAAAAAATGTAAAGTTGGTGATAGATTCAACACTAGGGATCAGAATTTTGAAGGCAAATGGAATTGGAAAAGGGCCCCCCAAATTGGTGTGGAAGGCAACGAATGGACTTCTATTCGAAACATGTTGGTTCCGGTTCGCCTTGATCACAAAAAGGATAATTGAGTGTGGTTGGGTGACAGCTCTGGTACGTTCTCGGTTGGCTCGGTTAAGGATTGCATTTCTAGAAGTAGAGATTACAACCAAGGTTATATTATGAAATGGTGCAAGTGGGTTCCTCTTAAATGTAATATTTTTGCTTGGAGGGCGGAATTCGATCGTATTCCTACCCTTTTAGAGTTGGCTAAAAGAAATATCCATACCGATAGCCGAATGTGTGCTTTATGTGAGGCTGAGGAGGAATCCATCAACCATCTTTTGATTTCGTGCAGTGTTGCATCGACAGTGTGGCAGCATATCGGGGTGTGGTGCCACGTTCCCCCGATTTTCGCGTTCTCGGTTAGAGATTTATTGGATCTTCATTCTTTTATGCAATTGGAAAAGGTTAGTAAAGTTGTGTTTCATGGTATTATTATGGTGACTTGTTGGTGTCTTTGGAAAGCTAGGAACGATAAATTTTTTTCCAAGAAAGCGGCTAAGATTGAAGACATCATCCAAAATATCAAGGCTTTAGGTTTTTTATGGATTGTAAATAGATCCAAATTGAAGTCCATTAGCTGGACCAATTGGTGTAAGTTTATTTTGATGTAATTTTTCTGTTTTTTGTGTTTGGTTGGCGCCCCCTGTTTGGTGGGTTGCTCTGTGAATGAAATTTACCTTTCAAAAAAAAAATTGAGTTTAAGAATAACTAGACCAATAAAGGTACTGGGAGTGGGAGCGGGTAACGGCAAGTACCACTCTCACTAAAACGGGAATATAAAGTGTTGATATTTACACCCTAGTATATATCATTAATTACTTACCTAAGCATTAAAACCCCTAATCATTCATTAATTACCATCTAGGCATTAAAAATCCCTTTAAATGTTCTTTAACTTTTAGTCATTTATTATTTTCTATTATTTATTAAATACTAGGTTAAAATTATGTGTATTACAGTGGTTGAATAAATATAATATTATATATTAAGTGATAAAAACTTTATTTGTTAAAAACTCGTGTTTTACACGGGTGTAATACAATATAATCTGTTAACAAAAACACTTGTCAATATGTCAGCAGATTTATTAATATAAAAATTTGTATTTCCTTTAAAAATATATTATTAATAAAAGATATATGTGTATCTAATAAGACAGAGAGGCCGAAAAAAATGATGAGATTGAGTATGAAGGCGACATATGGCATTAAAAACATTTATTTATTATATAGTATAGATATAGATGTATTAATATTATATATATATATATAGGGGATGGATCATTTGATACCTCCTAAATATTTTGAGAACTCGCGAGAACTCGTCAAAAAACCAATCAAAACTTTTTTGTTGTTGTTTTTACTACCTTTATTACTATAATACAACATAAAAATGAATTTATATATTTAAATTTACATGTATTCATATATTAAAAAATATATACACATGTGTAAGTTTACCACTTAAACATGTGTAAGTGTTTACCATTTACACATGTGTATAAATTTTTTTAAGAATAATTTAGAGAGAAGAGATGTATTAATTGGAGAGATAAATCATGTTTTATGTTGTATTTTAATAATAAAGGTAGTAAAAACAAAAAAAAATGATTTTAATTGGTATATATATATATATATATATATAAACATATTTAATTAAGAACCATAATTTTAACAAAAACTAAAAAAACTATACATTCTACACAAATGCATACGATGTCTGTATATATCACTTAATATATATATAAAAGGAAAAAAGTTATTGTTAAAAGATGATTATACAATAAAATATTACTATATCTACCAAAATTTGATAAGGCCGTAGATGATGTGACTCTTTTTAAATTTGTCGTCGTAATTATCGATGATGTGTTTGAATATTCGACACACTAGAAAACAAAAGGTTTAAATTTTCGAGATCAATAATTCAATATGGTAATTTGTAATTGTCATTTTTCATAAATTTATTTAATATACGTCTGTTTTAAAAGTTATTTTTTGATTTATGCGTTTTGGAGTGTTTGTTAAGTTTTCTGATAGTTAAGGATCAAATTTAAAATTTAAAATGATATTAAAATTTAAGTAAGTTTAACTAATTATTTCATAAAAAATGTATTTTATAAGCACAGGTATAACATTCATACAACAACATATAGCATGTATGTTTTACGAGTAGAGTTAAACTTTTATATATACAAATCATCTTACAAATTACCGTCGTTGTTTAATGTTTACTAAGGATTTATATTGATTTTTTTAAAGTTTAAGGGTTTAGTCCATATAATAATAATAAAAATTATTATTATTATTATTATTATTATAATAGTAACCTGGCTTAAGATCCCATCCAACCAAAGGCCTGTACATCACGTTCTTGATACTTGGCTCGCTAAATATAATACTCCATAATCATGTCTCATGATTCTAGGTGATTACGGAACCAGTTTTAATCATATATTATATTTTTGTTAAGCTATATGTATAATTAATTCTATTAAAATAATTGGCATTATTGAAAATAATAAATACATTACCATTCTCCTAAAAGATAGTCACTGAAACCCCCTCCTCCCGATGTGGCGGGTGAAAGACCGCTTATAACCCAAACTTTTGAGGGTCTAAAAAAAGTTTTTGTTATATGTTCTAGAAGTGACCTGATAAATTAGTAAATAATTTAAAACCTAACAACATATTACGAGAGGACACGATTAACCCAATTAAGGTTGAAATAAAGTCTAAAATGTTTAAAAACTAAAAAGTATAAGAACAACTATCAACCAATGACGAGGGGTAATCAATAGGTATAATGGGATGTCAATAAGTCTCAGATCAATTGTTTTATGAGGAGTCACTCTCATGGCCTTCCAATGTGGAGGTCATGGGTTCGAGACTTACTTGGTGCAATATGTTCAGGTAGGCTACGGGTTTTTTCACAGTGAGCCTTCGGGTGGTGGGTTCTCTTGGAATGATGGGCGGGTCAAATTACCAGCGTTGTTTACGTTCGCAATTGTGTGTGGTCTTTCGACAGTGAGCTTAACACGATGACCGTGCTTAAAAAAAAGAAGGTATAATGGGATGGGTGACGTGTGGACTTCATTGTTACACAATTTTTTACAAAAATAATAAAAACGTAATAAACATGATTTAATTAACTTACATAAAAAAGAAATTAAAAACAAATATGTTATAAGTTTTGTTAAAAATTAAAATGATTTTTTAGGAGCTGGTTTACTATTTTAAAATAAAACAATATCACTAATTGTATTTTAAAAAGTCACATGCATTCATATATAATAATTGAAACTTGGAGATTATTCAAGTATTGTGATCCAATCTAATGTTTTTTAAGATCTATTTTTCTATATTATATGGCTTACTTCCCCCCAAACCTAAAAAATGCTTTATATATGTTTTTAACATGTTTCAATTAGGAAGACTTTGATACGTACTAGTATACTAAATTAAAATAATATATGTCGTAAGCTTTTTCTTAGTAAATAGGGTTGAAAGTTATTTAAAGTTTATCCTTTGTTGCTCAAATATCTATGCAATCTTTGTTGAAAATATATATATATATATATATATATATATATATATATATTTATGCAATTGTGCTTAAATATATGCAACAATAGTGTAAGAGAATGAGAAGTTTCTAGTGTGGAGTAGTCTTGGAGGTGATGTTGCGTTGTTTCTCGTCTTCTTGAGTCAAGACTAAGGCTATAATAAAAGAACGTGTTAGAAGGTTCACGAGACAGAAGCCCGAAGAAACTCTGACGACCAAGTCAGTGTATGTGATATGTAAAAACGGGGTTGTCCCTAGATAGGTTAGCGAAAAAGAAGACATTTTCATACATAAGGGGGAAAAGGGTCAAAACCTAGTGGGACGAACCCAATGAAACACGCTTATAATAAAAGTACCGTCTACATTATATTTGCAATGTTCCAATCTTTTATTTAAAAATAAATTACAAGTTCGATAATCTTTTTTATAAACATATTTATTACATTAATTAAATTATAATGAAATTTGAAGAAAAATAAAAAATATTAACTATCAGTTACTGAGAATAAAAAAGTATAACTAATAAGGGCCATTGATATAATTGTGATTTTTTATTTAACTGTTTGATTGAAGATTAAAAATATAATTACAGATCTACGTATTTCCAAATGAATCATGGCATAGTTGCACACTTGCACCCTATTGGCATATTCCATTACCTAGACAACCCACGAGTGCCTAACAAATGGACAAAAGTGAGAAGATTTAATCACTTAAAAATATTAAATGTTTAAAAAATATTTCTAGTTTAGATCCCGTGTCTACACACGGGGTGAAAACTGAAAAATATCAATATATAAATTTTTTAAATCTTTATGTATATATTTTACTGGTGTAAAAATATATTACATATACATACTAAGGATAAAAACAAACTCCAAAATATATAAAAATTAATATATAATTGGGTTTCGAAAAATATGTTAATTACTATTTAATGTAATTTAACTTTCATTTACTATTTGATTGAAGTAAAAGTTACATAATTATATTTCAAAGTTTCTTATAATAAGGGATAATTTAAAATAAATGTGTTTAATTAGTATAATTAGTATTTTCTTTAAATATATATTATTATAAAAAGATAGAAGTGCATTAAATAAGGGAGAGAAGCGAGAAAAAAATGATGAGAATGAATATGGTGGCGACACGTGACAGTAAAAAACATTTATTTATTATATAGTATAGATTTAGGGACAGGTATTGGTAGTGGCACTACCAAGTAACGAAACATCACTAACATATGATACATGCCATATTATACTATTATGTATCAGTGGTGTCAGCTTTGGTCGTAGAAAACTACAAACGGTCTGTATTATAGCATACGGTTAGTATTATATTTCTTTTATATTTTCTTATTAAAAAAATCTAGTTCTATAACTTTTTAATTTAACTTTTTTTTTATAAAACTAAACAAATTTTAATTGTAGAGGACCAATTTTTTTTATCATAATACAAAATTTTTATCACAAATAAAATACTAATCTTCATTAATTTACATAATGTTAATCTAAATTTAAATAATCAACAAAACGACTATCTTCTATCAATCGATTATACATATTTGTATATGTAACTTGTATATTTGTTAATTTAAATTTACAAATCATATCTCCATTGACATTGGATGAACAAAGAACAACTTCTCCACCTTATTAGATAAATCATTCTCATGATGGTCATAAACAAAACCATTAGAATGCAAAAGCGAGAAAAGATGTTGCATATGAGTTGTTCCTACTTGGTTGGATTGACGTTTTTTTGAGTGGATTATATATGGTTTGATGCGTAGACATGTTTTGCTCATTTAATGCGATATTACTTTGTCGAAAATTCATCATTCAATGATGATACGTTTAAGAGGAGATTTCAGATGTCAAAATAATTATTTTTAAAAATAGTTGGTGATATAGAGAATAGATTTGAATGTTTAAAGAAGGTTCTGACGTGAGGTGGAAAAAGAGTTTTACTTCGTTACAGAAATGGATGTCTGCGATTCATCAAATCTTTTGTATGTCGCACATGAAAGTAGATATGGTTTTCATGGGATGCTCAGTAGCATCGACTGTACACATTGGGTTTGAAGTAAATTTCAACGCGTTTGCGAGGACAATATATGAGAGGTGATCACCAATACCCAACTATCATGCTTGAAGCGTTGGCATCACATGATTTATGGTTTTGACATGTTTTTTTGTGTGTTTCCAGTTCGAACAACGACATCAACGTCATCCACCAATCTCCATTATTTAACGACGTTGTGGATGGAATCGTGCCAAGGTGTCCATTTCATGTACTCGGGGTACAATTCAAGCGTGGCTACTATCTAGCCCATGGGATATACCCTCCTTGGGCAACCTTTTTCGAATAATTCCCTTATCAAACTGAGGATAAACGAATAAGGTTCAAGAAAGCGCAAGAGTCGGCAAGAAAATATGTCACGAGCATTTGGTGTGTTAAAAGCTAAATGGTGGATAGTTCAACACCCGACACGGGCGATGCATCACAACAAAATTAGAAATATAATGTACGCTTACATTTTATTACACAACATGATTTTAAGAGATGAAGGGATGGCGATATCACCAGAGTATGTGCCGAATCCTCCAACGGATGAAATGGTTGAGGATAATATCATTTTGGAGTTGCGGGATGAAGACACACACCTAGACCTTCGACATCAACTCATGGAACACATTGAAAATACTTACCTTGCAAAATTAGACGGCTAGTTATATTTCATTATTATTGTTGTATTTCTTTTTTAATAATGAAAACTGTTTTTTATTTGTCAAAATTATATAAATTAAATTGTTAGATAAAAATGGCTAGGGAAGAAAGATGAATGTCTCAACCCCTTAGGAAATAATTGATGTGACACTTTGAGTGGTAATTGATTAAGGATAGTCCGGAAGAATGAATAGTTCCCCCTCCACCCTCATACATATTTTTATTTATTTTCGATGCTTTTTTTTCATATATAATGCAAAATGGGTTAAATCAGGGTTGTCATTCATTCAGGTGTTTTAATAGTTGTTAAATTTAATTTATCAACCATCAATTTCGAATTTCAAGATCTCACAAACATCTACTATATTAGAATCACTCAAGAAAAACGACTTATTGTAACCTTCAAAAATCCATCTAGTAATATTTTCTCTCTAAAAAGTGTAATTATACCTCTCAATCATATATGACTACTAGTGAATAAGCTTGAAATATTTATGAAAATAGAGTAAAGTGTAATTTACACCCCTGTGGTTTATGTCCGTTGACACTTTGCAACCCTCTTTTAAAAGAAGTGCAATTTACACCCCTGTGGTATAGTTTCTCTTTCTTATATTCTCATGAAAATATAAGAAAAGATTAGCTAGTAAATAGAATTAAATTTAACTACACCAAAAGGACCATTTTGATTAATGAAACCAAAATCATAGAATATTTTCTTAAAGACTGCTATCATGTGCTAGAGCACGAGTTGAACCCGTTAATTTAGTCCCAAAAACCAACCTCGTTACAACGATTAAGGTTCGGGTTAGAGCTGCCAGTCAATTGGAGTAGTCTTTGCTTCCTCCAGGATCCGATTGGTTTGAGAAAAATGCCTGCAAATCAATATTTCAACTGCTTAATATCGTTTTTTTATATCAGCAATAACATTATCCAAGCAGGCTTAACACGGTTCATGAACAACATTCTATTTAGTGATAATTCCATAAACTTGGTACAAAATCATAACTACCCAACAAAAAATCATAATATCAAATATACCCATTTTCAAATTTATGACATTTAATGCCTTTCTCTTTAAGACTTGCATTATAATATGAAAATTTGGTGTTAAGGAGAAAGAGAGGCATTATAAATTGTACTTAATGAAATGGGTAAATATGAATATTTGATACTAATTTTTTAGTTGGGTAAATACGATATTATGCAAGTTTTTAGGGGTATATATGAAACTTACCCATCTATATATAACCATTAGATAGTTACCATTATATTATCATTCATCACCAACATAAGCAATTTGTTACGTAAAATTGGTAAAATATATAGCAAGTATGTTGAGTTAGATGCATCAACTGCGTATTTAGGTAAGTAGTAATTATTTCGCATTAAATGTTTTTTAAAGAAAACAAAATTTTGACTGCAGAAAACAAAACCTGCAGCCAAAGAATCCTCTATGAGCAGATAAACCAGAAGGATGTGCAGCCTTGAGAATATGGTGCTTGTTTTCATCAATTAACCTGTAAAATGTTTCCACAATATACATTCATAATCTTAGTCAACATTTGTGTCTACTGTAAAAGATGTACATTTTGAGTTCGAACTCATATAGACTAAATTTATTGATATTAATTCTCTAAGTTCATAAAAATAATAATAATATCCTAAAATGACAAATACCATAAGTACCTGGATTTTGCTTGTGCATAGTTCCCCCAAAGAAGAAAAACAATCCCAGTTTTCTTTTCAGAAATCGTCTCTATTACAGAATCGGTGAATTGTTCCCACCCTTTCTTCGCATGAGAATTTGCCTGATGCTGCCTAACTGAAAACAATATAAAAAATTAAAAGTAAAAATACAGCAATCTTATTAGCAGACAATTAGAAATTTAAAATTCAAAAAGAGATGAAAATATCACCCATTTATATAAAAACCAGGTCAACTCAGGTTATTATACTCTTATTGATTTCCTAATTAAAGTATCTTACCGGTAAGAACAGCATTGAGCAACAAAATGCCCTGCATGTAATAGTAGTATTATCAGATAATACATGATTTTTAGATTTCAAACTTCAACACCTAATAAAAACCCTCTAAATAAAAACACATGCAAATTTCACCTGTACAGCCCATCGTTCCAAATTCCCGTGAGATGGAATTGAACACCCCAAATCCTGTTTAAGTTCTTTATATATGTTTATCAAACTTGAAGGTATTTTTATTCCTTGTGGAACAGAGAAAGAAAGGCCCATAGCTTGACCAGGTCCATGATATGGATCCTAATACAACAAATTCTTGTAAGCACACGACGATTCATGTTCATATATCATAAAAGGATCCAAATAAAAGTACTCATTTTAGTTTTAAATCGATTCAAGATTCAAGTAAACACCTGACCAATGATGACAGCTTTGACCTTGTCAAAAGGGGTAGAATTCAAAGCATTAAAGATCAAATGCTGTGGAGGGTAAATCGGTGTGGAGCTCTGTATTTCACTGTCAACAAATTCACTCAATTTCTTGGCATAGGGTTTCTGAAATTCCCCAGGAATGGCTTCCAACCATGTTTCTTCCACCAACAGATCTTCCAGTTTCAAAATCCCTAACCCCTTACCTAAACATAAAAAATATCACTACAATTATAAATTATCAAGATTTGTGTAAACCAACAAAGAGGGTGTTGGACTGTTCTTCATTGTGTTTTAAAAATCTTGTGGCGCTCCAACGCGTTTTGATCCCCGTTATGTGAGGCGCTCATCATTGAACACTAAAATATAAGATATTCCCATCATCTTTGGTCAAATATTGGTTAATTGCATAAGGCGCCACATCAGACCGGCATCAACTGCAGCAATGCAATCTCATCACCGCATCATGTGATGCGCGCATTACGCACTCCTGATGCGTGCATTTTAAAACCAAGCTACCTAAGTTGCAGATACTTGGTTTCTAGGGTTTGGGTATATAATGAAATTTAGGGATCACATGATCAGTTCTAGAAGATTAGCAGCATAACCACTTAACATTATCTGTTATTTAGGGTAACTTTTTCATGTAAATCCTCAAATAATCAGGTTTTGCCACAGGTGATTATCCCCAAAGTAGAAGAACCCTAATTTCATATTGAAGACTATCAATTAGCTAAAAATTAGGATAACCGATGAGGATAAACTAACCAGAAGTTGAATTCGAGACTCTTTCCGCACAGATTCTGAGATTACGTTTTGCATTGGCGAGTGATTGATTGAACTGAACCCTAATTTTCTGTTTCGCGGTGAGATTTGACGAAGATGAAGGCTGAACTGTTGTATGTCCGTCATCGTCAATCGATTCCGGTGGGGTGGATAGAGCGGCGCAGGTGGTGGTAGGATTTTGGGGAACAGAAATGGAGCTTCTTTTGATCGAAGGTTCGAAGGACGACGGTACGGCTGCTGCTCCTTTAGAGCGCTTTGATGGTGGGAAGAAATCAGTTATGGCTTTAGATGAAGCCATTTTGGGGGTAGGGTTTAGACCGGAACTTCCGAATAACATAGACTGCTGGTGGAGTGTTATGGCGGGAAATCTAACAAGGCAATTGAAAGGGGCGGGGTGTTGATTCCACCTTTTGATCCAGGAAATCATAAATGTAACATCAGTACCAAAAAATTATATATATATTTTTTTCTTGAAAAAGCAAAAAGATTTTATTAAATCAAAAGACTAACAAAGACATACCGAGATGGAGCAACTCCTGACTATGAGTCTATGATAGATGAATAAAAACTAAAACAACACCAATCCGATCATTCTAACCTATTTATTTTCATCATGTTGTTGAAAATTTTATTATTGTTGGCTTTCCATAGGAACCAGCATGTATGACCAATTATCATGTGTCTGTATTCTTGAATGGGATCGGTTTGAAGGATATGATGGGAATTCCAACCTGCACCATGCAGTTACTTGGATCCATTACACTTATGTTAATCATGCAAATTATAATTTGTCTCCGGTGCAAGAAGATTCTCAACGGATAGAACTAGAGGTGGCGGGTTTTTTTGTTATTGCATGTTGAAATGGGCAGTTGTGTTGGGTTAACTCACAAACGTCTTTTTGTTTAGTTTTAAAGATGTTTACAATTTGTTGATTGTGATTACAAAAGCCACATAATTACAAAACTGATTTAAATATTTAATTCTTTGAAATACAACGGAAATGGACCTGACTCAGACCCAATTGGTTAATTTGGTTCCCGTATAATTACAAGAATGTCTAGTTGCCTTTTTATTTTGAACAACCAACAAAACTTGAATATAATAACCAAAGAGTTACCAGATAGATAACCCAGAATTACAACACCAAAATAAAGCAACTATCTATCCCAACCATCAGGGCCATAAAAACACCCAAAAATTTTCCCTGCCCTAAAGAAATACAACCAAAACTAGACAATATTAAACTTACTCCAATCCTCCCAAGTTACTGCCCTCATTCTTGAACGATTCGTGATCCATAGGAGGCTCATGGATTTTATATCTTCAAATAGCATGGCAAGAGAAGTAGACTTATTGTTGAAAACCACCTCATTCATCGCCTTCCACAAACACCAAATTGTTGTCAAAATGATAGCGTGAACTATATTCGCTAACTTTTTTGAAACCTTTAGAACTTTATATACCTCCAAAAGATCTCGGATACAAAAAGCATATATTGAGGAGATTTTGCACCATTGAGAGACAAGTTGCCAGATTGATTGAGCGAGGTGGCAAGATACAAAAATATGATCCACCGATTCACCACAATCCCCACACAACTTGCACAAACCCGGAGTAACAACAATGTTTTTCTTTATTAGTGAATCCAAAGTAGGTAATCTATCCATCTCGGCCCTCCAAGCAAGAATACCTACCTTCTTCGGAACCCAATTATTCCATGCCATCACATAATTAGAACCCACACCATATAAGTCTTGAATTCGAAGCTTAATACTCTTAACTGAGAAAGCACCGGAACCGTCCAAATCCCACGTCCATTTATCCCTAGAAGAAGACAAACCCAACGAGCAGATAAGCAAAGACAGCTGCTCAAGTTCTCGTTTTCCCCCTGACGACGTCGGAAGTCTAGACCACGCCCAAACACCTCGCATCCCCTCCGAACCTGCATGAACACGGGCCGCCACGCTACATTCCTTGAACACTTCAAGGGCAAAGATATTCGGAAATCTAGAGTACAACGGATCATTACCACACCACACATCCACCCAAAACATAATATCAGATCCACTTCCAACATTACCTCTGATCAATTTTTTTAGATCCACTCCCAAAATTTGTAGCTCGCTCGAAGCCCTAAAAATCTGTTTCCACGGCCCCGGGATTGAGATCTTTGCTGGGATATAGTTCCATGATCTTGAATTTTGATGAATCGACCAAATAACCTTTCTCCACAACCCGTTTTTTCTTCCTTAAACCGCCACCACCATTTTGCAAGCATCGCGAGATTTGCATCCCGAAGTGAACCAAGCCCCAATCCTCCCTACTTCAATGGCGATATAACTTTCTGCCAAGAAACCCAGTTAATCTTAGCCTTGACCTCTGACCCACCCCAAAAGAAGACCCTTCGTAATCGATCCAATGCATCCACAACCCCGATCGGAGCACGAAACAAAGAAAAATAATAGGTCGGGAGAGAATTCAGGACCGATTTAATCACAGTCACCCGACCTCCAACCGACAGCTGTTTAGATTTCCAGATGGACAACCACCTTCTAAAAGTATCAATTATCGGTTTCCAAGACTTAATTAAATTCATATTAGCACCTACTTGCAAGCCAAGGTATTTAAACGGGAAAGCCCCAACTTTACACCGGAAGAAAGACGCCATCTGTTCCAGTTTAGAAGTTTCCACGCTGACCCCAAATAGGCTGCACTTTACCAAATTAATACCCAGTCCCGAAACTAAATAAAAACACCGTAAAATTCTGCATAGGTTGACAGCGTTAATTTGAGACCATTCACCAGTGAAAATGACGTCGTCGGCATACATAAAATGGGACAACTCCGGCCCTGATGAACCACACCGAACCCCATGAAAAAGACAACTTGCCTGTTTCATAATCCCGGTGAGGGCCTCCATAGCAATTATGAAAAGGAACGGGGATAGCGGGTCGCCTTGTCTCAAACCCCGGGAACACGAGAACTCACGGGATGGAGACCCATTTACCAAAACGAAAAGTCTAGCAGAATCAAAAGACGCAAACACCCATCTTCGCCATAAATTGGGGAAATTCATTTGATCCATTATGGAATCTAAAAACCCCCAGTTAAGCGAATCATACACTTTCTCGATATCAATTTTAAGCAACATGCCCTTCTTTTTTGTGCTACGCATCCACGAAAGCAACTCATTTAGCACTAATGGCCCATCCGTTATACTTCTATTGGACAGAAAAGCCGATTGCTCTTCCGAGATCAGGTTTCCAATTACCCTTTTGATTCGGTGCACCAAAACTTTTGAAACAATTTTATTTATACATCCAATAAGGCTAATGGGTCTGAATTCATTAAGCCCCATTGGGTCCTTAATCTTCGGGATTAGAGCAATAAAGGACGTTGTACACCCTGGATTAAGCGATGCATTATGGTAAAATTTCTCAAATAACAAGTAAAAATCATCTTGGAGCCAATCCCAGCACTTCCGAATGAACATGAAATTAAACCCATCGGGCCGAGGAGCCCGGTCACCATCACAACCCCACACAGCATCCTTGATTTCCGACTTAGAAAAAGGTTGAACTAGTAACTCCACCTATATGTCAGTAAGTTTTTTTAAATTGAGGACCAATTTATCACCGGTCTTGTTTCAATCGGCTCCATAAATCTCTCCTTAAAAAAATCAATTGCTTTCTCCTTAATTACCGAAGGTGCAGTGATCCAACTCCCCCCCCCCAACATAAGCCCATTTATTCTATTATTGCTAGTATTGGCATTTAAAGTACCATGAAAATAGCTCGAGTTTTCATCACCTTCACAAGCCCATTTGACCCTCGACTTTTGGATTAAATCCTTCTGCCTAGATTGATCAAAATCCAGAATAAACTGCTTAGCGACCATCCTTTGCTCACTCTCAAGCTGTAAAAGCGGGCGAGATTCTGCCAATCTGTCAAACAACGCAACCTTCTCCTTCATTTCATCATACAACCCTACCTTTTTATTTTTTTCCACAGCCATCCAATCTTTAATGCGAGACTTTAACCATTTAAGTTTTGTGGCTAAAGCTAGGTCGGCCGACCCAACAAACTTGAAGGATTACAAAGCCGCTCCACATAATCCATGAATCCAGGGAAATCCAACCAAGTATTAAAGAAGCGAAATGGAATAGGACTAAAATCCACATCAGTGGTTGCAAGGAGAAGGGGGCAATGGTCTGAACATTCTCTAGGCAAAGCCATCAAAGTAGCCGTAGGCCATGCATTCATGAATTCTTGACATACCAAGAACCGGTCAATCTTACTAAGTTTCTCCCCATTATCGGAAATATACGTGAACTTATTACCTCCCATATGATATTCAACCAATTCCGCTTGAAGAATGAAGTCATTAAAATATCCGGCATTTAACGCAGAAAAATCGGAATTGATCCTTTCCTCCGGATATCTAACATCGTTGAAGTCCCCCATCATAATCCAAGGGCCCAGCACGGTCTTCCTGAACCGAATAAGGTCCAGCCAAATACTTCGTCTCACCACCGCATCGTTTGAAGCATACATATTAGCAATATTAAGATGTAGACCAGTAGCCTTGATAATCCCACTAATAATAATAAAATTCCTAGATTTGAAGGCTGTTAACTTATTAAAAACACTTGGATTCCAAAAGCAAAGTAAACCACCAGACCTTTCGGTAGCATCAACCACTTCCCATTCATACAACGAGGTACCCCAAAACCGGTTGAGATTTAAATTTTCAACAGACCCGAGCTTTGTCTCTTGAATTGAAACAAAATGCGCACCATGACTCGATTTTAACCCTCTAATCCAGTTGGCCTTCCGAAGATCCCCAACCCCCCTTGAATTTACACTAAAAAAATTCATTGGGGAACATTACAAACACCATCACCCTGAATTAGAGATCTAACCTGGACTCTACTTTCTTGAAGATCAATTCCAATGCATGCTCCAACTCTGACAGTTTCTTCCACCTCGTAGATCAATTCCGAGTCAGCCAGATTACCAGCGGCGTCCCCGACTAGCTGGCACTTCATCCAGAGGCAAGGCCCCACCAGAATTAATTGTTGTATCTGGAATGGACAACTGAGGGGGTGTTTGGGATTTACTTATTAACCCCAAAACTTCTTTTTTTCAAAATGACTTATTAACTTATCATTTTTTAAAAAGTAGTTTTTTAAAAAAATGTTTGGATTAACTTATATGGTGGGAAAAGTTAATAAGTCAATAAGTTGTTTTTTAAAAAGTGTTTGGATTGACTTATTAATGAAAAATAACCAAAACAACTTATTAACCCTAAATAAGTCATAAGTAGATTTGAAAAGTAAAGAATTTAACTTTTCAAAAACAACTTATTAACCTTTCTCTAAAAGTCATTTTAAAAAGTCTTTTTAACATATCTAAACGGACTTATAACTTATTGACATATTACAAAAAATAATAAGTTAATAAGTAGGCTTAATAAGTAATCCCAAACACCCCTGAGACGCAGGCATGGACAGAGTATGGCAAGGAGAGTTCAGATCTGGAAACGATTCTCCCGAGTCACAAATATCAGCGTCAGACTGGGCTTCTGGCGCGTCCTGGATCGTGAATTAAGTAAAGAAGAAGAATGGCCCAATTTTTGGGTAGGCCCAATTTTTGGGTAGGCCCAATTGAGTGACATTCCCAAACTAAATTGGCCCATGCAGAGATCCGAGGTAATTACCCTCTGGAGTAAAACTGAAGGAATTACCAGCGGAATAACCGCTCTCTTTATTGTCCATGCAGGACCTAGCCACTACAAGGATTTCACCCTGTGCCGACGCCGCCTATACCGACGACAATAGGTCACCATGTACCGACGACATGTCGTCGGTATAGGCTAATCCCAAAATTTGAGAGGGGAGACCCTATACCGACGACATGTCGTCGGGACAAGGTTGAGCCAGATGGAGGGATAACATGGCGCCCTATGAAATATTGGGGAAAACCTATACCGACGACATGTCGTCGGTATAGGGTAATTTTGATTTTCTTTTTGTTTTTTTTAATACAATAAATTTTCGTCGGTCAAATTTTTTTTTTTTAAATTAAAAAAATTCTGGAATGCTTTATACCGACGACATGTCGTCGGTATAGGCTTTTTTACTTTATTTACTGGTCAAAACCCTACGAAGCCTATACCGACGACATGTCGTCGGTATAGGCAACCTATGGCGCCGACTGTCGAGCCTATACCGACGACATGTCGTCGGTATAGGTCTCAACGCGAATTAACCCTGGAAACAGCTTTCTGCTTTTCATTTCAACCAAAAAAATCCCCAAATCACTCCATCTCTCTCTCCGGTGATTTCACGATTTTTAGGTATTTTGTGGAGCAATCTTCACCAATCTCTCGTGTTTTGAGGTGAGTTAACATCTATGTTTCAATCTTGACAAGAAAATCAACATTTTTGGGTTTTTGACTTAATTTCTTTGATTTTTGTTAGGTGTTTGAAGCTTTAACCATTTTTGGAGGATTTCAAGCTATTCGAAGCTAATTTGCAAACTTGGTTAGTAATTTTTCTACAAATTAGGTTTAGATGTATGTTTGTATGTAGGGATGGTCAAAACTGGATATCCGAAATTTCGGATATCCAAAAATTTTGGATAGTGGATTTTACTATCCGAATCCGTATCCGAAATTTCGGATATCCGAAATTTCGGATACGGATTCGGATAATAATCCCGGTATCCGAAATCTAAAAGAAAAATGTGTAGAACGGTCAAACATCAACTGTCATGCCAAATAAGAATCAAATTTGAAGAGCATAATATTGTTCTAAAACATGAAACTTAAAAAAAAAAAACATGAAGTGCTTCTTTGAACTTGATAATGAAACTAATGTCTAGGCTCTTTTTTTGCTGCAGAACTGGTTTGATAAATGATTTTTGATTTATCAATGTCACATATGATTTTTGATCTGCAACCTCATTTATCAAATTGGTTTGATAAATGATTTACTTCATCACAGTAGAAACTGGTTTGAAGTGCTTCTTTGTCAAACCAAAACTTACTTTATCACAGTAGAAGTGAGGAGGATAGTTGCGTGGGCGGAACACACTCGACCAACTAGTGGTAGTCGGCAGAGGAGGGGGAGGGAGTCGGATTTGAGGGTAACCCATAACAGGTGGGAGTCGGGTTTGAGGACTGAGGAGGGTGGTTGTGTGGGCGGTGCCGCGGTGGGACGAGGATGGATGAACGATTCATGGTGTCTCAGTGAGGACGCCAGGAGGGTAACGATTCACGACGGTGTTTCAGGAACGTGGGAGAGACGAGAGAGTTGGGAGGCCAGGAGGAAAGTTGGGAATTAGGGTTCCATTCCAATGTCATGTGTATATATTTAAATATATTAAATAATTAAAAAAATAAAATATTTCTGATTCGGATATCCGAAATTTTCCAATATTAGTATCCAAATCCGAAAATTCGGATTCGGAATTTCGGATAATTCGGATTCAGAATTTCGGATGTTTTTGAACACCCCTATTTGTATGTATATGTTTGTTTTTATTTGTATGTATGTATATATGGTTTAAATGTATGATTTTATAAATATTTATGTAATTTTATGATGAAATTTGGGCATTTATACATATTTATTTGATAAAATTAGGTTTAGATTTGATTTTTTTTTGTATATGTGTATGTGTATGTACTTTTGTGTTTGTTTGTATTTGTGTATTTGTATGTATGTTTATTTATGGAATTGTGTATGTAATTTGGGAATTTGGGTATTTATATATGTATGTTTGTATATAATATGTATGTATATATGTGTATGTGTGTTTGTATGTATTTGTATTATGTTTATGTATGGAATTGTGTTTGTGTATGTAATTTGGGAATTTAGGCATTTATATATGTATATTTGTATATAATATGTATGTATATATATATATATGTGTGTGTGTGTATGTATTTGTATTATGTTTATGTATGGAATTGTGTTTGTGTATGTAATTTGGGAATTTGGGCATTTATGTATGTATGTATGTATGTATATATGTGTATGTGTGTTTGTATGTATTTTTATGTATGGAATTGTATTTATGTATGTAATTTGGGAATTTATTTATGTATGTTTGTATATAATATGTATGTATATGTGTATGTATGTTTGTATGTATTTGTATGTATGTTTATGTAATTGTATAATTTGTGAATGTATGTATATATATGTTTGTATGTATATGTCTACTTAGGCTACTTGCCCATGCGTACAACTTTAAATGAGGGTGGTGACCCAAGTCATGTTGCCCCGATTTTATCTCGATAAAAGTTTTATTAATGATGATGTAGAAGATGAAGAAGATGCATACAATTCAGATGAGGAAGATGAAATAAATGACGACGATAAAGAAGATGATGATGTTGTTGACACACGTTATTGTAGTGATAATTCTGATTGAATGTATGTTAAAAATGTACTATTTGTCTTTGTTAATTAATAATTATTTGTGCTTACTAATTATTTTTGTTGTAGGAATAATGGCATCGACGACGCAATCACACGGTGGTGATGGTGGATACGGGGGTCCGTATAACCTCGACTCGGGTTGTGCGGGTGCATTTTCAAAAAATTATTAATAAAAATTCAAAAAACCCTATACCGACGACATGTCGTCGGTATAGGTTGAGCCTGTCCCGACGACATGTCGTCCGTACAGGGCTAGACTCTATACCGACGACATGTCGTCGGTATAGAGTTTCTTTTTGAATTATTTAATTAGACCCTATACTGACGACATGTCGTCGGTATAGACTGACACCTATACCGACGACAACCTTGGGCTATTGGTACGAGGCAATCCCGACGACAAGTCGTCGGTATAAGCTATCCCGACGACAAGTCGTCGCTATAGGGTGAAAAAAAATTGTCGGTATAAGGTGTTCCTGTTGTAGTGAGCTGCTTCCCCATGCATGCCGTCAGCCGCCGAATTTGCCACCTGCTCAACTTCCGCCTTTTCATTTCTCAACAACCCCTGTTCATTATGCTTCGGGATAATTTCCGGCAGTCCACCGAAAACCTCAGCCACCACAATTTCACATTCTTCAACCTCCTCCCAGACCCCATTCGGTTCCTCTGAAGCTTTCCGGGTGGATGAGCAGTTCGTGGATTGCTCCCCTACAAAGCTTGGAACCCACAAATTCAATTCTTCAACCACCCAAATCGTATAGGTTGCATTCTTCCAAACCAGATTAACTTCTTCTTCAATTCTAGCACCTGAACCGGTTAAAACATAACACACTCCGGAAGAATTATCCACATCTTCCCAAGAAAACTCTGACGGGCAAATGATCTTACCGAAAAGCTCCCCGACTTTATCAAACGTATTATTGTCTCGTAACTGGAATGGAACCCCAACAACTTTTAGGCCAGCAATCCGGTCAAACGGGATATGTTGCCCACTCCATACAGACGCAGAGATTAGAAACTTAGTCCAAACTCGGTCCTTTACCTGCACGAACTCCTTAGCTTCATTATCATCTTTTAATACTATCATTACCTTCAAACCACCAACATACAGGAGCTCGGATTCCGAATATCCGCCGGCATCCAACATCACCCTAGAATTACACAAGGATTGAACGTTTCGTGCCTCCCCCAGAACCGACCGACCCATCACATGCTTTGGGTATAACTGGACTTCACAATCAATTTCGACCGATTTCCTAGGAGCATAGCGTGGCACACTATCTTTTACAACGACATCACGATAAGACATTCCAGTAGACACATTCGCCGGCCTTCTTCCTTTTGTGAAACCACCAGGTGGGTAGAATTTAGGCGCATCAGGTCTGCCCATTTCCGGGTGGCGGCGAAAGGTTTTATGGTTCCTATCATATTTTGCAATCGAAACCGATAGTTTAGCTTCAAAATTTTTAACATCAGTCATCTCCGATAGAAGCCCATTGGCATTAGATACACCTTTAAATCTAACGAAACCAAAGTCGTTCCCCCTTGCATCTTTCTTCTTTGCCACATAAGCATCAGACACATCTCCGAATGCTGAAAAAGTCTTCCAAAGTAGCGAACCGGAGCATCCACCAGGTAGGTTTGCCACAAAAAAGGTTGTTTCCTTCACGTTTTTCCCTGCCGCCCCTTTGTCTTTCCGGTACCGGACCTCTGTCCACCTCTTGTGCCTCCCCTTCTCTCTCATCCTAGTCTTTCCAATGCAACGACAATAGTATCACCTTTTCCTTTTTTCCCACGCCCTAATGTCTAGTTGTCTACTTACAAGAATGGGTTGGGTGTCCGTCAACGGGTTGGAATGACTTTTTCACATAAAATTCCTAAAATTTTTATTAACAACCTCGGTTGCGAATATGATTACATAGGTAATAATTAAGGAGTTTGATCTTGAAACTAATGAATTGTATTCATGTCTTCATCTTTTCCCGTCTACCAAACAACATAAAGTAATGATTCATTCAATTCTCATAGGGTAGCCAAACATGACAATGTAATGGTAATGATGCATTTCCTTCTCTTGTCTCTTTCTTCGTCCATTCCATTACATCATACCAAACACACTTTAAATGACTTAAGAAATTTTAAAGCATTTGAAACATATTTTAAGCAGTAGCTAAAGATCTCATTTAAATTATTGACTTCAATTCTATTTTTTATGTCCACGTTTGACATGTTACCATTAAAATATAACACAGATTGACTAGGAAGTTGGTGGTGATCGTCACTAACTCTGTTATCGACATTAAATGAGATATCTGGTGTTGAGAGTCTTCATTCTTCTGTACTAAATTATGATAACTTATGTCTTCATGCACTTGACTTGTTGAATAACTTCAATATATCTACGCAATCTATTCATGCACTTGACTTGTTGAATAACTTCAATATATCTACGCAATCTATTACAGCATTTTTCATATAACAAATTTATACAATTTTAGAACAAACTCATTTCAGAAATCATATTCGGAGTATTGAAAGATTGGCATTCAAACATAAAAGAAACGGAATATTGAATACAACAAATAATAACATATGATAATCGCGTAACAATCGACAACAATGATGAAGCATATAAAAGTATAAATTTATGGGGGATCATTAAGCAGAGACCGTGAATTTATACGAAGCATATGAAAGAGAAGACAGAGCCCAACTATGATGAATAAGTTGTGCTTTGAAATTCGCACCCGCGGCACCCATCGCAACATGCAACGGATATAAATGGTCAGGCGATGGGTGCGCTAAGATTGCATGTGGAGCCTTCTCCTTGTAGTTGTTTACATCTTCGTACCTTCCATCAATTAGTGCCTCTTTGAGCCATGTTTCAAACTCTTGAGCCCAAGGTTGCACCCAAGTGGTGTCGTGCACCATTTCCAGGTTGTGTGTGGTGCCACCCGAACCCACAATGAGCACTCCTTCGTCTTTAAGGGGTGCCAATGCCTTCCCCATATTGTAATGGTGAGTGGCGTCGGTGTCTGTCTGAACAGACAACTGACAAACTGGAATATCAGCCTCGGGATACATAAGCATTAGTGGGACCCATGCACCATGGTCGAGCCCCCGTTTCTCATCCTGGACGGTCGTATCAGTTGGACTGGGAATCAGTTAAACTAAGGGGTTTGTAACAAATTCCGTCATTTAGTCATAGTCTAACAGACGTTAATTTTTGTTGTTAAAATTCTGAAAGATGACGAAAATGCCCCTACTATTATAAATACAAATAAAATGGTAATGGTGGGACCATCTCTGCCATTCTTCTTCAACCTCCGTTTTTAGTAATCTAATTCACAGATAAAAACATATTGGATGCAACTTTTTTAACAACAGCAAAACTAAAAACATTGAGCATTGAGATAAATTTTAGGGTGCAAAACCATATTATGAAAGGGTGCAATTATCGGTAAACCACCCCTAAATTTTTCGTACACCAACCCTAATGTGTGTCATATTCGTTTTTTTCACCTAAAATACGGGACGTACGGTGTGTTTTTCACTCATACGAGCCGTATGATAGATACCGTATCATGTTTTCGCCTACAATACGGGTCGTATAGATGTCTCGACGTGACTGCTTTGAAATGTTTGAAACACTGTCAATTTTAACTAGGGGTGATACGAGCCGTATTGCCCAACACGACATGTGTGAGGTGGGGGTGGTGTCCCGTATGAGATCGAGGGTTGGGTTTGTAGCTACTAGCTAAAACATAACCCTCATGGAAATAGATGCCTCAAATCTCCCCCGGTACATGCATATCAATTTACTTTCATAAAACTATCAGGGGACGTTTGGTACGCCAGGATTCAATGGAATTCAACGGAATTGGAATTTGAATTCCATTCCTTGGGTGTTTGGTTCGTAAAATTCGTTGGAATTGGAATCCGAATTCCATTCTTAACGTGTTTGGTAGAGAAAGGAATTGCAATTGGAATTGGAATTAATTCCTTCAAATTCTCTTAAATGAAGGATTTCAAATTACTTCCAACTTGTGAAGGAATTCAACTAAAGCAAATGGAATCTCCGAATACCGACCCTTGTCACCGTCGCCAACATCGTCACCGACCCTTGCGACCACTGCCGCCAACCCCGCCGCCACCACCGTCGCCCCGACTCCCGCCGCCGCCACCCCGACCATCCCAGCGCCGCTCGCCGCCCTCATCACCTCCGCCAACCGCCGCCTCCGACACCGACCGTTGCGACCATTTCCGCCAACCCCACCTTCGCCACCGACCACCACCTTCGCCCCGACCATCCCCACCTCCGCCCCGACCATCCCCACCGCCGCTCTTCGCCCTCGGCACCTCCGCCAACCGCCGCATCCAACTCCGACCACCGCCGTCGACCGCAAACGAAAATTCGACTATTTTTTCGAGTTTTTTTTAATGAAACGAGGCAAACGAAATAAACATTTTTGGTTTTTTTAGTTTTTAGTTATTTTTTGTTTTATTATTTTTTTTTATATTTTTCTTTATCTTTTTTTAGGGGTTTTTTTTTTCTTTATAAAAATTCAATTCCAAATCCAATTCCTTAATGATTGTTTTGTCAAATCAAATGTATTAGGAATTCAAATTCCTTTAATAGATTTCAATTCCTTAAAATTTCAAATCCTTTGAACAAAATACAATTCCAAATCCAATTCCTTAAAATTTTAATTCAAATTCCAATTCCAACGAATTCCACGAACCAAACGCCCCCTCAATCGTAAAATTTTGCAAATTTTTATGCCAAATCCGTGCAAAATCAGTACATAATTTAAAAACCAACAAATAGAAGGCAAAGCTTCCAATCGTTCGAAACATATTAAAAAAATGAACATAGGATTGGAAAATGAAAACGAAAGCAACAAGAGAACTTTTATACGAATTCAACAACAATATTATCCATTTTAAATGTTATAAATCAATTCTTTTAATCCTTTACAAAATAAATTTTAATAATAACATATTATTTTTCAAATCGGTAGAAGGTCACCGCCGATCACTCGATGACAAGGGATAAAAGTATATGATTGATTGTAGGACAGTTTAATACCAAACCGGTAGAAGGTCACCGCCGATCACTCGATGGCAGCCGTATCCATCGCCGCCGAATGGCAACTTCTCGGCGACAAGTACTACCGCAAGCCAGAAATCTACCAATTACGCTGGAAAAACATCGATCTCGCTCGAAACAAGGTCGCCTGCGCCCCATTCGGCGGTCCAATTGCCGTCATCCGCGACGACTCCAAAATCGTCCAGCTCTATGCCGAATCCGCCCTCCGTAAACTCCGTATTTTCAACTCCGCCGGCCGCCAGATCTCCGAGACCGTCTGGCGAAACCCTGGCGGACGGTTGATCGGAATATCATGGACGGATGAACAAGTATTAGTCTGCGTCACACAAGACGGCACCGTTTATAGGTATGACATCCACGCAAAGCTAATTGAACCTAATGTTAGTTTAGGTCATGAATGTTTCGAACATAGTGTGGTTGAATGCATATTTTGGGGCAATGGAGTTGTGTGTATGAATGAGGCTTTTCAATTGTTTTGTATACCTGATTTGAAAAACCCTAGACCTAGTAAGCTTGCGGATACGGGGTTAGACGAGTTCCCACTGTGTATGGCGGTTATTGAGCCTCAGTATACTATGTCTGGGAATGTGGAGGTGTTGCTTGGAGCTGGAGATCATGTGTTGTTGGTGGAGGAAGATGGAGTTCAGACAGTGGGGGATGGGTTGGGGCCTTTGCAGAAGATGGTTGTTTCTCATAATGGCAAGTTAATGGCGTCGTTTACGCACGATGGCCAGCTTCTTGTGATGCCTACCGATTTCTCCACCATTATATTTGAGTATGCTTGTGAGGTTTGTTTCTAGAAGTTCTGTTGATTTAAAATATTATATGTTTGATACTATGTTGTCAAAGGCGCAAGGGACACTCAAGGTGCAAGCTTAAAAAGCAAGGGCTTTTTAAAGTGAGGCACGTGGTTTAAAAATACCATTTTTAAGGGTTTTAGAAATGTATTAGGCTTGTTTAGGCTGTTTTAGGTTGATTCCAGACTTGTTTATGGGTATGTAGGCTGTTTAGACTTGTTCAGACGATTTTTGGCTGGAATTTAGCCTGAACTTGGCCTCAAAATGCGCCCGAGTGCCTGAGACTGCGTCTAGTGTGCTTTTGACAACATAGGTTTGATAGGAGAATTTGCATGATGAGAGTAACAAAGAATGTAATGAATACAATGTTTTGTTTAACTGTATATGTACAGTCTGCGCTTGCTCCAGAGCAACTTGTTTGGTGTGGAATGGACAGTGTGTTACTATATTGGGATGATATGCTTCTGATGGTGGGCCCCTATGGAGATCCAGTTCGCTATCTTTTTGACGACCCGATTCTCCTTATTCCAGAGTGTGATGGAGCAAGAATATTGTCTAACTTGAACATGGAGTTTCTGCAACGGGTTCCATCTTCCACTGAATCAATCTTTAAGATTGGGAGCACTGAACCGGCAGCTTTATTGTATGATGCATTGGATCATTTTGACAGACGAAGTGCAAAGGTAGGAAATTTGTGTAATAGTCATACATGTTATGCTATTAATGATTATTGTAGTAGTTAACTTTTGGGTAGAAAATCTAATGTCAGTTTATTTCAGGCTGATGAAAATTTGAGATTGATACGCTCATCACTGCCTGAAGCTGTTGAAGCTTGTGTTGATGCTGCAGGTCATGAATTTGATCCTTTGCTACAACAGACACTACTTAGGGCTGCAAGCTATGGTCAGGCGTTTTGTAGGTTAGTTTTGATGTTAATATATTGGGATTATATGAATAACATGATGTGGAATTCAAAACAAAAAGGTATAGAAAGCAACAAATGATTAGTGTAGAGAATTTAACTGAAGAATGTTATTTGCTGTAGAATTTGAATAATTATTAGTAACTACCCAACAAATAAGCAGCAACGGTCCCATTAAACCGTGAATATCAACTAGAATTGAGAGCTAAAATAGAGAAGTAATTAAGTCTAAATCCCTATGATTTAAGCCTTTGATGATGCTATATACAGACTGCAGCAACTACTGCAATAATAGGACTGGTGCCAACATATGTTTATCTGTTACAACTTACATGCTCTCGATTCAATTTCCAATGTTACCTTAGGTTTTTTGAACTAGAGAACCATACATAAATGTGGTACCTATTAACTAACCGACTCTTGTAATAGATTTCAAGTTTTTTTCTAATTTTTGTTTACGGTAGTGATACCCAGTTGGCTTTGGCAGCCAATTTCAACGTGAAAGCATTCAGGAAATGAGTAAAACATTGCGGGTTTTAAATGCTGTACGCATCCCAGAGACTGGTATTCCACTCAGTATACAACAATACAAGGTTTCTAACCACCTTAACATAATTCAACTACATGATTGATCATGAATATCTTTCATGAAATTAATATATTTTTTTATTCTAGATGCTTACACCATCAGTTTTGATTGGTCGATTGGTTAATGCCTACCAACATCTGCTGGCACTCAGGATATCAGATTACCTTGGAATGAATCAAGTAAGTTCTATCTTTTCATTGTGATATGACAATTATAAAATGTTATTTATTTACTCAATTGAATTAGTTTCTTTTGAGTTTTATGCAGGAAGTGGTTATCATGCATTGGGCTTGTTCAAAATTAACAGTATCATCAGCAATTCCTGATGCTACTCTCCTTGAAATTTTACTTGATAAGGTGTGCAAACTGCAAAGTTTCATAAACAATTAAACATGCAGTCTTAATTATTTTAATTTAAATGTAACTGTTTGGGAATTTCAGTTAAAATTGTCTAGAAGCATTTCGTATGCTGCAGTTGCTGCTCATGCAGATCAGATTGGTCGCCGGAAATTAGCTGCTATGTTAGTTGAACATGAGCCTCTTTCCTCAAAGCAGGTAATCTACTTTTGTTTGCTTTTATCTAAAATAGTGTTTATAGTGTGTATGCGTGTGTATACAATACTATATATGTTACACAAGATAATTTGGTTGACTTTTCAGGTTCCCCTGTTACTCGGTATAGGTGAAGAAGATACAGCCTTAACAAAGGCAACTGAAAGTGGTGATACTGATCTTGTTTATCTTGTTCTATTTCACATATGGCAGAAGGTATTACTTTTTCTGCAGTTCTGTTGACATAATCCTTTAGTTTGGATTTGAATTAATAAATATAAAATATTATAAGTTCACATAATGTCGATTTGTCTCTTTAATATGATTTTTGATTTATGTAGAGGCCAGCATTGGAGTTATTTGGAATGATACAAGCTAGATCTCTTGCACGCGACTTATTTATACGTTATGCACGGTGAGTGAGGGTAGCCTAAGATTTTCTTGTTTTACTTGTTTCTGACCTTATTTTAAATGAAAATTTGAACATATTTATTTAATGCAGATGCTATAAGCATGAGTTTTTGAAGGATTTCTTTCTTTCTACTGGTCAGCTTCACGTAAGCCTGCATTCATAACTAAACTTGATTTCTTTCTCATTTTCCCCCCTATCCTATTCAAATATATAGCACATTTGTACCACTATAAACAGTTGCATAACAAATTTTTATTTAACGTTATAGGATGTTGCCTTCTTATTGTGGAAAGAATCATGGGAAATAGCCAAGAATCCAATGGCGAGTAGAGGATCTCCACTTCATGGCCCACGTATAAAACTCATTGAAAAAGCCCAAAATCTTTTTGCTGAAACAAAGGAGCATGTTTTTGAGTCAAAGGCTGCTGAAGAGCATGCAAAATTATTAAGGTATGAATTGTTTTTAAAAGATTGAAAAGCAAAAAAAAGAATTATTAAAAAAAGAAGGGGGTTTTTGAGCTGGGGTTCTCATTGGGTGTAACCTCTCTATCTCATGGGATAGAGGTAAGGCTTGCCCTCATCTCACCCTCCCTAGACCCTACTTTATGAGTGGGATATTATAGAGTACGTTTGTTTGTTTGTTTGTTTTGTTTAAAGCATGTAAACTCTTTGCTCTATATGAAAGACAAGATTACGTTTTTGATTTATATTGTGTGATTATTTTTTACATTTAATGCAGGATCCAGCATGAGCTGGAAGTAAGTACAAAGCAGCCAATATTTGTTGATTCAAGTATCAGTGATACAATTCGGACATGCATAGTATTGGGCAATAATCGGGCTGCTCTAAAAGTTAAAACAGAATTCAAGGTCAGAGATCACTATCTGAATTATAGGATTGTTTGAATCGATTTAGTGTTGTATATATCTCTTTGAGGCTCATATTATTCAAATTATATTATTTTAGACATTTATTTGTTTAGCTTCCCAACCTCTTGATGTTATAACATGCTCTTAATGGTATTATTCAAAACTTGAATCAGGTTTCAGAGAAACGGTGGTATTGGCTCAAAGTTTTTGCCCTGGCAACAATTAGGGACTGGGATGCCTTGGAGAAGTTTTCAAAGGAGAAAAGGCCTCCAACTGGTATGGTTTTATACTTCATTTAGAATCCATGTTTTTTTTTCTATTTAAATAAAGAAATAAAAATAAAAAATAAAGTAAATGCCTTTTTTTTATTTCTGGTGTGGGCATTTATAGGTTTTAAGCCATTTGTGGAGGCATGTGTTGATGCTGATGAAAAAAGTGAAGCCGTGAAGTATATTTCAAAGCTTGCAGATCCCCGTGAAAAAGCAGAGGTATTTTTATATTTGGAATACATGCATGTGCTATGGTAGTGAGACTTGATGCTAGAACATATGTGTAACGGGTCCAAATGGATATATGTAGCCCAGGTCAAGTCAGGTTGGGTTGGGCCAACCAACAAACACCTTCATATTCTCCTTGTTTTGAATTTTATAATAATTAATTAATCTGTGATATCACTTTAAAAAACTTTATTGTTATTTCATTTTAATTAAGCGGTTTAAAAGGTTTTATACATTTCAGTTGACCTGCTTGTTAAACCCGTTTCCTTTTTAGCTTAACCTTTTTGACCCGTTAACCGGTTTGTCACCTTTACTAGAACAGTAGGCTTAAAAAAAGTGTGTGAAACAGGCGTATGCACGAATAGGCATGGCAAAAGAAGCCGCAGAAGCTGCATCACAGAGTAAAGACGGAGAGTTGTTGGAGCGCCTTAGAAACACTTTACAACAGAATTCAACTGCTTCATCAATTTTTGATACTCTCAGGGACCGACTCTCATTCCCAGGTGTTTCTTAGTCATCATGCTATCCATAGTGTGTTTTGATCTTGATCTTTGTTTGTGGGTAATTAAATCGTCAATAAAAAAGAGACTTAGTGTAAAAGTTTGTTGTATAAACAAGTTTTACTGATTTGGGATTTTTTTGCTTCTTAATTGGTGTGTGTTTGTGTGTGTCTAATTTATATTTTGGCTTGTAACTCATTCAAGACAAGGTATAAGTTTTGGATTTTAATTTTAGTTTTTTGTTCATAGATTTGAACTCTTGAAAAGTTTGTATTGAATGAAGTTGATGTTGAATTTGATTTTGATTTTGTTTCATTGCGTCTTTACATCGCACTGCTTTGGCTTTGAATGATTTATATGCCACATAATGGCACACTCGGTTCAAATCTATTTTTTCCTTTTTTAAAATCCAAGTACTTTATATTTCAATTTTTGCATATTAATATATAAAATTACAATTTTCCAACAAAAATACAACTGTATATAAAACAATCATATAAAATTATTACACTTTGGCTCTTGGCTCTTGTTTTTTCTTTTACTTTTTACATATTAACACCATAAAATTCCAAATTCACAATAAAATGTAAATGTGTATAAATCAATCACGTTTAAACTATAAAACTTGATTCTAATTTCTCTTTTATCCTTTAAATTTTGACATAAAATATCAAATAGTTTAAATTAAGACATGAAACATAACAATTTTTTTAATTTAAATATAAACGGGTTAAACAAGTCAAAGATGAAACTAAGTCTGATTCGTTTTACTAAACTTGTTTACAAGTCGGTCAGGAACTAACAAACAAACAAAAATACACAGTAAAATCCCACTTATTGCAAAAAGCTGTTTGTAGGGTCTCGGAAGGGTAGGATGAGGCCAAAAGTTGTCCGTAACTGAGCCAACTAAAGAAAACCGACAAAAGTCATGTTAGGCTAAGGGGACTACCTCCACATTTCCACACCCCTCCACGTCATCGTTACATTAGATTTTACAGCCTTTTCACATTCTCCACATTTGAGGGAAATGGTTCCACATTTTCATACTGCCACGTCATTTTCTTTTTCTAATTTAATTTAATATTAATTTGTTTTAATAATTTAAAAAGTAAATAATAAATAGATTTCTACGCATACGAAAACGATTTCGGAATGTCTCCGCGTTATAAACCGGCTCGTCACAAAAATAATCCTTTATTAAACGCTCGTGAGCGGCTTCACGGTCTCGGTTAACAGTGGCTCTTCGTGTGAACGTACGTTTGTTCGAGCTTTCGGAATCGTCTCTAATTATTTCAACGAGAGTAGCGGCAACCGTTTGGAAAAAAAGTGGAGCGACACCTTCGGATTCAGAAGATGGTGAATTGAAGGAATCCATTTGAGAGTGAAATGGTTTGGAGAGGATTGTAGTGTGGTTGTTTATAAAATTATTGGTTTGTAAATTAGTTAATATATATAGATGGTTACATTTAAAAAAATAAAATAAAAAATAAACGTTGGGCAACGGTCAAGACACCAACGGCTACATTTTTCCTCTCCACGCCGTGGAGATACGCACGTTCGTGAACCACGGCCGTGGACCACGCCAGGCGGGCGTGGTGTTCCACGCCTTCCCCGCCGCCACCTCAGCTCCCACGGTGCTTTCACGCTACCAGTCCCCTCAGCCTTAAGTTCATTATTCACTCCATGTGGCAAAGCCCTAAGCTCCAACAGCAGTTATTCAGATTCTAATCCTAGTGAATTCAAACAAACCCAAAGCACACCAGATTAAGATCTTTTAAAACTTAAACGTTGATTAAATGCTATAACTGGTAACCATAAGTCATAACAATCATGCAAACCACAACAGAATACCGGCAAATGAGCAATTTAATGAGGCCAACCAAAGAGATGTGAAAGAGTATCATCAAACAAAAACAAAATGGGGGAGCAAAACAGCTTAATTCCTCACTTATTCAACGAGTAACTCTTACAGATTAAAAAAAAACGACCCAGAAATCTGTTTTTTATGCCTTAAATTAACTAGGGTTTTACTCGGGACCTTTCCCGACAGCATCTGTGACCAAAGTCAATGGTCTCTCATCTATGACTTCATCTATGATACCAAACTCTTTAGCCTCTTGTGGGGTCATAAAATAGTCTCTATCCATATTCTTCTGAATTACATCAACAGACTGTCCAGTATGCTTTGCATACAATGCATTCAATGAATCCCACATCCGGATAATCTGCTTTGTGTGAATACTCATGTCTTTAGCCTGCCCGCTATATCCGCCTGAAGGTTGGTGGATCATGATGGTGGCATTCGGAAGAGACCGCCTTTCACCCTTTGCACCAGCCGCCAATAGCAGAGAAGCCATTGATGCAGCTTGACCTAAACATATCGTATTGATTGGAGATCGAATATACTGCATTGTATCATATATTGCAAGACCTGCAAAAAGAAGAATCATCCACATTATGATTTTGTATCACAAACAGCTTATGTGTGGTCAGTCGGTTATAAATGTGCTAAACATGAGCATAACCACTTGGTAATATTGTTGGAAGATTAAATCAATATATAAGATAGAAAATAAAATCAGAATCCTAAATCCAAATCTAAAGAATAAGTATACTCATTGTTCTAGAAACCTAACTTTAGCTAAATGATGATGAGATGATCGTAAAGAAGTACCGAGTACGTAAATAATACTAACGTGTCAAGTCCTTAAATAGCAAGCTACTTTCACCTTTGCCCCAAGGCGGTGCATGTACCCATTTTAATATGGAGATTGTACATAAACTTTCAATTTTTGTTCCATTACGGTATAACTGGTGCTGTTAACAATCCAAATATTTTCAGAATACAAAAAGTTTGAGAAGAATACGTTAGATTTTTTGGAAAGAAGAGTATTACAGTACAGTAGACTATGCCTGCTTTAATTCTAGTAAGCTTCAAGTGTAAGCATTATAAAATCATAAGACGTTTAATATTAGTAAGCTTCAACAGTTGCAGACTTTTAATTATGTTATATCAATGTTGTGTCTTACTAGATTCAATGAAAAACATGATGTGAATTTTATTAGATAACTTAATAAGTTACTATTTGGATTACTTATTTTGAGAACAAAGGTAGTCATGAATCTGATTTATTTTCGACAAAGAGAACAACAAGCCATCAAGTAACAGCAAACTTCTGAATCTTCAAAATCAAATATGAAATAATGTCCAAATGCAAAATTTTGGGATGAAGAGTAGTTCAAAACAGTTCATTTATTCAACCAGTATTGCATCTTAACATTAGAAATGCTATATACCAAGAGGATATTTTTATGCATACACACATTCAAATACATGGTACATTAATAGGGAAATTTTTTGAAGCAATGCTAACACCAGCTTCAGCTAACATGAATATCTTTATTCAAAGACTGTATAATTATCTACCTTGTTCCCCTATAGGACCCTCCAAGAAAATCCGAATGCTACATTATAACATGATATAACATCCAGATTCCGGAGAAGTATTTAATGGTTGAACACCCAATGAAAGGGACAATCTACCAAATCTAGCAAAAGAGTTGAAACTTTTCTAAAAACTATAATGCATAAGATTCTGAGGCATGAGAATTTTAAGGATAAAGTATGAGCAAACTTTATATTTATTATTATAATGCACCAATTCTACATGAAATGAATATTTGTTTGTTCTTCCACTTAATAAATAAGAAAGTTTCCTGATAGATTCACCCACAATATAGTCTGGTTTTGAAGTTTTTCCTCTCTATGATTCCACTATATACTAGCTACAATTCTACATGGCATTCTCAATACATTTATCCTCATAATCATCCATTTTGGTACCATATAAGTGTGTCACAACATTATTATAAGATCAAGTGAAATATCTCCACTACTTTATAAAATCAACTGAAACACAACCTAAAGTGTGTCTACTGATAAAATTGAGATCAATTCATGTCGACAGCTTTTTTTAATACGGTTAGTTAGAAAAATTCGTGATACGGTTCGGTTTGGTCAATGATAGGCCTAAAAAACTTAAAAACGGAATAAACCAAATTAAGAAGATCAACTTTTCAAATAATCACACATATACAAACATCAATCAATTTCCTGAATTTAAAACCTAATTTGCATAATAATGATAATACCCTATAAATCAACATTTAAAATAAGTAAAACTATAAACCTGCAGTGACAGCTCCGCCAGGAGAATTGAGATACATGTTGATAGGTTTAGAAGGATTCTCCGATTCAAGGAAGAGAAGCTGAGCAACGACGACGTGCGACGTGTCATCGGAAATTGGACCGTTAATAACAACAATCCTTTCTTTGAGGAGCCGAGAGAAGATGTCGTAGGCTCTCTCTCCACGCGACGAGTGCTCGATCACCATGGGAATTAGACTGTACGACCGCCATTGATGGTTTATAGCGGGCCTCGCCTCAGAAGCTGCTGCTGCACCTCTCCATAGCTTGCTGAAATTGCGAGTGATTGGATTCTGCATTGATGCTGTAGATCGATTTGAAATTGGGGGATTATTTTAGGGCTCGAATTATAATTTGAGGTCTAATTGCTTCTGGAATTCGTATAGTCATGCTGATGTCACCATTTTGTTACAAATTTTTTGAAATAATAAACGACTTGCCCTTGTTCCTCTTTACAACATTTTAGTTGATTTAAAATTATAATTAGCTTTATTAACTAAGATTAGATTGAATAGGTCCAAGTTTAAAGTTGGATGTTAACCTAATTAACTGAACTATCTTTTATAATAACCAAATTAAGTAAACCGTTTATAATCAAAATTGATTAGTCTGAAAAATATAAAAACCGAAACATAGGTTATAGGTTTTTGTTTTGCCCTAAAATCGAACTAAACATAACCATGTTCACCCCTGGATTGATTAGAAAACAAAGAGAAATAACAATTATTAATACTTTTTAGTTAAAAATAAACAGGTTTGTTCTCTTGTTTCGTTCATTCATGATGGTAAATAAACATAAAGTATTTAAAATATAATATAAGAAACGGTTTAATAGATTATATTCGTTTTCTAATATGTTAAAGATACAAGCATTTTATCATAAATTTAACATATGCACACTTAAATGCTGCTAGAGAGAGACGTCGAGTTGTTTATGAAGAGTGTGTTTCAACATTCTTCTGTTTGTTTTTCTCGTTTAGAGAGAACCTAGGTGTTGTAGATTTTCTTGTAGCATTTGTAAAAACGTTTTTGATTGCTGAAGGAACCGGCCTCTTTTTCTCTAATCTCCTATGAATCTCCCATCTTTCTCTCTCCTCATCTCACATTAACCAGTTTCCTCCATGCACTGTTCATACCTCCTCTCTCCTCCATGTCAAAGTTGTCCGACACTCCTCCATAAGGACTGCCCCTTTTCTTTCTTCTCCCATGAACCTTCCCGCCTTTCTCTCCTACTCCCATAATATGAACCAATTTCCTCCTCCATAGACCGTCTATCCACCTTCTCTCCTCCATGTTAGAATTATCTTGCTTCTCCTACATACGGACTGCCCCTTTCTCTCTCCTTTACTATGAATCTCCCGCCTCTCTCTAGCCTTTCTCCCTCCTCTCACATGAACCAGTTTCCTCCTTTACGAACTGTCCGTGTGCACAGACAAACGCTCTTCTCTAACATCCGTCGGAGGCAAAACCCTACATTTTGAAGGTGATCTAAAAGATGGTCGGAGCCACTAGTGACCTTTTATAGGAGATTATGTAAATTAATCTGAAACCTACTAGGGACCTTCTATAGGAGATTATGTAAATTAATTTGAAAGTCCATTACATACATTGTTGAATAAAGAATTAAATGTTCAAAACGTAAACATTTTGATTTAAAAATAATTTAGAAAACTAAATAGAAATATATAAACATCATCCAACCTTCTCTCCGTTTCTTGACACACATCCTAAACATTTAATATACATTTTTCTATCTCAATGTATACTTTTAGCCCCCAAAAATTTAAAATGAAATTTAAAATGATTATATCAATGGCTTACTTTATTTCTATTTTTCTCTATTACCATTCTTTCTATTTCATCTGTCCCACGAATTCAATTGTTCGAAAGACCATATATACTAATCAATAGCCGCTTTGTTCTTCCGACCACTCATTGGCTTCGGCAAACCGTCAAATATCGGTCTTGTGATCGCGGCGGTAGACAAAGCTTGAAGATCGGCTGTCAAACTCAACACAGAAGTTTGCAAGATCGATGATATGGATGTATAGTTATTACTGTTACTATTACTATTATTATACGAGTCATGAAAGCTTGGCGAGCTAGAAGACTTTTTCACTACATTAGAAGTGTCGGAGATCACCGAATCCCCTAATTTTAAAGGCGGCATGTTCTGGAGACCATCGGGGTCATTGGAGGTTCGGCTGGCGGCTGTTGGTCTCAATGCTAAGCCTTTTCCGGCAGCTGGAGAGAATGCCCCAGTTGTGTTGGTGGTGTCAGGTTTAAGCAGCATTTCTGGGGTGTGATTTTGGAGGTCGATTTCTGATAGACGCCTTCTCATTAATTTGTCATACCATGCATCGGAATTGTGTTTTTGCAAGTCGATTTCTGATAGACGCCTTCTCATTAATTTGTCATACCATGTCTCGGAATCGGGCTTTTTCCCATTTGCGACATGCCCGTTACCGTTTATTGCGGTACCTTCTTCTGATAGCCCGTTAGCTAAGCTTTTACATTTTCTGTGAAGACCGAGTGGCGGATGGGAACTCTCGGATGGTTTTGGCCCGTGTTCTATGCTGAAAGTACCTGCTTTTGCGTACGCACTGGGTCCAAGTCTTTCGCTTGTACCATTTTGATTGGTGGGTTTAAGACCGTAATAGTCTCGTAAAGCATCCATGGATGGTGAAACGGTTTGTGGGGAAGAAGACGATAATTTTAGGGATTTTATCGAGTCAAACAAATCTGAACGTCTACGGTTGGGTGGTGTCATCTCAGACTTTCTTGGCCTGCAAGAAAATAACCAAGTTAAGCAATTGGTTCATAGCACTAGCGAATAAATAAAAGATAATGCCAGCTCAATTTGGACCCGTTTACTTATGAACGGGTCGATTCGTGTTATGTTTTATCTCTAACGGGTCAAATAACTAATTTGTCAAAAATGTGAATACAGAAAATAACATTACAGGAAATGGTCAAACGGGTTAGAAGTCAACCAAAGTGTGTTTCTAATGCATAAAACCTCCTAATCATTTTATTCAAAAAAATAGATTGTTATTGAAATAACATCATATTTGGCAAGCTAATTATTTAGAGTAAATTACACAAATAGTCCATGTGGTATACATTCTATTAAGTATGTGAAATTACACTGATCGTCCTACTTTTTAAATTTGTAGAACAAAGTCTTTAAAATGGATGTTTTGTTAAAAAGGTACGTTAAATTTTATAAAAAAAATAACATTTACCCAGTCCACTCATTTTGCCACCTCTAGCCCGTATAACTACTGGTACCAAACTACCTAACCGTTTAATGATGACCCAAAACTTCAACCCACTACTTAACAGCATATATTATTGGAGAGGCATAACAAATGCATACAAGTCTATTGAGGTCTAATGATCTAATCTAATCAATTAATTTCCAATTAAATATAAGTCGAGATTCCTTCTGATTAGACGGTAGGAACCAATAAGCCAATACTTAAACACAACACCAACCTATCTATAAGAAAACCCATTTGGCCATTTTCATATCAATTCTTAATTTTGTTTTTTTTATCAACCCAAGAAAATCTCATAACCTATTTTAATAATTATAGATAATTGTTATCTATTACAAATAGTGCTTTCCAGGAGTAACTATTTATTAGCGAGCATGGACATACCAAAATTATCAACATGAAACTCAAATAATACCTTAGGTGGTGTCCTATAACTTCGGCCAAACAAGCCTAGTATTTGACTAGCTAGCATAAAAGTATGCATTTTTTATAAGATATATGCTCAACAGTCGAAGGCTCAAGGTGCACTGAAGGCGCAAAGGGTGAGCCTTGGGCCTAGGCACAAGACGTTTATAGCGCGCCCTCCTGAGACAAGCGGGACGCACGTGTATTCCATTCCATTTTTAGCTGTTTTAGACATGTTTTAGGCTGTTTTATACTGTTATAGACATGCTTTAGGCTACTACAGACTGCTTATTTGATTTGTTTAGACTGTTTTAGACTAGTTTAGGCGGGTTCAGACAGGTTTTGCTGAGCCTCGCCTCACCTAGGTGCCTTTGACTACATAGGATATATGTATATGATGTGCTCACAATAGTCTGCATGCCTTTTCAAAAAAAATTAAGAAAACCTTATGATATGATATAGTTCATGACTCACAATATACTAAAATGTATAACTATACATAGCTAAGATACAACAGTGAAACGGTGCATAAAGTATTGTATAAAACGAAAAAATGGAACTTGATGTCGACTATATCTATATATATGTCATCATGTATATCAATCCATAAACTAAAAACAAGATTCATTAGATTCAAGCATAACACTAGGATGGTTAAAACAAATTAGTAAACACGAAGTAATGTATAATTACCCTTGAACATCATGTCCATTTGACATAATGAGAGAGGGCGGGTGCCTTCCTGGTAGAGGTATATAAAGCGTCTTGCGAGAAAACATTTGTATATCGGTTGTCAGCCCATTCATCTTCTTTATGTCAGCCACCTGACATAATAAAATCCAACTTTAATTACAGAAAAATAAAAAATTCTCCAAGTTCCATTCATCTAATGAACACATAAATAAATAAATAAACATCCCTATGACTTCAAAGAATCGGATAATTCACTTTTCTAATGGTAAATTTATAGTGATTACAAGTTTTTGAGAAAGATTTATCAACCACATTTTTGTAACAACTATGAAAAATCGCATACTAAAATCAACAATTGATGAAATCACAGGAAGAACCAGTGTTCTCAAAACCTATGTCTATTTGAACCATTTTATTCTTTCAAAATCTCATTTTTTTAAATTAATTTAGTATTCCATATTCCATATTTTATTTATTTAAGTTCGTTATATGTCCACTAAATTGCAAATTCATAACAAAACATAACATATTTTTATATTTTATATCTACATAAGTAGTTTTAACTTTTATATTATCTTATGACGACCTCTGAGATTGCCGGTCTGGTTCCTGAAAACATTACGATGAACAAACGGTTTTCGATATTCAGTTTCTCAAAAATTAGAAAAATAACATTTACCTCAACGCCATACTTAATCGCAACACCGGCGAGCGTATCAAATTTCGAGACGGTATGCTCAATCCGTCCAAAACCGCCACCACCGACACCGGAAGCACCACCGCCAGACGAAACAGCAGATAAAGGTTGCATCAAAGAAGCCGAAGAAGAATCATTCACAAACACCTCCGAATGCGACGGGGATTCCATGAAAAATCCCCAATCCACTCGCTGATTCCAATAATTATCCCCACCGTTTCGCCTCTGCATCCGCATATTCTCCAACTAACATCATCGGTCCAAAGGAAACCAAACCCTAACCCTAGCACAAAAATCCTCTGCGCATTGCTCGGACAACAACATGCACAATGATCAATCAATTGATTCGAATTCAATCGGAAACGACACCAAATCGATTAACAATAACGAAGAGAAAAGATGAACAACTTTTGTAGATCTGGTGGATTGATCTTGGATCCTGTAGCGTGTTTGATGATATCTGCGTATGGAAGCGTGTTTTGTAAAAAAGAAAAAAAAGAAAAAGAAAAAAAGGATGGAATGAAGGAGAGGGGGATGACGGTCAGGCTCAAACGCTGCTTTGCCTCCAAATAAGGCACGTTAGATGTTGGTGAAATTGTCGTTTCCGGATAAAACTAACTTTACCGTCAAAAGCTTCTAAATCGTTTTATATGTGAAACAATACTTTTTTAATTTGCGTTGGATAAGGTGATAAGGGTATCAATTTTTTTTTTAAATTTAAAAAACTGAAATATGTGAGACGGGCAATGAGACGATTATTCGATTATTCAGATAATCGGGACAGATATCAGTCTTGATTACCTGAAACATACAAGTACATATTTTCTTTTTATTAATTTTTCTTGTGTAATAAAATTATTTTAAGTTTTAAAATAGTAATAAATGTATTTGAAAATTCGAACAAATGTTTTTTAACAAACTAACGGGTATATCTGATACCTGATGAGTATGAGAGAATTCTCATCAGTTTCCTTATCCTTATCTCTATAATTACACAAAAATCACTACATTTTTTCTTTCATTTTCAATTAAATAATACTTTTTTATACATTTATCATTACCTTTTCTCTCTCCTCCACTCACAACACTTTCAAAAAATATTAAAAATTTTATGCAAGGTGAACAGTGTTTTCCCAAAATATACAAAAAATTTATACATTTTCTCTCTCCTCCACTCACAACCACTTTAAACCACTCCATAAAATACAGGAAACCACTCTCACAAACATATGGGGACACTGCTGTGAATGCTCTGAGACCGATTTCATCCTTGTTTTCAAGTTCGTGGAGTCGTGCTACATTTGTGATCGAAAGAAATTTTTATGTGAAGAGTAAAATTAAGAAAAAATGTTTTCGGCTATTTAACTAAAATGTACTAAAATGGTAGTTCTACGATATTTCACATCCAAGTTAGATTCATGACACGCCGCTATATTCATTCTAGTTCTTATATTTAGACAAAGTTTAATATCGGTTATCAAAACATTGCTTAAACTTATAATTACCGTAATTATTGTTTTAATCGAATCCAATCAAAACTAGATAGTAAGTTGAACTAAAATAAAAAAAAAATTAGTAAGTTAATGTAAAGTTAAAAAATGTCTTTTTAATTTTTATCCAACTGTAAACTTGATTGAAATTTGATTTATTTTACTTTCAACTTTTGATACTTAATTGGTGATAAAAGTCGTACGTATTGTTACATTATTGACATACAGATCATATCATATAAGTTCACTATCTGTTCTTATGGTCCAACTCTGTCGGTGGCTCCCTAGTTTGGCCCACCCACGAGTTATCTTTCTCGTTGTCCTTTCATATGAGATTGAAACATGTTTATTTTTTTATATTTATATTTATATGATAATATAATAATAATAATAATAATAATAATAATAATAAATATATTATATAATATGCATGTTAAAAAATATGATACATATAAAATAAGATAGCAATATCAACCATCAACATCTTATTATAAAAAACATTGCATTCCAACTAACCCTAATTTCTTTTTTAATATTTATGTTTTTATCTTCATACAAGTATTAATCAATCAAATCACCGTATATTAGTTTTCATATGTTAATGAACTATTAGCGCTTCGCGTTACACGATTATATTTCCCTTTTAATCATGGTATACTTGTATTTTATTTTAAATTATGGTGTATGGTTGTTTTGTAACTCCTTACACCGTGACTAGCTTGTAAAAGAGTCATTCGCGTGTATAATCAAGAGACCAACTTTGAAAATATTGTTTTTGTTAATATTAACTATGTATTTAGAAGAGAAAACATGACAAACATATGGTGATTGATCGCTACACAAGCGAACATGTTGCGCTTGAACATTTCGTCCTAATCCTCGTTTTAACTATACCATCGCAACCATGAGAGCATTTTTTTCTAGCCTTGTAGTAATTTTCCTTTTTTTATATACCATATACATGATTTAGAGACATCTTGTAAGTATAAAAGGTTCGTATTAAAAAAGGATACATGCAAAACAAGATTAGCTAGATTAAAGAACTGCCCTAAATTTGCAATTGCAAATGATTCACTCCAACCTCTTTAAAAATGATAATAATAAGTCACTTATGGATGTGATTAACCATAGTAGGATGGTGTTCCAAATGCTATACATTCAAAAAAGTTTTGGAGCGAGGTGTGAAGAAATACTTATAAGTTGGTGATTTGAAATTTGAGTTAATGAATGGTTGTGTATTTGTTCAATTATTTGAATGTAACTTATAAAGATGGTTATAAAGTCCCTAAATGTGGAATAAAACGTGTGACAATATGTAGGTGTGGACACATGCATGGGTTGTTATGGATCGATTTAGTGTTAGAAGGAGCCTTAAATCCATTTATACTGGTAGGAATAATTTTTAGAACTCGGGCATATAGCATGGCTTGCATCACAATGGGGTGATTCTTGACCGGGTTTCAGAAAGGCGTCATTCGTCCTTGTGAATGGCGATGGCTTCATCGCCCTTCCCATTGGCGATGTACGATTATGGCAGACATCGCCCTTCCCATTGGCGATGTCTTGCTATTCCACGCGCTTGAAGCCATCGCTTTTGGCGAAAGCGAAAGACCCTGTGAGATGTCTAATCACCTGCAAAAGTTACATGTTTAAGTTTTAAAGTTTTGTCGATATGCATTTAGAGACCTCACCCCTGACATTGGCGAGGTCTCAATGATGCAGCCTTCAACATCTTAAAAAAAAATTAAAGTGTGTGAAGAATTCACTCAAAATTGCATGGTAGTAATATATGTGGAGACATGACATCGCCCTTGGTAGGTTAGCTAGATTGAAGTACTACCTTAGATTGACTTGGGGACATATTTGGGGCATCTTTGAGCTTAATTGAAGATACTTTGAAACACGGATCAAGAACACGCATCCGGTTAAAGCATATTGCCTGCCATCGTCATACATGCCCATGAAACCAACTGACAAGGCTAGAGGAGGTGAAGTTATCGGCATTCACGGGGGCGAAGGACCCCCTTGTGAAACCCGCTAAAAAATCACCCCGTTTGTGATGCATTACTTCCTATAAACCCTAGTTATAAACATTTTTTTATTGGAACGATAGAAGATGCCTTTGATTTAGTGTTAGTGGAAGTTGTCTTTGATTTAAGAAGCCTTTCATTTGGTGTCCTTTACTGTGTTTTTTTAAGGTAAATTTTCTAAATTTCTATTAATAATGGGACTTGAAGAAGTAACTTACTCAAACCTTAGTGTTACTAGAGGTTATATATATATTATTATTAACTAATACTTATTACTAGAAGTCGACGATTAATATAGAAAAATCCAAGATTATAATTATAATTAGTTTTTTTTTAACGACAATACTAAATATTCTATGATAATTGGGTTTCCCCGGGGCAACACATAGAACATCTAGGGCAGCTCACCACAAGAGGAACCCCCCAACTGGGTAAACCCCCTGACCTGATCACAGAACCCTTTTTTGCTGTTGCCAGGATTCGAACCCAAGACCCCCACTATGGGAAGTCTTGGGGCTACCATTGCACCAAATGACCAACAATTATAATTAGTTATCAACGAGTTATTGTAAAGTAGAAATTAAGCCAGCGCGATGCGACGCGTTTGTGAACCTAACAACGCGTGTTGCGACGGTGACACTGACGTTGTTAAATACATAAAAGAAACCTACGAAGTTGTTGCGGTACTATAGTGTAAACATGACGTAAAATTGAAACGACAAGATCGCTCAAGGACAAAAAAGTTATTTAAAAAAATTATTGAAAAAAAAAGTAAAAACAAAAGTTCTTGGAAAAAGGTAAAAAAATAAATAAAAATAATAAAACAATAAAAACTTGGACCTGGGATTAGGACCCAAGAAGAGAAGCTTATACTCAATAACCCTTGCCACTCCAACTACTCCACTTTGGTTTATTGTTTTGAAAACAAAATAAACATTAGTCTAGTATTGAGTTGGTGGTTTTCTATCGGCCACCGACCTTATATTTTAAGGGTTAGTAATGGTTGTAAATACATGAGAGATAATACTTTTAATCGTATAAAACTAATTTTATTACTAGGAATACGAGTGTCGGTTTTACCTGAAACCCGAATACTGACCCCGACCCGAATTAACCCGAACCCGGTTAATATGAAACCCGAATAAGCCGAATCCGTTTAAGATGGAACCTGAACCCAAAGTTAGCATCCAGCTTTGTAATTGGGTTAAAAAAAGGTTAATCGGGTTAACCTGATTAACCCGAATAATAATAAAAATATATTTTTATTATTAATATTTATTTGTAATGTTAGCTCAATATACATCTAGCTGTTTTTAATGCTTATTTTATTTGAATTTTTTTAATATATGATTAGAAACGGACGAGCGAACATGAACATTGCAATTTGAAGAGTGAACATTGTTAAGAAGTTTATTCATTTATACAATTTGACGTTTTCTCTTTAGTTTATACAATTAGTTGATATGGTTTTGTTTTATGCTTATTTTATTTGATGTTTTTTAGTTAATATATGTGTTTTGTGCATGAGTTTGAACGAAAAATCATACCGGGAGTGTTTTTGTTTGATATTTTGAGCTTACTATTTAATAAATATCATGTTAAGTTAAATTGTAAAATATGCATTGCAATTTATATTTAAAAACCCGAATACCGATTAACCCGGGCTGAATAAACCCGAAATCAATTAACCCGAAACCGATTAACCCGAATTTTATTTGGGTCGGTAAACATGTATGATTCTTATAACAAAAAAACCCGAATTACTCAAACCGGTGAACCCGAAATCTAATTAAAAAACATGAAGAACACCCCTAACTAGAAAGGTCCATAAAAAATGTGGGCTTTGAATATTCTATTTTACAATTCAAATATTCCATTAACACCCGAATTATATAAAAAAATAATATAAAGTAGTAGAATATCATAGGTTTTTCAATATAAATAAATAAATTTCGTGATAAGAATCATACGTTTGCATTTGCCATACGTCATTAATGGGACCAAAAAACCATCTGTCCTTTATGCACATGATTTCACTAAAAAAAATTATCATGTATTATTGAGATGTGTTACTTTACATGCAATTTTAAATAAAAGCTTATAAGAGTAATATAATATAATTGGTTATAATGAAATGATTATGTAAATGTCTCTCTTTCTGTCTCACATTACTTTTTATTAAATTTTATGTATCACATACAATTGCATTATTACATTATAAGGTTTTGAAAGTTCTATATTTAAAATTAAAATTTAGAATAACCCCTATTTATATAATAAAAAATAACATGATGTAGTAGGACTTTTAAAAGCATACCAAAAACGAATAAAAGATGAGGAGACTCAACCCGACAATCAAAGCAAGCTACTATTTTCACAAAACTGCATCGCCTTCTAATTCTTGATATGTAAACCATGAGCCAAACCAGGATTGGGGTCGAGGCGGTCGCGGTCGAGACTCTGGTCAAGCCGTGGACAACAAGAAATGGGGTAACAGAGAGGACAAACGAAAAGAGTAAGGGTTAGGATTTTTCAAAAATTCAATGTTACCGTTATAATAAGTTTAGTCACTTCGTTTTGAATTGTCCCGAACGAAAATAAAAATAAGAATAAGCAAACGTGGTCAAAACGAAGAAGGTAGAACCATCCTTGTTCATGATAAAATCCATTCAAGATACAGTGTTTTAAACGAAGAAAAGGTAATACCGAAGAATTACGAATCCAAACCAAGAGAAGAAGATTTGTGGTACTTAGATAAAAGAGCTAGCAATTATATGACGAATAACTTATCTTATTTTTTGAAACTCAATAAACGAGTAGTGGAAAAGTAAAATTTGGGGATGGTTCGTGTGTTGACATTTGCGGAAAAGACTTCGTTTTGCTCGTAGGCAAGATGGGTGAGCAACGAATCCTAGCTGATATTTACAACATACCGAGTCTTCAGAGTAACATTATTAGCCTCGATCAAACAACCGAGTTCGGGTGTGACATCCACATGAAAGACAATTATCTACTAATGCACGATAGTAGATGTAAGCTCTTAATGAAGGTAATGAAGACCAAAAACTGTCTGCATATGATCAAATTTAAGATGGGAACCGCTCGCTATCATTTTATCCGAAAACGTGTTGAACGCGGTGAACTGGTGGACGAGCACATAAGTCACAAAGAGCATCGAGGTGACATTTTGACTAAGGGTCTCGCAAGGACAATGTTCAAGGATATGCGGGAATTACTTGGTGTTGAAGTGAAGGCCTCACTAAACCAGTTCAGAAATTAAAGGGTGAATGTTGGCGGTAATTTAGTTTCATAATTAGATTATAATTGTTATGGTAATGCATTGACTACCAAGTTACAGTCAATCTATATAAACAGAGTTATGATTAGACATTATAATCAAGCTTTTGATCTCGTATAAATTTATTAAAAAAATTGTTATAAAATCAGCTCCTCTTATCATTTTATAATATTAAATAAAATCAAATACACAGCGTAATATACAACATTTTAAATACAGCGGGTCATGGAGTTACTTAACTTTGATCATATGCAGACAGTTTCCTTGCACCAGAGGCCGTGGAGTTACTTAACCGAGTACAGCGGGTCATGCATAGTAATGTTATGACCCCAAGATCTGTAGATGTAGTTTTTAAAAGACTTGGTTTTGCTATTCAAAAAGGGTTGGCGGCGCAGCTTGTTGCCCGTTTGCCTTCTATCTCTATGTAATTTCCCTTTGGGAGTTGTGTTTTTTAACAATATACCTTTTAAATACATGAATTTATTTACTAAAAAATTTTTAAATAATTGATTGCTTTGGGTTAAAATAAAATAAATATTAATCCAAAATATTATTTAAATATTCACAATTTTTATATTGCCACGTTGATTTCTTTTAGGATACATAATTTTAGGTTACCAAATGATTGCGTTCAGACTTTTGATTCCACCGCAACAAATGCAGTCGGAAACCTACATTTGAGGGGGTGTTTGGGATTCCATTTCAAACTACTTATTAACTTATTACCTTTTTCAAAAAGGTAATAAGTTAAAAGTTTGTTTGAATAATTGATGAAAAAATTAATTTTAAAAGGGTGGAGAAGTTGTTTTGAAGAAGTAATAATTTTTAACTTCTCCAAGAAGTCGAAAGTAGTTTTTGAAATGGAATCCCAAACACCCCCTCAACCTCTGCTACACGAACATCCTCCTCGCACGCAAACGCAACTTCATGCCGCTCAAATACGCGGTGAGACTGATTCCACCTTTCCTTTGATCAATTCATCAATCAATTTCGCAGCAACGGCACCATTTTCCCTCTCGAAACCCTAATTTTTCGCCGTTTCGAGTTTCGTCATGGAGAGATCTGATAGTAGAGAGTTGAGTAGCGTCAATAAGAGTTCTTCCTCAGGTGAGCTAATTGTTTACTGTATTAGTAAGTTTTGATGTTTATTTAGGGTTTGATTTCAGTATGGTTCTGATTTGATTTGATTTCGTTTGATTTGAATCGTGTTTTTATCGGTTTGTGTGATTAGTAGTACCTGCATCTTGAATTTGATAAAACTGTGTTTGTTAACGGACAATTGGAAGAAATTGTAGTAATGTTTGTGGTTGTATATACGGTGTTTGTGTGTGAGATCTTGTTTTCTTGGGTTTAATTTCAGTATAGTTCTGATTTGAGTTGATTTCCTTTGATTTGAACTGTGTTTTTATCGGTTTGTATGATTTAGTATTACATGCATCTTGAATTTGATAAAACTGTGTTGGTTAATGGACAATTGGAAGAAATTGTAGTACTGTCAGTAGTGGTGTGTGATCTTGTTTTCTAGGGTTTGGTTTCAGTATAGTTCTGATTTGAGTGGATTTCCTTTGATTTGAACCGTGTTTTTATTGGTTTGTGTGATTTAGTAGTACCTGCTTCTTGAATTTGATAAAATTGTGTTGGTTAATGGACAATTGGAAGAAATTGTAGTACTGGTAACAGTGGTTGTATATACGGTGTTTGTGTTTGTGTGTGTGTGTGTGATGTTGCTTTGTAGGGTTTTGCTTTACTCTTTATTTTGTTGTTTCAAGAATTTGATTTATGTGCCTGAAAACTTGCTTAATTGACGTGCAGATGATAAACTCTTTGATGCTTCACAATATGCTTTCTTTGGTCGACATGCCGTAGACAATGTTGAGTTTGGGTGTTTAGAAGAAGTTGATGATAATCCTTCAACAGGATTTGCTGATGACGAATACCGTTTGTTTGATCGAGAAGAGGTAAAATTTTGGAATTGTGTAAATGTGTAATGCATATTAGAAGTTATTGATGGATGAATGTTCTCATATCACACTTCACTTTGCTAATAACTCAGCTGACCAATACTAGGCATTTTGACATGGAGCTTCATTTTTTCAGATGTTGGTGTGCACGCTTTAGCATTACAAGGATAATGTTAATAGCAATTGTTATGTTAATATAGGATAATTGTTACACCAATAATATTGATTTTTTACAAATGACAATATTTGAGTACGATGCATATCCAAGGAGAAAATGAATAACAAAAGGTTAGAATCAGATAGAATAAAGTGCAAAAACAAATTTTAAATGATGTCTAGAACAAAAAAAGGTACATATAAGAAGTCCAACAAAAAAAGTATACGCACTCTATGGTTTATCTTTTTCTTTATTCAGATCTTAATTTGGCACGTGTATTTTTAATGTGAAACTGGATTCTTTTTAGTGCAGGGCAGTAGGGCACTAGTAAGTGACAGTATGTGGTATAGATAGATTTTTGGTATTTTGGTTTTAAAGCTAACTGCCTTGTATGTCATATCGAACACTTGAAAAAAATAGTGTTGATTTCTGTTTTACATGTTCACTTGTTTACTTTTTGGATGCCTAATGTTTTTACAATACTTTTGGTTAACTTTATTAAAAATACTTTTGGTTAACTTACCGTCTTTTGGATGCCTAATGTTTTTACAATACTTATGGTTAACTTACCATCTTTTTTCTACAGGAACCTGGTGTAGGATCCTTGTCAGATTTAGACGATCTGTCAACTATATTTTCAAAGGTAAGTTACTTCTCCTACACACGATAATTGTTTAAAGTAACTTTTAGATTGTGGTCTAACTCTTAACTTGAGACTTCGATTTATTTTACAATTTACATTTTACATAAAAGTTTCATCCAGCACTTTTACTGTGGGCGTGTATGTGTAACTGATTATGTGTTATACAAATGTTTGTTTTACAGCTAAACAGATCAGTTAGCGGACCTAGACATCCTGGGGTAATTGGTGATCGAGGGTCAGGATCTATTTCAAGAGAAAGTGAGTACATATCTAACTTTTCTTTTCTCATCATAGGTGTTTAAGAAAAACCTGCTTTTTAAACTTCATATATTATATATTTTATTAATTGCCTTCTTTCAGGTTCATCTGCATCTGACTGGGTACAAGATAGAGATTTACCTGAGTGGTTGGATCAACATATCTCCGACACAGAAAGCAGTGAGGTCAGCAGGAGATGGTCTTCACAATCACATCTCACAGATTCTAAACCACTGTACCGAGCATCATCATACCCTCATGAAAAACACCAGTTTTTCACCGAGCCTGTACTGGCACCCAGCTCATCATTACCTTCATTTTCTCCCAGTAGCCATAATAGTCTCCCCTCGCCACGTCAGCATTCACATATAAACCGTTCATCGAGCATTGGTAATCCCCAGATCTCCTTTCCGGAACCAAATCTTTCACCTTTAGGTGGGCTCCCTCTTTCATCTCGTTATAGTGGAAACCGTAACCAACTGGTCCATCCGGGCTTAACCCAATACACTCTAGCCCAAAACCAATGGGCTAACCACGCATTACACGCAGATCCTGTTGGACTACTGAATAACACTTATCAACAAAAGTTGCTTCAAAACGGGCTCTTATCACCACATTTTATGTCACCGCATTCTCTACGGTTGAGCCCATTTGCACTACAGCCATACTTATATGACTCCCCCCCCTCTCACCCATTACATTTAAACAAATACCGGTCACCTGATACACGGGATCAGAGAAGTAAACAAAAGAGTAAACACGGGTCACGTGTCTCCCGCCAAGGCTCTGATAACATCAATCAGAAGAGTGATAATAAATGCCGGGTACAATTTAGATCCAAATACATGACGTCTGAAGAGATTGAAAGCATTCTTAACGTACAGCATGCTGCAACACATAGCAATGATCCATATATTAATGATTATTATCACCAAGCTCGGCTTGCCAAGAATTCTTCCAAAAACCGGTTCCACCCAGCCCATCTTAAAGATTTACTACAACGGGGCCGTAACGGGTCAGATTCACAGCCTCATATAAATGTCGATTCACATGGAAGAGTTTCATTCTCTTTAATTCGAAGGCCACAGCCACTTCTTGAAGTGGACCCACCATCTGGTTCGGGTGATAACAGGTCCGAACCAAAAAGATCCGAGAAACCTTTGGAACAAGAACCAATGCTTGCATCTAGAATCATGATTGAAGACAGCCTTTGTGTGCTTCTTGATGTAGATGACATTGACCGTCTCCTGCATTCAACTCAGCCACAAGATGGTGGTTCTCAGGCAAGGCAGAGGCGGCAGATTCTTCTAGATGGCTTGGCAGCATCCCTTCAGCTAGTAGACCCGCTTGGTGTAAGTTCAAACAAGTCCTCCGGGTTGGCCCCTAAAGATGATATTGTGTTCTTACGGGTCGTATCTCTTCCCAAGGGTCGAAAACTTATTTCCAAATATCTTCAACTTCTGTCTCCAAGTAGTGAGCTGGCACGAATAGTATGCATGACAATTTTCCGCCACCTTAGATTTTTATTCGGTGGACTTCCGTCTGAACCCAAAGCATCTGAAACCGTTACTTCACTAGCAAAGATAGTGAAAACATGTGTAAGTGCAATGGATCTTAATTCATTGAGTGCTTGTCTTGCTGCTGTGGTGTGTTCTCCAGAACAACCGCCACTTCGCCCACTTGGCAGTCCAGCTGGCGATGGTGCTTCCATTATTCTAAAATCGGTTCTTGAACGCGCCACTCAGCTGTTAACCGGTCCCAGTTCCAGTTTGCATAATCCAACACTTTGGCAGGCTTCATTTGATGCGTTTTTTGGGCTTTTGACTAAATATTGTTTAAGTAAGTATGACAGTTTGGTACAGGCTATGTATTCACAGGTGTCACCAAACACAGAGATTGTGCTTTCAGAAGCTGCAAAGGCGATCAGTAGAGAAATGCCTGTGGAACTTCTTAGGGCTAGTCTGCCTCATACAGATGATAATCAGAGGAAGATGTTGGTTGACTTTTCTCAAAGGTCAATGCATGTTGGTGGATTCAGTGGTCATAAAGGAGGTGGAGGTCAGGTTGCTCCTGAATCGGTAAGAGGATGAATCAGTAGACAAATGTGTGGTTGCAAAATATACATTCTCATCTGCCAGCTGAAGGTGGGTTTTTAAGGCCTATGGTGGTGAAGTTTGTTCATGGATGGTTTATAAATACTGTGTGAACGAGCACTTGTTTCCCAATCGGTCCGGGTCGGGTAGTTGGTTAAAAAGGGGTTGAAGGTGGATCTTTTTTTAATATTCTGACTTATTGGGAAATATGCATTGTACAGTTTCTGCAAGTTTGTATGGATTTAGTTTACAACATTGCTTTTTTATCTTGTGCTCATTTTTTTTTCTTTTTAGTTAAAAAGTTTTTTGTTGTGGTTATATTATCAAAGTTAAAAAAAAAGTTTTAATACTTTTATATACACTTTTGTGTCACATGTAAATATATCAAGATAATATTTTTAACAGGTTAAAAACTGTTACAAAGTTGTTGGTTTTAGTCAAATATAATTCATTTAATTTAACAAAATTAAAAGTAATATAAATCTGTTTGTTTGTGTGTATTACAACGGAAGGAAATGGTTAAATTTCACATGATTTTATCAGAAACTAAACCACTTTAATGTCTGATTAATTTCTTTTACAAGACTATAAACATTATTTTCTTAAAAGTTGACAGAAGACGCTACACATTTACCCAAATATGGCAATTTGCTAACAGTGTCAAAAGAAAAACATTAACCTACACATGTCCACTAACCTCACAAACAAGTAAAAACATATACATCTGGCTAAAAGTAATTCAAATACACAACCTTTTTACAACAGGATCACAATCTGTTTAAAAATGCGGATTCTAACTTCTGATTCTCAAGTGAAGCTCACATTAAGAACAACCTTCGGAAAAGGCGCACGCCTTTTGGTCCAGGAGGGCAAAATGGTAAATGTGAATAGCCGTGATGTTAATTAGCTCATACATGTCTTGATCCATCATCATGCAATTGTGCTGTCCGCACACTAGGTTCCTCCTATTATAGAGAATAACCAAATGTTAGTTTCCACATAACTACAAAGAGCCATCAGGGTTCTGCCCTGCCTGGTGGTTCGAGAGGTTTTCCTAAAGAATTTCCCCTCTATGCGAATCTGGCAAGGTACACTTTATAAATTCTGAAACATTCACTTGGCAAATTTCGAATTACGGGCTAGGAGGGGTTAGCGTCATTCTAACCGACAAACGTTCTAAAAAAAACATAACTACAAAGGACTTAAAAAAGGTAATTATTAAAATAATATAATTTTGGTAGTCATATTTGACGATTTAACTTGATTATACTTTATTAAAAAATTGGGCAAGATTGCGTTTTTGGTCAACGCCCAAAATTTACCTGTTTTGACCATAACCCATTTTGACTTGTTACACAACCCGCATGACCGACCCATTTCCCACCTCTAAAACAATGTAAATAAACGGTTGTGAGACACCAACCCGAATGCCATATGTGAAAATTGGTGTCCGAAAGAAGTCCATTTATCCCTGCAAGCAAGTATTTTCTTACACATTTTATAAATTCGGAATTTGTATCACAAGTCCGGTTGAATTTGCAAGTCTGCCCCCAAACAAGAAAGACTTGTGAGATTAATTAGATATGATGTCAACCCGTTCGATTGACCGGCTCAATCTTGGATAAGGCTTTGAAAACATTGCTTTAGAGACCAATAACTAGTTGAATGCTTCATGTTTATTGTGAAGATTACAGAATAGGGTTTGTAAAGCATTAATTAAATATAAATTGTTATTTAAAATCATTAATTAATATCAGTGTCTTTCTTTCTTAGAATAATCAAGTTTATCATTTATTTTAGGAAATAATTAATATCAATTTAACTTTAAATATGGAAATTTATATTCATCAAAGATCCTCAGACACAGTCTTTTGTAATTAAAAAGTTGTGGCTCCAAATTGTGGTTGGTCCAACACGGTAAGCTTGGCTCAAATGAGTCAACTATAGCATTGACTTGATTGGGTATATTTTTTAATCATGCCTTACTTCTTCAATACTTTCATCAGTCATGAGAGCATCAAGGATTTGGAGTTTCTTCTTTGCTTTTTGCCTAATTCTCATGTTATCAACCACTGCTCAGCCTTTTATATCATATCCTACAGCAAATCTTTCCACTACATGGACCACCTCTTATCACTTGAAACACCAACCCATGCTCCATAGAGAAACCAAGGTAGCTAGTTTCGCCTGTGGCTTTCTCTGTGAAGGAAACTGTACCTCTTACATCTTGTCCATAAGCATTTCTCCGATCAATTTATCCAGTTGGGGTCAGGAGGTCGTTTGGTCAGCTAACCGAGATCATCCAGTCAAGGATAATGCGATACTGAATTTCACTGCAGCTGGAGGAGAATTGGTCCTAACAGATGTAGATGGAAGCATAGTTTGGACCTCCAACACTGCAGGAAAATCAGTTGCTGGCATGAACCTAACTGATACTGGAAATCTGGTGTTGTTCGATGACCGGAACACGCTAGTTTGGCAATCTTTTGATCAACCAACAGACTGTTTGTTACCTGGCCAAAAGCTGTTTGAAGGTCAAAAGCTGAAATCTAGTGTTTCATTAACCGATTCCACGGATAAGGAAGATATGTATTCTCTTCAAGTCACAGAAGAAGGTTTGTTTGCTTATGTTGAATCAAACCCACCTCAAGCCTATTTCGGTATACTTGACTATCCAAATGGCAACGGTACACATAAAGGAAGAAGATACATTAGGTTCTTGGATGGGAGTTTGTCACTATTCTTTCTTTCTTCAGAGCCAAGTGATCCTGATGGTGTAATTAACATACCTAAAGCATCATCAGCTCAGTATATGAAACTGATGCCAGATGGGCATTTGCAAGTGTTTGAATGGAAACCTGAATCTTTAGTGTGGACAGTGGTATCTGATCTTACAGGTTCTGACGTAGGAGAGTGTGGTGTTTATCCTTTGGTTTGCGGAAGAAATTCCATATGCTTGACTACTAAACAATGTATTTGTCCCGGAATAGAATACTTTAGACCAGTGAACGATCGACAACCCGGCCTAGGTTGCTCTGAAATTACTCCCCTCACATGTAATTCTACACACCACCATTTTCTCACACTCGAGGGCGTCAGCTACTTCAACTCTGTTGATACCATGGAAGGGGTGAATATGGAGACTTGCAAACAAGCTTGTCTAAACAATTGCTCATGCAAAGCAGCTTTTTTTCAATATGAATTGAATGCTTCAAGTGGAACATGTTTTTTACCTTCAGAGATATTTACAATGAAAACTGTTGATTCACAATTTGTTAATGTTGTAGCTTTCATAAAAGTCCAGAATGTTACATCACGTCATGTGCCTCATCAAGTTGCAAGAGTTGTAGGCTCTACGATTGGAAGTTTTGTACTTCTGCTTGTTGTGGCCATAGGGCTTGTCACATATGTAGCCCACAAGAGAAAAAGGGATGCTAAAAGGGAGGAAGAGTATATAGATCATGTTCCAGGATTGCCGAATCGGTTCTCTTATGAAGAACTGAAAACTGCCACAGAGAATTTTAGTAAAAAGCTAGGTGAAGGAGGATATGGATCGGTTTTCGAAGGGACTCTCGGAGATGGCACCATGATTGCAGTAAAATGTCTTGAGGGTCTTGCGCATGTTAAGAAATCATTCCTAGCTGAAGTTCAATCTATTGGTAGCATCCACCACGTGAATCTAGTTAGACTTAGAGGATTTTGTGCTTGGAAATCTCAGCGACTTCTTGTGTATGACTTCATGAGCAACGGGTCATTGGATCGGTGGATCTACCATGGAATTCGAGAACACATACTTGAATGGGAAAGCAGAAAGAAAATTATTCTTGACATAGCCAAAGGTTTAGCATATCTCCATGAAGAATGTAGGCAAAAAGTTGTGCATCTTGATATTATGCCTCAAAACATACTTCTAGATGACGACTTCAATGCCAAAGTATCTGATTTTGGGCTATCTAAACTCATCGAAAAAAATCAAGCCCAAGTGATAAGTAACATAAAAGGAACACCTGGCTATATTGTTGCATAGTGGCGGAGCTCGATTATCACTGAAAAGCTGGATGTATACAGTTTTGGGATCGTTCTCCTGGAGATCCTATGTGGCAGGAAAATTTTTGATAGAACTCTGCCAGAACAAGAAAGCTGGTACTTGCTCTTTGTCTTTCAACAATGCTGGGAACAAGGAACGTTGTTAGATATGGTTGACAGACACAGTGAAGATATGCAAGTACACAATACAGAAGTCGTGGAGATGATGAAATTGGCTTCATGGTGTTTACAAACAAACTTTAAGAGAAGGCCTTCAATGTCATCGGTGGTTAAGGTGTTAGAAGGAGGCATGAATGTTGAATCAAACTTGGATTACAACTTCACAGATCCAAGAATTCAAGAACCAGCAGTTGGAGACGAGAAATATTTCACAGTATTGCCATCATCTCTCCTCTCAGGTCCAAGATAAGTAGCCATGAGGTTCTTGTGATCCTTTCTATGCAGCTTAATTTTTTCTGTTCGAATATCAACTGAAATGTTGGTTATAAACATTTTTTTATATAGACATGGATATAGGTTGCCCGAGTATAATACTGTTTCTTAAGTACTCTTTTGGTTCTATATTAATGTTCAAAGTGGTTGTTGTGGGTTTGGAGAGCTGCCGTTTGGTCTATTGTTTATTGTTAATTGTGATCTGATTATCAACTGATTTCATGATATCAACAGCAATCAAAGTTTTTTTGTTCAGACGATTAACAACTTTACTTCATCAAAAAGTTATCATCAATTACAAGAGTATTCATCAACAACAATTTGCAATTCGAAATTGATTACAACAACGGCGATCAGTTGTATAGGACTGACCTGTATTTCATTCCTATTTGAGAAGAAGAAGGATCGAATAGATCGAAAGCTACTGGACGTATGCCGGTGCATAACGGCGGCGACCGTGGTGGTTACCGGTGGCCCTCTACTGGTGGACTGGAATATTATGCTACGGCACCATCGACTGATTCTTGGGTTTTTGGTGTGATGACCCGTGTACCGGTTCATGTAATTCAATGCTAGTATTTCAAAAACCTATTTTCGGGTACATATAAATATATTAATTAAATTATAAATAATTAACTTAAAAAGTCCAATAGCATTAAAAACTTAAAATGTTATAAAATAAATAAATGTTTAAAACATAAAGTCATAAACATATAGATAAATTATATAAAAAACTAGATTGTTTCCAGAATCGGGTATGGTTTTAGGGTTTAGGGTTAGAGATGCACATTTCGGGTATTATCAAGAAACGGTTCCGGGTATTATCGGTTCCAGAAAACCGGGTATTAGAAGGAACCGGTTCCGGTTCTTGGTTGAAAAACCATACCCTATGTACCCGGTTCCGGGTATTTGGACGGTTCCAGTTCCGTTTTTTTGTGCACCTCTACATAGAGGTGCACCTTTAGGTTAAAAAGAAAAGCGGACCAGTTATCAACCACACCGGTCTTTTTCAAACTTGGTCAAAACCGGTTTAGAAAAAACCGGTTCGATGGGGGTCGAGGATCATAACCTATCAACTCAGTTAGGATATTCTGGACCGGATAATCGTAAACCGGTTGTCTTATAAATAATTAAAAAACTTAAAAAAATACCAATAAATTTCTTTTTTTATTTCTTTTTAAAATTTGAGAATCAACAATTTTTAAATTCATTAATAAAAACATTAAAAGTTACGAATACATTTTATTTTTTGTTAAATAATCATGGTCGTTGTCATCGTCTTTGTTAAGTGTTCATTGTCTACGTTCATGACTAGTTGAGCGCACCAATTCATCATAAGCGAGTTTGTAATTGGAAAGTGGATGCACCCTTCCCTTTGATACTTCGGAGGTCAGAGACGAGGTGACGCTTTTGTGGAATTGAAATTTAGGCGATGTTTCGATGGGGGCGCGTTTATATGGGTTTGATTTGATTTGATTTGATTTTGAACACGACGAGAGTGTGAAACAAATTTAGGTTCATTTAGCATATATGTTGATTGGGTTTTATATAAAGTTATTTATTATCCTAAAATTCATAACTAGGTTCTTATCGCTTGATCCAATGGTGGAGTTGATGACATCCCTGCCAACACGAATGTCGAAATTCCGGCGTTCTTTTTCTTGCAGTTCGATACATATGAACTGGAGTCGTTAAGAGAATGATTCGAAATATTATTTCTCTGAAAACGAAGCAGATCAATGAATTGTCAAAAAGATGGTTGATTGTTCTCCATGGCAAAAGATTGCAACTTTCTTGCTCTCTAGATGAAACAAACTACTAAATTTGAGGTTTTCCATTAAGAAAACCAGAATAGGTGAAAGATATGATTATGGATTTTTCGTATCTCTGGCATCTTCGCAATAGGGAGGTGTGGTGTGGGGCATGATGTCAAGAAGAAGAAGGTGGGTGGTGGTCTTCGTCGGAAGTTGCAGGATCAGAGAAGATGATCGAAAAAACGGGAGGAAGTCTGAAGTGGATGGGTGAGGGGAGGAGATTTGGTAGGTATATTATGGTCCCATCATTTTTTTATTTTTAATTCTAAAATTTTATTTTTTAGTTTTAATAGTAAAGGTATTTTGGTCATTTCATATGAATTTAAAAAAAAAAGGTTAACTTCCATCCACTTTAAGGACCATCGATGTGTTATCCGCTTGTGAACACTAGAGAGCACTGGTGTAACTATAGAAAGGCGGGACTAAAGATGCAATAAGACGTAAACACTGACCATCCGTATAATTAACTCTTGTATTTATCTTCACATATTTAGTTATTTTTTTCTACTTCAAAACATTTTTTTATAGTTGTTTAACTACGTTATAGTTTTATGCTTTTACATTTATGATTACAAAGTTGTGGCTCCAGCTCTCCAGGTAGTGGTTGGTCCAAACACGGTGGCTTTGATGAATCAACTATAGCATTGACTTGATATGTTCAAGACTTATAATAACAGATTGGGTATTTTGAATCATCAAATCTTCATACAAGTGTTCATCTGTCATGAGGATTTCTAGTTTCTTCTTTGCCTTTTCTCTGATTCTCATGTTCAAGACTTGCTACTCAGCCACTGCTACAGCAAATCTTTCCACTGCATGGGCCAGCAATAACTATAGGAGGGATCTCTCCCGATTCATTCTCTTTAGAGAAACCAACGTAGCTCAATTCATCTGTGGCTTCTACTGTGAAGAAGAATGTACCTCTTACATCTTTGCCATATTCATTACTCCAACCACATATGGCAAGGATGCTCAGGTCGTCTGGTCAGCCAACCGAGATTATCCGGTAAGGTATAACGCGATGCTGAGTTTCACAGCAGCTGGAGAATTGGTCCTAAAGGATGTAGATGGAAGCATGGTTTGGACCACCGGCACTGCAGGAAAATCCGTTGCTGGCATGAACCTAACTGATACCGGAAATCTGGTGTTGTTCGATGACCAGAACTCGGTAGTTTGGCAGTCTTTTGATCACCCGACAGACTGTTTGTTACTTGGCCAAGAGCTGTTTACAGGTCAAAAACTGAAATCTAGTGTTTCATTAACCAATTCGTCGGAAGGTATGTATTCTCTTCAATTAACAGAAAAAAGTTTGTTTGCTTATGTTGAATCAAACCCACCTCAAACCTATTACCGTAGGTTTGTCTATCCATATGACAATGATAAACATAAAGCAAGAACATACATTAGGTTCTTGAATGGGAGTTTGTCACTATTCATTCATCCTTCTGAGCCAAGTGATCCTAATTATTATTGGATTGTTATACCTGAAGCATCATCAGCTCAGTATATGAAACTGATGCCAAATGGGCATTTGCAAGTGTTTGAATGGAAACCTAAATCTTTAGCGTGGACAGTGGTATCTGATCTTACTTCAGATAATTTTGTAGAAGAGTGTGATTATCCTTTGGTTTGCGGAAGAAATTCCATATGCTTGACTACTAAACAATGTATTTGTCCCGGAATAGAATACTTTAGACCAGTGAATGATCGACAACCCGGCCTAGGTTGCTCTGAAATTACTCCCCTCACATGTAATTCTACACACCATCACCATTTTCTCACACTCGAGGGCGTCAGCTACTTCACCTTTACTACTGATTTGGAGGGGGTGAGTATGGAGGCTTGCAAACAAGCATGTCTAAACAATTGCTCATGCAAAGCAGCTTTTTTTCAGTATGATTTAAATGCTTCAAGTGGAGAATGTTTTTTACCTTCAGAGATCTTTACAATGAAGACTGTTGATCCAAAATATTTTAATCGTGTAGCTTTCATAAAAGTCCAGAATGTTACATCACGTCGTGGGCCTCATCAAGTTGCAAGAGTTGTAGGCTCTACGATTGGAAGTTTTGTGCTTCTGCTTGTTGTGGCCATAGGTATTAGCACATATGTAGTCCGCATGAGAAAAAGGGATGCTGAAATGGAGGAAGAGTATATAGATCAAGTTCCAGGATTGCCGAATCGGTTCTCTTACGAAGAACTGAAAACCGCCACAGAGAATTTTAGTAAAAAGCTTGGTGAAGGAGGATATGGATCGGTTTTCGAAGGGACTCTCGGAGATGGCACCAAGATTGCAGTAAAATGTCTTGAGGGTCTTGCGCATGTTAAGAAATCATTCCTAGCTGAGGTTCAATCTATTGGTAGCATCCACCACGTGAATCTAGTTAGACTTAGAGGATTTTGTGCTTGGAAATCTCAGCGACTTCTTGTGTATGACTTCATGAGCAACGGGTCATTAGATAGGTGGATCTACCATGGAATTCGAGAACACATACTTGAATGGGAAAGCAGAAAGAAAATTATTATTGACATAGCCAAAGGTTTAACATATCTCCATGAAGAATGTAGGCAAAAAGTTGTGCATCTTGATATTAAACCTCAAAACATACTTCTAGACAACGATTTCAATGCCAAAGTATCTGATTTTGGGCTATCTAAGCTCATCGAAAAAAATCAAGCCCAAGTGATAAGTAACATAAAAGGAACACCTGGCTATATTGCTCCAGAGTGGCGGAGCTCGATTATCACTGAAAAGCTGGATGTATACAGTTTTGGGATCGTTCTCCTGGAGATCCTATGTGGCAGGAAAATTTTTGATAGAACTCTGCCAGAACAAGAAAGCTGGTACTTGCTCTTTGTCTTTGAGAAATGTTGGGAGCAAGGAACGTTGTTAGATATAGTTGACAGACATAGTGAAGACATGCAGGTACACAATACTGAAGTCCTGGAGATGATGAAAGTGGCTTCATGGTGTTTACAAACAAACTTTAATAGAAGGCCTTCAATGTCGTCGGTTGTTAAGGTGTTAGAAGGAGGAATGAATGTTGAATTGAACTTGGATTACAACTTCACAGATCCAAGAACTCAAGAACCAGCAGTTGGAGACGAGAAAGATATCACAGTATTGCCATCGTCTCTCCTCTCAGGTCCAAGATAAGTAGCCATGAGGTTCTTGTGGATCATTTCTATGCAGCTTAATTATTTCTATTCGAATATCAACTGAAATGTTGGTTATAAACATTTTTTTATATAGACATGGGTATAGGTTACCCGAGTATAATATTGTTTCTTAAGTACTCTTTTGGTTCTATACAGATGTTCAAAGTGGTTGTTGTGGTTTTGGAGTACTGCCTTTTGGTCTATTGTTTATTGTTAATTGTGATCTTTTTTGTTGTACATTGTGCTTCGAATGTTAAGCTGCTGCTGCTTGTTATTAGAGCATATTGTTGGCATACAGTCAGTTATGATTAGTTGATGTTAGTTGCTTTGCTCCTATTTACTATCTAGAGGAGGCCATGTATTGTACCTTGATTCATTCTATTTACACTACTTTCCACATACAAATACAAGATCATCCATTTGGTATCAGAGCACTAGCTCGATCCATGGCAGTGAGTTCTAAATATTCACCGGAGTCAACAACCTTACCAGCACTTGTCTGGATTATTAGTTTTTTTTTCTGCCATATTTTTTTTTCTTTTGCTGCTCGGTGATTATCAACTGCTTTCATGATAACAACAGCAATCAAAATTTTTTTGTTCAGACGATTAACAACTTTACTTCATCAAAAAGTTATCATCAATTACTGAGTATTCATCAACAACAATTTGCGATTCGAAATTGATCACAACAACAGCGATCAGTTGTATAGGACTGACCTGTATTTCACTGCTATTTGGGAAGAATAAGAATCGAAACCTACTGGACGTATGCCGGTGCGTAATGGCGGCGACCGTGGTGGTTACCGGTGGCCCTCTACTGGTGGACTGGAACATTATGCTACGGCACCATTGACTGATTCTAGGGTTTTTGGTGTGGATAACCCGAATCTGAAGGATCCGCGTTCTTTTGCTACCGGGTATCAAGAAGTGACCCGCATGTCCCACCTGTTTCAAGTTCATTTTTATCATCACATGGACTTGGACCAGCTCTTCACGTAAGGTGCACCTTTCGGTTAAAGAAAAATCGGACGGGTTACCAACCGAACCGGTTTTTTTTTTAAACTTGGTCAAAACCGGTTCGATGGGGTCGAGGATCATAACCTATCAACTCTGTTAGGATATTCTGGACCGGATAATCCTAAACCGGTTTTCTTATAAATAATTAAAAAACTTGAAAAAATACCAATAAACCTTTTTTTTTTCTTTTTAAAATTTAAAAATCAACAATATATAGCTCTCTTATAATAAAAACTAAATGATTTTACCACTTGTTATCACCATATTTCATCTCATAACTTTTTTCCCCCCAAACCACATTTATATCCTTCATTTAATACTTGCATATTTAGTTTTTTTTTTAAATTACATTAATAAACATTTTCATCATTATTACCACTTGCTCACATTTTTTTAAAAATTATCATCAAAAAAAAAAAATTAATAATTAAAAAACAAGAGATTTTAAAATTTTATTATTAAAAAAAATAATTTTTAAAATTTTATTATAAAAAAACAAGATTTTTTTAAATTTACATATAAAATTTAAAAATACTACGTTTGTATTTTAAATAAATAAGTTTACCAATGTTTATTTAGTAGTTTTTAATTAAATTTGATATTCATAATCAAATTTTTTATTTTGATTTATAAATTTTAATACTTAGTTTTTAATAAAATTAAGAAACTTACAAATATTTATTTTTAAAAGTGTATTATATTTTAAACTTTAACTTTTTTTAAATGACGAGATTTTTTTCCTTCAAATAACATGTTTACAAGTTTCAATTCTACTTTATTAGTTTTAAAATTTTCATAATTAATTTTGGAATTTTAAATTTAATTGTGTCAAAATATTAAGGAGTGAAATTTTTAAAATTTAGAGTTTTAAATTTTGAATTTAAAAGACGATATATTATTGAAATTTCATTTTTATTTGCATCTTTTTATTATTTTTTTAATGAGATATTTAGTATTGAAAGTTTAGAGATATTTTCCGCATACAAGTACAAATAGTATCCGTCAATTAGAGCATCTTGATAATGATTTTGATGAAAGTTATGATCTCCTGATTTTCTTAATGGACTTACATTATCAGGTCTGTCAAACAATAAATTAGTTTTAAATGTCGGTGTTCCAGTTATTATGTTAATAAATATTGATAAAAAATGGTTTAGGTAATGTAACAAGTTTTTAGGTCAAATCACAAGGTAATCTCGTTATAGAAGCGAAGATTATATTTTGAAGCAACTTTGATCATCACAAATTTACCCCTATAATTGGGTTAACATATTCAGACAAAAGAATTTCACTAAAACTTCAAAGAAAAAATATACAATTGTTGTATTTTTACAATGAGCACGAATAAAAGTTTATGACAATCACTTTCAAATGTTGGTTTATATTGAAAGATCCAGTGTTTATTCATGATCAGTTTTATGTTGCATTATCAAGAGTTAAAAGTAGAGATGGACTCAAGTTATTAATCTTTGGTAAACATGGAAAAATTACCAATACCACGTCAAATGTTACATACAATGAAGTATTTTCAAATTTGTAAATAATCATTGTAAGGTTTCATTTGACATGTAATTAAATGTATTGTAAAAAGTGCACAACTTATTAAATGAATTTTTCATGTATTTTTTGATGTTTTAATTACACTCATCGATATAATCTTAACATGTAACAAAATAAAAAAGTTACAGATACAATATCAAATGTGTATAAAAAAGTTAATATACTTATCAATATAATTTTAACATTTCACCCCGTATAACACACGGGGTTAAAGCTAGTTCAATAATAAAAACATTAAAAAGTAGAGAATACATTTTATTTATTGATAAACAATCATGGTCGTTGTCATCGCCTTTGTTAAGTGTTCATTGTCTAAGTTCGTGACTAGTTGAGCACACCGGTTCATCGTAAGCGGGTTTGTCATTGGAAAGTAGAAGCGCCCTTTATTTTGATACTTCGGAGGTCAAAGATGAGGTTAGCTTTCGTGGAATTGAAATTTATGCGATGTTTCGATTGAGGCGTTTTTATATGGGTTTGATTTGATTTTGAAAATTTAGGGTGATTTAGCATATATGTTGATTGGGTTTCATATAAAGTTATTTATTGAACCTACTATTGATCCTAAAATTCGTAACTAGGTTATTATTGCTTGATCCAATGGTGGAGTTGATAACATCCCTGCCAACACGAATGTTGAAATTCCAGCGTTCTTTTTCCGGGCGTTTCGATACATATAAGCTGGAGTCGTTAAGAGAAAGATTCGAAAAATTATTACTCTGAACACGAAGTTGATCAATGAATTGTCAGAAAGATAATTGATTGTTGTTCTCCGTGGCTAAAGATTGCAACTTTCTTGCTCTCTAGATGAAACAAACTACTAAATTTGAGTTTTTCCATTAAGAAAACCAGAATAGGTGAAAGATATGATTATGGATTTTTCATATCTCTTGCATCTTCGCAATAGGGAGGTGTGGTGTGAGGCATGCTGTTAAGAATAGCCCCTTTTTCATTGTTTGTACAAATCACAATCACGATCACAATTACATTTCATACAATTCAAACAAACAATTTTCATATACTTGTAAGATTAAATGGCTTATACATGTTGCATCATTCATACTCATCAAAGTCCCTCTCATCACAAACATCATACACAACCATTAACTTTGCGAAGCCCACTGTAATACGGTGATAGATCTATTGGTTTGACAAGCTCATCCAATACTCGGGTTTTGTGCGCGCCAACCAACTTCGAGGTTCCCAGGTAGGGAGTTTTTTAAAGTTAGCTTTTGTTTTTCTTTAAGTTCATTTTTACAACGTTACTTTTTCATGATTTCCTAATATGCGTCGCGCCGGGTTTTTTTAATCTACGTTTCGATGTTAACAGCGAGCCGTCGCAACGCGTGGGTAAACTTCTACTGCTTAATATTTATAATGTTCATTTGTCATGATTAATCTGTCACGGTGATGGGTGGGTTGCATGAATTTTGGATTTTTTTTTCGAATGCACACAACCACTAATTCTACTCCTAAATTTATTATACTAGAAAACACCCTTGCCCCCATAATCCATCACCACCTAAGAAGCATTGTGTCTCTACCATGTGAGCTAGCCCCATAATGTTGGTTCCTCATGGATAATAAAACAACCTTCACAATTGTTGGAATATGTTTCAGAATGTTAATATTCAAATCCAGTTCATAGACTCGATGCAAACACATGATGGTGATTATTGTTTTCTACTTTTCTTTTCTCCCCCTTCTTTTTTTTTCACAGCGAGCACAAGACTTTTTATTCAATATATTGTGTATACTTGTTAAAAATATTCAATTTAAACATTTGTTGAACTTTCAAAGATTAAAATTTCTTTTTCCTTATTGGATTTTCTTGATCCGTGGGTGATCACATACAGATCTTTATGTCTTGGCGAATTTTAATCGGTAAAAGTCTGTTTTTTAAACGAGTGAGAAGGGAACATATACAGATTGTGGGGTTTTTGTAAGGCAAAGGGAACATGGTGAAAAACTTTAGTAGACGAAATGAAAGACCAACGCAACAAACCCAGTTACCTGGAAAGTACATTACAAAAATCTTATGAACAATACAACAAAGTGGTACAAAAAGTAGTCTGACAATCTGTCTAAAAGTGGCAAAGTGAGACTAAAAGAAGATGCATTCAACAAAACTTAGGAACAATTATAAAAACGTGTTGACGATTATGCACGGCGACTAATACTATAACAATGCTCATATTGTCACCTATTCAAACTTAAGACAATTCATAATGGGTGGGTTAGTGATAGTAATGAAAAAGTAATGTCACATACCGTCAAGTGATCACTATAAAGATGTGTAATTAGTTAGTAATAGTGATGTAGTTTATAATAATTATTTAATCATTAATCTATATCTATATCTATATCTATACTATATAATAAATAAAGGTTCTAGTAGAACACTCGTCACTCTCCTGTGTATCCTCATCGTTTTTTTCCCGTCTCTCTCTTCTATTAATTATACAAATTTTCTTTAATTATTTTTTCTATAATTTTTTGTTTCCTGCCTCTATCTCCTGTGTAAATAATAATGATTTCTATAATTATTTTTATAAAACTTTTTTCATTAAAAAAAATAGGTTTGTTCATAAAACATTTCTTTCATTCTTTTTATAAAACATTTTTTAAAAATAACTATATAACGTTTCTAAAATTTGTATTAAAAAACTATGTACTATGTCATAAATATGTATTAAGCAAATTTTTATTACTAAGTGTATAACATATTTATTCAACCCGTGTAATACACGGGGTTTCTAACCTAGTCTCTATTATAATAAAAAAACTAATTTTTTGCCACTTGTCACTCTTATATTCAACCTCACACTTTTTTCCCTTCTCTTTCTTTTATTAAATACACATTTTTTTAATAATGATTTATATTTAAAAAAAATATTAATCTATACTATATAATAAATAAAGGTTTTAGAGGGACACTTGTCATTCTCTTGTGCATCCTCAACCTTTTTTTCTCCGTCTCTCTCTCCTATTAATTATACAAATTTTCTTTAATTGTTTGTATAATTTTTTGTTTCCGTTTCTCACTCCTATTAAATGATAATTATTTCTATAATTATTTTTATAAATGTTTTTTTATTAAAAAAAAGGTTTGTTCATAAAATATTTTTAGAAATTGAACATTTCTTTCATTTTTTTATAAAACATTTTTTATAAATAACTATATAATGTTTCTAAAATTTGTATTAAAAAACTATGTACTATGTCATAAATATGTATTATGTAAATCTTAATTATAAGTATATAACATTGTATATATTCAACCAGTGTAATACATGGGGTTTCTAATCTAGTTATTTATATATACATATTTTATAGACAATTTATAAATTCAACATTAAAAAAACAAAATATAAATAAAATATTAATATTAATATTACTTTTTTCAAAATATTACAAAATAATAATTAAACGTAAAGAAATTATTACAATATTTCTCCCTAATCTCTTAATTGATTTTCTCCGCGATTTCACGATGATTTCGGCCCGTCAACTGATCGATATTCCCTAAAGTAGCTTCAATTCAATGAGTTTTTATTTTTCTTTTTTCAAGTTGACCTTCTCGTTGGTGCGTTTTTGTTTTCTTTCTTCAAGTTGAAATTCTCCTCTATTAGTTCGTTGAAGCGATGCATCCTTTCCGATATAGTAAGACGTTGCCCATTTACATTTGTTGTTTCTTCTGGGCAGGCGAATCCGTTCATTGGGAGTTGAGTCCACATGTTCATCATCATTGTCATCAGTGTTGAGATTTATTTGAAAACGACCACCAGAAGGAGATTGACTAGTGTATACGTTAGAGGACGAGGTGTTTGTACGTTTGCTTGACGAACTCATAAATATTGCAAGAACTCACTGAAAAACTAATCAAAACCATATTTTTTTTCGTTTTTACAATCTTTATTATTAGAATACAACGTAAAAAATGAATATATATATGTGTGTGTATATATATATATATGTAGGGGAGGGTTCCAGAGAAAGCCACAAGTTAGGCGAAAACCGAGAAAACCACTAAAAAAACCAATTTTACCCAATCATATAATAATTTTTATTTTTTGTTTTATTTTTATTTATTTATAAGAGTATCAATGTAATATTAAACATTTTTACACATAGTGTTACGTATACATAAACATAAAACAAAAAAACTGCGGTTACGTATACGTAAATCAAAAAAATTGATTTTGGATACGTATATGTAAATAAAAAAATTGTCTAAAATGATGTGGTTTTCTTGGTTTTCGTCTAACTTTGTGGTTTTCTCTTGATCCCTCCCCTATATATATATATATATATATATATATATATATATATATATATATATATATACATATAGGGGAAGTATAGAATGGAAACCCACTAAACCCTAGAAAAATTTAGATAATTTTTTTTAAAATTTTGGATTGATTATTTATATAAAAACAAGACCGAACTAAAAAAAAATTAAAAAACGCCGAATGAAAAAAATAAAAAAACATGTAAAAATTAACAAAAATCAGCGTTTTTTTGATTACGTATGCAATACGTCAGCATTTACATATGTAGTAAACGTCAGACCTTAGAGTTTACATATGTAATAAAAGTCAGATTTAAAAAAAAAAAAAAAAAACCGCTCGGCGCTTTTTTATAACTTTTACACCAAAAGTGATAAAACTGAATGTATAATACATCCCAAAAATAAAAAGTTTTTTGTTTTTTTTTTACATATGTAAAACAGGGTTTCGTGGGTTTCTTCATCTCAAGTGGGTTTTATTATAACCATCCCCTATACACACATATATATATATATATATATATATATATATTAACTAAGTTAGAAACCCATGTATTATACGGGTTGAATAAATATAATTTTTTGTAAACCAACAGTTTTATAAATATTTGTATGTTGGATGTCATTAGCCTTTGGTGAAATAAGAAATAATGAAGATTTAAAAATTATAAATGATAAACAATGAAGATTTAAGAATTATAAATTACAAATAATTAAGATTTAAGAATTATAAAATTATATTTTAAGATAAGATATAATTAAATTTTTTTATGATTTAGTAAGTTTTAATTAAATATTAAAATAAGTTTTAGATATTTAATTATTTAATAAAAGAGAGAAGCATGAAACAAAAGTTTAGTCAAAAGTCGACACGTGACAGATAAAGTTATTCATATATTATAGAGACATTTACATATATCCTCTTTCTAAGTTCCTTTATTACATACTAGTTTAGATCCCGTGTATACACACGGGATGAAAAATATATCAATAAATAAAAATTTTAAATCTTTATGTGTATATTTTACAGGCGTAAAAAAGTATCATATACTAAGGAAAGAAAACAAAACTCAAAATATGTAAAAACTAATATATAATTGGGTTTCAAAAATATATTAAGTACTATTTAATGTAATGTAATTTGATTTTCATTTATTATTTGATTGGAAATTAAAGTTATATAATTAGATTTTAAAGTTTCATAAGGGATAATTTAAAACAAATGTGTTTTATTAATATAATTAGTATTTTCTTTAAATATATATTATTGTTAAAAGATGAATGTGCATTTATTAAGAGAGAGAAGCGGGAAAAAAATGATGAGATTGAATGTGGAGGCGACACGTGGCATGGAAAACCTTTATTTATTATATAGTATAGATTTACCCAACCCTGAAACTTAATTACATATTTCCCTTCCTAAAACCTATATATTACATATTTATCCAATTCATTTAAAATAACTTATTTTATTATCATTTTATCGTTAATCAACCAATTAAAGTACTATTTACATATATCCCCTTTCTGAATATTTGTGAGGGGCAATTGAGTAATTTTAAGTTAATTGGGAAAATATGTAATTAAAGTTAAGAGTTGAGAATATATGTAATTTAAAAGTTTAATAGAGTGAAATATGTAAAAAAACCTATATGATAATAGGATATGATGTGAACCTGATTTTTTTAATTAAGAGCGGTTCTACCGGTTTAATTATAGATACATGCTTTAGAGACGAATTGAAATCTTCATGTTTATTGTGAAGATGTTAAAACGGGGTTTGCGAAACATTAATTAAATATGAATTGTTATTTAAAATTATTGTGTTTCTATTTTTCTTAGAATCATAAGTTTATCCTTGTTTTAGTTGAAAAATAGTTTATTTTAGGAAATATATAACTAATAGCAATTTATATTTACATATGAAAATTTATTTTCATTAAAGATTCTCCGACAAACACTTTTATGATTACAAAGTTGTGGCTCCAGCGTACTAGTGGTTGGTCCAACATGGTAAGCTTGGCTCAAACTATAGCAACTTATTGAAGACTACTTATAATAGATTGAGATTGGGTATTTTGAATCATGCATCAATCATGAGGATTTCTTGTTTCTTGTTTTCCTTTTTCCTTATTCTCATGATGTTCTCAGCCACTGCTACAGCAAATCTTTCCACTACATGGACCAACAATGGCACTACCCTACCCTTGCTCCTTAGAGAAAGCAGTGTAGCGGCTGTGGCTTTTTCTGTGAAGGAGAATGTACCTCTTACATCTTCGCCATATTCATTTTTCCGATAAATGCACCCCTTGATTATACATCGGTCGTTTGGTCAGCCAACCGAGACTATCCGGTCAGGAATAATTCCATACTAAATTTCACTGCAGCCGGAGAATTGGTCCTAACGGATATAAATGGAAGCATAGCTTGGACCACCAACACTACAGGAAAATCCGTTGCTGGGATGAACCTAACTGATACCGGAAATCTGGTGTTATTCGATGACCAGAACTCAGCGGTTTGGCAATCTTTTGATCACCCAACAGACTGTTTGTTACCTGGTCAAAACCTGTTTCAAGGTCAAAAACTGAAATCTAGTGTTTCTTTAACCAATTCGACTGACCAGGAAGGCATGTTTTCTCTTCAAATCACGGATAAAGGTTTGTTTGCTTATGTTGAATCAAACCCACCTCAAGCCTATTACAGTAGGCCTGACGTTTATGGCGACAATACATATAAAGGAAGAAGATACATGAGGTTCTTGAATGGGGTTTTGAATCTATGCGTTGAGTCTTCAGAGCAGCCTTATGATTGGATTGACATAAGTCCAGCATCATCAGCCCAGTATATGAAACTGATGCCAGATGGGCATTTGCAAGTGTTTGAATGGACACCTGAATCTGTACAATGGACAGTGATATCCGATCCTCTTACAAATAGTTTTGTAGCAGGAGAGTGTGGTTATCCTTTGGTATGCGGAAGAAATTCCATTTGCTCAACTGATAAGCAATGTAGTTGTCCCGACAGAGAATATTTTAGACCAGTAAACGATGGCCATCTCAACCTGGGTTGCTCTGAAATTACTCCTCTCACATGTAATTCTACACGAGATCGACATTTTATCATACTCAAAAACGTCTCGTACTTCAACTAAAATGCCGACATGGAGGGGGTGAATATGGAAATTTGCAAACAAGCATGTCTTACCAATTGCTCATGCAAAGCAGCTTTTTTTCGGTATAATTCAAATGCTTCAAATGGAGAATGTTTTTTTACCTTCAGAGGTATTTACAATGAACAATGTTAATAAAATATATTCTAATGCTTTCGCTTTCATAAAAGTCCAGAATGTTACATTACCTCCTCCGTCTCATCAAGTTGCAAGAGTTGTAGGCGCTACGATTGGAAGTTTTGTGATTCTGCTTGCTGTGGCCATTGGCCTTACCATGTATGTAGTCCACATGCGTAAAAGGGACGATGAATTGGAGGAAGGGTATTTAGATCAAGTTCCAGGAATGCCAAATCGGTTTTCGTATGAAGAATTGAAAATTGCCACAGCGAACTTTAGTAAAAAGCTTGGTGAAGGAGGATATGGGTCAGTTTTCGAAGGGACTCTCGGAGATGGTACAAAGATTGCAGTAAAATGTCTTGAAGGTCTTGCACATGTTAAGAAATCATTCCTAGCTGAGGTTCAATCCATTGGCAGTATTCACCATGTGAATCTGGTCAGACTTAGGGGATTCAGTACATGGAAATCACAATGGTTTCTCGTGTATGATTTCATGAGCAACGGGTCATTAGAGAAGTGGATCTACCATGGAAATCGAGAGCACATACTTGATTGGAAGTGCAGAAAGAAAACCATTCTTGATATAGCCAAAGCATACTCCTAGACATCGATTTGAATGCCAAAGTATCTGATTTCGGGTTGTCTAAGCTCATGGATAGAAATCAAAGCCAAGTGATGACTACAATGAGAGGGATCCCAAGGTACCTGGCTCCAGAATGGTTGAGCTCGGTTATCACAGAAAAGGTGGTCGTGTATAGCTTTGGAATTGTTCTCTTAGAGATCTTGTGTGGAAGAAAGAACTTTGACCGATCTCAGCCAGAAGAAAACTGGCACTTACTCCGTGTATTTGAAAAATGTTGGGAGCAAGAAACGTTGTTAGATATTGTTGACATGAACAGTGAAGATATGCATATATGTGGTTCAGAGGTTGTAGAAATGATGAACGTGGCTTCTTGGTGTTTGCAAACTGATTACACAAGAAGGCCTTCAATGTCATCAGTGGTTAAGGCGTTAGAAGGAGGAACGAACGTTGACTCAAACTTGGATTATAACTTCACAGATCCAAGACTACAGAAAAACAATAGTCAGGAGAAAGATTTAACACCATTGTTGCCTTCTGTTCTATCTGGGCCAAGGTGAGTAAGTAGTTTTAAAGGTTCGTTGTGGTCAGCTGGTTCCGGTTCTTTTGTAAGCTGCTGACGGTTTGTGGGTCCGTCTCTCTTGGTATTTTAGCTTCTTAATTTGATAATTTTACTAGGTTAAAGTCAATGTGTTACATGGGTTGAATAAATATATCTTGTTATAAAACAGTATTTTCTATCAAAATTTGTATGTTTTGTGTTATTAGTTATCTCTGAAATAAGAAATAATTACAATTTTCTTATGATTTAGTAATTTTTAATAAAATATTAAAATATATGTTAGATATTTAATTATTTAACATTATCATTATTTAATTGGAGAGAAAAGCGAAAAACAAAAATCTAGATTTCATCAGAAGTCGACACGTAGCAAGTATAGTTATTCATTTATTACAATATAGGTTAGAAACTCTGTATATTATATATGGTGAATAAATGTAGTGTTATATATACTTAGTAATAAAAATCTAATATTACATATTTTTGACATATTACATAATTTTTTAATACAAATTTTAGAAGCGTTATATAGTTATTTTTTAAAAATGTTTTATAAAAAGAATGAAAGAAATGTTCAAACTATAAAATGTTTTATGAATAAAACTATTTTTTTAATTAAAATGTTTTATAAAAATAGTTATAAAAATCATTACTATTTAATAGGAGAGAGAGGCGGGAAACACAAATTATAATTTTTTTTTATAGAAACTTGTATCATTAGATAGGAGAGAGAGGCGGAAAAAAAATGTTGATGATGAATATGAGAATGATATGTGACACCCCAAAACCTTTATTTATTAGTATGTATAGATATGTTTTAAATCTAAATAAAAGGAAATGACACATCATTGTTTGTTAATAATAAATTCGTCATTAATTGTTGTTTCCATGCCACCTTTAAATTAAAAAAATAGAAATAAACAGTGAGCACACTTTAACCTAGATGGTAGATCTAATAACACCTAGACATAAATCAACCTCGATGTTTCATTATTAGATCATAATGTTAATAGTAGCGTATTGGGTCATGTAAAATCCTAACAAACTTTGATAGTTAGGGCAAGTAAGGTAGCGTATCCACATAGAAGCATGTGGTCAGTGTTATAGGTCTCGTTTGACAAATCTATCCTAAGCCTATTAAATTACCTAAATTAAACTAAAAATGAAAAAAAATGTTTTTTTTTTAATTTGGTTGATTGCAAATAACATAAACTTAGTTAATTAAACAATTATAAGAAAAGGGTCGTTCTCAGGTTTTAGATTGTGAAGGCAAAAGGATAGCCTAGTCTGTACTGATCGGAAATCACATAGACATGATTCGGAAATCACATAGACATGATTGGTAGATAGTTAAAAGCCAGATTATTTGACCGTGTTGATTCACGATTAGAAAACCGAGTAATTGACACACGTTGAACTCCCAACTAATTATCTACCAGTTCAAAGATTAAAACCTGATATGGTTCATGATTAGACAATACAAGTATTGCAAACCAAGTAACTGGTGAACACAACAAATTCCATAAAACGAAATTGTTATACCCAAATAAACAAAGGACATTTACTAACCAAACGATTGAGTTAAAATCTAATCCATAGTTAAGTATGAACCGGTTGAATAAACTCTACTAGCACAACCCTACACCCGAAGAATTAACAATTGAGTCAAAATATAATCCATAGTTAAGAATGAACCGGTTGAATACACTCTACTAGCACAACCCTACACCCGAAGAATTAACCATTAACCAATCATAATAAATAAATAATCAAATACTTTCACTGTATGAATCTTCATTTAAAATTAACCAACCAAAGTTCTTAAACTTGTCAAGTAAAATAGCAAAAAAATAAATGTTAACAATAAACTTGTCAAGTAAAAATAACTTGATTAACAATAAAGTACTTAAAAACTTCCCTTGTAGTCGTATCTGATCGCGTGCACAAATAGCAAAAAAATAAAGGGAAAAATATGAAAATGGACATTTAATCAAGAAAATACTTAAAAATAGACATCCATATTTAGCCTACTGTTTTATTGACATTGGTCATGACAGACATCTTAGCCGGCTTAAATTTTCATGCCAACATTCCATTTGTAAGAGTACGAGCCAATAAGAATGTGACACGTGGCAGACTTAGCCGTCTAATAAACGGTTTTAGCCGTCTATTGCATTTAAAAGGCTAAGATCTACTTTTAGCCTCCGAAATTTTTAAAAGGCTAAGATCTACTTTTAGCCGCTTAATAGACGGCTATAGCCTGCTAAAGGCATTAGACGGCTAAGCCTTCCATGTGTCGCAATTTTATTGGTTCGTACTCTGACAAATGGAATGTTGGTACGGAAATTTTAGCCAGCTAGCTTAGACGTCTTTAGCCGCCTGTCATGACCAACGTCCATTAAATAGTAGGCTAAATATGGATGTCCATTTTTTAAAATTTTCCTGGTCAAATATCCATTTTTGTATTTTTCCCATAAAATAAATGTTGCCATCTTTGTTTCCTGATTATGCCTCCTCGATTCACGTGCAAAGCTCCACCCAAGTTTTGTACGATTTGAAAGCATCGTTGGTGTAACCTAGTGACTGTATGTATAATTTGTATCATCTAGTGTCTCACTAGATTGTGTGGTGAATGAAAAATTATGCTTCTCTGTTAAAAAAAAAAACAAGCAGCAAACTTCTCTTCTTTGTTGGTCAACGACACAACAGCCAACAGATGTAAGGCCCCAAACCCGGGAGGCCTCACTTGTTGGATTTACTCATTCACAAACAGTTCTTAAACTAGAATATCAAAATACGCAGCGGAAAATTTCATTAAAAACATACTCATAAACGTTGTTCAACATGCGGAAGCGTAACATAGTCTACTACATATACATAGCATAAACTAATCATAACGGGATGCCAGTCTTCATGATCAACCGGGTAACTCTTCTCGTTTGCCAAGCATCACCGTCCATCATCATAACCTGCCCTTAACCTGAATGTGCATACTAAAAAGTCAGCTACGCTGGTGAGTTCTAGCATTACATAAAAACTTTAACATAAACGTTTGCCAAAAACATAACATACATTTGTTTAGTAAAACCGTACGTAAAAACATGTAATAACCTAACCTCTTCAAAACCTCGTAACCATATCATCATTAACATCATAAACATAAACACCGTTAAACGGATCGTTCATTAAAACCTTTAACATTCATTTAAGTCATACATTACTATCTACAATCTGTATCTCTCGTTACGCGTCTCTATGTCCCCGACGGAACCTTTGGTGTTGTGGGCAACCGTTACGTATCGCCGTCATTGCCACAACCGTTCAATACGTGGGGTCAACCGTTACGTATCGCCGTCATTGCCCAACACGCATCTTTCCTTTGGGAATCAACCGTTACGTATCGCCGTCATTGAATTCCCCTTACCCCATTCACTTAGGATGATCGTCATCACCCGAGTAACCGTCGTTACTCCCTTACCAGTTGTACAACATCAAAACCATTGACATGCCACAAAGACACTGCCCCTGTTGTTCTCATGGTAACTATGGCTCGCTGTCCATAATCTACCATAAGGCTGGGAATCACATTCCCAGACTTCATTCGTCAATTCCATTCATTCTACAGATTAGATTTGTAATGACTTCTTTAAAACCTTTACCTCCTTTCCTTTTCGTTAAAACATTCGTACGTTTTATTAAACAAAACATCATCTCTTTCATAAACCTTTCGTAAACTTTATTTGGCAAAACATTTCATAAACATCATTCCGTAACATCATATCGTAAACATCGTTTCGTAAACATCATTTCATAAACCTTACTTTAAAACATCATTTCGTATGTATGCACACCAGCCCAAAAACATTTAATTGAAACATTTAAAAGAGGGCTTCTAGAACTCACCTGATAAGCTAAACTGGGTTGTCCTAAACAAGGTCCAACAACGTCACTTCCGATCTGAATTGATTAGTTAAATACACATCAGACCTATCCCGACTCTAACGGTTTAACCATTCTAAACATTCTGACTTTACTTTAACCATCCTGATGCCTGCGCACTTAGCAAGTGCGCAGACCCTGCTTCCTGCGTACTTGATAAGTACGCAGGTTCCTCTTCCTGCGCACTTGGTAAGTACGCAGTGCCCTCTTCCTGCGCACTTGGTAAGTACGCAGTGCCCTCTTCCTGCGCACTTGGTAAGTACGCAGGACCTGCTCCGTGCTTACTTGATAAGTGCGCACGACCTGTTCTTCGCAAAAACCCTAACTTTCTCATTCGGGTCTGATCTCGTCAAGATCCCGAACCTGTTTGCATTCAAAACGTTCGTTTTCCATTAAGGAACTCAAATCTATGTCTATCTTTCAGTTTTATCCGTGAAAACGTTACCTTTTCACCCAAAACCCGAAAAACCCAAAAACGAACAAAAACTCAGATTTAGGGCCGATCGTTACCTGAATCTAGTTTCTGATCCGGAGGTTCTTCTCACGAGCTCTGGAGCAACACACTTCTCAAATCTCGGGTCGATCCGTCAACTTTCTCTCTCTACGGTTTCTCTCTCTAGAAGTTGCAAATGAGAGAAATGGTGGAGGTCTAAGCTATTTATAGGGGAGGCTCCCCTTCCAGCCCGCCGGCCCATCCGACCCGACCCGACATGCCTCGCTCGTTTATTTCGTTATTTCAACTGTCGTTTTATTTTTTGGGATGTTACAAGTTTACCCCCCTTACAATAGGTTTCGTCCCCGAAACCTATCATAAGTCAAATAGTTGAGGGTACGACTCCCTCATTTCTGTCTCCGTTTCCCAAGTGGCTTCCGATCCCTTTCGATGCTTCCATTGGACTTTAACCAATTGGATAACTTTATTACGTAAACGTTTCTCCTTCCGATCAAGGATGGCCACGGGTTCTTCGATGTAGTTAAGGCTATTGTCTACCTCGATGTCAGTAAGTGGTACGTGAGCCGATTCATCCGCCAAACACTTTCGCAAGTGTGATACATGGAAGGTGGGATGAATTCCACTTAACTCATCAGGCAGCTCTAACCGATAAGCGACTTCACCAACCCGTGCAATTATCCTGAATGGTCCGACAAACCTCGGACTTAACTTTCCTCTCTTCCTGAATCGTATGATTCCCTTCCAGGGTGATACTTTCAACATTACCCTGTCACCAACATCAAACTCAATAGGCCATCGTCGTTTATCCGCATAGGACTTCTGACGATCTTGTGCGGCCTTCATTCGTGCTTTGATTTGATCAAACCTTTCCGACGTTTCTTTTACGACTTCAAGGCTTCCCAATTCCTTTTGTCCAATCTCACCCCAACAAACCGGGGTCCTACATCTTCTCCCATACAACATTTCGTAAGGCGGCATGCCTATCGTCGTGTGATGACTATTGTTGTAGGAGAATTCGGCTAACGGCAGATGACTGTCCCAACTGCCACCGAAGTCGATAATACAAGCACGGAGCATATCTTCCAATGTCTGAATGGTCCTTTCGGACTGACCATCCGTTTGCGGGTGGTATGCCGTGCTGATATTAAGGCTCGTACCCATCGCCTCGTGAAATCTTTTCCAGAACCTCGAAGTGAATCGTGTGTCCCGGTCAGATATGATCGTCAAAGGCATTCCATGCCGTGCTACTACTTCATTAACAAATACTTCCGCTAACCTTTCCGACGAGAACGTCTCGCGAATAGGTAGGAAATGAGCACTCTTCGTTAAACGATCCACAATTACCCAAATGGTGTCATGACCTTTAGCTGTGCGAGGTAGCTTGGTTATGAAGTCCATGGTAATGTGTTCCCACTTCCATTCCGGTATATCAAGTGGTTGAATCCTTCCATATGGTTTCTGGTGTTCAGCCTTTACTTGCGAGCAAGTCAAGCACTTGCTTACATACTTTGTCACTTCGTGTTTCATTCCAGGCCACCAGTATTCCTTTCTCAGATCTTGGTACATTTTATTGGTGCCAGGATGGATAGAGTATCGAGACTTATGAGCCTCATCCAAGATTTTGGTCCTAAGCTCGCCACCCATAGGTATCCATACCCGTCCAAAACGTGTCCTAACACCAAGGGTGTTATATTCCAACTTGTCCCGTTGGCCAACCATCATTTCCTTCTTTATGTTTTCTTCTTTAAGTGCCTCGTCTTGAGCCTTTTCAATTTCTCTCATCACATCCGATGTTACCACCAACTGGCAAGCTTTCACTCTAATAGGAGTAGGTACATCCTTTCGGCTTAGGGCGTCAGCCACCACGTTTGCCTTTCCAGGATGGTATATGATTTCACAGTCATAATCTTTCAGGAGTTCCAACCATCGTCTCTGCCTCATATTAAGCTCTCTTTGTTCGAAGAAGTACTTCAAACTTTTGTGGTCGGACAAGTAATTCGTCTAGTTGTGTCATTAGTTCCTTCATCTCTACTGGTGCTAGTCGATATGGAGCTCTAGTATGACGTTGAATTTAGCGTCTTCCATCCGAACCAAACCCTAGTCTGTAGACGTTGATCATTCCTTGTTTTCCCGTTGATAGATTCTTGTGTAGTCTTGACTATACCTCTCTTGTTCTTGATAGACGTTATATTTTTCAGCATCGTACATCCCTAGTCGGTCTTTCACATCCAACCGTTAGGGTTCTTATCTCGTCATTCCATGTGAAATGTCTTATCAGACTCGGAGTCGTCCACAGAAGACTCCATGGCCGTAATTTCAACTCCTCGTTAAGGTTATCTACCTTGCCATCTAGACGGTTACTATCGATCATCTCTCGACTGTTTGGATCATTGTGTATACCTCATAAGCTGTCCATGGTGCATTCGTCCTCGAAGGACCATACCATGCCGTTCTCGAATGAATCATACCATCCTGTTCCCGAATGAATCCTACTATCAAGTTTCCGAAGGTACCGTACCATCTCATTCCCGAAGGAACCACATCGTCTCGTTCCCTAAGGAACCATATCGCTTCATTCCAGAAGGAACCGTATCGCTTCGTTCCCGTAGGAACCGTATCAGGTATCCCCCAAACATATGAGGTATACCTTATCACACTCAACTTGTCGGGAAGGTATTCATTCAGATGGAACACTAGTCACTCGAACTTTTCATTCATATTTTCATACACAATCTCCTTCTAGTCTTTTTTTCAAGCGTACGTGTCAGGTTTTACGTTTCACATCGTTGATTCATTGAACACCATTCTTCCTACATATCACTGGATGGTCTTAGGGATTGGCATCCCATCTGACCGACAATATGTATTCTCTAGCTACTCGTTTCCGTTAGCCTTTTCTGTATGCATTTCTTCTAAAGTCATATTCGTTGGTCTTACTATGGATAAATGACACGTGTGGTGACACTTGTACTTTCGTTTCCTTTCTAGTTTCAGTGGGTCCCTCAACGGCTTTCTAATTCTAACAACACTTGCAGCTATTGATTAGACTTAGCCGTAGTAGAGCGTTCTCTGAGTCGCCTTGAATTTCTCCCTAGTGCCCATGCCTTACTTCACATTGTTGGTCAAAACTTGTCCTTCACATTCATTCTAGACAAACAATCCTTGGGTCGGATCTGGTTCGATTTGGTTTAGTCTGCACGCCCTAATTAACATCGCGGTTCCCGTCTCTTGTTGTTGGTATATCTATTTTCTCGTTTCAGAAGATACTCTTATTAGTTGTCTGGGACTGTCTTCTACATGGAAAGATGCCATTTGTGCATTCGTGCACTCATATATTCTTTGGACATACACTTGTGTGGTTAGTTCCTTTATGCTCATGCATACTTCGACAGTAGACCGATTCTTATTCATCATAACGCGTTTGTGCTAAGCGTAGTCCACACTAGCTCCTTGGCATCCTTCATACGTATGCTCGTCTGACTTAGGTAAACCGAAGTTTCATTCCTCCTCATCTTGCCCGTAGCTCGTACTTGCCGACATCATTCACCGTTGTAAGGTACACCATCTTTGACATCGTTGCCATTACTAATGATGTTCATCAATCTCCTTAATCGTTACTCGGGTGACTAACATCTCGTAGTCGTGGTTGAGTAATTGGATCAACTCTGACACGTAAGCATTAATCAATACCATAAGATTCGCCATCATGCACGTGCACCTATAAATTCACAATTTCGCGGATCCAAACGAAATTGCCAATTTACCTTACTCGAGCATTCTAGTTCCTCTTATAACACTTCATAATACTCGCGTCTCTTCAAAGTTGAGATTTTATTCCGGTATTCTCCTCGACATCTCTTACCACTTTCGCGCTGTCAACACAACAGGGGACATCTCGCATCACACTCGTACGGACTCATGCACACTACCTTCCGGTTCCGCAAGAACACTTGCCTCTTTACTATAAACTTGGTGGGCGGGAATCCTACCGTGTCGTCCGGTACGACCCCCACCACGCCTTCCGCCTATTCTACCCTCCATTCGTTCTAAAAGACAAGGAATCCAATGTCATCACGCTAGTTAACAAATAAAATTCAACAAGCACTGTAAGATGTTAATATACACTGGCCATCTGCAATTAACCATTACACTACTTTTCGATTTCTATTTGACCACCTTTGTGATTCCATCAGAACACAAGTCCTTACCTAACCCTTTCTAAGGCATAATACATACACATATTCTACTTCTCATACCTGATGCTGTGGCTCGAGTTACCCGTACTGGCATCCGCTTTCGGTCCCATTCACAGTTTAAGTTCAGACACTGGGAGTGTCCAAATCTCTAAAACTATTGCTCTGATACCAACTTGTAAGGCCCCAAACCCGGGAGGCCTCACTTGTTGGATTTACTCATTCACAAACAGTTCTTAAACTAGAATATCAAAATACGCAGCGGAAAATTTTATTAAAAACATACTCATAAACGTTGTTCAACATGCGGAAGCGTAACATAGTCTACTACATATACATAGCATAAACTAATCATAACGGGATGCCAATCTTCATGATCAACCGGGTAACTCTTCTCGTTTTCCAAGCATCACCGTCCATCATCATAACCTGCCCTTAACCTGAATGTGCATACTAAAAAGTCAGCTACGCTGGTGAGTTCTAGCATTACATAAAAACTTTAACATAAACGTTTGCCAAAAACATAACATACATTTGTTTAGTAAAACCGTACGTAAAAACATGTAATAACCTAACATCTTCAAAACCTCGTAACCATATCATCATTAACATCATAAACATAAACACCGTTAAACGGATCGTTCATTAAAACCTTTAACATTCATTTAAGTCATACATTACTATCTACAATCTGTATCTCTCGTTACGCGTCTCTATGTCCCCGACGGAACCTTTGGTGTTGTGGGCAACCGTTACGTATCGCCGTCATTGCCACAACCGTTCAATACGTGGGGTCAACCGTTACGTATCGCCGTCATTGCCCAACACGCATCTTTCCTTTGGGAATCAACCGTTACGTATCGCCGTCATTGAATTCCCCTTACCCCATTCACTTAGGATGATCGTCATCACCCGAGTAACCGTCGTTACTCCCTTACCAGTTGTACAACATCAAAACCATTGACATGCCACAAAGACACTGCCCCTGTTGTTCTCATGGTAACTATGGCTCGCTGTCCATAATCTACCATAAGGCTGGGAATCACATTCCCAGACTTCATTCGTCAATTCCATTCATTCTACAGATTAGATTTGTAATGACTTCTTTAAAACCTTTACCTCCTTTCCTTTTCGTTAAAACATTCGTACGTTTTATTAAACAAAACATCATCTCTTTCATAAACCTTTCGTAAACTTTATTTGGCAAAACATTTCATAAACATCATTCCGTAACATCATATCGTAAACATCGTTTCGTAAACATCATTTCATAAACCTTACTTTAAAACATCATTTCGTATGTATGCACACCAGCCCAAAAACATTTAATTGAAACATTTAAAAGAGGGCTTCTAGAACTCACCTGATAAGCTAAACTGGGTTGTCCTAAACAAGGTCCAACAACGTCACTTCCGATCTGAATTGATTAGTTAAATACACATCAGACCTATCCCGACTCTAACGGTTTAACCATTCTAAACATTCTGACTTTACTTTAACCATCCTGATGCCTGCGCACTTAGCAAGTGCGCAGACCCTGCTTCCTGCGTACTTGATAAGTACGCAGGTTCCTCTTCCTGCGCACTTGGTAAGTACGCAGTGCCCTCTTCCTGCGCACTTGGTAAGTACGCAGTGCCCTCTTCCTGCGCACTTGGTAAGTACGCAGGACCTGCTCCGTCGTACTTGATAAGTGCGCACGACCTGTTCTTCGCAAAAACCCTAACTTTCTCATTCGGGTCTGATCTCGTCAAGATCCCGAACCTGTTTGCATTCAAAACGTTCGTTTTCCATTAAGGAACTCAAATCTATGTCTATCTTTCAGTTTTATCCGTGAAAACGTTACCTTTTCACCCAAAACCCGAAAAACCCAAAAACGAACAAAAACTCAGATTTAGGGCCGATCGTTACCTGAATCTAGTTTCTGATCCGGAGGTTCTTCTCACGAGCTCTGGAGCAACACACTTCTCAAATCTCGGGTCGATCCGCCAACTTTCTCTCTCTACGGTTTCTCTCTCTAGAAGTTGCAAATGAGAGAAATGGTGGAGGTCTAAGCTATTTATAGGGGAGGCTCCCCTTCCAGCCCGCCGGCCCATCCGACCCGACCCGACATGCCTCGCTCGTTTATTTCGTCATTTCAACTGTCGTTTTATTTTTTGGGATGTTACAACAGAGGGATGTGTGCCCAAGGCTGCCGTCAAAGTTGTTGCCTCCTGATTCAGGAGGCAAGTCCTGATTCCCAAGCGTGACGTTTTATAATTCTTAAGGGTGGCAATATTGACCCATCTTTTAAAAAATGGGTTCATTTGAGTAAAAATCAATGGAATATGGGTAAATTTGGGTGACCTAAATTAGTCAAAGGGTTAATTCGGGTCACCTTAAATTAGTCAACGGGTCAATTTGGATCACCTCAAATATTAAACGGGTTAATTTGAATCATCTTAAATTAGTCAACTAAAATGTTGTTAACTTAAAAATAGTGCATATGGGTCCCCCCAACTTTGTCATCTCACCCCCACCCCCATCCCCACCCGCCATCGCGCCCCGCCGTACCCCACCCATCCACCCCCGCACCACCGCCACCCGCCACCACCCCACCTAATAGATGATCTCAGATCTGTCCTCTTTGACATTTGATAACTTGAAATCTAGTCATTACATCGTCATCCATCACTTTATCAAATCTTTCTCTTTCGATCGCACAAACTAGAGCATTGTTCAAAATATTCCTCACCCATTCAATTGCGTAAATCCGTCTTGATAAGCTTCATTTTAGAAAAAAAACATCTTTCAACGATTGTAGTTGCAACCGGTAAAACCAAAGGAAGAGATTGATGTTTTCCGTTTTCCACCATTAGACGAGGAAGGTCACATATTCCATCCAAATTTGCAAATCTATCATCTTCCTTTACACACTGATAAAATACCTTAAGATCACCCAAAAAACACCCTCTTTCATTCGTGCTAAAATCATTCGGATGCATCTCAGAAAATGCCATTATCTTAGATGTGTCAAACTTAGAAAACCAAGCACGAGGATTTAAGCCCGACATATTTTCTATCAAAGTAGTTGTTACCTCATTGAATCGATTTTCCATTTCTTAAATTTGCATATCGAAAACCGTATTAAAGATTTCAACTTCAAAATGATGTCCATTAGTAATGACATTATTTCGGTTTTTTGGGTTACCATAACTTACCATCATATCTAACATCGTAGTATTGTATTTTTGACAAAAAAAAAGTCACTTTTTCAACGGCGGTGGTGTAATCAGTGACGGACTGGCGGTGGTGTGTGATGGCCGATGGCCCCTGTGCGGTTGTGCGTCTAGACGTATGGTTCTTTTTCTCAAGACTCAAAAGGCGATGGATGAATGGATCAAAAATTAGAATGGGTATTGGGTATTTAGATTAAGAATTAGAATGGTATTAGCCTTTTGAGATTTAATTAAACATTTGTGCTTTAAATTAAACTTTAAATGCCAACTTTAATTAAATCTTTGTGTTTTTATTAAAAATTCTTGGGTTTTTATAAATTTTTATGTTTTTAATAAAATTTTAAAGTTAGTGTTGGGATTGTAAGAAAATTTTAGGGGTATCAAAAAATTCGTTCAGGGGTATCAGGAAACATGAAACGGTGAAAAAAAAATTCCACTAGGTGTCGAAAATGGGTACCCCTCGCCCTAAGGTAAGTCTGCCCCTGTCATTATCAAAGAGAGAACAAGTTCTGGTCATAGTTATCTAACATGCATCATGATCTGATCTTTGTCTTTGTATCTGATTGGTTTGATTTTTGTCCAATGTCTATTCGTATTCTCATATTCTTCTATTGTATCTGTTTTAGTCTTGTTGAGGTCTTGGGTATAAACGTTTTGGTTTGGGATAATAAAACTGAGATTCTTGTTTCATGACAATTTAGTAACCCCTATTACGTAAACTCACGCATTACAGTGAGAGCATTGATAATATTGAAGATCATATATAAAAAAAACCGCTTAAAAAGTTATCGCACGTGTTACAGAATAAAAAAAAACTAAAGTAAAAAAAAAGATAATTTAACAAAATTAACCAAAACTTACACAAAATCTATAATTTATACATATAAAAAAGTATCCGTAATTAACTCTATTTTTTATTCGTGTAACGAACTCTAATTTGCGTTTCATCTTCCTTGAAAACTCATTGCTTACGACTGTTCCGTCCGATTATTAAACTATCGTCAATTCTAGTATTCAAGCCTTTGTTTTGTTTCGATTAGTTTGCTGCTGTTGTAGCCTCACCGATGAAAAAGGTAACCTCGTGTATCCCTCACTTATGCTAAATTCTTACGGTTTTTGGCCTCGCAAACGTAGGGTTTTGATTCTTAATAAGCACATATTCGTGTATTCCTCACTTATGCTAAATTCTTACGGCTTTTTGGGCAACATTAGCTGTACATACTTAGGGTTTTGATTCTTAATAAGCACATATTTTAAGAACTCGGATCCTTTTTTAAAATTGATTACTAATGTTTGCGTGTTTTAATGGAGTGTTAGGCAAGAAAATGACAGAGATCCTTGAGAGACAAGTAATAAGTAAGAAGAAGCAGAAGATCGTGTTGAGTCAGAGGAGGAACAAAAGAAGGTTTGACTTTTCAGTCATTAGCTCTTAGTCTCTTACTTTTCTCTCTTTTGTTTTGGCAAAAAATGGAACTGAATTTATATGGGTCACATGAAGATGTATGTGTTTTTGACTTTGCGAATTTATTGCATATGTGTAATATATGACAATTTGTTGATGCAGTTAGGTTTGCCATTAGAGATGTCTGATTTGCATGTTATGGGCGTGTTCAATTTGTTGCTGCAGAAGCGGCTCAGGAAGTCTGAATGATCATATTTAACGTCATTGTTAGCTAAGTATACAATATCTCTTCACAAACTGGTCTGAAGATATTATCAAAGTTGCTATGTATATATATTGATTTTGTTTATCTATTAATCACGCCACATTATCAGGACACATCATCAGATATTAGGTATGATGGTATGTTTATGGGGTGTTTAGATATGCTTTTGAATCTGATTATTTGATATTAAATAATCTTTGTGTTAACATTGGACTGTAGTTTCTGTTTGAAGTTGTAGTAAATAGTAATCAGATTTAAAGTGTTTGGCAACATGTGAATTTTTAAGAGAGTTTATCGGGTTTTTACTTTCTTGTATTTATTCTTCAAAATGAGAATCTTAAATGGATTTTTAATCTAAACAGCAGTTTTCTATTTTGCTGCAGGTATGTTTAAATCAGTTTTGTGGACATTAACGGGTTCAATAATTGATTTCAGAGTTCCGAACACAGTAAAAAGAGGTATATCAGTTTATACAAGTCTTTTCCCTCTCTTGTTGCACTTCTTTTTCTATCAGTTTTGAAATGATAATTATAAATAAGATATAAATTAAAGTAAAATTTATGTTTAGAAGAATGCCAAGGTGATCAAACAGCTAAACAAGAAAAAAAAAAGTGAGAGTTATGAAGATTCTAACTCTGGGTCGAATTTGCTACTACTAATGTCAAATGACTGTATGGCTCCCTTCTATCTTTTTACTAACACATGAGCTGAATCTATATGACATTTGAGTTATTATGAATCCAACCTGATCTTCAAACTTTAGGGCTGTACTGAAGATTTGTCGTTACCTACGTTTCATTGTTATGGTAAATTATTAATATTGATTTAAGGGATTCATCAATGTTGTATTCATTTGGTGATCAAGTGATTATGGTTGAAATTTTCAGTTCATACTGCTGCAGGTAAAAAGCCTGCTGCAATTGCTGGTTGACTTTTTCAAGTCAAAGTGGCTCTGGGTAAAAAGTCTTCTGGGTTTGCCCATCTTGTCATGTGTGCACAAACTTTTAATGTAATTTTTTCTTGCTATTTTATTTTGTGAACAGAAAACTGGCAGTGAAGAATAAAGCCCAGAAGAGAGTTCATCTGATAATGAAGGTCTCCAAAATTAAAAAAAAAAAGAGAAAGGTTACTGTTCTGTTTTGCTTTTTTCCAGAACTTATTTTCTTCATTGTTTATTAACATTGAGAGAATCCTCTATTTATGAAGCCTGTTATAGTGTTTTTGACATTAATCTTTTGCAAATTTATTGCATATGTATAGTTTATGACAATTACTTGATGCTATGGGCATGCTGAATTTGCCACTGCAGAAGCGGCTCAGGAGGTATTAATGGTGACCTTGCTATTAAATTTCATAATGTTGCATGATTGTGGGCTATTAAGTAGTGTTTCATCACAAAATTTGTATTATTTACAATATATTGGGTCTATTTCTTAGTCTTCGAATATCGGGCTAATAGCCTTTGTCTTGGGTCAGCCCACTGTTTGGCTATTTGTTTGAGTCTTGTTCTTGGTCGTCTCGTCACAGTTTGTTATATAGTCTTTGAACGTGTCAGGGTTTATATCCTATTTTTGAGCCTTTCTGTTTGTTTACGTTAGGTGTCTTGTACCGGCTATATAATAGCCTTATTGATCATGAATAAGAATCATCATTTTCAGTTTAAGTTCTTGATATCACCTTGAGTTTCTTTCTACAAATAATAATCCGGTTTTTGAATAGGATGACTCTAAATATTTTAAGCAACATACATTAAAAGTACACTTTTGGACATTGCAGGATATATGTAGAGGTGTCTAGGCTAAAAGGTGATAGTATCGGATATGTCACATAGGTTTACTGGCGGCAGAGGTCGAGCGGCAGAGTTGGTGGAAGATTTAGTACGCATTCTTTCCTGTTTTTTTGCCTCTTTCAGAATAACCGTTTTCGGTAGAGGTGGCAAACTTAATTTCTTTTTTATGCTACAATGCAATTTGGTTGAACAAGCAAAAATTCAACTAAAGTGTATTAAAAGTTTTATTTCAAGATCATTTTTATTAGTTTTATTTCAAAAGTTAGATTATTATCGTAACAATATAGCACCTTTTAATTAAATCTAAATAAAAAAAAGACTGTTAATATCCCAGCCCGATCCAGTCTATTTCGTCACGTATTAAAATCACTTAAATTTTGTTTTGACAAGTTACCCAACACACACGACGTTCAGTGATGATTAGGATTATCATTTTTTTTATACAAGTATAAGTGTTTCGAACATTGTAATTCAAATAATTGTATGCATTTTATAGTCCATTTAGTTATTTGTTTGGGGACAATGTAATATCTTATGTTTTCGACTTTCTGTTCACTGACTTATTGGTCGGGGACGATGTCTTCTCCATAATTAGTGATATTTTTAGGGATTCATTTTTCTTTTTATATGATATATATATATATGAATCAAAGTCTTCATATTAATTAAAAGAAGAAAAAACGAATACAAGTTGTTGTGTAGGGTCCCAACATTCATATAGATATTTCCAATGCTGATGCCCATGAAAAGGAAGGTTGCTACCTATACATTTATGGTCAGCAGCAATTTGTATTGTATATATATTCATACTCTCTCTGTCCTTCAATCATTTCAAAACACAAAATGCACACCTCTAGGACATGTAGTTTTCTTCTCATTATTTCAATAGCCAGCTTTAGGTGGGCCGCGGTTGTTTCCGGCCAACAGCTGCCAACGGGTCGAGCATTGCTCGAACAAAATGCTGACCGTGTGCTCGGTCTTCCCGGGCAACCTCCTGTGAGCTTCAGTCAGTATGCTGGATATGTTACAGTGAATGAAAGCCATGGTAGAGCACTGTTTTATTGGTTTTTTGAAGCTGCAGAAAGCCCAAAAGAGAAGCCTCTGCTTTTATGGCTGAATGGAGGTAACAATTAATACTCTTTTTTTATTTCTTTTTTTCTTACCATAGTAAATGCATTTTCTGTAAATTTATTCATAATTTCATATTATATTAAGTAAGTATGTGCAAATTATAAAATTACATGAAATATTATACTACAATTAAATGAAGTACATTAATATCTTCAAAATTTTAAACACCTTAACCATTTTTTATGATTAATGTTAGCGTGTATATATTTATTTAATAATTAGTTAATTTATTTTATTTATATATAATAATGGTTAGTTTTTTTGTATATTTTTTATTATAATTTTATATGTTTTACATAACACATTATATAGTTAGTTTTATGTAATTCTATATATTAATTAAATAAATATATAATATTTACATCAATAACATGTAGTTTAGGCCCCCAAGCTCGTTTAATAAATGAACTACATTTTAGCCCAAGCTCGTTTAATAAATGAACTACATTTTAGACTCAAACTTAAGTTCGTTTTAGCTTGATTTAATTTGAGTTTTTCTAATGAGCCGATCTCAATAGTTTTCGAATAAGCTAAACACATTACATCATTAATGTCATCATTTGATTAGAAAGAACGAGAATATTGTGGTCAAATACACATATTTAACTAATAATTGTCTTCGATGATATTATTGAGTGTGTAGCCGCCAATTATGATTTGGCCTTGACCGCGACAAAAATATGAACCCAACATTAATAGTATATAATGTGGATGATTAACTTCTCATACTAAACGTTATTAGACTTGACAATATTCTCATGATTAATTTAAAAATAATTAACTTTTATTTATATTTTAAGAAATTTAAATTGGTATCTAAAGGGTTCATACATATTTAAATCTATAATTTATTGTTTCTAATAGAGTTTTAATGAGTGGCGAGTCTTGACATTTTTGTGAGGGGGCAAAGAATGGGTCGGGGCAAAAACGATTTGGTTCAACATAAGTCGGGTAAAAATAATTGATACTTATTTACTTAACAATAGTGTAAATTGTAAAATTATTCTTACTTATTACTTAATGATATGATAAATTGACAATATCTTTCGGTCAAACTCAAACATGTATAAATAATGAATATGAGAAATTAATTTACGAATTAAATGCAGTTATACATATGCTTAAACAAAAAAGAATAATTGATTAAACATAATTATAAGCCAAAATAAAAAGAACAAGAACCCTTATAAACTGAAATTTGAAAACACAAAACACTTGTAATGATTCATACCTGATATTATGACTCTAAGGTTATTTAAATTGACTAATCTAATAACAAAATTCATCACTTTTTCACTCAATTTAATTAGTTATGATTCATACCTGATATTATGACTGAGGTTATTTAAATTATCAATTTAATTAGTTATGATTCATACCTGATATTATGACTCTAAGGTTATTTAAATTAAATGGGTGAGTTTCAAATTTGCCATGTATAAAAGTCGAATTACCGTGATTTTCTCCAATTGAGCCATATGTAAAAGACAACAGTGTCCCTCTATTTTTTAAAAGGTCTAATGTAAAGACAATAATTTCTCTCAAATCTTTAAAAGATTCTGATGTAAAGACAACAGTGTCCCTTAGTTCTTAAAACTTGAGCTAAAATCTACAATTTTTCTCTAATTTTTGCAAAGACCGTGGGTTGTTAAGGCCAACCCACTCCACCCACCCCTACCCTAAGGCTAGACCGGCTAATGGTTTTATTTCGAGTTCAAGGTGGAGATCAAAGAATACCTTGAGTCAAAATCGACCTCAAATCATAATTAACTGAAATAGGTGATGATATAGACTTCATACACATTGTTGTAATTGATAGACTTGAATGGCACACATTGTTGTATAAAAGTTAAAATAAATAAATAATATTTGCCAAAAATAAAATTTGATGTTACTTAATAACCTAGAACGTGGGTGGGGGGAGGACGCTAGTGGATTTATGGTCCTAAACTTGGACACATAAATGTTGTGGAAGTCAATTTTAGTTGAGAATCGTGCTAGTTAAGCAAAAACCTACGTGCAAGACAAATTTAAATTGAATAGAGATTATTATTATTATTATTAAAAGTATATAATTACATGACATGATTATCTAGTTTTTTTTATCCACGACTATAACTCAAAAAACAAAGGGCAAGGCTTCATAATCAAGGTGTTTCGAGTATGACACCATTTATTCCTTAAAATAGCGAAAAGTGAATAGACATATATCATAAATGTTCAATGAATCATCAATTTTCACCTTGATTGAGTATCAATATAACTTATAACATATGTAATATAACCTCAAAAAGTAATATATCCATTTAAAATTTTTAAATTGTAATTGATAGTTTTTGCTTGAAAGATACCTATGAGAAAAATGCTTAATGTCTTAAGAACATATGGGAGTTCAAGACTCTTATGCAAAGAGTTATCTACATGTGTAGAGATGTTATTGTCCTTTTACTTTCAACCATATGTTATAATGACCTCGATTCGAAGCACATGCATGTCCTTTTCGGCATTGGGGGACAAACCTAATATTGTTTACTATCACTTACGAAAGTTGTACTAACATTCACCTTATATATGAAAATACTACAAATATACAACTAAATTGAAGAAAATAAACACCATTTTGGCTCCATCTTGAGATGATGACTTTTGATCTTCTGTTCTAGTTACATCGATGATTATCAATACTACATTTGCTCCCACATGCATTTACAGATATCTTTATTGGATCTATAAACAGATCTTGAACTTATTTTAAATGAGGAAAAACATTATCTTGTGATGGCACCATTCATCATTGATAGAAATGTACAAAAGGATTTGGTCCCCTCCCTCTACCCATCTTATTGCTTTATTCCTCCATTTATGACTTGCTACAACACTTATTTAAAACAAATAAATTGATTATCATATTGAATTTTGGGAGCAAAAAAAAAGTATTAAATACAATTATCTTTTTAGTGATATTATTAATATTATGTTAAGGTAGTTATTATTTGAATTAGTAATATTTTTATATAATAGTGACTTATTATGAAAATTAGTTAGAGAAATATTTGTGTGTATGATTTTGTACTTGAATAATTCTTTCAAACTGGTTGTCTAATAAAGCCATAAAGGGACGTTTCTTTCTAATAGGGCTTTTTGACCCAATAAAAAGGTTGTCAGCTTTTAGGCCCACGCAATATCTGACAACGGCCCAGCAAGCCTAATCCTTGTATGCAAATCTCTGTATTTTGTTTTATATATTACTAGGTTAAAATCCCGTGTATTACACGGGTTAAATACATGTAATATTATATATTTAGTAGTAAAATATTTATGTTTTTAAAAACCCGTGTATTAAACGGGTTGAATAAAATATAACGTAATATGTTAACATATACACTCGTCAAAATGGAAGAATGTGAATACGTATATATATGATTAAATATTTTTTATTTGGATCATACCCGACTATAAAAATATTTCCAGTTTGTAAAATTCATAAAAATATGATTGAACATTTAATTGATGATAAACACAAATTTAAATTCAAAAATCTGTAAATACAAATTGAAACAAATAAATAATTTAGTTACCTAAAATAGTGAAATTGATTATTAATATGAGAGAAATGCAGGAAAATGAGAGTTAGGAGGCCTAAAATTATGACAAGTTAGTTATTTATTAGGTAGTATAGATATAGATTACTATTATTTCTATAAATATTAAATAAATATTGTTAATGTTAATAATATTATATAAATATTGTATTTACTATTATTAGTATGAGTGTTATTATTAATTAAACGTAGATTTTAAATTATAATACAGGTCCTGGATGTTCCTCCATTGGATTTGGAGGGTTGGAGGAGTTAGGACCTTTTGTGGTTCAAAAGGGCAAATCAAAGCTCCTTTTAAACAAGAATGCTTGGAACAAAGGTAAAATAAATTTAAAACGCTAATCAATTTTCGTATGGTTTTAATCAAGTTAACTAACATAAAATGTTCAGTTTCAAACAACCGATCGAACTGCTACAAACATTTGTATTGTGGTTTTGTTGTAGCTGCGAATTTGTTATTTCTGGAGTCCCCGGTTGGTGTTGGATTCTCTTATACCAACACCAGTAGTGACCTCAAGCATCTCGGTGACAAAATTACAGGTATATTTTACAATTTCTTAACATGTATTAAAGTTGATGATACACATTTTTTGTATACAATTTCTTAAAGTCACACAATCACACGTATTAAAGTTGGAGTGAGCTTTAGTAAAAAGAGAACTCTTTTACGTATACTGATTTTTTGTTCTCGTCGTCAAAAATCTGAATATTAAATGAAGTTAAATCCTTAAAAATGGGGGGCCCTTAAATATTGGGCCCTAAGCGACAACTTCTTTTTTGTATAGTCGAGCCACCCCTGTGACAGGCACCACCTCATACAGGCCATATGAAAACATGCCGTATGACCATTTTCGTCATATAATATGAGTCGTATAACATTTGATGTTTGTAAGTGGTGTTCCTTTAAACGCCGCCTTTTCATTTCCTCACAGTTGTTATTGATGTTTGACCAGCCCAGGACTCGTACACATTTCTCCTCAAGTGGTTTACAAGATTTCCACAGTATAAGAACCATGAATTCTACATTGCGGGTGAAAGCTATGCAGGTAATTTATATACATGCATATGTATATAGTAACATTCTATACAAAACCAATTTTAAATTGTGATCTGCGAGAACCGCATAAACATGTGTATCTATTACTTTAAATATTATGCACAACATGGTTATGTAGCCACGTAACCAACACCCTCTCTTAATCTATACCACTACATCTGACCAGCCCTACGTATAAGTGCTTATCGCCCTTCTTGCCGTTCTCTACTTAAATACACATGTAATTTAATTATAGGGCACTACGTTCCACAGCTAGCTGAACTTATATACGATAAAAACAACATCATTTCCCAGCAAGATCGTATAAATTTCAAGGGATTTATGGTTAGTATTCCCTAATCTTTTTTTAAACAAATTTAGAACTTAATCATGACAAAATATTGTTTAACACAAATTAATTAAATGCAGATCGGAAACGCGTTATTGGATGATGAAACTGATCAGACTGGAATGGTCGATTATGCTTGGGATCATGCCGTGATATCAGATCGTGTGTATCACGGTGTACAAACCAAATGCAACTTTAGCAACCCGAAATCATCTGCCGCTTGTGATACAGCACTGAATGCATACTTTCAAGTGTACAAAATCATCGACATGTATAGCTTGTATGTGCCCTCGTGTGTCGATAATTCCAATTCGACTCAACGTACGCATATGCTTGGCAATGTTTCCCCTCGGACTTTCTCCATGCACGTAAGTACTCGTTGAATGTTAAATAGTTCAGTGACTTGACCATATCTTTATAATACTATTAAAATTTTGAAAAATGATTTTTATTATCAATTTAAAACCGATTAATAAATAATACTACACAAAGGGCATATGTGACGGAATTAACCTGAACGTTGCACAACTTAGAAAAAATCTGTCGCTAATTTGGCGACGATGTTGATTTGTGCGACAAAATACCGTCACAAATTATGGCAGCCAAAATTGTTACAAAATTAGCGACGGATGGCCGTCGCAAATTCAGTCACAAGTCGCAAAGATGGTGGTTGCATTTTAACTGTTAACAAACTACATGGTAGAAAACAATTTCTTTTTTGACAAACGAATTTTCTTCGGAATAGCGACAACATTCCAACAAATTTCTGTAAAAAACCTAATTTTTAGCGACAAAATTCGGAAACTTTTAGACAAGAAATGTGATAATTGCGAATTTGGTCGCAGGTATAGACCATTTTGGTCATAAATTAGTTATTTGCGTCGCAGTAATTGTGAATTTGCGACAAACCTTTGGGATCTATTCGGTCGCAAATTGGCTGAGAAATGTCCTATTCTATACCGGTGAGGAGAAGTGTTTAATTTCAAGTTACAGCTGATTGTTGTCCATATTTTTCTTAGATTTTTTCCGGTTTAGAGAGTCATTACTTTTCAGTTGATCGTGTCTATATTTAGAACTTACTCATTCTGTTTAAAACCGATTATAGAAAGCATGGCACGTCAAACCAACAGGGTACGACCCTTGCCAATCCGAATATACGGAGTCATATCTGAACAAGCCGAGTGTTCAAGCGTCGCTACACGCGAATACCACGAAAATTCCTTACCCATGGACACATTGCAGGTAACTCTTCATACGTTCCCTTTAATTTTGTTTGCTATAACTTATAATTAACTAGCTATATATGCACTTTGAACAGTGATGCCATCACATTATGGAATGATGCTCCGGCATCTGTACTTCCGATCATAAAAAAACTCGTCGCTGGAGGTCTTCGTGTTTGGGTTTACAGTGGAGATACTGATGGAAGAATTCCAGTGACCTCTACAAGACTGTCGTTGAGAAAACTTGGATTGAAAACAGTGGAAGAGTGGTCTCCGTGGTACAGTAAAAATCAGGTAATGAATGTTATTTCACTAAGAAAAAAGATTGAAAACTATTGGAAACCAAACCCAAGAATACGAACACGAACTTTGATCTCAACAACCGATCGACTCTTTCTGTTTATTATTTCTTGACTATCAATTACATTGATCCTAACCATCTATTTATAATAAATAAACTATACTAATCATACTCAAATACTTCTTTTAATTATCTCTACTAATTAATCAAACTAGATAATTCTAGACATTCAAACTATTAATCAAATATTAATAAATTTAACTATTTCCAAATCACCCCTTCAGCTTTCACATTCTTCCAGACTGACCCTCTTTCTTTCGAAAAATCAAGATTAAATTAACTCCTTCAAAAACAACTGATTAGAACCCGTCTTAGTCGGTAACTTTAAAAATTCTGTCGCTAAATTAGCGACGGAAATATTTTATAAACTTAGTTTAAAGTATTGGTTGCTTTTGAAAACTCGATTTTCTAGCTCTGTGGGTTACGGTGTCCGTCGCTGATTAGCGACGAGTGGTTTTATTGGTATCTATCGCTGATCCGTCGGTAGTTACCGACATGATCGATGAATGGCCGTCGTGATAATCCCTATGAATAAGACTCAGATTTGAATTTAGCTTTCAATTGTTACTAGTATACAAACAGTCTCATGAATATTTTGATAACAGGTTCTCATGATTATAATAAATAAATCCTAAACTATATGGAAAGCAATGACATTTGTGTTGTTTTATAATTAATGACAGGTTGGTGGATGGACGATTGAATACGATGGATTGATGTTTGTAACGATTCGGGGAGCTGGACATCAAGTACCTACTTTCAAACCCAAAGAAGCCCTTCAACTTGTTAAGCACTTTTTATCCAATCAAAAGTTGCCATATGTACCCTTTTAGAATTTATGGGACAACTACAAAATCTACAACGATACATTGATACAATATCAATTAATTTAGGGTTGTGCTATACGTACCCCTTCACTGATTTTTACTTGTTGCATCCCCCTCTACGTAAAACTCAGACAACAGCCTAGTAAACCATGATAGTTCAGTAATCAACCTTCAAATTGAAAGATATTCAGCTTTCGCACGGAACTAAGTGATACCGTTGGTTGTTTCTTTGATTTCCAAGAAATAGGGCTACCTCCTAATGAAACAAAATATCCACTAACTGAATAATGAGTATTGGGACAAGCTGCCCAGACGGAATCACAATTAGTTATAGTGTTTAGGCCCCTTTTAATTTAATTGTTTAGAAGTATTTTTTTGGATTTATGGTTTACAATTAGTTAATTTTCGGTCCTCCAATTTAATTGTTCAAGTTTCGCCACTGCATAAAATATTACAAGCATCATGAGTAGTATGAACGTAAAATGGTTTAAAACAAAAATTATTTAGAAAGAACAAGTTTAAAAAGAACACAAACACCCCACATCTTCACTAGTTGTCAATATTTGATATTCAGATTCATCATGAGATCACATTCACTACGCTTGCAAAGCTTCACTTTCAAACCATGCTTCATGTACATTGTGAGTGCAAGCTTCGGTTCCACCGGATGATTGTCAACCACCACCACTTTATAACGGTATAAGATTGAGGCGGCCACAAATTTCATCTGGTAGTAGGCAAAGTCTTTACCCAAGCACAGCCTCGGGCCGCCGTTGAAGGCGGTGAACTTGTAGGCGGATTCGCTCATGAACCGCCTGTCCCTCAGCCATCTTTCTGGCCGGAATTCTCGGCAGTCTTTGCCCCATATTGCTTCCATTCTTCCCATTGCATAGATTGCATACACCACTTTTGTTCCTTTTTTTAATACCGTCCCATCTGGAAATATATCATCTTCAACAACCTGTATATATTTTGTATTTTTAGGGAAGGACATTTTATGATCTTGTATGATTATAGCTATCCGCTACAAAACAAATGACTTTTAGCGACATGTTCGTCGGAAATCCTTGGATGGAAACGGGGTTCTCGGTGATCCATTGGTAATAGTCCGTCGGGAAACATGACTTGGGTAATTAAAGAATCAAACAATGGATCAACGGTTCACTAATTATTAAAAGAAAATAAAAACAGTTTGTCAAAAAATTCAGACACATTTGCGACAAAAGCTATTATTTAACTTATTATATTATTAGATAAAAAATTTAAAAACACAAAAAATTATTATTATGTTAATAACTGTATTATTCACAGATTCACCCGTTGGTGATATTTCCGTGGCTAAAATTCATTTTTCTAATAGTTACCGTTAATTTTATTGTATACATATATAAGGAAGTCTTTTTTTGGGAACCAATCATATGTTAATAACCGTAAAAATCGCATAAGACATGTACTTATTGCTTCAATGAAAAAAGCAAAATTGAAAAATACTGTTTTATTTATCTCCTCTCTCTTGATTTCTTTGAAGTATAAAAATGCGCATATATCATATATGTATATATTTGTGCATATAATGTATGTATGTATTTAGCAAACAACTATAAATATCATGTTTTTTAAAATCAAACATTTAACATATTGAAATTTATATGTATTTTAGTCAGTTTATATAATAAATAGTGCATAGGTTAATACGGTTCTCGCATAACTGGCCACGATAATGTTGGTTCTAAAAAAAACATCCCTAAATATATGATATCAAGGATTACCTCCTTATGATCCACTGGTACCGAGGGGTATGGTCTTAATGATTCAGATAAAGCAGCATGTAGATACTCCATCTTCTTCACCTCTGCCGGTTTAAACATCAAATTCCCATTTTTGCCCTCATCTTCCCTTTCCTTCACAATCCGACATATCTCACTCAGAATCTTTTCCTCCACCGTTGGATTCCGATCAAGAAGCCGGAAAAACCAACTCAACGCCACCGAAGAAGTATCCCTTCCAGCAAGTATAAAATTCATGCAAATATCGCGTAAAAACTTATCCGAAAATGGTTGTCCCTGTTCATCTTTAAGTCCCATGAAAATCGTCAAAAGATCCGACCTTTGTGTCGTGTCATCATCGGACTGCAACAACACTTCTTTCTTTCGGGTTCGAATCACTTCATTCGCGAAACTATCAACACCTTTTATGGTATTTCAGGAAGCCCGGGATGTAAACATCCCGGGTCAACCCCAAAAGCTATCATGCAAACGTTATCAAACGTTAATCTTAACAGGACATCTTGTAGATCAATCTCAGTAGATTGATCTACATACTCCTGTAAGACATGTAATAACCGTCTATGAACAAGCTCTAATAACGATGAGGTGGTCATGTTTCTAAATTTATATGAATGAAACTCGATGCTCGCGGTTTTCCTTTGTTTCTGCCAAATATCGTCGTCCGCGTTAAAGATTCCGCTCCCTAGAAGATCATGGAGAGCGTGCCTGAAATACGGACCCTTCGGGTACGCTTGAAACCTGGTTTTGAGAAGATGCTCGAGGTTACGAAGATCAGAAGTGACTATACAATTTAGATTTGTAAACCAAGGACCTTCGAAAACGAATGTCCCATTTTGTTTACAAAGAATTTGAGAAATCCATTCGTAGATGTCGACACGAAGTGCCAGCAGTAGGGATGGCAACATCCCTACAAATGGCCACACAGGTAGCCCTTTTCTTTTTCGTTGTCTTACAGAATGTATGACAACGAAAACCAAAAGGGCAATGGAAAGCTCTAGGACTTGAACGTCCGGCAATCTTTTCCAACGACTAGCCGGAAAAGAGGAAAGTGAAGAAGTGTGCGTGGTAATGTTGAGGGTATGATTCATGTTTAAGCAGATATATGTTATGGGGGAGGCAAGTCATGTGTTATATCAGGGCTTAAGAGAAGGGGGGGGGGGGGGGGGGGGGGGGGGTTATTGCTTGTTTTGCATGAGAATTGGATTTGGTGACCAGAAATGAAGGGCAACTTGGATGATTTTGATCAATTTAGGGTTTATCAAGAATTTGTAATTTATTCATTTTTTTTAAGGAAGAGTTGGTATAGAGGTTAACCTAAGTACCAATATAGTCCTAACAAAGGTTAACAAACACCAACTGTATACTCTTTTTAAGAATGTTTTGTGGTTTTAACATATTTTATAAAATATTTTATATAATTGTGTAGATGGGTCCGATAGTATCTAGATTAATATAAAGTTTTATGTAACAGAGTCTTTTAAATGCAATAAAACGCAATGTATTGAGGGGTATGGCACTTTGGATAACGCGTTAAAATACGTGATTTTTAATGTATTAAATGGGGTTGGATCGCGAGATATTAGTTAAGTTTTTTTTTTAATTATCTTTTCTTTGAATTTTAAATATTATTGCATAATTTATAAGTAATCCATGAGTAGAACAACTTTTTGTGATATTTTCATGAATTAGTTACACATAGTTCATGTGATTTGTGGAAAGTAACAAGTTTGGTTACTAAGGGGTTAAAGTAACAAGTTTGGGTTTTAGACTTTTAATTTTGTAATGAGTTTATTAAGGCTAACTTCCGTTAATTTTCTGTTAAGTTTGGGTAAAACGACAAAAATACCCTTTGCGGAAAGTAATAGGTTTTGGTACTAAGGGTTTAAAGTAAAAGGTTTATTTTGATCGTTTCATTGTAAGTTAACAGAAAAGTTAATGAAAGTTAGCCTTAATACCCAAACTCGTTACAAAATTACATGAATTTGTTTATTAGGTTTAAAAGTTGGTTAGACATATTTTATTTATTATTATTTGAAGGTGTTTGAGTTCTCGTCTAGATATTGCTGGTTAGACATAATTACATGAATTTCTTTATTAGATTTAAAAGTTTTAGTAGGATTAGAATGTTTGGTTTTTGTTTCCTATTTGTATGGTTTATTTGTTTGCAAATTTAATTGAAAAATGAGAGTGGAAATTACGTAGAATTCATGAGCCTTCGTGGTGGTTATAATTCTAATCTCACAACTCTTATAAATACTTGATCTTCCATCTCATGCAGCATTTACACTTATTAATTAAGACAAATCCGTCATGTTTAGTGTACTGTTGAAACTTCTGAGAGGTTGAGCTTTTGTTTTTGTTTCTAAGAAATTTATGTGTTTCTTAAAAATAAAAAGTTCAAATTCTAATTTAAGACGAATAAACTTTTAAATTATAAGTTGCTTGAATTATACGTTTTTTTATAAACAAAACCGTCTAAATACTTTTTGAGATAATTATGTTTTCTGTTTGGGTCCTAACTATTATGTTTCTTTTTTTTTCCTTATACATGTTTTTAACTATAGATATAGTTAGAGATGGCAAAGCCAGGTTTTAAATGTGTCTAAAACAGTCTTGTGTTTTTTAGAAAGGAAAAAGTGATTTTTCTAAAACCAGACCCATCTTAATAAAAAAAACAACTCGCCGCCTACTTTGGTACTTTTAGGATTTGTGGTCTAGGAAATCTCACATTATCCGTGAACATGAGAACATGAGAGATGCTAAGTTAAGAAGGACTATCAGGTCTCGAATATCACCGGCAGATTATGGACGCATTAGTTGTGGATGAAAGAAGAACTCCTCGATTAAATGTACTCGGATAAGAGCAATCTAAGGATGGATGACAAGAGGGAAGTTTTCACCCTCCTAGTCAACAAAGCGAACACAAATACCCGTCAATCACATTTATTGATTCGAAATAGTTGTTGCCCCCAACTTTCTACAAGCAATTAATTCATCACCGTCTCTGGCACCATGAATCAAAATTATGACCAACAATTTGATTTTTGTTCTTGTTCTATGGTTAATCAACTTGATTTGTTGTGTTTTGCTCCTACTAATATGGTATTAGGGAGAAGAGAAGGGGTGTTCATTTATTACCTTTTTATGTTTTTATTTAGAGAGGTAAAATGGTCATTTTTTAAAAACTAAAGCTTAAACACACGCCCATGCTAGGGATGAAAAGTGTGACTGTCAAGGGAACAATAAGGACGATATGTGTAATTTCTTGAATTTAGGGAGTAAATTTTTTTGAAAGGTAAATTTCTTAATTCTTGTGGGAGTGAGGCATGAACTCATGATCTCTTCAAACCTTGGTGTTTCTAGAGAATTTAGGGAGAAAATGTGAATTTGTTTTACAAATCCGTGTAATTTACACGATATATGATGATATCAAAGAAATTGTCACGCCTTTACTAACGCAATTCCAACATTTCTACAAGGGATGTTAACATGTTCTGTTTTGACGAAACTTTTAGATTGAGCCACTAACTGTAATTACATGGAAGACGAAACAAACGGCCAAGTTGGGTGGGTCAGCCGAACTTGCCAGTTTTACCGGTTTGATGGTTTAACAATTCAGCTGTTTGAACAGTTTTTTTTTCTCCAAATCGTTATGGTGTATTAAGAAAATAAAAATGGTTTATGATTATAATAGATATACATAACTATATATTCCAAAAAAAATAAATACATAAATAATAAAGGTCAGTCGGTTCGTTTTACACAGTTGCTTCCAAGTTTCAAACCAGATAGCACCATTAAACCACCAAACTACAAAAACCTAACAGTGAATTTGGATCTCAAATAGGCCAAACGGTACAACTTGCTTCTGTTTGGATTGTTCAATTGGTTTCAATCGCTTTATTTATTATGGTCTTTCTACCATACCTTCTTAACGGTAAATATTTTTTTAAAATCCAAGTTCAGTTCTTGATTCCAAGCTAGTCCATTGAAAAAATCGGAAAATAAACCGGTTTTTATATTTATCAAACTTGAAACCATGTTGTTTTATGTTTATATTTTTCAAATTAAAACCAGTTTAGATTCGATTATCTTTTACTGTTTATCATAAATTTTAGGCCTGGTTTCAACTTGATGCACACCCCGAACGGCCCTACAACTGGGAGGGATGAATCTAACAATACGCTACGTCAGATTACAAGAGGGATGCGCCACAATGTCCATATCTTTGCCATTTTTTAGCATATGCAGCCTCAAAGTTTTAGGGTAAAAAGGTCATTTACCGTGCGAAAGTATGTGATTGTGTAAACATTCATGCACCCATGCTATTCAAGATTCCTAAAAGTTCTCAAACACTTTAATCTTTTGAGTTTTAAGATCAAAGCAGTCCGCAAATTTATTACCTCAAAGGTTGGATCTAAAATCCAGCATTCTCATTTTCCTCTTTCTCATGAAAATTCGACACACGTCGTCTCTCCAAGTCGCTTCCTGTGAACCAAGAACGTTAAATAAATTATGAACATCGATGAAACAACTGCTTTAAGATTATGTAAAATAACAGAAATTGATTTTGCATGTTTTAGACAATTATCCATTTAATCAAAGTAAATAAGTAAGAAGAGGCTACATAAAGTATGACTTACATCTTGGAGATGGACTTATCCTCCAATAATGCCTTTTCTAATCTTTCCTCAAATGGTGTGGCATGCCATCTAACCTTCTGATCCTACAAAAGATAGATGTGGTTACATATCATAATCATTTGTCGTGGAATCGACAAACTAAAGATTAGATTAAAAGAATGAACAAAGTTAACCTCACTGTACTTGTTAGTTGTATTAGGGATTCCATTCCCATCCCCCCATTTGGGTGTAAAAGAAGTTTCATCAGCATTCCAGTCAGAAGCTACACCCAGAATAGGCCTATCACCAGGAGTTTGACCAACCAAACTTTGGTCAATGCAGTCTTCATGCTTTGACTTTGGAGGTAGCCATGATGACAGAGTAGGACACACATTTAACTCCTTTTTGGTTGAACTTTCTTGTAATTTTACTAGTGATTGGGGGCTTTCTTTATCAGATAGCTCAGTACATTCTTCTTCTATTGGTGTATCTAACTGAGAAAAGTTTCTAGGGTTTATCCCTGAGTACACATACTGAACTCTGATCCTTGGATTCTTGCCATAAGAAGGGAAAACCGTGCCAGGTGTTTGCATGTCATCGGTCAATTTTAGAGGAGTTGGGTATGGTGATGGCTTTGAAATGGTGTGATCAAATGGTGATTCATATAGCTTTAAGGGTACTTTGGTAATTTTAGGTGATGAGCTTTCTGATGAAAATGAACATGAATCACTCTGCCTTTCAAAGTGGACAGATTTATTTTTGCAGTGTGTGCTTGCAGCAGGTCCAATCCCACAGCCTTCAAAAGAGTTGCTAGAGATGCTTTCAGTGTTTTCCAAACTGAGATATGGAACACAAGATTTTGAGCTGCTGTAAGTGATTGATTTATGAAGAAAACAGAATAAAAAAATGAAATCAAATTTTGAACATTTGTTGGAGGATGAATTACCTATTTGATGTATGTGATGAAGAATCTGATCCATTTTCAAATTTCTGAAAAAGTGTGATTGGAGACTGCAACTGATCAGGTTGCTTCTGTAATGCCTCTTCAATAGGAGTGTTTGGAAGCCGGGGATTAAATGTTGATTCTGTATCTCCATTATGAGGTTGTGAATCTTTGGATTTTTCAGTTCTCCTGATTTCAGCTGGCGTTTGGGGTAAAGTGCCACAAGCTTTGAGAAATTTTGCCTGTACAAGTTATAATTTAGTTGTTCTGATGTCTAGATTTTTAAAGCCACATGATACAATAAATCATGTAAGTGACTAAGATTCAACTTTTGTCTATCATACTTTCAGTCAAGACATGGAACTTGTTTAAAAGTAATATCAGACCTTTTAAGAAATTGTATTCAAACATTCAGTTGTCTTTTGAACTTAATACTCAACTTGTCTATAGGATTTGCACTGCTTTTGTATTGTTGTTTGCCATGGAATGCTGATATATAAGGTGAATGTCATTTAATTGTTTGTTTCAACTTACAAGGCTGAGTTCAAAAGTGAGAGAGAGAGAGAGAGATTTAGTTGGAGAGGCTTTGGCTTCATGGTTTAACTCAAAACAGAATATTGATTTTGAAATTTCTTAAGGAAGTCCATTCTGGACTTTTTTAAAACACACATCTAAAAGACTAATTAAAGACATATATAATCACCTCAATGCCTCCCCTCACAAAGATTAACAAAATACATATTGATCACAGAAACTAGTGGAAGAGCAACATTGTAACAATGGCAGTAGCACAATTGACTGGTAGTGATATGGTGAGAGTTGAGACTACAATATTACCAATGCAATAGCATATAACATGGGTATTTTATTGTATACAAACAGAAGTAGGCTTAGTATGTCATATGTGGAGGCAGATTTAAGTTTCCAGTCTCAAAATGCAACACCATAGCAAACAGGTCTTTTTGATGCACAACAAAAAAAAATATCAAACTACAGAATATTTTGTGGGTACTCATAGGTCTGCCCCTGATGGAATGAAAAACTTATGATGTTGTAACAATGGCAGGGAACTAGAGAGGGTCAAGTTCTCTACAGTAATATCAACACAACAGATAAATAGTCCTTGTGGCAACTGCATTATTGGTACTCTTACAGTATGTTCAAACGTTTTTTCAATTTAGCAATCTTAGTCTAAAAAATAAAATAAACTATTACCTCAGCCCTGAGCTGATCATCCAAGGCCGGAGATCCTGTTACACCATACATCCCATCCTCACACTGTGAGAGATCCCCATCTTCATCTGAATAATACAACCACTCTATCAACACAAAATTCAACAAGGAAATACACAATTCTTACAGCCACAACGCATATAGTTCCAGAAAACATCTATAACTCAACAATCAAGTCACAGTTCACAAACCTAGAAAGATAAACCATATTACCAAAACAGTAATATCATTTTTCAGTTACATGAACAATTAGGTCAAACTTCATACTAATATAAAACACAGATCCGATCAAATCCACTTCAAAAAACGCTGATAATATGAAATTACCTTCATGAGCTAGTAGAGACCACACGCAATTGCTAGCGAGAGGATCTACAGGTTCCTGAACGCCAAAACGAAAACCAGAAGTCAAAAACAACGATATTTGTACGATATTCTTAACTAACACCTTGAATTTAAAACCTAACCTTAGCGATTGCAGTGATCGGTTGAGAGAATCGATTAATCTGAGTGCGATGATCGTCTCTGATCCTGAAACAGCAGGAGAAACACCGCATCGTTCTGCGAAGAAATTCTACAAATTCACAAGAAAACGATGAGAATAACATCGGAAAATACAGTATTCGTACAAATGAAGAACCCTAGATAGTGATTTGAGTTGAGTAAGTGAACGTTGGCTAAATATTTTTGGAAATTTAAAAGGGGGAAAACGGACCAAGAACGAGGGAATAGGCGATTTGAGAAATGTCCATAATTTCTAACCTTTTTTTTCTAGTTTTTCCCTCAAATATTTCACCGTTTTCGTTTTAGGCTTACGTTTCGAAATTTAATGGGCCTTGTCCTGGGCCTGGGCTTGGGAATGGGATTGGAACCCGACTTGAGAGGGTCTTTCTTTTAATTTTTTATTTTATAGTTTGGTTATGATCTCAACTTTTATATTTTGGTTCTAATTATATTATAACTAACCAAATTAAATTCAAATGAGAGCTTATAAATACTTGAGAATTTATGAAAACTCGTCAAAAAATCAATTAAAACGACCGGCCGACCAAACGGGAAATAACGGTTAAGGTTTTACGACTTAAATCAAGCCACGAACTGAAGTTGAAATTGTGGACCTTCAATTATTACGGAAATCAAATTAAGCTAAAATATTGGTTTTTAATTATTTATATTATTAAATGCTTAAGTATATTACTAAATATTTATATAGTTATAATAATAATAATAATAATAATAATAATACCCAAATATAATCAACGTTTAAGATAATACAGGTTAGATTGTGCTCTTCAAAAAAGTCTCGGTAATACCCGACGCTTTACGCGAGACAACCCAGTAGTATATAGACATGCATTACATCATTCAAACTTTCATATACATAGTCAAAGAGATGAAAATTATAAACTGCCAAATATCTCTATAAGATATGTATTATTAATGAAAACGATAGGTGTATCCACATTCGAGGGGAGTTATTTCAACTTTAGACTTATTCTTAAACTCGTAAAAGTTTATTCGAAATACATTTTTAAACCTATAAAATATATATATATATATATATATATATATATATATATAAATTTAAAAAATGTATGTATGATATTTTTCACCCCGTAATACATAGAATCTAAGCTAGTTAATTGTAAAAAATATAATCATACTATAGATAAAAAAAGAAAAGTGGAGTTGAACAGTGCCTCTTCTATCGACTTTATGACACGTCATGCTATTTTTTTTCTTCAACTCTCATACTATGTATAATATAAGTTTTTAACTTGTTTAATTTTCTAATCATTTCGTTTACTTTAATAACTTTCGTTCATTAATTAAAAAAACGGATTACGTGACTGTTTTTAGTTTTTTTTGTCAACGTCCCGATATAAATTTTTTTTAAACAAAGTTGTATTCAAAATCGATTTTTTTTCTATCGTAGCCGGTGAGTGACTTTGTGGTACCTGGAGGAGTTAATCTTGATTTTATGAAAGAAATAGTGGTCGATCTGGAAGAACGTGAAAGTTGAAGGTGTGATTCAGAGATAGTTAATTAGTATTTAATTAATAATTTGAATGTTTGGGTAAAGTTATTTTATTTTTATCTATATTTTGTTTAATTGAGAGTAATATTTGAGTATGATCAGTATGCTTTATTTATTATAAATATATGGTTAGGATACATGTAATTTGTAAGTCAAGAATTATAATAAACAAGAAAGAGTCAATCTTTTGCAAATTCCGTGTTCTTGTTCCTGACTTCCAACAGATGAGCCGAACTTAATATAAGCGAACGACATCATTGTCGATATTGGTATTATCATCACCGGTATCGCTATTCGTTTTTATAGTTTTCGAACGACACGAACCGATAATATTTTTTTTCCCTTTTTTATTATTTCGTTTTATGTTATTAACTATCGGCCGACACCCATCGTGAAGCACGTGTATAACCAGCTTGTTTATTTTAAAAAGCTTATACTTTTAAAATTATACATGAAACAAAATTAAAAGTTACTAATTAGATTCGAAAATTTAAAGACCAAATTCGAATTCGATTAGAAAAGAATCACAATTCAAGTATGCATTAATGTATCATTTGCTTTACGAGTCATTCTTTAAAGTTTTGTTTTGTTTCATAGTGTTCAATTTTGATAATCGGACACCACACCAGCGTCACGTGAAGAAAAGGTCAAGACGATCAACATGTCGACACGTATCTATGTTAGTCAAAGTTATATGAAATATCTAAACTGTCATGTGTCATACATCTCTATCCGAAATAAATGATCATTGAAAAACCCTAAATTGGAAAATATATCTGGGTCAAGAAACGCGACTGCTTTAAATGATTTGTTAATGGAAGTGATATAACTTTAGAAATTATGTCATATGTTACGAAAATCATCCATCAATGATTCTCACATACTCCTGTAATAGAATAGAATATTTAATTTTATGGTAAGATTTTAAAACTAAAGTATATGAAAACTATTCTTTGCAAAACCGAATTCCTTTATAAAAAAATCTTCTTTCACGGGGGCGTTTTTGTTACTTCTATTGGTTGTCCTTTTGCGAGACGGCCAGGGAGGAGGTCGATCACATCTTTTTTGGGTGTGGTTTCTTGGCGTCTATTTGGATTTGGTTTTGTTCTTGAAGCAGACTCTTATATTCTTCGCCAATTAACATGCTAGATCTAATTTATCTTCGTGATGATAAGCCGGAGTCTAAACGGCACTCAAAGCTTAGGCTTGTCTTAGTTTATTCAGTGCTTTGGTCGATTTAGAAAGCAAGGAACACGTTGGTATTTAGAAAAGATACATGTTCTCCTTTCAAGACGGTGGACGACATCAAACTTTTCTCGCTTAGTTAGATCAAATAAATGTGATTTTAGTTTTTACGTCCGTCTAGAAGCGGATGCAAGTAGAAAAGAGGGTGGGCCAATGCCCACCGTACGGTCCAAAATAATATCGGGTTTTAATAGCCCAATGAACTTCTTAATGTTACAAATGAAGATGTAGTCGAGCGTTTTCGAAAGATGAAAACACGTAGAGGACAATTGTAATTGAGGTATTTTTATATTGTGTTTAAATATTTGATGAACTATATTATTTTATTATCATTTCATTTTTTCCCTCCGTTCATTTTTTACCCACCTGCATTCTGCCCCTCGTACAAAAATTTTATGTATCCGTCACTGCTTCCGTGAACTAGCTTGAAGGTGTTTATAACTTGGCTTATTTGTTGTTAATGTTGTAAATTGAGTTGCCATTTGTTGTAGGTAAGTCAGGATAACATTTAGAGGTGAATCAAACCCAAAATGACATGCAAGTGTACGTACCGTACACCCATTGGGTGTACCATACGCTGGGTATGAGATTCATACGTCCAAAAGTCAGGGCCGGTCCTGAGGATTTAAGTGTCTCGGTCGAGACGGCAAAAAAGGCCCATACGAACAAATATATAAACTAATTTTTTTTAAACGACGATTAACGTTATAGCAATAAACATAGAAAAAAGCACAGGAGCAATTCGCCTTTAAAAAAAAAAAACCTTTGACATTGGATTTTAAGTTTAAACTATAAATTTTGCCCCACGCTTCACGGCGAAAAACGGACCTTAAATGGTTGAGGCAGTGTCATTAACGTGGCTAAGGAAAGAAAAAAGATTCGTGGTTAAATACATAAAAGAAATGTATGAAGTTACGACGGCTTGGTTGTAGAGATCGAAACATATATAAAAGACAGTTATATAACGATATTGATGTTTTTCAATCAGTGTCGGTCTCGGTCTCATTCTTCACGGTACCCGCACGTTACGGTGGTGCGGTGCGATTAAAAGAAACGTATGAAGTTACGGCGGATCGGTTATGGAGACTGAAACATTTATAGAATACATTATTATGTCCCAAACGTCATGGTTTAAGAATTTAAAAAAGTAATTTAATAGAATAAAAGTCAAAAGGAGAAAAAAATGGGTATGGGAAGGGGATGGAAACAATGACCTCCAACTTCAATACCATAGCATTTTCTAACTCCTCTAACACAATCTTTTGTTTTAATATAAGAATAAAAATATTTAAACACTAATGCTTTCCAGAAAAAGAAAAAAAATTGACCGGAACAATAGTAATGAGCCACGACGTGGCCTGCGATGGGAGGCTCACCGACCACGCAAAATGTGGTAAAGATTAAAAGTTCCCAACCATTGATATTGGGTTTTAAGTTTAAATAGGTCCAACCATTATAAAGATTAAAAGTGCACAACCATTATAAAAATTAAAAGGGCCCAACCATTATAAAAAGGGCCCAATATATTTTTAAGTTTTTATAAAAAGGACCAAATATGTCAAAACGGTATTTAAAATTTTATAAAAAAAATATATATACACAGGCCCCGTAAAAATTTTAGGCCCCCGAAAAAACGGGCCCTGGCCGGCGGCCCGGGTTGGCCTACCCCAGGGCCGGCCCCGCCAAAAGTAGTGGTAAGGCGCTCGAAAATGGGAGCATCGTACCATGTGCTGGTCCAACATTTTATCGAATCTGATAAAACGTCATAATAGTAGTAGTAATAATAATAATAATTCGGAGAAGGTGAGTTCTGATAAAACGTCCAGAATAGTAAAAATCAAATTTTCGTTAGTTAAATAGTAGTCAATAATTTGGATCGATGTCATATCTAATCTAACAATAAGGCCCAAAATATCTAAATAATGTCAACCTTCTTTGCTTCTTTGAAAATCCAACTGAAATTAATTAATTATCATGCCAACCAAGTTCACAAATTCTTGTATAAATGTAGATGGTGTCACATACATCAAACCACACTTCCAAAACACAAATTTCAGCTTTTACACATTAAGCCGGTAACCATGGCATCCATAAATCCATCACATTCCACCACCATGTCTGTGGAGTCACCAGCACTAGCACCCGAGTATAAGTCTAGTGCCGGTACAGGTGCCACCAAGAACCATGTGGTGGTTGATGTGGTATTGAGGGTGATGTTGTTTGCAACGGCCTTGGTTGCAATCATTGTCATGGTCACTTCTAAACAAACCAAGCTGATACCAGTTGCCCCGGGCATGGCGTTACCCATTGCTGCAAAGTTCAACCAGACCCCAGCTTTTATGTAAGTAAGATAGGTTTTCCAGGGTCGGTCCCGAGAATCTTTAAAACCCTAAAAAAAGTGGGCCCTATAATATAAACTCAGTAATCATATATATAAAAAAACATAATACTGGCTTATATATATATATATATATATATATATATATATATATATATATTTACATTGGGCTTTATATACAAAGATTTTTTTTTTATTTCTTGGTTTTTGTTTCAGATTTATAAACAATTGGGCTTATATATATAGTTTTTTTTTTAAATATATATATAGATACACATATAATAAAAAAAAACTTCGGGCCTTGGAGCGTCGCCATCCTCGCCCTCCCTCTGGGTCGGCCCTGAGGTTTTCTCCGGTGTATCATAAAATAGGAAAATTTCTGAAATGTCCCTTTTATCGTTTGGGTTTAGCATCTTGTCCACACACGAAATTTTATAAATACACAGTTTATTTTCTTCTACTTTCGATATAAATTTTATTAAAAACAAAGATGTATCTAAAATAAGGTAACTTCTGTTATGATGCAGATACTACGTGGTAGCATTGTCAGTTGCTTGCTTCTACAGCATCATCACTGGTTTGTTATCGGTCTTAGCTCTCGTGAAACCGACAGGAGGGCCGACAAAGATGATGTTTCACTTTGCGATACTTGATGCTGTAAGCCATCCCTTTGTACGAAATTCCTAAAAAAGAATGAACAAATTAACTTACAATAATGTGTATGGTATAGTTGTTGTTAGGTATCATGGCTTCTGCAACAGGAGCAGCAGGAGGAGTAGGATACATAGGATACAAAGGAAACAATCATACCGGATGGAACAAGATTTGTAACATCTACGGTACCTTCTGCGCCCATATTGCAGGCTCTCTTACTGTGTCACTCTTACCCTCCATAGCACTTCTACTGCTTGTTTGGGTCTCCGTTTTTGCGCTTTCAAAGAAAATCGCAAGGAGTTGATTCGGTTGATGCCTAATATGTTCCTATGTATTAGTTTTACGTTGTGATTTCTCATCGTTTCATGTAAGCGCATAAAAATAATAAATTCATGTAACACTTGTAGAAGCAATGAAGCATAAACTTAGTTTAAGGTTAAAAGTTTGTAATTATTACCAAAACTTCATATTCAGAATTAAAAAAAATACTTCTATAAGTTTATATAAATTTATAAATGTAAATTAAAATAGTGTTACATTTAAATTAATATTTCACTTAAATAGTATAATTACTTTTAAGATACCGTTATAAAACACGATTATTAATAACCTAGATTTTTAAATATAATAATAAGCAGCAGCAACATGGTTGGTAAATTAACAAGTTAACGTAATTGTAAAATTCTTGAACTAGTTTTTTTTAACGGCATTTTTTTTTTGGGCCTCCATACTAAATTTAATGTGCCCCATGATCACCATTTTTGGGCTAAATGTTTGCAAAAATGATATATGTTTATGAAGATCACTTTGGGCCTACGGGTTGCATGTTATGTCCCCCCTACCCTACTTTCACCTTGGATCCGCGGCTGACCCCCACGGCCCACCCCACCCATAAAATTCTTAAACTAATAATAGTGGTAATTTAAATAAAGTACGCAATTTAATATGTAATTATGTTTAAAGTTTCGTTTGACGATATTGATTTGAATTAAAAGGGAATTAAATCATGAATCTATTACAACTATACACCCCCAAAATCAAGGGTTGACAAATCCAATTCCTAACCTATTACAACAATAGACACTGAAAATCAAGGGTTACCATAATCCTTCTCGTCTAGCTTCAGTATTAAGTGTCCTAACCCCTAATCGAACCTTGGTGCCTCCTCTCAAACTCCGACGTCATCCCATAGCCGCTTTTTCAGCAAACATCCAACTTCCCCGATCCATTATAATTGTCACAGCCCGAAACAAGGACGCAACATTTTAGTTAGATTTACACATCACACGCAATAGAAGATTTTCAAAACTACATTACATAGTTTAAATTGCAAGTTTAAAACTTTGAAAACTTAAATTCCACACTACTTTAGGATTTAACTTTTTAAACATTGCTCGTCATGTAGTTTGGGTATGCCCTGTCACTGTTACTGCACAGTGCCCACATAGACTCATCCTGAAACACGCCGTGAGCCTACAGTTTAACAAAATAAATTTGCTTTATCAAAATAAACATTTAACTTATTAAATGTTCAGGTTAAACATTCACAACCACTACACACCGAAGCACTTTAAACATACAACACACACCACAGTTAGTTCATACCCACGATACAACCCACTTACCACTTTACTCCTTATGGTATTTCTCATAGTTCAAAACTTACGGTTACCGCGCTTCGATGCTAGTTGCATATAGAAATTACACAACTGTCAACGTCAGATTCACACTGTTGCCGCTAAAGTGGACTTCCCACAATGGCATATTACAAGGACTTTCATTCACACACACCACACTTTATTTTCGCACTTTGCTAACATGACCTTCGTATTGAAATTAATATGAAGATCTTATAAAATGAAGTTGTGGTTAATAAGGGCTGCAAAATTGGTGTTGTTGTTGTAACATCCCAAAATAAATGAGGATTTTAAATAACGGGTTGAACCGGGACGAACGGGATAAAAGAACGGGGCGTAACGGGCCGGGCCGGTTGGGCCGGCAAACTTGAAGGAAGGGGGGGTTTCCTCCCTTTTAATAGCCAACACACACACAATTTCTCTCATTTGCAAGAATCTAGAGAGAGAAACCGTAGAGAGAGAAAATTGGCGGATCGACCCGAGATTGAAGGAGCTTGTTGCTACTGAGCTCGTGAGCAAAGCCTCCGGATCAGAATCTCGAAATCAGGTAACACCCGAACCAAATCTGAGTTTTTTGTTCGTTTTTGGGTTTTCGGGTATTTTCGGGAAAATGACGGGTTTTTATAAACCAAATGAGGAAAGGGTTATAAATCTGGAATCACGAAGGGAAAATACACGTTTTGAATGTAAAAAGTCCGGATCTTGACCAGGTCGGACCTGCATTGCGAAAGTTAGGGTTTTTCACGGGGAAGATAACTGAGTTCTGCAGGTATCGAAACTATAGTTTCGAGCGGCCTGCAGGTATCGAAACTAGAAGTTTCGAGTGGCCTGCAGGTATCGAAACTAGAAGTTTCGAGCGGCCTGCAGGTATCGAAACTAGAAGTTTCGAGCGGCCTGCAGGTATCGAAACTGGAAGTTTCGAGCGGCCTGCAGGTGTCGAAACTAGAAGTTTCGAGGGGCCTGCAGGTATCGAAACTAGAAGTTTCGATGGGCCTGCACCTGTCGAAACTAAGTAGTTTCGATAGGTCTGCATCAGTAAGTGAAGTCAGGGTATTCACCTGTAGCAGAACGAGTAAACCGTTAGAGTCGGGATTTAGGTCTGATGTGTATTTAATTAATCAATTCAGATCGGAAGTGACGTTGTTGGACCTTTGTTTAGGACAACCGAGACTAGCTTATAAGGTGAGTTCTAGAGCCCTCTTTTAAATGTTTTGTTAATGTTTTCGGGCTGGTGTGCATACTTACGAAATGATGTTTTACGAAATGATGTTTAAACGAAACGATGTTTACGAAAGGAAAGGTTTTGAAGTATTTTTGCCAAAAGGGGTTACGAATGCTTTATGAACGGTCTAAATGAGGAAATGTTTAATGAGAAGAGAAAAAGGTAAAGGTTTTAAAGAAGTCATTACAAATCTAATCTGTCGAACGAATGGAATTGACGAATGAAGTCTGGGAATGAGATTCCCAGCCTTGTGGTAGATTATGGACAGCGAGCCATAGTTGCCACAAGAGCAACAGGGGCATGTCTCTGTGGCATGCCAATGGTTATGATGTTGTACAACTGGTAAGGGAGTAACGACGGTTACTCAGGGGTTAACGTGACCCTATGTAAGGTTAAATTATGATCCGACGGTGTCATGGCCGTGAGCCATGGCCGTCGATGGAAGTTGTCGGTTTATGGACATGAGAGCCATAGGGGCAACTGAATGGGTATTGTCGGTCCTCGCGCAGTTAGCCTTGGGGGCAATACCAAAAAGGGAATTGACGGAATGTATGGTATTGTCGGTCTTCGTGCAGTTAAGCCTTAGGGGCAATACCATACTAAGTGACGGAACGAAGGGTAACACAGATTTAGATAATAATGTATGACTTAAATGAATGTTAAAAGTTTTAATGAACGATCCGTTTAACGGTGTTTATGATTATGATGTTGATGATGATATGGGTACGAAACCTTTTAAAAGATGTTAGATTATTACATGCTCTTGTGAAAGGTTTTACTAAATGAATGATACGTTTTTGGCAAATGTTGATGTTAAAGTTTTTATGAAATGCTAGAACTCACCAGCGTAGCTGACTTTTTAGTATGCACATTCAGGTTAAGGCAGGTATGGATGATGGACGGTGATGCTTGGCAGGCGTGAAGAGTTACCCGGTCGATCATGAAGACTGGCATCCCGTTACGAGTTGTTTATGTTAAGTTTATGTATTTGACAATGTACGCTTCCGCATGTATGAACAAGTTTTTAGTTATGTTGAATGAATGATTCCGCTGCGTTATTTGATATTCATGTTTAAGAACTGTTTGTGAATGAGTAAATCCAACGAGTGAGGCCTCCCGGGTTTGGGGCCTTACAAGTTGGTATCAGAGCAATAGTTTGAGAGATTTGGACACTCCCTGTGTCTGAACTTAAACTGAGAATGGGACCGAAAGCGGATGCCAGTACGGGTAACTCGAGCCACAGCATCAGGTATGAAGGTAGTGTATATATATTTACATATATAGTATGCCTTAGGAAGTGTTAAGGTTAGGACTTGGGTTCTGATGGAAATCACAAAGGTGGTCAAATCGAAATCAAGAGGTAGTGTAATGGTTAATTGCAGATGGCCAGTGTATATTAACATCTTACAATGCTTGTTGAATTCTATTTGTTAACTAGCGTGATGACATTGGGTTTCCTTGTCTTGTAGAACGGAATGGCAAGAAGAGGGAACGGAAAGCGTGGTGGGGGCCGTACCGGTGGTCGTACCGGTGGTGGCCGAGGTAGAACTCCTATTCGCCATGAGTATAGTGAAGAAGAAAGTGTTCACACTGAGCCACAAGTTAGTGTGCATGGAACTGAGCAGACGCAGGTTGAAGAACAACCTTTCACTTTTGAACCAGAAGTGAGAGCAGCAATAGCTCGAGAGTTCACAGAGCTGATGAAGAGTTCTCTGCCAAGTTTGTTGGCTGAAGCGTTGAAGAAAGTTAATGGGGAAAGTGGGTCTGACACGGCGGTTGGTACCCCGAATACTGAGGCAATCAACACACCGCTTAACCGTGGTTGTGACTATAAGTCCTTCAAGGCATGTGACCCACCAGTCCTGACTGGAAAGAAAGACGCGGTGGCTACGTTTGATTGGGTGATTCGTATGGAGGCTGCCATTCGTCTGAGCGAATGCCGAGCGAATCAAGTTGTGAAGTTTGCTGCTAACTCCTTGAGGGAGGAAGCATCCCACTGGTGGGAAGGTGTACGTCAGGCAAAAGGGAGCGAGGTTGTGGATGCGATGATGTGGGCTGACTTGAAAACCTTGGTGATCAAAAATTTCTGCCCGAGGAACGAGATTGAGAAAGTAGAGAGGGAATTTCTGGGTTTGAAGGCCGGAAGCATGACGCACCGGCAGTACACCACACGATTCAATGAACTGGCACGTCTGGTGCCACATCTTGTCACTACTGAAGAGAGAAAGATTGCCTGCTACATTCAAGGGCTGCCGGACCAGGTCCGCACCTATGTTAAGGCAAACGCCCCTACTACCTATGATTCGGTAGTAGAACTAAGCGGCGTAGTATTTGATGATCTGGCACTGAATGTCGCCGCCATCGAGGAACCAAAGAAGAGACCGAGCTTCTCAAACAAGCGAACTGGTGGAAAGATGTTTGGGGCTCGCGATAAAAGGGCTCGGGTGGATGAGCCGACTGTTTGTAAGAAGTGTGGAAAGGAGCATGTAGGTGAATGTAGACTGGGATCTAACTTGTGTTTTAAGTGTGGCAAGACCGGGCACTACTCCCGTGAGTGCACACAACACTACAGGTGCTATAACTGTGGGGATGCCGGTCATCTGAGCCGGGAATGCACCAAACCAAGAATGGGTGAAGCCGGGAAGGGGAAAGGCCCGGAGAAGAGGGAAGAGAGGCCCCGAGCAAAGACTCGTGCGTACGCGCTGACGCAAGACCAGGCCAGAATGGACCCCGACGTGGCGTCAGGTACGTTCGTCCTTGACAACACTCTTGTTTCTGTGTTATTTGATTCGGGTGCCAGTAAGAGTTTTATATCTGCGACTTTTTGTAAAAGGGTAAAGCACACTGTGAGCAAGCTAGAAAGGGCCTTTAGCGTAGAAACCGCTGAGGGTAGAACTGCGAGAGTGACCGATGTAGTTGACAACTCCACGATAAAAATAGAAGGTCATAGGTTCCCTGTCAGATTATTGGTTATGGTTTTGGGAGGGTTTGATGTCGTGTTAGGTATGGATTGGCTAACTGCCAATGAAGCGCAAATTATATGCAAACGAAAGATAATCCGACTCAAGGCTCCGGATGGTAGCAAGGTCGAAGTTTTTGGAGACCGTGACGTCCCGATGCCAAACGTCATCTCAATGATTAAGGCAACGGATTACTTGAGGCGCGGATGCGAAGCTTATCTGGTGTACGTGATTGACAAGTGTAAGGAAGTGAAGGAACTAGACGATGTACCCGTGGTACGCGAGTACCCGGAGGTGTTTCCAGAGGATTTGCCTGGGATACCACCCGACAGAGAGATCGAATTCCGAATCGACTTAGTACCAGATGCCCATCCCGTGGCTAAGGCTCCATATCGACTAGCACCAGTGGAGATGAAAGAACTAATGACCCAACTAGACGAATTACTTGAGAAAGGGTTTATCCAACCGAGCATCTCGCCTTGGGGTGCCCCGGTGTTGTTTGTGAAAAAGAAGGACGGTTCGATGAGAATGTGTATTGATTATCGCGAGTTAAACAAACGTACGGTGAAGAACAAGTACCCATTACCAAGGATCGACGACCTGTTCGATCAGTTGCAGGGCGCAAGTTGGTTCTCAAAAATCGACCTTCGATCCGGGTACCATCAGTTGAAGGTAAGGGAAGAAGACATACCGAAAACCGCATTTCGCACGCGTTATGGACATTTCGAGTTCCGCGTAATGTCCTTCGGATTGACGAATGCCCCCGCAGCGTTCATGGATTTGATGAATAGGGTGTGTCGACCGATGCTGGACCGATCGGTAATTGTGTTCATTGATGATATCCTCGTCTACTCCAAGAATGAGGGTGATCACGCTTGTCATTTGAAGGAAGTGTTGGAAGCTCTAAAGAAGGAGAAGTTGTATGCTAAGTTCTCCAAATGCGCGTTCTGGCTTAGGGAAGTCCAATTCCTAGGTCACGTCATTAACCCGAACGGCATTATGGTAGACCCAGCAAAGATAACGTCGGTAAGGGACTGGGATATTCCTAAGACGCCAACGGAGATCCGCAGTTTCTTAGGGTTGGCAGGCTACTATCGGAGATTCATTCAGGATTTCTCGAAAATAGCTTCGCCATTGACAAAGTTGACACGAAAGGAGGAAAAGTACGAATGGGGTCCGAAGCAGGATGAGGCATTTAAGGAGTTAAAAGAAAAGCTAACCCAAGCTCCAGTCTTGGCCCTTCCCGAGGGCAATGAAGACCTGGTGGTATACTCTGACGCTTCGGGTCAGGGGTTGGGGTGTGTGCTGATGCAACGTGGAAGAGTGATCGCATACGCATCACGACAGCTGAAGGTTCATGAAGTCAACTATCCGACTCACGATTTGGAACTTGCTGCTGTTGTGTTTGCATTAAAAATTTGGAGGCACTACCTCTATGGGGTAAAGTTTACCATATACTCCGATCACAAAAGTCTGAAGTACTTCTTCGAGCAAAAGGAGTTAAATATGAGGCAGAGGCGATGGTTGGAACTTTTGAAAGACTATGACTGTGAAATCATGTACCATCCTGGAAAAGCAAACGTGGTGGCTGACGCTCTAAGCCGGAAGGATGTGCCTGCTCCTATTAGAGTGAAAGCTTGCCAAATGGTGGTAACGTCGGATGTGATGAGGGAAATTGAAAAGGCTCAAGAAGAGGCACTAAAGGGGGAAAACATAAAGAAGGAAAGGATGGTTGGCCAACAGGACAAGTTGGAATATAACACCCTTGGTGTTAGGACACGTTTTGGTCGAGTATGGATACCTATGGGTGGCGAGCTTAGGACCAAAATCTTGGATGAGGCTCATAAGTCTCGTTACTCTATCCATCCCGGTACCAACAAAATGTACCAAGATCTGAAGAAGGAATACTGGTGGCCTGGGATGAAACACGAAGTGACGAAATACGTAAGCAAGTGCTTGACTTGCTCACAAGTGAAGGCCGAACACCAGAAACCGTATGGGAAAATTCAACCACTTGAGATACCGGAATGGAAGTGGGAACACATTACTATGGACTTCATAACCAAGCTACCTCGCACAGCTAAAGGTCATGACACCATTTGGGTAATTGTGGACCGTTTAACGAAGAGTGCTCATTTTCTACCTATTCGCGAGACGTTCTCATCGGAAAGGTTAGCAGAAGTATTTATTAATGAAGTAGTAGCACGGCACGGGATGCCTTTAACGATTGTATCCGACCGGGACACACGATTCACATCGAGGTTCTGGAAAAGATTTCACGAGGCGATGGGTACGAGACTTAATATCAGCACGGCATACCACCCGCAAACGGATGGTCAGACCGAAAGGACCATTCAGACGTTGGAGGACATGCTTCGTGCTTGCATTATCGACTTTGGTGGCAGTTGGGACAGTCATCTGCCATTAGCCGAATTCTCCTACAACAACAGTTATCACACGACGATAGGCATGCCGCCTTACGAAATGTTGTATGGGAGAAGATGTAGGACCCCGGTTTGTTGGGGTGAGATTGGACAGAAGGAATTGGGAAGTCTCGAAGTCGTTAAAGAAACATCGGAAAGGTTTGATCAGATCAAAGCACGCATGAAGGCCGCCCAAGATCGTCAGAAATCCTATGCGGATAAACGGCGAAGGCCTATTGAGTTTAATGTTGGGAACAGAGTAATGTTGAAAGTGTCGCCTTGGAAGGGAATCATACGATTCAGAAAGAGAGGAAAGTTAAGTCCGAGGTTTATCGGACCATTCAGGATTATGGCACGGGTTGGTGAAGTCGCATATCGGTTGGAATTGCCTGATGAGTTAAGTGGGATTCATCCTACCTTCCATGTATCACACTTGCGAAAGTGTTTGGCGGATGAATCGGCTCACGTACCACTTACGGACATCGAGGTCGACAACAGCCTTAACTACATCGAAGAACCTGTGGCCATCCTAGACAGGAAAGAGAAACGTTTACGTAACAAAGTTATCCAGTTGGTTAAAGTCCAGTGGAAGCACCGGAAGGGATCGGAAGCTACATGGGAAACGGAGACGGAAATGAAGGAGTCGTACCCTCAACTGTTTGACTTATGATAGGTTTCGGGGACGAAACCTATTGTAAGGGGGGTAGACTTGTAACATCCCAAAATAAATGAGGATTTTAAATAACGGGTTGAACCGGGACGAACGGGATAAAAGAACGGGGCGTAACGGGCCGGGCCGGTTGGGCCGGCAAACTTGAAGGAAGGGGGGGTTTCCTCCCTTTTAATAGCCAACACACACACAATTTCTCTCATTTGCAAGAATCTAGAGAGAGAAACCGTAGAGAGAGAAAATTGGCGGATCGACCCGAGATTGAAGGAGCTTGTTGCTACTGAGCTCGTGAGCAAAGCCTCCGGATCAGAATCTCGAAATCAGGTAACACCCGAACCAAATCTGAGTTTTTTGTTCGTTTTTGGGTTTTCGGGTATTTTCGGGAAAATGACGGGTTTTTATAAACCAAATGAGGAAAGGGTTATAAATCTGGAATCACGAAGGGAAAATACACGTTTTGAATGTAAAAAGTCCGGATCTTGACCAGGTCGGACCTGCATTGCGAAAGTTAGGGTTTTTCACGGGGAAGATAACTGAGTTCTGCAGGTATCGAAACTATAGTTTCGAGCGGCCTGCAGGTATCGAAACTAGAAGTTTCGAGTGGCCTGCAGGTATCGAAACTAGAAGTTTCGAGCGGCCTGCAGGTATCGAAACTGGAAGTTTCGAGCGGCCTGCAGGTGTCGAAACTAGAAGTTTCGAGGGGCCTGCAGGTATCGAAACTAGAAGTTTCGATGGGCCTGCACCTGTCGAAACTAAGTAGTTTCGATAGGTCTGCATCAGTAAGTGAAGTCAGGGTATTCACCTGTAGCAGAACGAGTAAACCGTTAGAGTCGGGATTTAGGTCTGATGTGTATTTAATTAATCAATTCAGATCGGAAGTGACGTTGTTGGACCTTTGTTTAGGACAACCGAGACTAGCTTATAAGGTGAGTTCTAGAGCCCTCTTTTAAATGTTTTGTTAATGTTTTCGGGCTGGTGTGCATACTTACGAAATGATGTTTTACGAAATGATGTTTAAACGAAACGATGTTTACGAAAGGAAAGGTTTTGAAGTATTTTTGCCAAAAGGGGTTACGAATGCTTTATGAACGGTCTAAATGAGGAAATGTTTAATGAGAAGAGAAAAAGGTAAAGGTTTTAAAGAAGTCATTACAAATCTAATCTGTCGAACGAATGGAATTGACGAATGAAGTCTGGGAATGAGATTCCCAGCCTTGTGGTAGATTATGGACAGCGAGCCATAGTTGCCACAAGAGCAACAGGGGCATGTCTCTGTGGCATGCCAATGGTTATGATGTTGTACAACTGGTAAGGGAGTAACGACGGTTACTCAGGGGTTAACGTGACCCTATGTAAGGTTAAATTATGATCCGACGGTGTCATGGCCGTGAGCCATGGCCGTCGATGGAAGTTGTCGGTTTATGGACATGAGAGCCATAGGGGCAACTGAATGGGTATTGTCGGTCCTCGCGCAGTTAGCCTTGGGGGCAATACCAAAAAGGGAATTGACGGAATGTATGGTATTGTCGGTCTTCGTGCAGTTAAGCCTTAGGGGCAATACCATACTAAGTGACGGAACGAAGGGTAACACAGATTTAGATAATAATGTATGACTTAAATGAATGTTAAAAGTTTTAATGAACGATCCGTTTAACGGTGTTTATGATTATGATGTTGATGATGATATGGGTACGAAACCTTTTAAAAGATGTTAGATTATTACATGCTCTTGTGAAAGGTTTTACTAAATGAATGATACGTTTTTGGCAAATGTTGATGTTAAAGTTTTTATGAAATGCTAGAACTCACCAGCGTAGCTGACTTTTTAGTATGCACATTCAGGTTAAGGCAGGTATGGATGATGGACGGTGATGCTTGGCAGGCGTGAAGAGTTACCCGGTCGATCATGAAGACTGGCATCCCGTTACGAGTTGTTTATGTTAAGTTTATGTATTTGACAATGTACGCTTCCGCATGTATGAACAAGTTTTTAGTTATGTTGAATGAATGATTCCGCTGCGTTATTTGATATTCATGTTTAAGAACTGTTTGTGAATGAGTAAATCCAACGAGTGAGGCCTCCCGGGTTTGGGGCCTTACAGTTGTGGACTTGTTTGGTTCGGTTGATGTCAACAGGTAATACATGATGATCTATGGTTTTGAAAGGTTGGCATTCTCATGACTATTGTTGTGCTATTGCTTTATATGTCAAAGTTATTGCTAATAGTTCCTTCTATGGTTATTATACCTAAGAGTGAGTTCTTTGTTCTTCTCTATTTGATGTTTATGTTGTAATTTTAGTGATGAATTTGGCACTACCAAGTGAATTGCTATAAGTTCACATGTGAAACCAGTGTGGTTCAAATGTGAACCGGTATCGGTCCACATATGAGGCAACACCATTTCATATGTGAACCGGGATTAGTAATGTTTGTTTGCATGTTAAACAAACTTTTAATTATCCAAAAAAAATACTTAAAAAATCAATTAAAGTAAATTAAGTGGAGTGCCTACTTAAAGATATAAAAAAAACATTCGTTCAATTGAACTCTTAAGTGTTTAAGATGTTTTAAGTTAAAATTAGAGATTGTTTTTTTAATTATATTGGGTTTTGTTGTGTGGTATTCACCAAACAATCCGGAAGTGGACACGGAGTGGGTTCCCCGATCCCTAATTTCCCCAATTTCAGGGGGTGGTGTTCCCGTTTCCCATGACCCACTCCCCGATTGCCAGAGTTTCTTCTTGCAACCTCACCTAATTAGGTGACCATTTACAGATTTGGACCCCCGAATTCCCCAATTCTTCTTGCCACCTCATTACCTCCACCCTCCAACTCTTCACTTTCCCAATCCCCGATTCAATCGGGGAACCCAACCCGTATGCCCTAACATAAAATTAAAGTTACTTGGCATACCATTTTAAGTGTTAAATCTCACTTAATTAAAGCTACTATAGAACAAGATGGGCTCGTTCTAATATATTTTTGTGTTTCACAATGTAAAAAAAAACATGTTATATTTTTTATTGATTAATATAAATTCCGTATAACACGACGAATCTTCATTTGGAATATGTGTGGGTTGCATTGTGGGGCCTATGGGCGTGTGTGCCTGGGGCAGGGGTGTCATCTCAAGTTGTCTTATTGTTATTTTATTGAATATAAATAACAGAGAAAAAAAATCTGTATGCAACTTTATGTGATAAGTATTGGAGGTTAATGGCTTAAACAATAAGATCTTAACCATAACAACAATTTTAAAAATTACCATAAATAGCAATCTACCCTAATTTTCCTAGAAATCACTGAAAATAATAATAATAATAATAATAATAATAATAATAATAATAATAATAATGATAATATAGCATAAATCGTGTTTATATTATTGGTAAAAGTAAAAAAAACTATTTCTATAATCAGTAAAGTAAAAAAAAATGTAAGTACGATGCTGTGGTTAGGAGTCGGAAATTTTTGGTGTCTGTCGATTAACGATATATAACACTAAATTTTTTTATGAAGGCGATCGAGATTTTAACGCATATATAATATTTTTTTTCACAGAGGGCGACTACTAATCGGGTCAACATAGGTCCGCCTCTGGTTAATATCCCTGACAATTTCTATAGTAAGTTACTAATTGGTTTAATAGTTTAAATTGGTCAAATTATAAGTAAATATAGCTAAAAATGTAACGTGTCGTATAAAACTTATAACTCTATTAAGTATGCCCATTTTCCAAGGTTTTCTGACTAATATATGCGTGCTCACTTTAACAAATAATAATAAATGTAAGGGTGAAGGGGGCACAACCCTCACAAAAAATCTACCCTCACAAAATCAACTAATGAGGTTGTGCCACCTCATTTTTACCATTTTGCTACCCTAATAAAGTGAAAGGGGCACAACCCTAATACCCTCATTTATTTTATTATTATTATTTTTTTAATTAAAACTAATATATATATAGATAAAACACATTTTATTTATTTAATAAAATAAAAATAACAAGAAATAAAAAAATTTACATAGAATAAAAATAAAATTACATAATATAAAATAAAAATAATAATAATAATAAATAATAGTAATAATAATAATAATAAAATTGAACTTCTATTTTAATCTTCTTCCACTTGAAACCTAACACAAATACACAGCTCGGGGAATGCAAATGAAGATCTGCCATTAAAGTGCTCTGACCACTGTTAGAGCTTGGAGCATGTGTGGAGGGAACAAGTGCACTGGATCAGTCACAAAAAGTATTCGGGTAAATATACCCGCAAAAGCCAAGAATCCCACTCGGGTAGCATGTCGGCGGCGGTGTATCCGCGGGTACCCGCTTACCCGCACCCCTTACCCGCTTATCTTCACCCTAATCTATCCACTTTTGGTTTTTTAGACATGTAACATGTTCTTGTATTAAAATGTTGTTAACATTTTTATCTTTATAAAATAGTTAATGTTAAATATTTTACATAAACGATATTAATATCTTATAAAATATTTTTAACAGCATTTATTTCAAAGTATTATATATTAAAATTGTCAAAATCATAAGTATTTAAATAAAATAAAATATTAGTAACGTCATTATTCAATCAACGTGACTTTTATTCTATTTAAATGGAGTTATTTTATATAAAGCAAGCCGGCAGTGAAAAGAGCGAGGTCGATCCTACGTCATTTGTTGCATTATTTTAAGTTTTATACTGGATAATTATTAAAATAACCCCCCCCCCCCCCCCACCTCATTAGTCATATCTTAATTCTCAATTATCCAAATTTACACCCTTTCTTATAAAAATAACAAATGGTTTTATATAATTTATGTTTTATAGAAATTGATTGTCCATAAAGTTTATATTTTATAGCTTATAGAAACTCGTGTGTTTGTAGAATTGAATGATTTATGAAAGAATGTAACTTATTTATAAGAGTAAACTGTCATTTTCGTCCATGTGTTTTGGTCGAAATTGATACTTTTATCTAATAGTTTGTTTTTTTGTATCAGGGTACTTGTGGTTTTAAAATCTTGTCACTTTCATCCAGTCAATTAACACCATCCATTTTTCTCAGTCAAATGAGGGGTATTTCAGTTCTTTTACATATTTATTTAATTTCTTTATCTTTTTTACTCTCATTTTTTAATCATCCACAATTTAACCTCTAATTTAATCATCCCATGCTATAATTTTTTGTACATTTGATATAAAGTTTTTGTACATTTACATTTGTGAAAACACTGTTCACATGTATAAATTTTTTTAATATTTTTTTAAAGTGGATGAAAGAGAAAACGAAATGATAAAGGTATAAAAAATATGGGCATTTACATATATCCCCTTACTAAGTTCATTTATTACATATTTATCCAACCCCTAAATTTAATTACATATTTCCTCTTCCTAAAGCCTATATATTACATATTTACCCGATTCATTTAAAATAACTTATTGAATTACAATTTTACCCTTATTGAACCAATTAATATACTATTTACATATATCCCCTTCCTAAATATATCAATTTACATATATCCCCAATTTCAACCGAAACTAAGTCGATGTTAACACGAACATATCGAACGCCAATAAATCCAATTGGTGTCGAATTTTTTAATCGTTAACACAAGATTCATGAATTAAGCATCAAGAACCAAAAGAGAACCAAAAGAAACCCTGATATGCACCCTGATTTCGAACATAAACAGACATATTTGCGTACCTTTTGTGTGCGTCCGATTGAAACCCTGACGGTGGCCTGCGTGAGTCGATTGAAACCCTCCCGAGTCCGAATGAAACCCTGATGGTGGCTTGCGTGAGTCGTCGTCCAACCAGAGCTCCTCCAGCGGCGCCAATTGAAACCCTCATGCATCGTTCCCTCCTGGCTTCCCTCCTCGTCTTTCCCTCCAGAGTTCTCTGCGTTGGTTTCTAGGTATCTGATTATTAGGTTTCAAAACATAAAAAGGGTAAATAGGTAATTGTGTAAGGATTGGATAAATATGGAATTGATTTTTATGTTTGGGTATATATGTTATTAAGAAGCTTAGGAGGGGAAAATATGTAAAAAAATCTAAAATATATTATTTAATTGAAAATGATAGAGAAAATGTAATGATTTTTAGTGTATTATAAGGATAAGGATAAGGAACATGTTGCGAATTCTGTAACCCACGTTTCGCGACGAGACAAAATTTATATGAAAACATAGATAAAAGGGTAATCTGTCATTTTTGTTCCTGTGGTTTAGTATTTTTTGCCATTCATATAAAAAGTTTGTTTTTCTTCTGTGTATTATCGTGTTTTACAAAATTTGTCACTTTCATCCAATCATTTAACTCCATCTATATTTTAACGTTATATAAGATCAGGTATTTAGGTCTTTTATATATTATTTATTTTATTATTTTTAAACCCTTAATTATGATCATCCGCCCTCGCCCCTCAAATCATATTAACCCTAATTTATCATTACAACCGTTCCTAATTCCTCAGTTACAGTCGATTTGACATTATACCTGTGTTGTCGTCGCTATAGATGTCGTCGCAGTAGTGACATTGCCGTGGTGGTCAAGGGAATGGTAATGGTTATTAGTAGTGACCATATAGATGGTGATAATGATTGTGATGGTAGTGTTAGATTAATCATGTTAGTGTTTACGGTTCTTTTCTTTATTATTCTTTTTAATAGCAAATTAGCAATCATGCAACAGTTTTTTGTTTATTTATGAAAGTTAATATATGCACCAACTTTGTTTTTTTTACATAGAAGTGACTGTTAGTATAAAAGTAAACGAAAAGAAGAGGGCAAGTTTTTGGATGATTACACAAATAAATAAACATATTCAAAAAGTTATATAACATACAATCATAGGCATTTTTATTAAACCCTTTACTTGGACTAGATTAAAACTTAAGTTTTAATTGGACTACACTTCTCGATAAAAGAAAACAAGTTGAAGATATATTAACTTTTGGTTAGGGTTGTGATATCATATCATATGCGTTTATTTTACTGAGACTAGATTAAAAGTTTAAAACTTAAAATTTGATTAGATTACACGCCCCGATAAAAAAGGATACAAGTTTAAGAGATATATGTAAATTAATGTCGGCTACGTTTGTGATAAACTAGATATGCATAAACTCGATTTATGTATACACACGTAGCTTCTTCAAACACCCGATCGATGATGGAGGAACCCCAGAAAGTAATCGACGTAATGAACAACCTTCAAATCCATTGCAACCATTTTCTCCGCCGGCAATCTGATGATGATCGCATCACTCAACAATGGCAGGATACAATCGATCCTCTTAAGCTTGTTCTTGGCAAAGTTATAGGTCGTGGGGCTTTCAGCGTGGTTCACAAGGGTTCATACCATGGTCAAACAGTAGCAGGTTTGTTATTTTCTTGTCAATCTTATAAAGCTAGGGTTAGTGTTTTTTGAGGTTTTGACTGGATTTTTGTTGTTTTAGTGAAAGTTGTTGATTTCGGCCAAAAGGGGGTTACAAAAGCTTCAATATTGGAGGCAATGAAGATTGATTTCATGAAAGAAGTTCGTTTATGGCAAAATCTTCATCACCCTAATGTGACTAAGGTATATATGTTTGATCTATGGTTTTATAATTATAACAAAACCTATGTTTAGATATAAACAAGCATGCATGTATACAACTAAAGCTATGTACGTACGATTTCTTACCATCTAATCATTGTGGAAATTTTAGATGATCGGAGCAACCATGTCCATGAAGACAGATTCTGCCCACAAGAACAAGAAATCGAAAACCGAAAGTAACTTCTGTATCGTATCTGAATATCTTAAAGGTGGCTCACTAAGATCTTACTTGTTTAAGAACCGTTACAAGAAGCTGCCTATGAAAATGGTCTATCAATTTGCACTTGATATCGCTAAAGGGTATGTAATCAACACCTTAATTCTTAAAATTTTAAATTAATATTTCATAAACCAAATGCTCACAAACCCCTTAATTTTAACTATTTCTAGGTTGAGTTATCTACATTCCAAGAAAATAATTCATCGTGATGTTAAGCCAGATAACATACTCATCGACAATCAAAATAGGATGAAACTAGCTGATTTTGGAGAGTCGGTTTTCGAGCCACTAGAGTTGTTGTTCACGAGTGATGAAATCGGGACTCGTGGTTATATGGCCCCTGAGGTATAATTTCTTATAACTCGTACACTTCTACTCATGTCGTTTAAATTCCTTAGTTATAAAAAAGTTGTCCGATTATTGAAGGTTGTAAGCAGAAAACCATACGGGCATAAATGTGATGTTTATAGCTTTGGGATATGCTTGTGGGAGATATATTGTTGCGAAATGGCGTATATGTATGATTTAGACAACATCACACCAGATATATATGAGGTATGTATGTATGCATGCATATATGTCTATATATAGTCTTGGTATATTCATTTCATGGGTAGAATTGAGATTGAACGACCATCTTATTGTAATTATAGATTATGAGACCAAGCATACCCATGAATTGTCCAAGATCGTTGGCCCAAATAATAGAACGATGTTGGGGCACGGACCCTATGAAGAGGCCTGAGATGAAGGACGTGGTTGTTGAATTGGAAGAAACCATGAAATTAGAAGGGTGGCAAACCTTATCAGAAGATCATAACACTATTTACGGTTGCTTCGGGTTCTTCAGCCATGCAAGATAGGAGAAGTGTTGATGCATGTAGAGTTAATTAAACGTCATTTAAATAGAGAAAGTACGACGTTGAAGGTTGACTGTCATTTAAATAGAGAAAGCATATGAAATCTGATTTATATAGGTGGTGACAGATGGTAATGAGTTTAAATTTAGTTCTTTCGTCACCGACGACATAGATTAAAAGTAGCGGTGCTATGCGTCGCTATAGAGTATTCTAGATTTTAGAATTCGGGTCTCATGTCCCGACGACAAGTCGTCAACATTGGTTAATTTAATATTTTCTTTTCTTTTCTTTTAATCCGAATTAATATATAAGGCAATGAAAATTAATAAAAATAGAATGCCTTATAACGGCGAGAAGTTGTCGTCATAGTTAAATTAATATTTATTCCTTTTCTTTTATTTTGAATTAATATATAAGAAAAATTAATACAAATAAAATACCCTATAGCGACTACTAGTCATCGCAATAGGTCATTAATATTTTTTTTTTATTTTTTATTTTGAATTAATATATAAAACAATTAATGGAAATAAATGCTCTATTGCGACTATTAGTCATCACCATAGGTTAGATTATAATTTTTTCTTTTATAGAGAATTAATATATAAGAATAATTAATAAAAATAAAATGCCCTGTACTACTAGTCGTCGCTATAGATCAACTTAGTATTTTATTTAGAATTTGTCCAATAGTGGCGACAATCATTGGGGTGAATAATCATATACTTGATATATACTAGGTTAAAACCCATGTATTACATGGATTGAATAAAGACATATTGGTGAAATAATTATTTTTAAAACTATTTTATAAAAAAAGAATGAAAGAAATGTTCAATTTATAAAAATATTTTTTAAATAAAAAACGTTTTATAAAATAATTATATAAATCAATAGTATTTAATAGGAGAGAGAGATGAGCCGGGAAAAAAAATTTAAGGATGAATATGTGAGTGACAAATGTCCCACTAAAACCTTTATTTATTATATAATATAGATTTTTATTATAAAAATGCCGGATAAGATTTTACCTCAATATACACATACTAGCTTTAACCATGTGTGTTACACATGGTGAAACATTAATATTATATTGATAAATATTTAACACATTTTCTTATACAAATTTGATATTGTATTGGTAATTTTTCCATTTTGTTAAATATTAAGATTATATGGATGAGAATAATCAAAATATTAAAAAAAACATGAAAATACATTTTTTAAGTGGTGTACTTTTTAGATTTTACAATACATTAAATTACATGTCAAATGAAACCTTACAATGATGATTTACAAATTTGAAGATATTTCATTGTATACAACATTTGACGTGGTAATTGTAACTTTTTCACGCGTACCAAAGATTAATAGTTTGAGTCAATCTATACTTTTAACTCTTGATAATGTAATATACAGCTAGTCATAAATAAACACTGGAACTTTTAAATATAAAGCAACATTTAAAAGTGACTGTGTTAAACTTTTATTCATGATCATTGCAAAACATAGAACAATTGTATATTTTTCTTCTTTGAAATTTAAATGAAGTTCTTTTGTATGAATGTGTTAACAAAATTTCAGAGATAAAATTGTGATAACCAATATTGATTTATAAAAATATAACACACTTTATAAAAATAAATATTTACAAGTTTCTTAATTTTAGTTAAAAACTAACTATTAAATTTTACAAATCAAACAAATTTTTTTTTTATAAATATCAAACTTAATTAAAAAGCTACTAACTAAATATTAATAAACTTCATTGTAACACATATTTATTTTAAAAAAAGTAATATTTTAAATTTTATATGTAAAAATTAAAAAATCTTGTTTTTTTAATAATAAAAAATGTGAGTTAATAGTAATAACAATGAGTTGATTTGGTAAAATGTGTTATTTATGTGATTTTCTAAAAAAAAGGATTAAATATGGAAAGATTAAATGGAGAATGTAATATGATTTTGGGGGGAAAAACTTTGTAAGATTGAATGTGGTGATGACAATTGGCAAAATATTTAGTTTTTTATTATAAGAGAGATGAAACGTAAGAATAAATTTTAAGTATTCACTTTATGTTCGTGTATTATCATTGATGTTTTAGAAAACATGTGTGGTTAACTTTTAAAGAAATTAAGATAGATACTCTTGATAAAAATATTGTATAAAAAACAGTGGATTGGGTTTATGTATTAGATTACTTAGCCTATGTGTAATACAAGGGTGAGAAAAGGGGCGTGAGCCACGTGATTGGGGTGAGGGGCGTGGAACATCGTGTCGTCCGGGCGTGTGATCACGAGCGCGAGGGGGAGGAGCTGCAGCCGGCTGAGGTGGCCTAATGTGAGGGAGGCTTGGGCGTGAAGGCGTGGAGGGTATTACGCACAATCTTACAAAAAACCATGTTGACACAACATGATGCCTAAAGTATAACTCTTTAATGCTATAACTAAATTTGTCTTTTTCTTTAACTTACACTTTGACCCCTGTAGTTTAACTAAGTTATTTTTTTTCTTTTTTCTTTTAACCAAATTATATTATTGCCCCTTAACTTTAATAAAGTTACCATATAACCCCTGGATTTTAATAAACTTATTTTTTATATGTATTTTTTTACTCTTTTTCTTAGATATTTTAATTTCCCTTTTTTTGGTTTTTAGATTATTTTTTGTATTTTTATCTATGTTTCTAATGTTTTAACATGCATTTTTTTACGGGTTAGTACTAATATACCGTTACGTCTTGCTTATTTTTATCTGCGTTTTGAACCCGCTGCGGAGCGCGGGTAACACACACAATTGTAATGGAGTTGCATGTGATAAGGTACAAGTTATCTGATCACTTGCGTACAACATCGCGATGGATTTTTTTGACTTTTTACTTTTTTACATGGTTTTGCTTTATTTTTTTAAATTTTATCGGTTTACTTTTTTTAACGACTTTGTTACGGTTTCGCTTTTTGTATAAAGTTTTTTTTGAATATTCCTAGTTGTTTCATTGCAACGCGTTGGTAACTTTTTAACGGTCGTTTTTCTATTACTTTATTTTATAAGCTTTTGAGGCGGTTAGTTCCTTCCGCGGTTTAACACACCGCAACGCGCGTGGATACCATACTAGTTTCAATATATTTTATACATACACAATATTTCACGTATTTTATAATCACAGATAAATACAATTGACATTCACACTAAGTTATAGATATATATAAAAGAACTAGGTTGGAAATCCGATATATTATACATGTTGAATAACTAAAGATTTACATATTACATATTTTGTGACATATTACATAGTTTTTTAATACAAATTTTAGGAACGTTATATAGTTACTTTTTAAAATGTTTTATAAAATGAATGAAAGAAATGTTTAATTTATAAAAATGTTTTATAAACAAACCTAGTTTAAAAAAAAATGTTTTATAAATCCAATTCTAGAAATCATTATTATTTAATAGTAGAGAAATGTGGGAAACAAAAAAATTATATAAATAAATTAAATTGTATAATTAATAGGAAAGAAAAGCGGAAAAAAACGACAAGAAGACATATTAAAGTGACGCATGCCCCTTGAGATTCTTATTTATTATTAGAGATAGAGATAGAGATAATTATTATTTATTTTATTGTTTAAGAATAAAGACTTAATTTATTTATCTTTCTAGCATTATCTAAATAAAATTTAAACATTATTTCAAACTGTCCAAATATAAATATATAATTATAAGATGGATACTTTCCTAAACTAAATTTAAAAGCATATATATATTATAAATATAAATTTAGGATTTAGGATATCCAAGAATCAAATCACCTTAATATTATAGTCCATCAAAATCCATCACATAAATATACGAAAAAAGTTTAATATCTTTTATATTATGCTTATCTCTTTAAATTAAAACCAATTTAAAATTTATTATTATTGTGGGAAACAAGATTTAGATTTTCTATAGAGAATAATTTATTAATTTACTGTTATTGTTATTTATTTATAATTTATGCTCCAATGATGAGGAGGTCAATTATTGGAGCTCTTTTCACCGGCGGGCGGGAAGGAAGGAAGGAAGTAGATGAGTATACGAAATACCTTCTCTCTGCTTCTACGGAACTGTTCTTTTTCAAAACCCTAGCTCTCAATCGCCATTTATTATCAACGATTTTCCTAACTTCTCTAACGATCGGAGGTCAGTTCCTTCTTCTTCTCTTCTTCGTTTGTTACTTTGAATATAAATATAGATGATCACAATCCAATCTGTTGTTCGATTTTGATTTCATGAAGTTTTGCTAAAATTTCTCGATTTCGTTCCTGATTAGTGCGTAATTTCAACTTGTTATGATGATAATTTCGGTAGGGAAGGGTTTGAGTGTTGTAGTAGTAGTATATGATCTTTGATATCTGTATATCTGTTATGATGATGTTGATTTTGTAGTTGAGATTGTGTTGGAGTGAGGGTATAACAGGGATTTGATTCTGATTTCATGTGTGACTAAAAGTAGTTCATGTTTGGTCTCCTAATGGAAATTCCAACATTCTATTTGGGGATTTCCTTTTTATGCCTCCTTATTTGGCAAAATCATAAAGTATAACTTGTTTGAGAGGTGCCATAATTACAAAAATAATTTTTTTTTGAATTTTTTGCTTTTGTTTCATGAGTTAGAGGTATTTTAGGCATTATGTTAATCAAAAACCTGATCCCGTTGGTTAGCAGGTCCCCCGTGGGCCCCGAGTAGAAACATATATTTTTGGTATCAAGCAAAGGATTTATAATATCAGTTTTGGTAATAGGTTTACTCGGACTGGTGGTAGGAAGTGATTCAATGGAGCAGCATTTAGGAAGTTCTTTTTCAGGTGAGTGGTTTTATCGCCGGGTTCATGTAATTTTGTCATAAACAATAAATTTTTGTATTTATTTTTGTTAAGCAGGTCAGCCAGAATCTTATTCATCGTCGACTGTATTTCAAGAACTGGAAAATGCGTATCGAACATCAACTGATATTAGTTTGTTTTCAAGCTCATTACCTGTCATTCTACATGAAAAATGTGCGATAAATATCTTATACTAAACAGTTTTATTTTATATTTGTTTATTTATATAACTTAATTTCAGACACAATTTTGTTTTAATATAAATAAACAATATCTTGAAGATGGATTTCCTCTAGAAGATGAGAGTGAGGATATCACAACTAGTTTAACTGGAAGCATGCTTCCAGGGGACGAAGATGAGCTATTTACAGGAACGGACGATTTTGACCTTGGTGATTTGCCTACTCAGTTGGAGGATTTGGAAGATGACCTGTTTGAAAGTGGAGGTGGAATGGAAATGGATTTTGATTCCCATGATGGAATTCGGTTCGGTCTCTCTAATTTAAGCATATCTGATAGTGTCCCTTTAATTGGTGTTAACCGTCACGAGCTGCCCAATGGTGGGGCCCCGGTTGTTGGAGAACACCCGTATGGAGAACACCCTTCAAGAACATTATTTGTTAGAAACATTAATAGCAATGTTGAAGACTCTGAATTGAGATCCCTCTTTGAGGTATTCATCCTTTTCAAGATTTATTCAATTAATTTCCAGAGAACATAAGACATTTTTATTAATTAATAATTATTAACTTTAAGGGTGATCTGTGTAGGAATATGGAGAAATCAGAAATTTATATACTGCATGTAAGCACAGGGGTTTTGTAATGATATCTTATTATGACATCAGACACTCTCGAGCTGCAATGAGAGAACTTCAAAATAAGCCTTTGAGAAGAAGAAAATTAGATATTCATTTTTCAATTCCCAAGGTCTGTAGATGCTGTAAATTCATTCATACTAATAACATGTTATTTATTTATCATTCATTTATTATTATTCATTTATTTATATTTCTATATGATATATTCAGGATAATCCATCAGAAAAGGATATCAACCAAGGAACTCTTGTTGTATTCAACTTGGATGCATCAATATCTAGTGACGATCTTCGTCATATGTTTGCAGTTTATGGGGAAGTCAAAGAGGTGTTCTTTTTTTTAAGAAATTAATTAATAGTAATACAACTGAGAGCTTTAAAAATTTAATTCATTTTGGCCTTTTTTGTTTGAAAAACAGATCAGGGAAACACCACACAAAAGACACCATAAATTTGTTGAGTTTTATGATGTTAGAGCTGCAGAGATGGCTTTAAAAGATTTAAATGGGAGGGAAATTGCTGGAAAACGAATAAAACTTGAGCATAGCAGGCCTGGTGGTGCTCGCAGAAGGTATTTATTATTATTTGGTACTTAATACCATAATTTTATAATTATGTGTTTAATATATTTTAAGATGAAAACAAATTATACTCATGTTTTTATATGTAGCTTGATGCAACAATTGAGTCTGGCACTGGAACAGGATGAAACTCGACCATTCTGGCACCATGTTGGTTCACCCGTGGTCAACTCTCCTCCTGGTTAGTATCTGCAATATTTATACACTGTTGTAAAGACCTTAGTTTTTTTAATTCATTTTTGTAGTTGTGGAAAATAGGCGGGTCATACGGATTGTGTAACGGTCAAAACAGGTTCGGGTCAAGATGGATAATTTTGGTATGGTTGAAACATGGTCTAGTTCGTTTGACCCAAACACTTCTAGTCCACATATATATTTTTTTTCAATCAGTTAGTGTGTTATACGTGATTACAAAAATTAAATTGTATTATTTCTAGTTTCAACAATACTATGATTTTTTTAATAATAACGATTTTAGAGTTTTTTATGCATTAAAAATACACTTTGGGTGAATGTTGACATGTCTGGCCTCCTTCTTAGCTGTTTCTTTTTATTCGACTCCTTTGACCCGTTAAAGGTAAATCATACCCGACATCGACCCATTAATAAGTTAATGGGTCGATATTGTTACCTCACTTATCATTAATTTTTTTTATCCGGTTTTGAGGTTGCCAAATATCTGGCAGGTAGCTGGACCCATGTAAGCAGTCCAAGGGAACATTGTTCACAGCAAGGCTTCAGCTGGTCATCAGGGGTTGGAACACTTAGACCAGTTAACAACCCTTTGCTTGGCCTGGCATCCATAATCCCACCACATTTATCTAACCCTGTAAAGATCGCACCAATTGGTAAAGACACCATTATCAAGTCAACACTGGGCTTTGACCATCAACAGTCACATTCCTTCCCCAACCATAAAACAAGTACTAGTCCAGGAAACACACCATCTTTTAACAATTCCAATTTTGACCCTTCTAGTATCGGTCGACTATCTGGTCCAGAGTTTCTTTGGGGAAGTCCAACTACGTACTCTGACCACCAAAGTTCTTCTTCTTGGCGGGCATCTTCAGTTTATGCAAGTCCAAGTCAGCATGGTCTATTTCTTGGTCCACATCATCATGTAGGTTCTGCTCCATCTACAGAGAGAACAGTTTTTAATGGTGGACCCATTATCGGTAATGGAAGTGTTTCACCTATTTCCCAAATGACCTTTTTTCCCAATAAAGGGCCAATAATTATGGGGAATGGTTCTTTTCAAGGACGGGGAGCGGTAAACGAGGGTTTAATCGAACGTAGCCACAGTCGACGAGTTGATTATGCGGTTAACCAGATGGGAAATAAACAGTATCAACTAGATTTGGAAAAGATTATTAGCGGGGAAGATTCTAGAACAACGTTGATGGTCAAAAATATTCCTAATAAGTAAGAAAGTAATAATCTTTTTTCTTAAATAAAGTAGAATGTTGGTTCATCACTGGCTTTTTTTTTTTTTGATAAAAGGTACACTTCAAAGATGTTGCTTGCAGCCATTGATGAAAATCACAAGGGTACTTATGACTTTGTGTATTTGCCGATTGATTTTAAGGTAATAAGCTAGTACCATGAAGTCAACTTCGTAGTCAAGCCAGTCTTAATTTAAGAATTTCATTAATTTCATTTATCCTTCATGCTCACAGAATAAATGCAATGTGGGTTATGCATTCATCAACATGGTGTCTCCTTCACACATCATATCCTTTTATGAGGTTCTAATTTTCTATCCTTTTTAGCTATTTCTTTCTTTTACCCATTTGACCCGTTAGAGATTAACGTAACTCTAAACGACCCATTCATAAGTAAACGGGTCACAAATGCAATGTGGTTTATACATTCATCAACATGATGTATGCTGAATTTTTATGGGATTTACCTTTTGTGCAGGCGTTTAGTGGAAAAAAATGGGAGAAATTTAACAGTGAAAAAGTTGCTTCATTGGCATATGCAAGGATCCAAGGGAAAGTGGCTCTGATTACACATTTTCAGAATTCAAGTCTAATGAACGAGGACAAGTGGTGCAGACCGATTATCTTCCAGTCAGAGGCCCAAGAGAATGATAATCAGGTAATGTTGACCAATTGTTTGACCTTTCATATGTTTATAAAAGTGTTTGACTATTGACCAAATCCCTAAATTTGTTTTTATTCAAAGATTTAGATAATCATTTAATATATGACAATGTCACAATGACCAGCTGAACCCTTGCTGGTCAACCCAAACCAACCTGTTTTGACCTGTTACACAACAAGGTGTGTTATCATGATTATCTGCTAACTTCATTTGTTACAATTTTAATTTTCAGGATTCTATTCCCTACCATAACATGAACATATGTATTCGCCAACCAGATGGATCTTACTCAGTGGATTCATCAGATGGTTCAACAAGTAGTCTGGAAAAAAACTAGTCTTGAGAAAAGATGGTTTTATAGAAATTTGAGAGCACAGTGAAGCAGAGATATAATAACAATGTGCAGTCTCTGTGTAATTAAACCATCGAATACTTTTTAATAATGTATATAATTTCATGCGAGTTAGAAACTGTGTCAAGGGGCTGTTTCAAGTGTATAGAACGGAGACAGCAGACCTGTCATAATTTCCAGATAATGATCTCTTGTTGATCTTATATGTATATATTGACACATTGTTAATCCAACAAGTTTGTATGATTTGGGTAGAATTGTGTCCATGTGTGATATTTTAAGGATTTTCTTTATGTGTTTGGTCTCCCAATTGACTTTTTGTACCATTTTTGTTACTCAATAGTTCTGTAAGAGAATATTTACGGGTTGGCACGGACATGACCAGTTTGACTCAGATTCTTTTTCGCATATTAATACATTAAAATTAAAAAATTATTATAAAAGTACAAATGTATATAAAAATTACGTTTAAATTATATATTCTTTTGTCAAATTCTCTTAACTTCAATATTTTGATATAAAAAACTAAACCAGTTTAACTTATGGGATAAGCACATACTTGTAAATATAAAAGAAATGAACGGTTCAACTTGCGAACTCACCAGGTCTACCCGACACGTCCCTTTTAGCTAAACGTGTTCTTGAGTTTGACTCAAAACTGACACTAACTCGTTTATACCAAACTCAAACCCGCAAATTTCATGTGAAATAAAAGATCAAAAAGAAAGAATATCTGATCAGCCACATGGGTAACAGCTTCCTTGGTCGATTAGATCACAAAAGTAGATGTTGGATTGGATTACTAATCAATCTACAAATGTTGTCGTTGGTTACAACTTAGAATAAGAATATTATCAGTCCCACATCGAAGTTGGAAGAAAAATGAGTGGTTGGTGGATGTTATAAAAAGGGATTATGGGTGATGTTGGAAGTCATGATCCTTCAGGCAAGTTTTAATGGGATGTGATGAGTGGTCATTGCTCGCATAGAAACATGCGAGATGGGGTGTCTGCCCAAGCCTATTACGACAATAGGGCACCTCCAATTTTAAACCATCTGATCCCTATTTTTATTTATTTTTAAATCTTTTGTTTTCAAAATAAATTTTACTTAAAGTTTAATGTTTCAAAATTTTCTTGCGACAGGAAATTTTATTTTTTGTTCTTTTTCTAAAACATTAGAATAATAGTTGTTAAACTTTAATACCAAAAATATATTATTCTCAACAAACTTTGTAGTTTTGTTTATGCGTAAATTATGTTAAGACAACGGAAAATCATGTCTATTATATCAGACATGAACTCAAACAAAACTTTATTTATGTTTAAACTATAAAATGTGATAAGTATTATATTTTTTAATTTATAAAAGTTAGCACTTACAACAGGTTAGCCCATGAACTTGTCAAGTTAACCCTAACAAACACCTTTAACTTAGCGTGTTTACGTGTTTGACCCGAACCTATAACCCGCAAATTTACTTTTTGTCATGCCAAAATTCACGAACCTATAACCCGCAAATTTACTTTTTGTCATGCCAAAATTTAACGCCACTATCTAAACGCCTAGGGTCGGATGGATTTAGAGTCATAGCCAGCGTAATTAGGATAAGAGGTCTTGCTTAAGTAAGATACTCTTTGTACCACTTGAGGTCTTGCCTAACCAGATGCTTGTTGAGTTGTTCCACCGGAGATCTGACATAATCGGATGCTCCTTGTACCATTTGTCGTCACGCATAATCAGATGCTCGTTATTCCTTATCATAACATGAACATATGTATTCCTCAACCGAATGGATCTTACTCATTAGACGGTTCAATCAAAGAAACATGATTTTAATCGAATCGATTACAGCATGAACAAACATTGTAGTACACTCGTATACATATAACATGGTCATGGTTTTTGGCATCATTTTGGTGGGAAAAACAGTAACGAGAAGTTGATTTGTTTGTGAGAAACAAGTTTTATAGAACTCTGAAAAACTGATGAGGCCAAGATATCATGACTGTGAATTAGACCCCTCATAATTTTCAGTTAAGGCGGGAGGGGTGTGCATAGGTCAGTTTGAGCCAATTTTGAGCTCAAACTCGGTTTTTGGTTTTGGTTTTCAGTTTTCACAATCGGTTAGTTTCGGTTTTCTTGGTTTTGCCATTTGGGCTTGAAAATTTTGTGCTGAAAAAAATTGACCCAAAGTAATAAATTCAGGCTTGAAACTTTGGGAGTAAAGTTAACTAATGATTAATTGATTATTATACATGTGAGCGTAATTTTTTTGGCGCCACACCCGTTATTAATTACTTAACATTAACAAAATACTGAAATCCATAAATTCAATAACAAACTTAAATTTTAACCTACTTATAATACAAATATACATAAAACAAATATATATAACACCTAAAAGTTTACATATACAATACTTGAAACATACAAATATATAACACAATATAATATATATTATGAATATGTATGCACACAATGTATCATTAAACTTTACATTTATATGTTTGATTCAGTTCGTTTTTTTTTTCTTTTTTTGGTTTTTAGAAATATGATACTGAAATCGAATCGCATTTTTTGGTTTTAAAAAAAAATACAAAACTGAACCTTCGGTTATTAGTTTGTTTGGGTTGGTAATTCGTTTTTTTCTTACCCCTAATATCTCGTAGTTCTTATATGTTTGTTAATCTACCAAGCTTGCATATATGATTTAGATAGAAGCAATGATACTAGAACTTAGAAATTAAAATGTTATTGGTCCCATATCGAAGTTGGAAGAAAACGAATGACTTGGGGGTTGCTATAAGATGGGATTAGGGGTTGGATTGAAAGTCATGATCCTTCAGGCAAGTTTTGACGGGATGTGATGAGTGGTCGTTACTCGCATATAAACATGTGAGATGGGGTGTTCGCCTAAAGCCTTTTACGACAATTGGGCACCTCCATTTTTAAACCATCTGATCCCTATTATTTATCATATTTTAAATTTGTAAACTCTTCTTTTTCAAATTATATTTTTTTTTTATTTAAGTTTAACCGGTTATAAACTTTTTTTTTCAATTTTAATTTCTTATTGATATTTATTGTTTTGAAAATGATTACCAAAATTTATAATAACGATAACTTGAATCAAAATTTTTAAAACGTTATTATAAATTAAATTTCAAGTTAATGAGAACTATTTACACGTCATAACAAAGAACAAACCAATCTACATTCATTTTAATAAACAAAACCCTAAATCACTTTAAAGAAGACAAGAGAGCAGAGAACAAAGTAGAATATCAAATTATCAGAAACACAAGCAAGATCTAAAGAATCTTAAATTATCTTATCGGAAACACGAGCAAAATGTATGGATGATGACAAAAGGGGTTGCAGCGCAACTTGTTGCCCGTTTACCTGCCACTTTATTGTAATCGTCCTACTTTAAAATATTAAGAAATGATGACAAAAGTACTATAGACCAAGGAAACCACAAGTTACGATCAATCAACGACTCAAGGTATGTCAACCGTCACATGAGTGCTTGGCTTATGGATGATGAAAAAAGTAGTATAGACCAAGGGAACCATAAGTTACGACCAATCAACGACTCAAGATATGTCAACCGTCACATGAGTGCTCGGATTTCAATGGGGAATAAATATAACTGAATTATTACACATCATTTTTTTAAGTCACATCAATGAATTATTAATTTAAGTTGACTTAAAAAATGATATGTGTAAGTTTCTGTATCTCATGAATATTAATGTATAAATTGATACTACATTGCTACATAAGTATAACTAGTTGATTCTCCCACGTTTCACGGCAGGACGTATCTACATAGAACGAAAAAAGAGTTGAATAAGCTTGTATAAACGAACACTCGCTCATCGGCCCGGAAGTCTGGTCGTTTTTCGTCAAAGCCCTAAGACATGAGTTTGGTCGTTATTGGTTCGGGCCTTCGAAACCATAAAAGCGAATACCGATAATGTTCGCTCATAATAGGTTTGGGTAGTCACGTTACCATAATGGTAACGACAATCGCTATAGCCTACGATACAAATAAATTATTCGATTTTGAATACAACTACATTTTAAAAATATATATATCGGAACGGTGAGAAAAAAAAATAAACGCAGTCATGCAATCCATTTTAAAACAAACGTAAACGAACAAAAGTAATTATAGAACATAAATAATACATAATTTTACGAGTTAAAAACATAAGTTATATAAAGTATAAGGTATGAAAAAAAAAATGAATCAGCAGCCTGCTTCACTATTCATAAAAGTTACTCTTTAATAACTATTTATAAAATTACTTTTTAATAATAGTTATACTAATTGTTACGGAGAAATAAGTATTTTCATGATTTTTTTTCCTTACTTCAAACAATAAATAATACATTTTTGTCCATCTTTTGTTTTTAATTTAAACAGTTTTAAACCGACATGTTTATGTTTCTAATTTATTTGTCATTCGAAGTGTTCTTTCATCCATATGACTCATTTAAATTTTGGGTTTTCTAACCAACACATTAATGTGACCACCAAGAAATTGAAAACATCAACTGGATTCAAAACAAGACTAATGCTCCAAGAGCCACTAGGTTCTAGAAAACTATCATTAAACCAACCCACTGGGGTTAACCAAGTATTGTTATTAAGAATTCTAAGTCTCCCATGAAAAAATGCATGATTACATTGCATCAAAGGGCACACATGCAAAACTTCAAGTTAGAGATGATGAATAACCGCTAATCACCAGTTAACGACTCGTTTATTTGTTAAATAAACCATAACATTAGAAGCAACCCATCATATTTGAAGTGCATCGGCAATGGACCCTGCAAGACTCAACACTTCAAAAGGAGCTTTGTTTTCAATGCTTTTCACAGTAGGGGAGCATGAATCGGTGGTCCAAAAGTAGGCGAACGCCTTGTTTGAGTTCTCTGCACAAGGTAATGGTGGATGTGAGAACCGTTATCTGTATCTACACGAGTCATAACGCAATTATTTGACTATTTGTCATCCAGGTATGCATACTGATAGTGATTAGTTTATACCAAATCTGGCGAAAACATGTTGAATGACAGAACAATTATTTCAATGTTTTGAGTTTTGACCATTCAATAATTTTTTACTTTACATAATAAAAAAAGTAATCAAGGGTACTTTTATTATTTAAAAAAATTAAGGTTATATTCTTCATTCAGCCTGTAATTTTTGCTGGATTTGGAATAAATGAAACCAGACGGGTTCCATTAAATAAAATACCCTACATGACAACATAACAAAGATATCATGTGAACTAGACGTCGTAAAATGGGCGGGACTGAGTAACGGGTGATCAGAACGTATTCATGTCAAAACAGATGATTGTTTAGTTCATGTGAAAACAGGTCGGATCGGGTTGACCCGCAACCCCTTTTCCTTCATGTTTGATATTTTTATAATAAATAACGTGTTAAGGACTATATTATTACCAGTGGTAATGTAAAATTTTGAATCACGTTATTAAGAAGGTTGTATGCACTAAAAATACAATTTCAGCGGCTTTCAACATATTCACCCCATTTGATCCGTTAATCCGTTACTTTTTTATCTGATTTTTTAATTTGACTCATTTGACCCGCTAGAGATCAAGCATATTCCAGACCCATCCGTACATAAATGCGTTCAAATTCACTCTTTTGACAGAGTGAGAAAGAGAGATCCTTACCACCATTTTTGTGAACAAATTTCTCCCATGAGTTTTTAGGAAACACCGCATGAGTGACGTAAGCACTGACCTTGGTTGCACCATGAGCTGCCAAAACTTTCTGCAACAAAAGAATTATTACATCTATAACTCAACAAAATCATCAGCTAGACTAAGCTCAGAATATCAACATCGTTTCACTGTAAAATCCCAAATTGATTTCTTTGACATTTGAAAAGCTAAATAGATGACTAACAATGTATGATAACTACTAAAAAATGTTACCATTGCGTATACTTGTAAAACAAACGTGTCAGAGAAAGTACCTGGCATTCAATTAAAGTACCTCCAGATTGCACCAGATCATCAACAATAACTACATGGCAACCGCTAGGATTACCTTCTTTCAGCCTTACTATTCTTTTCTCACCCTCACGAACTTTTGCACAAACCACCTGTCATTGCCAATATCATTATTAAAAAAACTATATAAAGGCAAACATTTCCAATTTTCTATTTTGTAATAAATATTCATCTTATTATCTCACCATGGGAAAGTGATCCAACTGCTTGTGGAATCGCTTCCAAGCTCCATCATCTGGAAAGGCAATTACAATCTAAAGACCATATAAAAGAAAGACATTACTATCGTAGCATGTGAAAACAATATTCTTGAAAGGTGTATTATCTATTATATTAATGAAAGTACATATAGGCAACATAAAAGTGAAAAAGAAACAAAAGAGGTTACATTATCAGCATCAGGAAGTTGTTGAAGACGTTGTTTCAAGAGAGGAATCCCAGTTTCAAAACAAGGCAAAACATTGTCCCCAAAGTAGAATCTTTCCTGCAAAAAAAAAAAAAAAAAGGAAGAAATTGTAGAATAGAATATATTAGAATTAGCTTAAAAGTTAGTTGCTCCAACTTCCAAATTTCAGAGAAGCAAAAAAGATATGTTAATCAACATTCAACAGATAAGCTATATAAACATTTAAAGAAGAAAGATCCATGTTTTCCACTTTGTTAACTGATAATAATAATTTGAAGTATTTATATGATATAAAATTTCAATCATTATCTATCAAGAAACTGACCTGCAAAGCATGTATGTCATATATGACTATGCTTGTGGGGCCACCTCTTGATATTGGAATGTTTGATAATATTCTTGCCATGGTGAATGCAGTAGCTACATCTCCTTCTTCTTCCATTCTTTCAAAGGATCCAGTTGGAAAGAAAGGTAATACCAAAGTGAAAGAAGCAACAAAGAGCCTCGGAAGTGCAAATATAACAGATAACTGCTCAAATATCACAGCCGGCGAGCTGAAAGATGCAAGAAAAGAAACATGCTGGTCTCTAATATCTTGTGCATTGTTTATGAACAAGTTAGGGAATCCATCATCAAAACTCCTGAAACATGATATTTAAGCATCTCAACATCCTTCTTTAACAAGACAACAGAAATGACAGAAAGAAAAAGAAACAATAAAAAAGAAAATCAAACAAGAGAACAAGATTCGTAAGTTAAAAAAACTATTAACAAATAATTCATATGTTAATGTCTATGCATTGCATGTAGGGCTGTAAACTAACCGAACAAGACGTTGTTCACGTTTGTTCCTTAAGCTTTTATCGGACAAACGAACACGTAACTGAACGGAATTTTGTGTTCATGTTCGCAAGTTAAAGAAATGAATTTGTTCGTGTTCATTTGTTAACATTATAAACGGCCACAAACGAACACAAATGAACATATAATAATTTATTTTTAATGGTAAATTTAAAAAAAAAATACCAAAAACTTGTAACAAACGAACATAAAGGAACGAACATTAACGAACGTTCACAAACATTATTGAATAAACACGGCCTTTGTTCATGTTCGTTCATTTAATTAATCGAACATAATTTCTTTTTGCGTATTAAACAAACGAATGTACACGAACTTCCTGGCGAACGGTTCGCTTAACTTTAGTTCATTTACAGCCCTAACTGCATGTACAATTCCCTGAAATTCAAGATACAATTGTTTTTCTATGCCAATTTGTTAAACAATAAATTGCAATATCCTTCAACATCTAGCTTCAAGTGTCAAAGGAGTTCATTAACTTCCACTTAAAAATTGACAATTATCATAACCATCTTTCACTACATAAAAAAGCACTACAAATCTACAATTCAAAATTATGTAATTAATTTGCAACTAGAACAGTACTATCGTCAAATTGCCACGATAACTAAGAAAAACCCTACAATCTTTTCGAGCAAACAACGTTTACCAATATCAAAGCTCCGATTACAATTCAGTAAACAATAACGATAAATTTGGAAGGTGAAATTGGATAGAATAAAGGAAGAACAGTTCATACCTCCAGTTGATGGATTGAAGCTCAATGTGTTCCGATTGAGCGGCGATTTTGCGAGCAAGTTGTTCGGCTTCCACACAGTAAAAGAGAAAAACTTGTTTTTTCGTCAGTTTCTCCATCTTCTCTGAGTGAAAAGATAGGGCTTCGGTAATCGGAGAAGACGACGCGACTGTTGCTAGATTCCACAGAGACGCTGCTTTTAAATTGGGACTTCGTGTTCAAAAAGCATGATTCGAACCAAAATGCCATGCCAACTCATTATAAAGTGTAATACATTAAACAGTATTATATTATTAGGTGTAAATTGATCGTAGATCTCTCTTCCTTATTTAGGAGTTATGTTCGTTTGTAATTCTCCCTTGTATAATGGGATTGGATTGATATGATAATGATACGGGTATCGCTATTTACACAATAATCTACAACCAGGCCGGAGTTGTTTTTTTTTTTTTTTTTTTGAACGACAACACTAGATATTCTAGGATAATTGGGTTTTCACGGGGCAACACCTAGAACATCTAAGCCCATCACAGGAGGAACCTTCCAACTGGGTAAACCCCCTGACCTGACCACAAACCCATTTTTTTGCTGTTGCAAGGATTCGAACCCAAGACCTCCACTATGGGAAGAAGGAGTTGATGATGGGTAAGAAGGACAACCGTCCAGGGTCCGCTTTCATTGGGGGCCCAAAAATTTTAAATATATATATAAATTTTTTTAATCCATTTAGATAAAAATTGTTTTGACAGCTATGAGAAGAATTACACAAGAGGTACTTGACCATTTTTTTACCTAAAATTTTTATTGTTTGGGGCTCGTTTTTCTAGCTTATCTCGGGCCCTAAATCCTCAGCTTCGGCCCTGTTTACAACACCCTACTCTATAAAAATACTAATTATGACCTAAACATTAAAAGCTCCTCATTAATTATAATCAAAACATTAAAACTGTTTTAATGTTTTTAATTAAATCATTTATTTAAAATTATTTAATATGCCAACATCCAATCAAAATATGTCACCTAATAATTTCTTATTCTTTTTTTTTAATTAAATAATTTTTTTTTTCTAAATAACTCATGCTGGTTAATTATTAAAAAAATACACGGGCTTGTTTTGTTTATTTTTCTGAACATCAAGGTATAAATTTTAAGGAAAACGGAGTTGTTTTAAAAAAAATATTTTTCATTACGTAAGTGGTGTTTTAATGAAAAGTAGTTTTTTTATTTATTTATGAATGTATTTTTTTATTTTATAATTAAGTTTTTTATTTATTAAAAATAAAAATTTAGTTAATTATTAAAAAATAAATACGAGGAGTGAAACCACTACTCACTTTAGTGATTTTGGGTAGTGAAAACTCATGTTCTGATGTGACGCTGACATGATGGGGCGTGAAAGATAGGGGTGTGAAATCACTACGGATGACCTTATCGTAGTTTACATTTCGTATGATATAAAATATAATAAAATATCACGAGCAAACAATATATGAAAAAGGCATTTTTAATAGTGCATTTGTTAAAAACGTTTTACAAAATATCACGACCAAACAATATACCTTTTTAATGCTTTTTCTTATTACATTTTTTAAATTAATTTAAAACATTTTTAAAAATATATAAAAACTATTCAAAAAGTTAAAAACAAAAACATTTAAAAATTTAATTTTAAAACATATCTTAATTTCAAAGGGGTCTAATCAAACTCTCAATTTAAGCAGGACCATGCATTTACACCAGTTTGAAAAACGAGGGGCCCGTCATCCGCTTACCACAGTAAGGCAACATATTCCTTCGACTACATACAACCCTCACTAAGTTTCATATTAACTCCCAACGATGATCCTTATAACTGCATGGTCAAAGAACAACGTTAGATTATGTCAAAGATCGGTATTACACTCAATCAAGTTATAATATGCATATTAGGTCTGAGGATACATGGACTACGTCATTTTCAAAACCTACTTATGATGATGACCTATGAAGTCATTCTGAAGCGAATTGCGTTCAATATTCATTCTCTAATGAATATATGTGAATTTGGCCTCAACTATTTGGACTTTTCATCATATGAAACAAAGTCAACGATTCACAATGGTTTTGTTTCAAACTTTATTCACATATATTTGATCAACCTCTAGAATAACCCTATTCGAGGACTCTTAAACGTACAAATATTGAACGCCATAAATATTAATGATAAGGAAATGTAACCATTAAATTCAAAATCATTCAAATATTACTGTTACAGTTCAAAAACATCCAAATACCAAAACAAATCATATCCACGTACTATCAATCCGAATCCCTATGTTTCTAACATGCTCCTCATGTTTTACTTGAGACATATGTTTAGTAAACGGGTCTGTTAGATTATGATATGTATGCACCTTTTTTATGGTGATGTATCCACGTTCCAGTATCTCCCATGTATAATGGAACTTCCTGAGTATGTTCTTGGTGTTGTGATGTAAACTTGGTTTTTTTGCTTGAGCAATAGCACCGGTATTATCACATAATATCTCGACAAATCTCTCAACAGTTGACACAAACCCGAGATCATCTATGAACTTCTTCATAGAAGCATATAATTATTTTAATTTTTATTTAATTAGGTAAAACTAAAATGTCTAAAATAGTAACATCTAAATCTAATTAACTTTATTTAAATTTGATTAATTTTTATTTTTATTAGTACTTTATAATTGAACCCAAACTCAATTGAGCGGTATCCATGTTTTGATCGTTGGCGAAACATGACTCTCGGCCGGACGGTTTTCAAGCCCCTAAATCAAATCATCTCTACCCACATCACAAATCGCCATCACTACTCGTCTCTTCCGTCACACAATCTCGAAACAGTGAACAAACTCATATCCATCTTCACACACCAACACCAACACCAACACCAACACCCCCCATCAGAACTAAACTCATTTGGTTCAAAACTCACAACTGGTATAGTCGAAACAGTCCTCAAAAGCTTCAAGAATTGGGAAACAGCGTTAAAATTCTTCAATTGGGCGTCAAATCAAGATGGGTATCGCCATAATTGCTTTACATACAATGCCATGGCATCCATCCTATCAGGTGTTCGACAAAATGCCGCAATGAAGACACTATGTGTAGATTTGGTAAATTCACGGTGTTATGTGAGTGCTGGCGCCCTAGGGTTTTTGGTTAGGTGTTTAGGAGGATTAGGGATGGTTACTGAGGCTAATGAGTTGTTTGATCAAGTTAAGAAATTGGGTTGTGTGCCAAATGATTATAGTTATAATTCACTGTTGGAAGCTGTTTCAAAGTCAGGGGAAGTAGAACTAATGGCTGTGAGGATGAATGAGATGAGGGGTAATGGGTGGAAGCCAGATAAGTATACTTTGACATCTGTGTTGCAGTGTTATTGTAGGGCAAGAATGTTTGAAAAGGCTTTGGATGTGTTTGAACAAATGGATGGATGTGGTTGGGTTGATGAGTATGTTTTCGCAATCTTGATCGTGTCGTTGACCAAAGCGGGTGAGGTGGATAAAGCGATCCGCTTGATTAATAAGATGGATGGGTTCAAGATATGTTTGAATGAGAAGACTTTTTATGTTTTGATTCATGGGTTTGTGAAGGGTGGGAAGGTAGATTATGGTTTAAACATGTTAAAAAAGATGCAAAGTTTGGGTTTTGTCCCTGGAATTTCGCTCTTTGCAGTACTCATTGAAGGGTTTTGCAAAAACAAAGAGTTTAAAAAAGCTTTTGAATTGTACTCCCAGATGAATGGAATTGGTGTTCATCCTGATGTTAGCATATTCAAGATTCTTGTATCATATTTATCTGATGAGAAAGAGATGGTGTTGTTACTCAAAGAGGCGATCGACCATGTCAATAAGAAATCCATGACTACACTGTTTAACACTGCTTTGAATCGTCTGGTCAAAGATGGATCAACTGATAAAGCCCATCACCTCCTTCAAGCAGTCATGAAAGATGATGCTGGTGATGACACTTTCAAGATTCAAAATCTTGTTTCTTTAGACGCGTCATCTTTTGGAATTGTTATTGACAGTTTATGCCAAAAAGGTGAGTTGGACATGACCTTAGACCTCTTTAACAGTATGGATCAAATCGGATGTAAAAAAAATTTGCTTGTTTACAATAACTTGATTAATGCTTTAAGCAATGCAAACAAAGTGGAAAAATGCGACGAGCTTCTCAAAGAGATGAAAACGAACGGCTTTTCACCATCACAATTCACACACAACTCAATATTTGGATATTACTGCAAGACTGGGGATGTGAGTGGTGCCATAAACATGCTTCATGAAATGCGTACTCATGGGCATCAACCATGGATTAAACATTACACTTTGCTTGTGAAAAAACTATCCATGAATCGAAAAGTGGCTGAAGCATGTAGTTTTCTGACAATGATGAGGGAAGAAGGTTTTCTTCCTGATATGATTGCTTATTCTGCAGTTATTGATGGTTGGTTAAAGATTGGAGAAACCGATTATGCTTTAAAAATGTTTAGGGATATTTTGGCTACTGGGCATTGCCCGGATGTAGTTGCATATAATACTATTATAAACGGTCTTTGCAAAGGCAAACGAATGTCAGAAGCCCGCGATATTTATGACCAAATGTTACAAAAATCCCTTGTTCCATCTGTCGTGACTTACAATTTACTGATAGACGCTTACTGCAAAACCGGTGAAGTTGATCAAGCTGTTGGTTTCTTCACAATGATGGGTGAGAAAAAACGAAACCCTAATGTTGTAACTTATTCTACTTTAATTGATGGATTGTGCAATGCTGGAAAATCAGATGAAGCTCTGTTACTTTGGAATGAAATGGTCAAAGTTTGCCACCCGAATGAAATAGCTTTTATGGCTCTTATTAATGGCCTTTGTAAATGTGGTAAGCCTGATATGGGATTAATATATTTTGAAGAAATGGAAGAGAAGAACATGAGAGTGGATACTTATGTTTATGTGACATTAGTAGATGCTTTTATTTCTTTATCAAATGCACCGATGGCTCTTTATATTTTAAGAAAGATGATTCAGAACAAACGGGTTCCAGACTCTCTTGATAAGAATTGTGTTATTTTACGGGAAGCTTTGGTCAAAATCATGGATGATGCGTTGACTTCCTCAGAAATCAAGAATCTTATTGAAGATGGTAGTGTTCCAATTTATTTGCTAGAAACAGGTGGGACATAGTCATATTCATAAGATGAGATTTTAATGGAATTTTTAGTCAAAGTTGACATTTTATCGGGTCAAATGGAATCTTGAATTCCAATTCTGCGGTATCCAGAGAACCAAACGCAAGCTTAGTTAATCGGGCCAAAATATCAAGCGCTATACAACTGTATATCAATCTCCCATTTTTGGAGCTCATTTTGATGGAATACTTGGCTTCTGGTTGAAATGTCAATTGTCTTCTTCTGGATTCGGATGCAGCCCTGATTTCAGGTTCATTTGTTATAGTTTTAACTATAAATGCATATTGATAGTCTCTTAATCAATAATTAGCATATTTGATTCCATTCTGGAATCTGACTTAACACGCTAATTCTGATTTAGAGAAGTGGTAATGGTGTACAAGGTGAAGTATACTGTTTTTTTTTTTAAATTTATTTTTGCACATTTTTTGTGAATTATGATGTTTTAGTTCTTCTGTTTTTACATTTGTGAGAGTAAAATGGTCGTTTTGCCAATCATGGATTTTTAACTCAGTTTACAATTAGTCAAAACTCGAAAGTATTTTCGTCAATTTTTTGTATTTTTGAACAATATTGCAAATTTTTATATTTTAGGTTTGATTTAATTTTAGTTTCTTTAGGACAAGGGAAACATGCTTTAAGTACCATACCCAATAAATGGATGCTCAAAATGCATATGAATATCCACCTTGATATCAACATGATGTTACCTATATTCAAGATCCTGCTCCTCAAAATCAGTATCTTCCTGTAGGTGAACATGTATGTGTTCCCGAGTATCATCCAACTCACACGATCGGTAACTCACAAATGTTTTTGACTCCAAATATGATAAAGTAGAGAACCATTTTCGATTCGGTTGTCTACCTTGAAGAGAGTGATGAGCATGGTGATGGAGAAGAGGATGGTGATGAAGATGATGATTGTGTGGAATTGAAATTTTACAAAGAAAAAGCAATACAAATTAATCTTCAAAGATATAACTTTTGGTTGATGCCTAACATTCTTAAGTTATAAGACATCTTCATGTGTTACTCTATAGTAATTCTTTAGTGTTACAACTAAATCTCAAATTTAAAAATGTTGGAAGATGACTTTAATTTGTAGTATGTAGATAAATGAAGTCATGGTTCAAGGCAAAATGAGGTTTGAGTCCATGTAAATAGCATATTAGGGCATCGTAAAATTTTAACTTAAAAAAAATATTAACAACCACCAACACACATGTTCAAAAACTCAAACACATCCTAACCACAAATTAGGTCATATGTTGGTTTTAAGAAATGCGTAATAATATGCTCTTTGAAAATCTTTATAATATATATTAAAGTTGTATATAGTTATAAATATGTATAAAAAAATAACTACATATTCATAAAAATTATTAATAAACAGTAAATATGTCGAGTGTGAGCTGAGCTCAAACTCTTATAAGTCATAAGTTAAAAAGTGTTTAGTTCAAAATGTTTCATATTAAATGAGTCAAATAAAGAGTTCTTAACTAGGCGTAAACATATCGTACTATAATCAATCAATCTATAATGGGAGGTAATCACTCACAATCATGCAATGCTTGCACTTTTAAGGTAAAGATCCAAACTTGTAAATTGTATTGTTGTTTTATTTGTACCATTGAATCAAGAAATTGTTTTTAAACTTCAATTTGTATCTTTTGTGTTTTTAAAAGTCTTAAATACAAATTAAAATCCAATAAACAGTTTAATCCACATAACCAATTTTATGCGGTTTGAAACCGGTTTACAAACACCCCCATACAACGTAATATCATTACAATTACATCAACTTAGACATGCTTAGTTTGAGATTATAATATATTGATTCTATTGTTAAATTGTAAATTCATATCAAAATACATAATATTTTATATTTTAGATCTATATAGATAGTTTTAACTTTTATATTATTTATGAGTCATCCGATTTTTAAATCAGTTCTGACCAGTGGACCTTTAAAACGGTCGGTTCGCTATCCGGTCCCAAATTAATCAGGATAAAACCAATGTTTTCACAACCAAACTGGCTGGTCAAACCAGTCGGACCAGGAATCAGACACATAACCAGTCCGCTTGTTTGTAGTTGAACCGCTTTCATTTGAACCGGCCGGTCACTGGTCGAACCGGATTTCAATTTTTTGTTTTTTGTTTTTTTTCTTCAAAATCTCATATTATATCTATATTTATTTGATAACTAAATGAATAGTATCGTTTTGTCATTTAGTGATTTTTTTTAGTTTTTTTCTTTTGTTTTTTTTCTATTTTTCCCTCTATATTTGTGTTCGTGATTTTAAGATTTTACGGTAAAGTGACGTTTACTTTTACAACGTGTACAACGTTTGAGTTTTTTTCTTTTGTTTTTTTAAATTGTTGCGTCGAATTTTTTTTTTATGTTTGATTTAATTCTTTTGTTTTTTCTTACGATTTCAGGGTTTACCGTATGGGGTTTGATTTAATTCTTTTGTTTTTTCTTTTGCGTTTACGTTTATTGACACTACGATTTCAGGGTTTACGGTGAAGTGACGTTCACTTTTACGACGGGGTGCGATATAGGGTTTTACGGTAAAGTGACGACCATTATGACATGTTTTTGTATCTAGATTTGTGTTTTGGTTACTTAACACTATTCTTTCAGTTTTTTGAAGGCCAGAGTGACAGCTGATGCGACGTGTTTTTATATACAGGGTATGTTTTAATATTTTATGACGGGTGACGGCCATTTCCGCAGACGAACCGAACCAATAACGACCAAACTCCCTCAACTATGAGCGAACATTATTGCAGCTAGCATTGGTGTTATCGAAACCGGTATCGGTATTCACTTTGTCTTCATTCACTTTTATGGTTTGCGATGAGCCGAGCCAATGTCACGACGTGAATCACATGAAAGAAACGACCAAACTTCTGTCGTGTAGCGCGAGCTTTTTCGTATACAGAACCCGCGCAACGTGCGGGTGGACCCAACTAGTTCTTATTAATTTAGTATTATTAAGTTGCATACTTTATTTATTTAAGCATTCATATGACAATAAAATAGCAAAATTACATAAAAAAACGTTTTATATATATATATCTTTTATCTGTATACATATTTCTAATTTTTTATATTATTTATGAGGTTCTTAAATTCGGCCTAATAGGTTCAACCAATGGACTTTAAAGACGGTCGGTTTGAGGAAACATTGGATAAAACCATCAACGGTCAAACTCAAATCGGTGGTTGACCTTAGGGAAACTCAGAACTGCAATTCTCCACCCAAACTCAACAAAATGGCGGCTACTGCTTCAGCTTCATCAAGTGTTCTTCATCGTCTTCATGACGACACCTCATCGTTACTGTCATCCAGGGGAACAAATCACCGGTCATCTTCTCTATCTCTTCTTTATTCCCGCAAAATTTCATCCACGTCACCGCTCATCCAATTTTCCCCAAAAGGTAAGATCTAGGGTTCGTCAAATTCGACATTCATTTTGTTCAATGCGTATTCAAATACTTATTCGTCTTTGTCACTGTTAGGACTGGCGAATCCGCTGTTTGTAGCGCCGGCGGAGAAGAAGAAATCGCCGTTTCAAACAGAAGCTGTCCGCCAATTGACCGGTTTTCTGACTAAAGCTGAGGGTTTCCGTTTTGCCATTGTTAGCTCACCATCTTTGTTTTGCTTTTATTTTTTCCCCAATTTTCTTCATTATTATTTTTTCCAAAAAATAAAAGGTATAATCATAGGTTTATAGTAGTTAAATTGGATTTTAATAATCCAAACTACGACCAAATATAATCCAAACCATGGTCCATTGGCACAATTTGACCGACAGTCCTAACTTTCAGTTTCGTTGCAAGTGGCTGTCATAGTACCATAATCATCGTAAATTTATACTTGATGTGCACTTAGTTTCGCCCGGATGTTTCTCTATTTCGTTCAAAATCATCATTGTGAGCAAAAAACAAGTGGAAATCGAGTGTAAATATATAATAATGATTATGCTATTGATACTGTCCTTGACAACGAAAGTGAAAGTTGGGACCGTCCTCGGTCAAATTGCTGGTATGGATTATTATCGATCATAGGGTCATAGTTTGGATTATTAAAATCCAATTTGCCTACTTTTATATGTAATTGGGAATTATTTTGGATTCTGGTTCTATATATTTCTTGTAGCAATTGTTATAAGGTTCATTGTTATTATCAATTTTGATTAAAAAAAAATATAACAGTTCCTTTAATCCTTGAAGGGAATTGAATCTTTTGCAAAGAAGTTCTACCCACATATATTGCTTTCAGAATATGAAATTTATAGGGATGGTTTAATATAGTTATATGTGTAGCAAATGCTTAGAAGTCAATGCTATTATCAATCTTGCAAACAAAATTTTGTCCCCTTAATCCTCGAGGGCAATTGAAATTTTTGCCAAGGAGTTCTAACCGCTTTATCTTTACTTACACATATGTGAAATCAATACAAAATTATCGACAACAAAGCAATAGTTCGTAGATTCTATGGGTTGTTTTAGCTTGCAAAGCGTCCTTTTGGTTGGTAATTCACATTCATGATTCAAGGTTTCAATTATAACTGGGAACTCTAGCTTGTTTTTTTTTTTTTAGTAATTGCACTTATTGGAAAGTAGTAACAGATTGACATTACGTGGACTATTCATAATTTATTTTTAGTGAAACAAAATTTAATGTATACTTCTGTTGTTTTTTTTTAACATTTTGTTTTATGTTGCTACTTCTCATGACATAGGTAGTTGCAAGGTTCAATGAAATTGTGACAAGGCCTTTGTTGGAGGGTGCTTTGGACACATTTAAGAAATATTCAGTGAGGGAAGAAGATATCGATGTATGTAATATCTCCCTTTACATATGTTTCCTTTATCATTTGTCCTACTTCTCGTATTCTGTTTTAATTTCTATATGTTCTGTGGGCTATAACCGAAATGCAACATGTTAAAACAAGCTCCTAATAATCATTGTTTTTGTTTAACTGTTTATGATCGACTATATCGTGACTAACATTATTTTGTTCAAACTTATTAGGTTGTGTGGGTTCCTGGTAGTTTTGAGATCGGGTTGGTTGCTCAAACGCTTGGAAAATCAGGGAAATACCATGCAATCTTGTGTATTGGAGCGGTGGTAATATTATTATTCTCATCTTGTATATGATATTTGCTATAATAACACTACTTAACAACTATTACATGCGCCCTTTATGTATTTTCTTCTCGTTAACTATTAACATATGGTGAATAAGTGGAATTTTATATTTTGATGCATGTAAAGTCAAATTTGTTTCTTTATGCATGAAGTTTGACTTTATGCCTTACAGATACAATATCTTTCATGCAAAATGATAACACTGCTAGAAACCAACCAAACCAAACTGACTTCTATATAAATTAAACGGAAAACCCTAATTTAATGTAAAAATTTAGCTTAAAAAACTATGACCCGAACCTTGTTCTTATATAGACGGTTTAAAAATTAGAAGTAAATGTATTGCCCTAATTCTGATCAATTACAGTTGTGATTTTGTTGAATTGGTCAAACTTATTAACAGCAGACACATTGCCACATCTATGTCTGTCAAACACACGCTTGACATCGATGTCTGAATGCATATAACTATTTATGTTTTTCTAGGTAAGAGGTGATACTACTCACTATGATGCTGTTGCTAATACAGCTGCATCTGGAGTCCATTCTGCTGCTCTTAATTCAGGTTTGATTTACATTTGCATTTGAAGATTAATAACTTTTATTAAACTTTTTGCTTGAACTGGTTCTATATTATTCAATTACAACGTTTTAGGTGTTCCTTGCATATTTGGAGTTTTGACATGTGAAGACATGGATCAGGTACATATATGATTATCCTTATGTGTGTTTTTATTTAATTATTGGGACCAGTTATCCAATTATCACTTCTATAGATCATCTAAACAAGCTCTAAAACGTTTGTTATATTAGGCCTTGAATCGTGCTGGTGGCAAAGCAGGAAACAAGGGCTCTGAGGCAGCTTTGACTGCTGTAAGTTGACTTAATCTTATTAAGATGCTAATATGCACTTTGAGACTTCCAGATTTCTGTTATGGTCTGAATGCCAAGGCCCGGTTGATCTTTGATGTGCATAAATCTTTGTGATTCAAATTTATTTTTGCAAAAGGTAAAAGATAAAAAACCGTCTTAACTAAATTAAATTAAGTGATTGAATATATTATTCTTCCAGGGTGTTTTTTGTCAATGGTCTATCATGTTCTATATGTTGAATACTGTTTATTGTGGTGTGATTTGATCACATTTTCATTAGACTTTTAAGTATCAGCTTCATTCGATCTGGTTTCTTTTTATCTATTTTTAATTCTGACTGCTTGACCCGTTAGAGATATAGACATAACCTGAATCGACCCTGTCATAAATAAATGGGTCAAACTACCTCCATCAAAAATCAGAAAAAGTAGGAATTTACTGTCCATAATATCTTCTGTTATTGCAGTAAACTAAGATTTTATTTTTATTACTCTGTTTCTTGAAATTGTGGAAAGTGCCAACATAAAATGCAAGAAATGATGAAGTTGAGAACTCCAATGGATTGTATGATTGAATCATCCTTGTAATGTGATGCATAGTTTTATGCTTTCTAGTTAATTTAAGAATAAAGGGTGTGTGTCTTTTTGACTTCATTTTTATAAGTCAACATATAATTTTGCCCCAATTTTGTTCACTGAAATCTTTATCTATATTGCAGATTGAAATGGCATCTCTGTTTGAGCATCATCTGAAGGATTGATTGTTGTGTAACAGTCTAATAATGCAAGAGGAACATGAGAATCCTGTCATTTAAACCACTTATAGAGTCAATTAATCCTTTTTGATCTTTTTTTGTTTGTAATTTGCATGAAAAATCACAAAAAAAAAAATAAAAAAAAAAATCTTGTGGTTTTGTTGAGTACATGAGAGGTTTCAGCTTAATAATTGTGAGACTCAAGTGGAAAAACTTGAGAATGGATGTTGATTTAAGCAATTAGACAGTCATTTTATCTCTTCATCCTGCTCATCAACTGTTTGTTTCGGGTGAGTAGCTATGGATTCCTTAACCGGATCGGCTTTCCGATGCGATGACAGAACCTGAGTCAAACTCTTGGGGGTCATCCTCCTTTTCCTTGTTAGCCATCCAAGCCTTGATCCTTGCAACATCTTCCTTCAAGGCTAGTATAGAGTCTAATTGGCTCGCAATTTCTGCTAATTAGGCAGCGATTTGATCTGGATTCAACGCGCTGTCATCGCTGCTCCAACTCGTTTTAGCATGGAATATGGATTTGACGCAATTACCACTAATTGGGTTGCGCCATTGCTGATCCATCTCTGTAATCGGTTGGCGCTTGAATCAGTATTTGAAATGCAATTTCCCCGCAATTGAACCATTGATAAGAACCGAGAATCTGTAACACTGAAATTAAGATAGAAGGCCTGATTCGAGATAGGCTAATCTCATATTACAAAGTAAAAAACCCTAATTTGGTAATTAAAACATCACCACTAGAAATTGCAGGCAAAAGAAACTTAATACTAAAAAATTTGTGGGAACATGTATGCCCCGCTACTTTGAGGATGACACCCCCCCTAAATTTTCGAATGTTTTCCCTTCATCTAGTAGTGGTTGGGCTAACCCTGACCCAGTTCGACCCGACCCTAGGTTCGTATCCATTCAACTGGCCTGACCCAATGGGTTCATATCATCGTATCATGTTCTTTTAGAAATTCAGTCGTAGATGGTTTTAGTCGGCTAAACTTGTAATGTTTAGACATGTAAGAACCATGTCAACTTTTCGTATACTGTCCTTATTGTGCATACTCACTATACCTACTTCTAAGTCTACATAAATGTCCATAAACATATAAAGCTGTGAATACTTTTTTACAATATTTTTTTAATCCTATAACCACCTAATCAACATGCACTGCAAGAATTTGAATCCACATTGTATTTATGGAGGATAATTAATTATCAATATCATTAGATCACAAGATTATGACTATAATCGCGAATACTTAAAAACAAAATCGTGTTAATGATATTGAAAATTAGTTTATTTAGAAAATTGCTAACGTGCCAATGTAGGGCTAGCTCAATTGGTAGAGATATATGTCTCTTAGAGGAGAGGTCTCAGATTCAAATCTGGACAATGATGCAGTTTAGAATTATTGGTTTTGTCGTTAGAAAAAAAAAAAAACAGAAAATTGCTAACGTGTCATATACTCTTTTCGGATATTTAATACCACGAGAAAAAGGGGGAAAACCTGCACAGTTAAGCCCCCAGAAAATTATTGGCTTTGTCTGCAATTGATTCCCTTCAAAACAGGGGAATTAGGGTTTTTCAACAAGACGGATGTTGAAGAACCACAATCATACTAAAAACTGCCTATCTTCAGTCCTGATGCGAACGACGATTTCCAGGTGCGCCGAAAGAAACTTTTTTCTCCTTCTTCACGAACAGTTCTTCCTGCAGACATAACTGAAATGTATGGATGCATGATTGCAATTTTAAACTAATTTCTTGTTAATCGTTAACACTTCGTCGTTTTCAGTAGAAACTGACAATGCGTATCTATCGTTTTGGTGAAATCGTGTCGTATTTGACCTAATTCGAGAATTTACGGTTGCATTTCTGAAATTAATGTCAGTTCTGTGATTTTTACTTGTTTCTGCTGATTAAAATGTATTCTTTTAGATTAAGTGCTCGATCATGCTAATAATTAAGTTTTGGTTTATTTTCTGATGCATATTCTGAGACTCAAGTCCTGTTATGTAAATCCAGGTTGATCTTAGAAAGAGAAATTAGTTATTGAGTTGTAGAGTCTCCAATGGATCCGATAGATATTAGTTCAACGGATAGCGAGTCGAGTGATTGGGATCTAGAACAATATAGAACATATAATGATAATGATTCATCTGTAAAGGATTCTGCTACTTCAGCGCCCGGTTCTAGTGGTCTTCCTACACTTGCATCTTCATTCGGGGCAAGTAATGCAGGTAAAGAAAATCTCTATCTGTTTGTCCCACCATGCTATAAGCTACTTTGTTGTTATTTAACTTAATAGGTCTTTATTTAAATTCAAGGTCAACCGACTATAAATGGGCACTCGTCTCGTTCTAATCATGATTTGGGTGATCAGCTTCAGATTCTATCCGGTTCAAGTAACAATTTTGGAAGTAAGTAAACCAAACTGTCTTCAATGAATAATACTTTGGGCGTGATTGGAATATATCACTGATATTTTTGGTACAAAATTTGATAATCAACTATTCCCGTCAGATTCTAAAAGAACGCTTCCAGCATCTCTTCAACCATTTTCATCTAGTTCTAGGCCAAGTGTTCCTGTAAAAGGTGTAGGCACCAGTCAAGTTCGTGAAACTCATGTAAAACCTCATACAAATGCATGGCAAAGTCATTCCAAATCTCATATGGGAGAACATTTCAGTAGGGTCAGTAATGATTTGATGAAGGAAAACCACTATGGAAGTAGGATTCTGCCACCATCAATGAGATCCCCAATGTCTTTTCCAAATGCACAATATGGTGGTCCATCTGATCTTTACCGCCCTTCGGGGGTTGTTGATGAACAAGCGGTTGTTGATGAGAGACATATTTATCAAGTAGCATTACAGGTATCGATTTCTTCTTCTATTAATATATATTACAAACGAGGAAAGAAATTATTTATGTGTTGTTTTTGTCCTAGTTTGCTTGATTTTTCTCAATAATGAAGGTGAAAGTTTGTCTAGGGAGGAGTGATTTATGAAGTGGTAGTAGTGTAATATATTTCATTTAAGGTGGTGGTGGGGGTGGTGGTGGTGGTGGTGGGGGGGGCTTGGATTTGCGTTTTGAAAGTGATATGGATGGAATAATCAGAATCCGATAGTTGTAAACTTGTAACAAAATGGGCTGTGGGAGATGGTGTATGGATGTGCTTCTACTGTTTGAATTTGTAACAATCATATAATTAGTTGATTGAGTGTTCGGAATTTAGAATAATTAAAGGACTTGCTAGATAAAATGATCAAAAAGGAAATTCCAGTATATTGTATGTCTGATTATTTGAGAGCAGAAAAAAGGCAAGTTTCCAATAATTTTATTACTATATAATATGCTCAATCAACCCTCAATACTGAAAAAGCTATGGTTGGTTTACTTTAGGGTCTTAATCAACCCGCAAAGGAAGCAAATTTACCTGATGGTCTTCTGTCGGTCTCACTTTTAAGGCACCAGGTTTTCTGCGTACCTAATTACAAAGTTTTTTATTGCTTTACTTTAGTGTGGGTGTATATTAATTTGTTTTTGGTTGCATGTGTTTTGATTATACTCTTCTAGAAAACTGCGTTGGCGTGGATGGTTGAGAAGGAAAATAGTGCGGCTTGTGCTGGTGGAATTTTAGCTGATGACCAGGTTACTAGCTTGTAAAGCGTAATTAGAGGTTGAGGTTGCGAGTAATACACACGTGTTGCCAAAATCGGGATTAGTCGGCGATTGATCGCTAATCGGAGAATCACCTTGGAATTTTCATGTAATCGGTCACTAATTGCTAGTCGGTCCAAATCGGCCCAAAGTTTTTTTTTCTTTCATTTATCACTTATTCTCTAATAAAATTAGAAGTTTCATCCTCAAAATTATGGTTTTAACAAAATTTACCAAGACTTTTACATTTTTTTTCTTCCCATTTTTATCAGTTATTCTTTAATAAACTTACTAGTTTCATCCTCAAAATTATAGTTTTAACAAAATTGACCAAGACTTTTTACATGTGTGTGCATCAAGATGTTGTACATATAGGTTTTTAGGTTGTACATATCTATTTTTATGTATTAAAACATATATAAAGCTTATTTATAGCTAATTTTTTGGTAAATATAAAAACATATAAAAATTCCAATCCGACTTATCCCGATTAATCGCTAGTCGGTACCCCACCGCTCGAGTCCCGAAAAGCGCCTAGCGATTTTTTCAACATTGTATACACACATGAGTCAATTTGGGTTATATTCTGAGTTCTGACCTCTAATGGGTCAAATAGACTGAGCTAAATTTTTTGACAAAAAAAGGAATCACTTTATTGATTTTTATTGTAATGTGTAGTGTGGTAATCATTATAACACTATTTGTTTATAAAATTTAAAGGACGGCGAAAGGGTGTTTGTTGTCTGCTGAAACCAACTCCTTTTAACCCGTGATAAAAATACTTTATATTCGCCTTGTTACTTATCTCACCTGCTCCACCCGTTTTCCACCATTAAGTGTTATACATAGGACAACATATTTACTAGCACCATTGATCTGCCATATATGATTATATTTTAAAATCCCACCTAGACTTACTTTTGTTGCATCTCCCTCCACAGGGCCTTGGTAAGACAATTTCAATGATTGCGCTTATACAGAATCAGAGAGTTACATCAAAACCAAAATCAGATGGTTCTCACAATTCAAAAGCTGAAGCTTTAAATTTAGATGATGATAATGATGATGTCAAACCCACAGTAGTTGTAGATGCAGACAAAAATGATGAATTGTTAATAACTGAAGCCAGTAGCTCAACACAACGGTTTAGTAATCGAAAACCCTCAGCAGGATCGTTGGTTGTGTGCCCCGCAAGTGTGTTAAGACAGTGGGCCCACGAGCTCGATGAAAAAGTTGCAGAAGAAGCTAAGCTTGAAGTTCTAGTCTATCATGGTGGCAATAGGACTAAAGATCCTGCTGAGCTGGCAAGATATGATGTAGTCCTTACAACATATGCCATTGTGGCAAAAGAAGTCCCGACTAAAGATTTTGATGAAGAAGATGAAGATGATCAAAGAAATGGGGATAGGTATGGATTGAACTCTGCATTTGCTAATAAGAAAAGAAAGGGTATTTCTGGAAAGAAAAAGAAAGGTAAAAAAGGAACTGGCGGTTCTGCCATTGATTGTAGTGGTACACTTGCTAAAGTGGTTTGGCATAGGGTGATATTAGATGAAGCTCAAACGATTAAAAATAGCAGAACACAGATGTCTAAGTCATGTGGTGGTCTTAGAGCTAAAAAAAGGTGGTGCTTATCTGGAACACCTATACAGAACAATATTGATGAGCTGTTCAGTTATTTCAGATTTCTGAGATGTGAGCCGTACGCCACTTATAAATCTTTTTGTAGTCAAATAAAGATCCCGATATCAAGAAATTCAATGCAGGGTTATTTGAAACTTCAAGCTGTGCTGAAGGCAATAATGCTTCGTCGGACAAAAGGTACATTTTTTGTTTATGCCTTTTCTTGTTACTTAATTACTGTAAATGGTTTAAGAAAGAGAACAAAATAAATTGACAGTAATAAATTACCCTATTAATATGTCCAAGTGAAAAGTAAATAAGGTTCTATGCAATATATGGAAAACTTAGTGTCTTAAGGGAGCAATGATCATACACTCTAGAATCAAGTTTGTACATTAATCTATTTTGTTTGCATTTAAATGGAAAGGTTGTACTTTATGCATTTTATATGTACGAAGATTAAAAATTTCCGAAAACATTTTACTTGTATCTTTTCAGTTCTACCAATGAAGTTCAGGGCACCATTCTTTTAGTTAAGAGTTTTCTATAAGTTTGTAACGTAAAATGGACTTTAGTTATTAATTCCTTCTTTTTTTGTTCTCGTAATGTTCATTTCAATTCGTGTATAAGTAAAATGCTTAGTGTAAAACTCTTTGATTGTTTAATGGGGTATTGGGTAATTCTAAATAGTTCACTGGGAAGAAGTGGATTTTGCCTATAAATGTCTCTAATGCCATGTCAATTTTGTTTTTACCAACTCTATAGCCATATAGGCAAAATTCTAATCTCTGCTACCTTTTACCTAATTACATTGGTCAATGGTGTGTTGGATAGCACCTAAGAAGTCTAATAGTAAAAGTTAACCCTCAACTTGGTAATTTGAGATTTGATGATTGCATGATATTAATTAGTTTTTGTTTTTTCTGGGCAGCCACTTTGATTGATGGTACGCCTATCATTGACTTACCTCCAAAAACAATAAACTTGACCCCGGTTGACTTCTCACCTGAAGAACGAGCGTTCTATCAGAAGCTTGAAGCTGAATCACGCTCACGATTTAAGGTGCTTTCTGTCTCCCCTTCTCTAAATCTCTTATTTCCTAAAATATGTGTGCTTATTTTGTTATCATCTGAATATTTATAATATTGTATTGTCTTATTAGTTTGAATTTAAAACTTGTCCAGCATGAAAACTATCAAGTTAACTTCCTAATTTAACAGTTTCTTTTTAAGGGCAACCTACAAGAAATGGAACACACTATTCACTCTTTACTGATATATGCAACATACTTATCCTTAACCAATGCAACATACTTAACATTTCTACTAAAGTGTGCAATTTGTTGCATCAAATGGTAAAAAGATGGCAAGTATGCTAGAGTAAATGGTTATGATTTACGGATGGCATATGTTGGTAAGAGGTGGTTGGTATGTTGCATTAAATGATTCAAGAAAATGCATTGCATATTTTTGTAAATAGTGAATAATACATATTTAAGAACAATGGTCACATTGTTTTTTTATACCATGATATGAGTTGGTTCTCTCTCAGATACTATAAGAATGAAGCCATTAAAGCTTCCATGTTCTAATCTCACCTTATTTGGAATCATGCTAAATCAATATCAAGAATTAGTAACCAAATCAAGAGAAAAAATATTTGACTTTTAAAACTCTTTTGCAGGCCTATGCAGCTGCAGGTACCGTGAGTCAAAATTATGCGAATATCCTTTTGATGCTTTTGCGTCTTCGGCAAGCTTGTGACCACCCGTTGCTAGTTAAGGGATTTACCTCAGAATCTGTCAGTAGAGTTTCTACAAGAATGGCAAAGAATCTCCCCAAAGATATGCAAGCCAATTTGTTAAATCTTTTGGAAACTCTCAACATATGTTGCTTGTGTAGTGTGAGTTTCATTTGCCTTCATTATTATTTATAATTCTTCTATAATTGAGAACATATAATGGTAAAGAATCTCCCAAAACATATGCTTCTGTTGTTTGAAGTTCTGATAATCAACTGTCTGAGACTTTGAGTGGTAGACAAATTCTGATCATTTAAGTTAAGTAACTAATGATCAAATGACTAAAAATGAAATTTATATACAAGTTTAATGTTGGATTAAACCAACTAGCTTTCACCACTTTATCAATTGTTTCACTTAACTTTTTTTTGTAGCAGTTTAATCTCTAAGCATTAATTTGTCTTATCCAAAGATATATAAAGTGCGTGGGTTTTTTAGTTTGATTTAACGATTATGTCCCTAAAGTTTATTTAGTTTGATTCAACGATTAAACCACTACTAAAAAAGGTTAACAGCCATAATTGATAAATGTTGAAGGTTGGTTGGTTTAATCCAACATTGACCCTTTTTTGTTTTGTTAATATATAGCAATTTTTATCAACTATTATAATATTTTCTTTAAATTATTTATTAATAGTTTCTTTTATAAAATATATCATTTATAATTCCAATAATTATAATGTTTTGTATTAGATTACTGACAATAAGAAATGCAGAGGAAACCTTAGTTAAAATAAGGTAAAAGGGGGTAACTAAGCAATTTTAGTTTCCCATTAAATTATCGTTTTTTTGTGGCTGGTATGGATTTTGTTATAAAAAAATCGGTTAATTCCAAATATCAGAATCAAAATGAATTTATCAAACCATTGAAAACTGATTAGTGGCTTGATGATTTACAGGATCCACCAGAAGATGCAGTTGTTACCCTTTGTGGACATGTATTCTGTTATCAGTGTGTATCTGAATACTTAACAGGGGATGACAACACATGTCCATCACCAAAATGCAAAAGCCCAATTGGTGCTGATGTGGTGTTTAACAAAGCCACATTAAGGAATTCTATCTCTGATGATAATGGTTCCAGCTCATCAAGAATTGATGAAAAATCTATAGTTCTTCAGCAAGATTATAGTTCTTCCAAGATTAAAGCTGCAATTGAGATTATCCGATCGAATTGCAGATCAAAGAGCTCATATTTAGCTGGTTGCAATGGTGATGCATCTTCTAGTTCGGGTGTTGACGAACCAATAAAAGCCATTGTGTTTTCCCAGTGGACAAGAATGTTGGATCTTTTTGAAATGTCACTTAATCAGTATTTTATTGAATATAGGCGACTTGATGGCTCAATGTCTTTATCTTCAAGGGACCGTGCTGTCAAACAATTCAACACTGATCCTGAGGTTGACTTCCTACTCTTTATAGTTATTAAAGTCACAACTAGTTTACTTGTTGGTAGAGGTGGCAAAATGGGCGGGTCGGATAACATGTTTGGGTCAAAACATGTACTTTTTTGGTATGGTCAGAAACATGTAAACTTGAGTTTACCCAAAAGCAAAATGGGCTGGTCGGATAACATGTTTGTGTTTACCTAAAAGCATATATTTTAATCATTTTTTTCTTTTTTTAAAGGGCTACTTGAAAAGTGAGGTACCCCTAGGTCCCAAAATAAGTGTTCACTAGACAAAAGGCACACAAAGTCTGGAATGTGCAATCAATGCATTTTTTATAAGTTAAATGTCAGTTTTACCCCTATGAAGTGCCTGCAGTTTCAAATATGTGCAACTACGCGGTTTACAATTCAAGGGTAGAATAGGAAACTGAGTCATTATTGTTGAAGTGGACATTCGTTTTGGGTCAAACTAAAGAAATGGTGGACGCTTATTTTGGGACACTGGATTGATCAACTCTTGGTCTGCTTTCTATTTGGAGTAACCAACTTATTATAGGGCTAAAATACCCATCAAAGTTTCAAAACAAATTATTAATGATAGTCACTTAAGAATTAAGATATTCAGTTTTTAGAAGCCATCAAGGTCAAAGTTACTGACACGTCATCTGCCTACTGACATGTCATCATGGTGATGAGTTACCCTGTTAAATTATCTTGGAAGTAGAAATTTTTGTCATATGGCTACCTTAAATCAAAAGGTTCTAAACTTTGATGATTGTGGCCTACAAATTGTCACCTTATGCATTTAGCCTTTCTTTCTCCAAATTAGTGTCTAGATAAAACAAACAAACAAATTAGTCTCTGGATATTATTTCAAAAAGTTTATTGTTTCATAATAATCTTAGCTCTTAAATAAAGTGTTTTAGGAGGTTTTATCCATTAAAACTGCTCCACTTTGCACGACTCTCAACCCGTTTGACCTTTTTTCTTTTAGGACAGTATATTTTATTTGACCAATTAGATAAATAAACATAACTGCGGTCAACCATTTAAAAGTAAACGGGTTGATATTGTCACTTCTGCTTGATGCATTATATTTTCTTAGAATACGATTGCTAAGTCAAATATTTGGAAATTTTGGTGCTTCCACTTTTTATTAAGAATGAACTATGTTGCAGGTAACTGTTATGCTGATGTCACTGAAAGCTGGGAATCTCGGTTTGAACATGGTGGCTGCGTCTCATGTTATTCTTTTGGATCTTTGGTGGAATCCAACTACTGAAGATCAAGCCATTGACAGAGCTCATAGAATCGGTCAAACTCGTCCTGTTACAGTGTCCAGACTCACTATTAAAGACACAGTTGAAGACAGAATTCTTGCTCTCCAGGTTTGTACTTGCGTTAATTTGTAATTTCACTATTTTACCATGTCAACAGTTTAGAATTTTTCGCTTTGTCACATGAATCTAGGCCTGTAAACGAACCGAACATTCTGTCGGAAGTTCGTTTATTTAGTAAACGAACGAACATGAACACATGTCCCATTCGTTTACATTTTCATTTCACTCGTTTAGAACCTTTCGTTTCTGTTCGTTTATTAATATAAACGAACAACCATGAACACCATATTTGTTCATTTAATTAAACGAACGAACATGAACAAATGCCCGGTTCATGAACTTTCGTTTGTGTTTGTTCATTTAGGCTCCTTTATATCCGTTTGTTTACATTTCGTTTGTGTTCTTTTATGTTTGTTTCTGTTCACTTATAATTTTTTATAATATTAACAAAATAAGCACACTCTTATTCTTAACAAACGGACACGTGCAAGAAAACCCGTTTGTTTAAGTGTTTGTTCTTTTGTTTGGTTAAAGTTAAACGAACGAGCATGAAAATACTCCTGTTTGTGTTTGTTCGGTTCTTTTACATGCTCACGTGAACCCCTTAAATTTGGTGAATGCAGGAAGAAAAGAGGAAAATGGTTGCTTCGGCTTTCGGTGAAGATCAAAGTGGAACTTCCACCGGGGCTCGTTTAACTGCTGAAGATCTAAAATATTTGTTCATGGGGGCACTTTAAGACTTGTATTAGTTAGGTGTTAATTTTTGGGCATTTTTGTTTGGATAAAATTCAAAGCCCTGTAAATAGTGGTAATCTACTATCTCTGTTTGTAGAGAAGGTTAGTCTTGAATGTTTGTTAACTAGGCCTTTTTATACCCTTGTTTGAAATTAGGAGGATATTGTGGCCATTTACAATCCTTTTGAACTCTATTTTGGTTTCATTTTCACCATTTTATAGAAATGGTTACTAGAGGGTATGTATACGTATGTGCATACTCTATAAAATCTGTTTTGTTTTTGTTTTATTGGCTCGTTATATGTATTCAAACTCGTCTTTTGTGCTCGTTTTGCGGTTCTAGATTTGAATTCTTGTTACACATCAAATCTTTCTTAAATAAAAGTAGATGTACTCTTGAAGAGGATTTAACATGTGTCTGTTTATCATGAAGTAATATAGTTGCAATAGTATCCAATTGATGATATATTATTTGAAAATAAAAACGATTAAAAAGATAACAAACGTGCTGTTGCACTTGATATGAGGGTCGGTAGATTGGTTTAAACTTATTTAATAGACTCTTAATTCTTTTTTATTATACTTGTTATTAGTAAAACACGAATTAGCTTCACTAGTTTATGAGGATATCCAATGCTTTTACTCATGTTGAGGTATGGTCCTCATAGGCTCATAGTAGGTAACAGCCCAATACTCGGGGCGAAACCCCCGGAGAGAGGAGGAGATGACCTCATACCGTCATAGCCCACAGGGGCTTATCCGACCCAGGTTCACCCTCTCCAAGCACCGGCACCTTAACCCAAGTCTAACTTGCGGATTTTGGTTCCAACGCGTCCTTTCTAAGAGAAAAAAAAAACTCATGTCTTGTTTATTTTTTATTTTCTTTACAAGATGAATTTTTCTAATCATTACCGACGGTGAAGACTTTACAAGTTTGATTTACAAGATGACTTTCTAATCATCATCAGAGAGCTGCCGGTAAAGACTTTACAAGTTTGATTCGCTCACCATAGATGGTGAAGACTTTACAAGTTTGATTTACAAGCTGACTTTTCTAATCATCATCATATAGCTAAGTAGCTAACGGTAAAGACTTTACAAGTTTATGTTCATATCTTTTTTTGATGATTTTATGCTATAACGAGTGATGATAATTTAGGTAATGATTTTATGTTCATATTTTTTTTTTTGATGATTTCATGTAAAAGTTTAAACATAAATTATATCAACATTGATAACAAACTTGAAATAAAAATGGTATCAATTATATTTAGTTTCTATTTAGCTAAACATACAACTTGATAAGTAATTATATTTTTATCATCCAAATCTCTTTCGCCTTTCAGTACAATGACGTTAAAAACATTATACACAACCCCACACGGCACACCAAATACACACCTACCTACCATTCTACCAATCACCCTTTCTCACGCCGTCTAATACACCGTTACGCGTTTTCAATACCCTGCTAAACAAACCGTTAACTCCGTTAGTCAACACATCTACTCCGTCTGAGAACTTAGCCACCGCCTTCCCTAGCTCTTTGACGCTCTCCTCCAGTCTAACTCCGTGCTTGTCGCCACCGACGACGACTTCATCGAGGACATCGCATACGGCTAGTGCTCGGTTTGCCGTATCTTCAACCTCCAACAACCAGTTAGATGCTTGTTTTGGCTTTATCAGATCGGAAATTTGTTTCTGAACGCCGTTGACCGAGTCAGCCCAAAGGAACTCGGTCGGGACTCGGACTTCAACCAGATCGGACTGTCGGTACAGTGCGGAAACCAAAACGCCGGCTACAAATACGGTCAACGCTCCAAGACCGTGTAACGTACGACGGATCAGATCTCTAGCGCTGCTCGTCTTACCGATTGGCAGGCTGTTGACGGCGAACGTCAGTTCTTCGAGCAAATCTTTTGCGCGTTGAGCTTTCTCTTTTGAAATTTCTTGTGTTTTGTTAACGGATCTGATGAGAGCGTCCTTCGCCTTTTTCAGTTTTTCCGTCGACGGAATCTGACCGGACGAGTTTAATAACCGGATGCTCAGATTCAACAGAAGACGACGCTCGACTAGTTGCTGAACCGCCGACGAAATTAGATTGGAGAGATCTAGTACCTTCTGACTGTAATTCATATATAAATCCTGATAATATTCCGATTCAGATCTCAAATTCGAAATCTGCTCCTGCGCGTCAAAGTGAACCGTCGAGAGAAAAGAAACGGCCTTCGACATCCAATTCAAGCTGATAATCGACGAATCGGAGGGTGGAATCAGGGTTTTCAGATGAAAATTTACCTTCTCATCGAAGGATCTAGCGGCTACTTGGTAGCCTTTCGGTATAGGCGAGGGTTTCTTGGCGATTAGTTTAAAAGGAGAAGTTAAATGAGTTTTGTCGACGAGAAACATGACTTACAGTTAGAAACAGACGCTAATATAAAGTCGCCGGAAAGGATAGCTTGTCGCCGGAGACAAGAAGTTTTATTCGCCGGAAGTATTTACCGATTTGGTTTTGAATCCAGTTTCTCGGCAGTTGATGCCAATTTCAATTTGGAATGGATTTATATTATAAAAGACGTGTGGATAAATATATGGCAACGGGGAAGATAAGGAAACCAGTGAAATCCCTGAATTGCCCCCCATTGACCGTTTGGGTGTTTGGTGGTATAGAGGGTCTTTCTAAGTTCCAATCGTTCTGATTAATTATAAATTTAGTCCCTCAACTATTGCTTACTCCACATAAATAACTCAAAGGTTTCAACTATTTTATTATTAATTCAAAAATCTTATTTATAACAAAATAAAATACTTTGGATGATTCTTCTACAAATCGTCTTAACTTGATATGCATCATTTATCATTACTTTTTAGTATACATTTAACATTCGGTCTCTTATAACAACAAAAAATGTCTGATTTACCCATTAAAAGCTTGCAGATTTATTTTTACTTACTCAAGTGAAAACTTTACAAGAGGTCACTCATCCCTCTATTGCTCCCACTCAAGCATGCTCAATTGTAGAGTTATCCCCTCATCCATATGTCAAAAACGCGTTAGTAATATTTGAGGTGGGACGTTCTTTATGAACCCACATTTCTTCTATTCACGACCGATGTGAGATTTGCTTAGATATATTATAAACAGATACAAATGATCTAAATAACCAATTTCATAGCCCGATGGCATATCCAAGGTTTTTCTTGGTGTTACTTTTAAAAACAGTTCGGTGATCTGTCCTATTCGAGTATCGGATATGTAAATAGTACCTAAAAATGAGTATTGAATGCTAAAAAATGTATAATGTTTTTACGTCAGATACGTAAATAGTACCTAAAAACGAGTATTGAATACTATATGACGTATAATGTTTTTAAGGGTACCATGTGACAAAAGGACTCAAACTGTTATGAAATGAAAAACCTCAAGCCATGATTTAACTAGTTACAACAATGTGTATAAACTAATTATAACGACAACTAGTTACCAAGATGAATTTAAACTAGTTATAACGGTACGTCTAAACTAGTTACAACGATGTGTATAACTTTAGAACAATGCGTCTAGTTTGCATACTTAAACACCAATATACCTAAAAGATTAAATTATATGTTAATTGTTAAATATGCACACTTTTATAGTGAATATGAAATAGCATTACTTAGAATACACTAAAACTCATATATTGATTAGAAAAACTTGTTTCACAAACCAAATTATTGATATCGTACGAACCACTTGAATACGGTTCCGTATCTTATGTTGGACTCGACACGTTTATTATCTTTTCATATATTTTACTACTTATATATTATGTGTTGGTTTTTATTTTTAGGTCAACGTCAAGCATGAATGCTTCACGCCTCCATTCTCCTAAATCAATTTTTATGTTCATTTTCCCAATAAAGTACAAGTATTAATGTTGACATATACCTTCATAAAATTTAAGACAACTACTTCAAAATATATCCAACTATACATATACTTATATGTATCAACTTTAAAACTTTGAGAAAATAATGAAAATAACTTCCACCTATTTTAAATAGAACAGATATTAAATTTTTTTAAATTATAATTTTTTTTATTTTTTAATGTTAAGACCAAGTGTAGTGGACCACGCCCTACCGTCCACATACGCAAACAAAATCACGCCCATGCCACTTACGCAAATTTGCCCCAACGCATGCGGTCTGAACACGTCCCACCGACGCGATATTCACGCTCAAAACACCCAAAAATACTGCCACGTTGGTTAAAATCACGCCCAAAGTGTTGGGTTACTAAATGTGGCGTATGCAAAACCAACTGCTAGGCAACACATGGCATGCCACCCCTTCCATGTCATGACTTATGGCGTGCTTTTGCGCCAATAAGACATCTTTTGTACATGTGGTAAAAGTATAATCTTTTACACAAAATGAAGATAAAAAGTATATTATTGGAGCAAAAATGAAAAAGATTTGGGCATGTAGACGAAAAAGTACATCTTTTAAAAAACGTGATATGTGTTCATTGGATATAATAATTATGATGGTAAGCATTTTAATTTGTATAGAAAAAACTAAATGACTGTTTAAGATGGTTATTAAGCTTTTCTTGTGTTTTTCCACTAAAACTTTTCCTCTAGTCCATCAATTTGGGAGAAAAACTTACATTTTATTTTCAAAAGAACCACACTAAAAACATAACAATGAACACATCATCTTCAAATATCAGAACAAGCATTGGCATTGGACTATGGACATTGAGAAATCTAAATGTTCTATTTAGAGTTTGGATACATAAAATCCTACTGATTGTCGCCTTAACCTATGAATTAAAGTACCTAAACCTGGGACTATGGGAGTGACTTACTAGAATAGAATGATGTCAAATGCTGATATAGACAGGAGTTGGCTAAATGCACACCCTGCCCCCATCGCTAAAATGTACCTCCGATTAATTTGAGTGACGTTGACCTATACGCTCGTATAAGGCTTTTTAGACGCAGGTATAACAACCGGGTACGTTTAGCGGAAGTCAGAGAGAAATCAAAGAGCAATAAAATATATATTTTGAAAGGAGACTGTCTTGGGATAAAAAAACTCAATGGCGGGAACTTTTCAACCAAGGTAACAGTATAACTTTTTGTATCAGCTACTCTACATGCGATGCGACAATTTTGACTTTTGAGGAGTCAGACTACAAGCAAGCGCCGACATTGGATACCTCTGGCCGGAGGTCAACTGACCCCCTTCTAGTTCTCCCCATAAACAAACTCATTATGGTGGTTCATTCGTCTCTAATCCCTTTCCCATTGGATGATGAACTATTAGGATTGATTACAGTTAAACTAACACAGAAAGAATGGCCTTTGACATTCATATTGTTAAGAACAGCATTCTGCATTATCTACTTCAAGGTTTCATTTTGAGAGGAAGCAATTGTTAATGATATTCATGAAGGAAATGTATATGTGCTTCTATTCCGCATATAATCTAAGCAAGTGATTTTTCTTAAGGTTTTGCACCACCTTAGATAGATCCCCTGTGTCCAACTACCACATTATCATTCCGGATAATGCTTGCATCCTCTGTATTACAGCGGCTGTTGGCACAAAGTTAGTCAATGCTTATTCCCCAAATACTGTCATTGCTTCTTCTCCGGGAAAAGAAGTTCACAACCTGTGGGCCTTCTACCTCCACGCGGCATTGCTTCGTCAGGCTTTCGCCCATTGCGGAAAATTCCCCACTGCTGCCTCCCGTAGGAGTCTAGGGCGTATCTCGGTCCCAGTGTGGTTGATCGTCCTTTTGGACCAACTATTGATCATCGCCTTGGTAAGCTATTACCTCACCAACTCGCTAATCAGACGCGAGCCCCTCCTTGGGCGGATTCCTCCTTTTGCTCCTCGGCCTATGGGGGTATTAGCAGCTGTTTCAAGCGGTTGTTCCCTTCCCAAGGGCAGGTTCTTACGTTTTACTCACCCGTCTGCCACCGGAAACACCACTTCCTGTCTGGCTTCATGTGTTAAGCATGTCGCCAACGTTCATCCTGAGCCAGGATTGAACCAACAAGCTTACATGCAACCAATCTAGTGATATCTAAAACTGTTCTTAACTAACAATAGATACATGCTAAATTGCTCAAAGCAAGGACCCGTCAACCAGATCTATTTGACATATTATGAAAAGTAATCACAATGCAGGATCATAGGAGTAAACTGATATATAAACTCAGTCAATTTCCCATCGCATCTAGTTATTAGTGCAAAAGCATTGCTAACACGGCATCAAACCTAACAGCCAAGTTACAATCCATGAAAGTTTCAGTGTAAGCAAAACCATTTTTGATTAAAAAGGTATAAACCTTAATAATCAAAAGAACCACTGTTGAATCAAATTTTAACCACTGGGCAAGAATATCGCGTATAACAAGTAAAAAACTTAAACAAGCCATTAGCTTACCTAAAACGCTCGTCTGTTTATATAGGAAGGCTGGCTTCAATCTTTCCCCATGATTGTAAAGCAGACCCTCTAAGCCGATTCTTGAAATTTCCAACAATTTCCTTCGCTTCATCTGCTTTTGAATCTTTGACCAATCCATTGACCAGAAGCTTGGTAGCTTCAAATGGAGGAACCCATTTCTTCTGTATGATATCCTTGCATATCTTCAACCCACCATCAAATTCTCCCTCCTCAACCATATGCTTCATCAACGTATAATAACCAAAAGACGTCGCCTTTACATAACCATCGCTCACCATTTTCTCAAGAACCTTTCTTGCAGACTCCAAATCTCCAACCTTACAAAACCCAAATATAATAGCATTATAACTAGAACAATCCGGCTCCACACCTTTCGATATCACCTCATCCAACAACTTCTTAGCCCTAACACACTCTTTGCTTTTGCAATACCTCATAATCCTATAATTATAAGTAACCAAATCAGGTTCCAAACCCTTCTCAGATACCTGTTTCACCACCATATCAAATGCACTCTTTTTCCCACTATCCAAATAACCACCCAACAATACATTGTAAGAAGATATATCCGGTTTCGGTTTCGCATCACCGTTACTTTCCATCTCAGTGATCAAAGCCTGAGCCTCATCAACCCGACCCGCTTTAACATGAGCTTTCAATATCAGATTAAACGACTTAACACCAGGCGAAACACCTGTTTTCTTTACGAAATTTTCGTAAGTTTTATGAAACTTATCATCATAAATTTTGTTATCTAGCATCACAGAAAGTACCCCACAAAGAGATTTTTCAGTTATCTTGCATTTTTGTCTCTGAAGCATTTCGTCGAACACTTTGAGTGCATTGTCCACCATGCCAGCTTGAGAGTACAACATCACAATCCGGAGCCAGAAACCTTCAGAAGCGAGCTGGGGGGCTGGGGAATCAGTGATGGATTTGGATAATATGCGGTCGATTAGGTCGAAGCGTTTGGATCGAGAGAGTTTGTGGACGGAGAGGGTGAATAGGGGTCTGTGGCGTCTGAATGTGGGTATTGAAATGGATGATTCGAAGAGGTTGGCGATCTTGATGGGATCTTGTTCTGATTTGATGGCGGATTTCAATGCGCGGAATGATGGAAGAGATGTAGAAGAGGATGAGAATGCTCGTATTGGGTTTTGTTGGGAGGCGGAGAGTCTGGCCAGTCTAGAAAGGTATGCTGCCATTGCAATTTCTGTAGATTGTGTCGCAAGTGAAGAGGGGATTCAGAGGGAGATCTCTGTTTGAGGGGGTTTTCAAGGTTCAAAACCCTAAATGCTGCCGGTTGTATTCAGGGATGACGATGACAATGCTTTTTGGCTAGTATAAAAAACCAATGTTTTTATAACCGGACTAAACGATCCGTCTCACCGATTTACTGACCGCATATCAGTTTAAAAAAACGGGATGACGTTGTAAATAATTTAAAATTTAAAACTATAACTAAAACAGAACCAAATTGGTTATAATAAAATATGAATTAAAGTAAAACCAAATGGGTTATAAAAAAAAATGACCCCTCAGAAAATAAGATTTTGAAAAAAAAATATGGAAATCTGGTTCAATCATCCGGTCTTGTTCAACTAGTCTAACGGTACAGACAAACACTGCAGTCGATTTAAGGATATGTCGTCGAGCATTGCAGTTTAAAGGAAGATTCGTCGGCCGTAGAGCACTGTAGTTCAAAGGAGGATTCATCGGCCGTCGAGCATGGTAATGCAGTTTGAGGGAGGATGCATCGATTTGAGAATGAGGCATTGAGATTTGAGAGGAGACGAAGACAATGACTATAGTCCAGGGAATGCGATTCGAATTAGGGATTTGTCATTTAGGGTTCTCATTGTGTTTTAAAACTATATATTTAAATATTATAAATAATTAAAAAATAACTAGATATAATGTTTTGGATTCAGATATCCGAAATATCTAGAAATTTTCAATATTAATATCTGAATCCAAATTTAAAAATCAATTTCGAATACCCGAATTCAAAGCTTTGTTAAAGAATTGAATCTACAAGAAGCACACAAGTGTGTTTCTTGACATGAAAAATGCCAAAATTGTCCTTGATGTAGTTTGTTATTATGCATTAATTCAACCATATATTTATATGGGTGATAACTTTTGAAATGATTCGTAACATAACGTGAAAATCATCATGTTATTTAATTAAGCCGGTAATGTTAGAGTTAATCTATTTTTACATATTTAAATAAACAGGATGACCTGACTCACAACCCCGTTTAATCCATTTATTACAGCCCACCAACCCGTTTAACCAATTTACAACTTGATTACTACCTGTCAACCCATTTGAATAAATGGGTTAAACGATTTTAAGTATGTTCGTATAAGGGTTAATAACTTTGACACGAATAAATATACGGTTCATGCTCGGTTGCTCAATTCAACATGTCAACCACTACAAGGATTTCACCCTATGCACACGACACATATACACACGGCAAAAGTCGTCGGCATAGGTCGACATATACCGACAACATATCGTGGGTATATGTTTATTCTTATTTTGACCAGGATTGACTCTGTCCCCACGACATGTCGTGGGGTGGGGATAGGGATGACGGGGTGGAGGGAAATATGGGGGTTCAAATGAAAAATTGTCCCAATAACATGTCGTGTGGATATGTTAAATTAAATTCTTCTTTTTTTGAAAAAAATGATTCAAAAAGAACTATGGGTGGATTTTTAAGCCCACATCTGATCTCAATTCGTAAATTTATAATTTGATTCGAAAACCAAACTTGATATTCGATTAAGATGCTAACCCGATTCAAAAAATCAATTGCTAGGACATCTATTTTTGCTTTCTCCATTCAGTTTCACAAACGCTATTGAATTAAATTATGGGTTCCGTTTCTAATCATGCAATCAAGTATCATCAAAATACCCAAAAACACATTGATCAATTAAGCGCAAAACTTGCATAAAAACTACAAATAATGAATTTGAATTCATATGAACTTAGCTAAAATCAGATATCAAAAACAAGTACCCCAAACCAATTGCAAATCAAATATAAAACATTACATCACATATCTATACCATCAATGCAGTAGACCTACACATTGGGCAAACATTCTTAGACAACAACCAACGCTTGATGCAGTCCTCATGATATCCATGCCCACAATCCAATCTCCCCATCTTCTCATTCTTTTCACATTCACCCAAACAAATACAACAACAACTATCCACTTCTTCTTGTGCTGTATACACATGTAGATGCTTGGAAATCTTTTCCTCCGATAAGCCTGAACCACTTGTGCCAACGATTAGTCGTTGTTGCGGTGCAGCATCAGCCTCTAACTCGTGCCTCATCAAACTGTCTTCAAGAAAAGCTTCAAACTCATGCCTAAGATTTGGTGGTCGATATGAATGCATAGGTTCTTGATTCACCCACGTGAATACATCGTGGACATAAGGTTGAGGGAAGAATGTGGCCATGGGATTATGAACAGGTCTCACTGGATCATACGCACCCCACACAGAAAGAAGTGGGGATATAGGAAAATCGTAGGTCATGTGGTATCGTTGTTGCGGAATTGTGTGGTGGTAATATGGATTCATCTTAATTAATTATGTGAATAAGTAGGAACTGATATCAACTTAAACAAATTAGGTTAATATTGAGAAAAAGTATGAATCGATGGTATGATATATCCCTTTTCCGATAAAATATATTTTGTTTCCATTTTTTATCTAACTTCCTTTTATTATTATTATTATTATTTTTGTTTTCTTTCTTTAGTTTAATTCGAAGTCGATCTATAAAAAGGTATTTTTATTAAATTTATTTAAACTTTTTTAAGTAAAATATCTTTACTTAATTTTAAGTTAAGCATTATTGTTATTTCTAAATCTAAGTACTAATCTGTTTAATTAATTTAAAAGTCTATTGTTGACTTATTTAGTTAAATCTTATATGTTCTTATTTTTTTTTGAAAGGCTCCTTATGATTTAATTAAGTTTTGATTTAATCTAAAACATTCGTCATCGTATAGTTATTTATTGTTTAACTAGGTTTTGCATTTTGTTTATTGTTACAACTCAACCTCCTTCAAAAATACGTGTTCACGAAATTGCTACGATTAAGATTAATATAAGGAGAAACTTGCATCTTTCTAATTCAAAATTCATCCACAACCACTAGATTAGCTTAATGGCAAATGTGTATACCAAAACTTCATTAAAAATGTGGAGGTCTTAGGATCAAGTTCCACTTGTGACAAAAAATGGGTCCAGGTTGGGCCAGGGGGTTTTCTCACCTATGGTGGGTTTCCTCCTGAGAGAGGTGGAGATGATCTGGTGGATCAGTGACCCGTCAATGATCCAAATTACCGTTAAAAAAAAAATTCAAAATTCATCCATAGAGACTTTAATTAAATAAACGAAAATACGTAATTTTAAGATTAAGTAATTAAGACTTGGATATTCAGAACTACTAGTGAAAATAACATCATATATATAGGCCAAAATTTAAACTTTAACAAAAATAATAAACAAAAAAATAATACTTATCAATAGAACATCATATATATTGGCCAAAATTTAAACTTTTAGGGAAAAAAATTGTTTACTTTAAATTATAAAAATAAAAAAATAAAAAACCCACTTACCACAACAGCAGAACTGTTGGCGTTAGCATTTGAACAGATTGGGGGTGGGGGATTCGAACCCGCATCTCACGGGTGAGTGAGGAGCAGGTGGACCTACCGGCAGTGGTGGATCCAATAATTTTTTTTTTCAGGGGGTTCACTGTTTTTAGATGCTCCAATTTCATAGGGTCGGACATAAAAAATTTTGTTTCGATTTTTCGGGTCAGGTAAGGTTCATCACGTAATAAAAATACGCTACAATAATAATAAAAACATCGTCATTAGAAATTAAAAACACATAATATATATAAAATGGTTTTTTTTAGTTAAAAAAACTAATTATAATTGTTCCCCACCACACGAACGTATCATTCTACCCAATGTTTTAAACTGGATTTAAGAACAGGATAATATTATAACCAATTTAAAATATAATAAATTTCACATTAAAAAAAATCTTTTCTTATATGAATGTTATATACTAGAACAAATAAACAAGTCAACGTGAAAGAGCCACCAGAAAAGAAAAAAAAAGTGAAATTGTTTACAAATTAATTATCTTTAAAATACATATTTTGAAATGGTTGTAAATTAATTTTACATTTACACTAAAAATAATATGTTTTTTTTTTATATGAAACATGATTATCTATTTAACTTTTGTTACACAAAACTAGGATAGAGACTATCAAAGAGAAAGAGAGAGTAGGCTCCAAATAGGTTTACATTTTTCTGTTTAATTGACTGTATCACATTTAAACACCTTACATTTATTTGTTAAAAAATATTTGAAAACCAACTCTCTCTCTTTCTTCCTCACTAAAACCAATAGCTACATTCATCCGCTCCTTTTGGCCGGAAAAAAAATCCGACGGTGAGTTCACTCTTATATCTAATCCTCTGCTCCTTCATCAGTCGGTCACCGGATTTTTAAGGGGGTTCACTTTATATTTTTTAAGGGGTTCACCCCAGTGATTTTACATATCTTTCTATATAAATTTCGAAACTCGGGGGTTCAGGTGAACCCCCTCCGGGCTATGTAGATCCGCCCCTGCCTACCGGGCGTTTGCCCATCTTCCTTTGGATCAGGAAGCGATTTGTATTGTAAACAACAAAAATGTGAAAAAAAAAGATGTATCATCAACTTTTACCAAGTGCATCAAACTCTCATACCACTATGAATAGTACCATGCTGTGAGATTGCCGAGAACGGTTTTCTTAAGATTACATAATACTTACATGATAAGTTTGCTAATTTAATTTACCTGTCGTAATTTTTTTATATGATTTACATAATTAGTCAATTATAGTATTTTTTACAGGTATATCTATAACAAACACGATTTGCTAAATTAAATGCCAAACTAAAAAATTGAATTAATTTGATAATGTATATACCAATCAAGAACTAGTATCCCAAATTAACCAATTGCAAAACAAATATAAAATCTTACAATCGCAAATCAACATCAATATCTATACCATCAATGCAGTAGACCTACACATTGGGCAAACATTCTTAGACAACAGCCAACGCTTGATGCAGTCCTCATGATATCCATGCCCACAATCCAATCTCCCCATCTTCTCATTCTTTTCATATTCACCCAAACAAATACAACAACAACTATCCACTTCTTCTTGTGCTGTATACACATGTAGATGCTTGGAAATCTTTTCCTCCGATAAGCCCGAACCACTTGTACCGACGATTAGTCGTTGTTGCGCTACAGCATCAGCCTCTAACTCGTGCCTCATCAAACTATCTTCAAGAAAAGCTTCGAACGGATGCATCAAAGCTGGTCGTCGGTGTAAATATGGAATCTGTGTGTATAAATGCATAGGTTCTTGATTCACCCTCATGGTATTGAGAATGGCTAAGTCGTCAACATACTCGACGGATCGAGGGTAGAATGTGGCCATGGTGTAACGAACAGGAATCACTTCATGCCCGATCCATGGAGAAGGAAGTGGAGTTACACGAAAACCGTATACGTAGTTTTGTTGCTGCTGCTGCATGGTCTGGAGATGATATGGGATCATGTTCATCATATTCACCTTTAAACCGAGAGAAATTTTGGAGTAAGAATGAGAAAAGTATAAGGCGATGGTATGGATGCTACTCTTATTTATGGTGATGAGGTAACTTGTAGTACAAGAATGAGATCAATCTCTTCAATGCGTATCCTTGATTTGTTTTCCTAAATCAAATATCTTGCGTTTATGGCATTAATTTTAGACTAGATTCGCTCCGTCTTTCTCTATCCTCTTATTCAACAAACTCTAAATATTATAATTGTCTTATTTACCCTTCTATTTAATGACTTTTAATATTGAAATACGTTATTTGTTAAAAATCATTTAACAACTATATAATTTGATAATGAAATATGTTATTTGTTAAAAATCATTTAACAACTGTATAATTTGATAAGGTGTGAACAATTTTAATTCATGGTTGGTTGATTTTGATGGACATTGACGTTTGATGATTGACCATTTTTTATTTATTTAATATGAGGTGTTTGGGGGTTAAAACAAGTCGGGATTGCAAGCTAACGGACTGGCATGATCAAAAGACAGGAAAATGGGTTGTTGATTCCCGGGGGGGGGGGGGGGGGGTTCCATACGCCTACCTGCGTATGAAACACCCAAAATCTACTTTCAACGTTGCTCCATACGCCCAAAATTGTCGGTTTGGCGTTTGGGTTTGCCTAGTGATGTTTGGGCTTAGGGCTCCACTTAGGGGCTGATTATTATTACCAATGGTGTATTTTATGATGTTTTTGTTGTAGGTAAAGTTCCAATCTAGTCTCAGGTCATGATTCGTGTGAAGTTGGATTCTCAAACGCGTATGTTCGGGTGGTCGTTTTTGGGGAACTATCCTAGGTGTTTGGGTTATTAGACATGAAGTTTGAATTGTTCTTTTGGTGTCTAAACTTAATGGTCGTTTTAAAAAGGGTTATGTAAACCTTTCTTTTGAATTGTCAAAACTTAACTTGCTTTGTTTGTAAGTAGCATTGTTGCTGTTACTAATGGTTGTTAATGAGACATTTTTCGCAAATTCGAAGTGAAAATCGAGTGTAAAGATTTGGGTGTTATTTAATGTGTTTGATTGAGGTAAAAATTGAATTTAATTCCATGAAATTCTTTCGTTTATAAGAATTAAAAATCCTTCCAAAATGCTACTCACCATCGTTGCAGCCGCAACCTCGTGTCGCCCCACCCTGACCGTCACCGACAACCCTCCGCCGACTCCTTCCCAACCACTGTCGTTATCCCGACCCCCGCCCCGACAACTGCCTCTCGGCCCCCCGACCGCTCACCGCCGCCGCCACCGACTCCCACACCCGACACCGCCGCTGCCTAACCGTTCACTGCCGGCCAAACCCACCACAGACCACCCCCACACCATCTCCGTCGCGGCCACCCCCACCTCATTGCTGACACCTCCACCATCGCCGCTGACCGCCCAATTCCATTAGAACCTATGTATCGAGCCCAGTTTATCTCTATATATTGTAATTGGTATCAAATGAAATCAATCAATTCCGTATTTTACCATCTTACACTAATTACAATTCCTTTACAATTCCAATTTTTATAAAAAAACATTCAACAAATCAAACACACCCTAAATTACGTACCAAAAGTTTGAAGTTATTGTTAACGTATTCCAAGGACTGGTATCCTAAATTTAACATATATCTTGTAATAAAGTTTTTTTACTTAATTTGTTCTCTTTAGATAACTATAAACTACATCTTACTTGATTTTCTGGCTAACTTTAAGGGAAAGAATCCAGAAACAGATTTTAAAGTTGTTTTGAAATTCTTGCTGCAATATAGACAATTACACGACCTTATGGTTAATTTTAACTTCGTTTCACGATTCTTGAGTTAAATCATGAATTTTTTTCTTAAATGGTGCTGTATAGCACTAGTAGTTTCACAATAGGTGTTGGATTTGAATAAGTAACACAAATGGTGTTTCCATGCTTGCCAACCACGAATTGTATGTTTCCAAACTTGCCAACCACGAATTGTGGTGTTAACATTGGTTCCTAACCACGAATTGTGGTTCCTAACCACGAATTGTCACGAATTGTGGTTATTAACCACGAATTGTTGGAAACATGGGTTGCCAACCACGAATTGAAGACAAAACCATGTTTCCTAACCACGAACTGTCACAAACACTAGTTGCCAACCACGAATTGAACACGAAATGGAGTTGCAAACCACGAATTCTCTCAAAAATTGTGGATTAATTTTTGTTTTATCTTTTTTGTGTTGATTGTTGTTGTGTTATCAAATATTTTGTTTATGGTTTGCAAACCACGAATTTCAAACTCTTTTTAATCTTTCTTTCATAATGTCCTTAACCACAAATTCTTTATTTTTTGTGTGTCACGGGTTGTAAATGACTTGATGTATCACTACTACAAAACTACAAATAAGTACATACATTTGTCTTTATGTTTCACATGTATTTGTTTAGTAGCTAGTATCAAAGCCACGAATTCTTCAATAATGATATCACATGATATCATTACAAATACATATTTATAAGTAACATATCTTGTTTCAATTTTTATCAAATCCATTTTCACTTTTTATCAAATCACATTTGTTTCACAATTCACACATGGAACCACAAGTGTTTCCCGGTCCTAGTTGTCCAGAAGTATTATTCCTTGAAAGAAACCATAGAGCTTATCAGTTGTTTCATTCATCATCCTATAGTCACGAAGCACTTATTCTTAGACGTGCTGATCGGAAATTCTGGAATCACTTTAAAAATTTTAAAGTTCCAGAAAATGTAATGTTACATATACGAGAATCTGGTTTTGGTGGTGTTTTTGATTGTGGTTACCGAAAGGTGGATAATCACTTGATAACCGCACTTGTAGAGAGGTGGCGTCCAGAAACCCACACCTTTCATTTTAAATTTGGAGAAGCCACTGTTACATTGCAAGATGTTCAAGTTCTTTGGGGTATGCCGATCACCGACAACGTCATTTCTGGAGAGGACATAAGATTATCGGAAACTCAGTGGAAAAGCCGTTGTTATGAAATGTTGGGTTTGGATCCTTGTAACATCCCAAAAATAAAACGACAGTTATAATAACGGAATAAACGAACAAGGCGTGATGGGCCGGGCTGGATGGAGTCCTTCCCCTATAAATAGCCCACACACTCCACCACTTTCTCTCATTTGCAAGTTCTAGAGAGAGAAACCGTAGAGAGAGAAAGTTGGCGGATCGACCCGAAATTGAAGAAGTGTGTTGCTCCAAAGCTCGTGAGAAGAACCTCCGGATCAGAAGCTCGATACAGGTAACGATCCGGCCTAGATCTGAGTTTTTGTTCGTTTTAGGGTTTTTCGGGTTTTGGGTGAAATGGTAACGTTTTTATGGATGAAACTGGAAGAAAAACATAGATTTGAGTTCCTTAAGGAAAAGCAAACGTTTTAAATGGAAACAAGTTCGGGATCTTGACGTGATCAGACCCGAATACGAAAGTCAGGGTTTTTGCGGAGAAGCCGATCCTGCGTACTTACCAAGTACGCAGGAAGAGGATCCTGCGTACTTATCAAATACGCAAGGAGAAGGATCCTGCGTACTTATCAAGTACGCAAGAAGAAAGGTTCTGCGTACTTGTCATGTACGCAAGAAGAAGGTCATGCGCACTTACCAAGTGCGCATGAAGCAAAGTCTGCGTACTTATTAAGTACGCAAGAACAAAGCCCTGCGCACTTGCTAAGTGCGCAGGCACCAGGCTGGTTAAGTAAGTCAGCATGTTTAGAATGGTTAAACCGTTAGAGTCGGGATTGGTCTGATATGTATTTAACTAATCAATTCAGATCGGAAGTGACGTTGTTGGACCTTTGTTTAGGACAACTCAGATTAGCTTGTCAGGTGAGTTCTAGAGCCCTCTTTTAAATGTTTTGTTAATGTTTTTGGGCTGGTGTGCATACTTACGAAATGATGTTTTAACGAAATGATGTTTTAACGAAACGATATTTACGAAAGGAAAGGTTATGAAGTGTTTTTGCCAAAAAGGTTTACGAATGTTTTATGAACGGTCTAAATGAGGAAATGTTTAATGAGAAGGAAAAGAGGTAAAGGTTTTAAAGAAGTCATTACAAATCTAATCTGTCGAATGAATGGAATTGACGAATGAAGTCTGGGAATGTAATTCCCAGCCTTGTGGTAGATTATGGACAGCGAGCCATAGTTTCCATAAGAACAGGAATTGACGAATGAAGTCTGGGAATGTAATTCCCAGCCTTGTGGTAGATTATGGACAACGAGCCATAGTTTCCATAAGAACAACAGGGCAGTGTCTTAGTGGCCTGTCGATGGTTTTGATGTTGTACAACTGGTAAGGGAGTAACGACGGTTACTCAGGGGTTAACGTGACCCTAGTAAGGTTAAATTATGATCCGACGGTGTTATGGCCGTGAGCCATAGCCGTCGATGAAAGTTGTCGGTTTATGGACATGAGAGCCATAGGGGCAACTAAATGAGTATTGTCGGTCCTCGTGCTGTTAAGCCTTGGGGCAATACGAGAAGGGAATTGACGGAATGTATTGTATTGTCGGTCTTCGTGCAGTTAAGCCTTAGGGGCAATACAATACTAAGTGACGGAACGAACGGTAATACAGATTTAGATAATAATGTATGACTTAAATGAATGTTAAAAGTTTTAACGAACGATCCGTTCAACGGTGTTTGTGATGTTGATGAGGATATGGTTACGAGATTTTGAAGATGTTAAGTTATTACGTGTTTTTGCGAAAGGTTTTACTAAATGAATGAATGTTATGTTTTTGGCAAATGTTGATGTTAAAGTTTTTATGAAATGCTAGAACTCACCAGCGTAGCTGACTTTTTATTATGCACATTCAGGTTAAGGCAGGTATGGACGATGGACGGTGATGCTTGGCAAGCGAGAAGAGTTACCCGGCTGATCATGAAGACTGGCATCCCGTTATGATTAGTTTATGTTTTGTTCATGTAATAGACTAAGTTACGCTTCCGCATGTTGAACAATGTCATGGTTTTGTTTTAATGAAATTTTCCGCTGCGTTATTTTGATATTCAAGTTTAAGAGCTGTTTGTGAATGAGTAAATCCAACAAGTGAGGCCTCCCGGGTTTGGGGCCTTACAAGTTGGTATCAGAGCAATAGTTTGAGAGATTTGGACACTCCCAGTGTCTGAACTTAAACTGTGAATGGGACCGAAAGCGGATGCCAGTACGGGTAACTCGAGCCACAGCATCAGGTATGAAGGTAGTATATATTTACATATATAGTATGCCTTAGAAAGGGTTAGGTAAGGACTTGTGTTCTGATGGAATCACAAAGGTGGTCAAATAGAAATCGAAAGGTAGTGTAATGGTTAATTGCAGATGGCCAGTGTATATTAACATCTTACAGTGCTTATTGAATTTTATTTGTTAACTAGCGTGATGACATTGGATTCCTTGTCTTATAGAACGAAATGGTGAGGAGAAGAAACGGAAGGCGTGGTGGAGGCCGTACCGGTGGTCGAACCGGCGGTCGTAACGGTGGGCGCGGCAGGACCCCTGCACGCCAAGAGTATAGTGAAGAAGGAAGTGTTCACACTGAACCGACGGTTAGTGTGCATGGAACTAAGCAGACGCAGGTTGCAGAACAACCTTTCACTTTTGAACCAGAAGTGAGAGCAGCGATAGCTCGAAAGTTCACAGACTTGATGAGGACTTCTCTGCCAGGTCTGCTGGCAGAAGCGTTGAAGAAGGTTAATGGGGAAGGCGGGTCTGGCACGTCAAATGGTGCCCAGAACAACGAGACAGACAACGCGCCGCCTGCTCGCGGATGCGACTATAAGTCCTTTAAGGCATGTGACCCGCCGATCCTGACTGGGAAGAAGGACGCGGTGGCTACCTTTGATTGGGTGATACGTATGGAAGCTGCCATTCGTCTGAGCGAGTGTCGAGCAAATCAAGTGGTGAAATTTGCTGCTAACTCCCTAAGAGAGGAAGCATCCCATTGGTGGGAAGGTGCACGTCAAGCTAAGGGGGACGAGACGGTTGACGCGATGATGTGGACTGATTTGAAAACTTTGGTGATCAAGAATTTCTGTCCAAGGAATGAGATTGAAAAGGTAGAAAGGGAATTTCTAGGGATTAAGGCCGGGAGCATGACGCACCGGCAGTACACCACATGGTTCAATGAACTGGCACTTCTGGTGCCACATCTTGTTGCGACGGAGGAAAGAAAGATTGCCTGCTACATTCAAGGGTTGCCGGACCAGGTCCGCACCTACGTTAAGGCAAACGCCCCTACTACCTATGATTCAGTAGTAGAACTGAGCGGCATAGTATTTGATGATCTGGCGCTAAATGTCGTCGCCATTGAGGAACCAAAGAAGAGACCGAGCTTCTCAAAGAAGCGAACTGGTGGAAAGATGTTTGGGGCTCGCGATAAGAGGGCTCGGGTGGATGAGCCGACTGTTTGTAAGAAGTGTGGAAGGGAGCATACAGGCGAATGTAGACTGGGATCTAACTTGTGCTTTAAATATGGCAAGACTGGGCACTACTCCCGTGAATGCATGCAAGGCATTAAATGCTTTAACTGTGGTGAAAGTGGTCATATGAGCCGGGAATGCACAAAGCCCAGGATGGGTGAAGCCGGGAAGGGGAAAGGCCCGGAGAAGAGAGAAGAGAGGCCCCGAGCAAAGACTCGTGCATACGCACTGACGCAAGACCAAGCAAGGGCAGACCCCGACGTGGCGTCAGGTACGTTCATCCTTGACAACACTTTTTTTTTCTGTATTATTTGATTCGGGTGCCAGTAAGAGTTTTATATCTGCGACTTTTTGTAAACGAGTGAAGTACACTGTCAGTAAGCTAGAAAGGGCTTTCAGCATAGAGACCGCTGAGGGTAGAACTGCGAGAGTGACCGATGTAGTTGACAACTCCACGATAAATAGAAGGTCATAGGTTCCCTGTTAGATTATTTGTTATGGTTTTGGGAGGGTTCGATGTCGTGTTAGGTATGGATTGGTTAACTGCCAATGAAGCGCAAATTATATGTAAACGAAAGATAATCCGACTCAAGGCTCCGGATGGTAGCAAAGTCGAGGTTTTTGGAGATCGTGACGCCCCGATGCCAAACGTCATCTCGATGATTAAGGCAACGGATTACTTGAGGCGCGGATGCGAGGCTTATCTGGTGTACGTAATTGATAAGTGCAAGGAAGTGAGGGAACTAGACGATGTACCCGTGGTACGTGAGTATCCGGAGGTGTTTCCAGAGGATTTGCCTGGGATACCACCCGACAGAGAGATTGAGTTCCGAATTGACTTAGTACCAGATGCCCAGCCCGTGGCTAAGGCTCCATATCGACTAGCACCAATAGAGATGAAAGAACTTATGGCCCAACTAGACGAACTACTTGAGAAGGGATTCATACAACCGAGTATCTCGCCTTGGGGTGCTCCGGTGTTGTTTGTGAAGAAGAAGGATGGTTCGATGAGAATGTGTATTGATTATCGTGAGCTGAACAAACGAACGGTGAAGAACAAGTACCCTTTACCAAGGATCGACGACCTGTTCGATCAATTGCAAGGCGCAAGTTGGTTCTCAAAAATCGACCTTCGGTCCGGGTACCATCAGTTGAAGGTGAGGGAAGAAGACATACCGAAAACTGCATTTCGCACGCGTTATGGACATTTCGAGTTCCGCGTAATGTCTTTTGTATTGACGAACGCCCCCGCAGCGTTCATGGATTTGATGAATAGAGTTTGTCGACCGATGCTGAACCGATCGGTAATCGTGTTCATCGATGATATCCTCATCTACTCCAAGAATGAGGGTGATCACGCGTGTCACTTAAAGGAGGTATTGGAAGCTCTGAAGAAGGAAAAGTTGTATGCTAAGTTCTCCAAATGCGCGTTCTGGCTTAGGGAAGTCCAATTCCTAGGTCACATCATTAACCCGAACGACATTATGGTTGACCCAGCAAAGATAACGACGGTAAAGGAATGGAATATTCCTAAGACGCCAACTGAAATCCGCAGTTTCTTGGGATTGGCAGGCTACTATCGGAGATTCATCCAGGTATTCTCTAAAATAGCTTCGCCATTGACAAAGTTGACTCGGAAGGAGGTAAAGTACGAATGGGGTTCGACCCATGATGAGGCGTTTAAGGAATTGAAGGAGAAGCTAACCCAAGCTCCAGTCTTGGCCCTTCCCGAGGGCAATGAAGACTTGGTGGTATACTCTGACGCTTCGGGTCAGGGATTGGGATGCGTGTTGATGCAACGCGGTAGAGTGATCGCATATGCGTCACGACAGCTGAAGATTCACGAAGCTAATTATCCGACTCATGATTTGGAACTTGCTGCTGTCGTATTTGAATTGAAAATCTGGAGGCACTACCTCTACGGGGTGAAGTTTACTATTTACTCCGACCACAAAAGTTTGAAGTACTTCTTCGAACAAAGGGAACTAAATATGAGGCAGAGACGATGGTTGGAACTATTGAAAGATTATGACTGTGAAATCATATACCATCCCGGAAAGGCGAACGTGGTGGCTGACGCTCTAAGCCGAAAGGATGTGCCTGCTCCTATTAGAGTGAAAGCTTGCCAGTTGGTGATAACATCAGACGTGATGAGGGAAATTGAAAGAGCTCAAGATGAAGCACTTAAGGAAGAAAACATAAAGAACGAAAGAATGGTTGGCCAACAGGACAAGTTGGAATATAACACCCTTGGTGTTAGGACACGTTTTGGACGGGTATGGATACCTATGGGTGGCGAGCTTAGAACCAAAATCTTGGATGAGGCTCATAAGTCTCGGTACTCTATCCATCCTGGTACCAACAAAATGTACCAAGATCTGAGGAAGGAATACTGGTGGCCTGGAATGAAACATGAGGTGACAAAGTATGTAAGCAAGTGCTTGACTTGCTCGCAAGTAAAGGCTGAACACCAGAAACCTTATGGAAAGATACAACCTCTTGATATACCGGAATGGAAGTGGGAACACATTACCATGGACTTCATAACCAAGCTACCTCGCACAACTAAAGGTCATGACACCATTTGGGTAATTGTGGACCGATTAACGAAGAGTGCTCATTTCCTACCTATTCGCGAGATGTTCTCGTCGGAAAGGTTAGCGGAAGTATTTATTAACGAAGTAGTAGCACGGCATGGGATGCCTTTGACGATCGTATCTGACCGGGACACACGATTCACATCGAGGTTCTGGAAAAGATTTCACGAGGCGATGGGCACGAGGCTTAATATCAGCACGGCATACCACCCACAAACGGATGGTCAGTCCGAAAGGACCATTCAGACATTGGAGGATATGCTTCGTGCTTGTATTATCGATTTTGGCGGCAGTTGGGACAGTCATCTGCCGTTAGCCGAATTCTCCTACAACAATAGTCATCACACGACGATAGGCATGCCGCCTTATGAAATGTTGTATGGGAGAAGATGCAGGACCCCGGTTTGTTGGGGTGAGATTGGACAGAAGGAGTTAGGAAGTCTTGAAGTCGTAAGAGAAACGTCGGAAAGGTTCGATCAAATCAAAGCACGAGTGAAGGCCGCACAAGATCGTCAGAAATCCTATGCGGATAAACGACGAAGGCCTATTGAGTTTGATGTTGGGGACAGAGTAATGTTGAAAGTGTCACCTTGGAAGGGAATCATACGATTCAGGAAGAGAGGAAAGTTAAGTCCGAGGTTTGTCGGACCATTCAGGATAATGACACGGGTTGGTGAAGTCGCTTATCGGTTAGAGTTGCCTGATGAGTTAAGTGGGATTCATCCTACCTTCCATGTATCGCACTGCGAAAGTGTTTGGCGGATGAATCGGCTCACGTACCACTTACTGACATCGAGGTCGACAATAGCCTTAACTACATCGAGGAACCCGTGGCCATCCTAGATCGGAAGGAGAAACGTTTACGTAATAAAGTAATCCAATTGGTTAAAGTCCAATGGAAACATCGAAAGGGATCGGAAGCCACTTGGGAAACGGAGACAGAAATGAGGGAGTCGTACCCTCAACTATTTGACTTATGATAGGTTTCGGGGACGAAACCTATTGTAAGGGGGGTAGACTTGTAACATCCCAAAAATAAAATGACAGTTATAATAACGGAATAAACGAACGAGGCGTGACGGGCCGGGCTGGATGGAGTCCTTCCCCTATAAATAGCCCACACACTCCACCACTTTCTCTCATTTGCAAGTTCTAGAGAGAGAAACCGTAGAGAGAGAAAGTTCGCGGATCGACCCGAAATTGAAGAAGTGTGTTGCTCCAGAGCTCGTGAGAAGAACCTCCGGATCAGAAGCTCGATACAGGTAACGATCCGGCCTAAATCTGAGTTTTTGTTCGTTTTAGGGTTTTTCGGGTTTTGGGTGAAATGGTAACTTTCACACCCCCAAATTCCACTAACGGAGTTTTACCGTTTGGAAGGTGACACACCAGGATCTCAGTCATTAGTTATATCAAACGACACTATATGAGACTTCAAAAGTCATAACATAAATGTTCAGAGTTAAATGCGGAAGCGTAAACGTTAGAATGAAATAAAAAAATAATTACACGCAACAAGCGTCAATTAATGTAAATAAGTAACACTGTTTAAAACGTTTGAAATGAATGATATGACAGTAGCACTCCATGCATGTCCTAAGTGTGCAACCTGTGCCAAAGCGACCTGAGAAACATGTAAGAAAAAGTGTCAACACAAGGTTGGTGAGTTCACAGGTTTGTATGTAAATAAACTGTTTGAGTGTTGCTGGATCCACATACGTAAGTCACACCTATTGCTAGCTAGGCAATGTACAAGTTACTCTAAGCGTTCGCAACCGAAGCTGACTGTTTATGTTTGGGTGCCTTCCGCCATTGCTAACATCAACAAATGGCCAGTGTTAAGGACAATTTACACCCGTTAGACCTCCAATCAAGTTAGCGCGACTAACCCGGGTGGGGTTTGTCAAACCCAGTAGTACTACTCAAATTTCCTCGCTATACTTCATATATTAACGGTCCGAGTGTGTAAGGACTTTGCATGTTATGTTTGCACTTAGGTACACAAGTGGTAATGAAATACTATGTGATCCATGTCCGTGTGTATGTCTCTCCCTGGCTGGGAGACAAGTAACGGATGCCTGTTCGTATGCATGTTTCTCCCCAACGAGAAAACAAGTAAAATGATGATTATTTGTACGCATGTTTCTCCCCAACGGGAAACACAAGTAAAATACTGTTTGTGTGTATTCATGTTTCTCCCCAATGGGAAAACAAGTAAAATAATGTTTGTGAGTATGCATGTTTCTCCTCAACAGGAAAACAAGTAAAATAATGTTTGTAAGTATGCATGTTTCTCCTCAACAGGAAAACAAGTAAGATAATGTTTGTGTGTAAGCATGTTTCTCCCCCAATAGTAAAACAAGTAAAAAGGGGCCGTGAAACTCACCTGAACGGCGTAGGTAGTAATCACACAAGTAATCGACTTGGTACACAAGCGATAGCCTGCAACGGCTTACGAATGCCCTAGAATTACAAACAACAATTAGGGACTCATTGGGATTTGTGACGACGCACGGAAGATTAGAACGTCTTTAAACATCTAAGGATTAACGGGTGAACGAACGAGTTTACGGGAAAACAGATTTCCAAATTAGTATGAAGGCGTTTCGCGATGAATAACAAATAATAATAATAAAAATATATATATCGTTTCTAATTGAGTTCAAAGACTGGAAATAATATATTATTTTATAACGAGCTTTAAATAACGAATGCGAGTTACAAGACTAAACCCGAGTCTACGGGTGGTTTTTCCGGTTTTAAAAACATATTTATATAATATAAAAATATTGTTTTGAAATTATAAATATTAATCAAAACATTCTGACAACAGGGTTTCTCACACACGACCGCGCCTAAGGCAAGGCACGACCGTGTTCCGGTCACGGGCGCGACCGTGCTGGTCAGGGGCGCAACCGTGCTGATCAAACAGAAGACACAACAAAGCTGATCACTAGGCATGACCGTGTCTGAGCCAGGCACGACCGTGTCTGGTCTAGGCACGACCGTGTCTAGGATTCTGAGGCACGACCAGGTCTAGCCACGAGGCACGACCGGGTCAGAGGGTGAGGCACGACCGTGCTAGAACCTGGCACGACCGTGTCTCCCTGATTCACAGACCCTATTTAATAGAATAACCCAATAAATTCCAATTGGCTCGGTTTCGATTTCAAACGATCAAAGAAACATGGGGTTTTTACAAAACAGAACATTGCTAATATCACAGGATAGGTTAATTTGATTAACAACATGATTAAGATCAAAATCCCCAAATTTGGATATGAACAAACCCTAACTTATGATTCTTGATAAATTCGATAACGATTGACTCAATTAACATAGGGCTAATGATCTAGGCAAGGAAACGAAACTGAATATGTAAATTATTACCAGAATGATGAACGAATCGACGGTGAACGGCTAGAATGGATTCCGACGGCGACGGGTTTGATTTCCGGCGACTGTTGCTGCAACTCCGTCCAAATCAACGCGTACAGGGGCTTCAGAGAGGATCGACTAAGATGTATGATGCATTTGCTTGAGAGGATTATGACCCAATTGATCGATTTCGACGGGTTAAAGTAGTTGGTCGACGGTTATAGGTTTAAGATTCATAATGGGGATTAATTCGACCATTACGGGTGTTAAAGCATGACATAATGGTTCAATGATGATCTCCATTAGAGGTCTTACGTTACAGATTTAGTATTCGATCGAATTTGTGTTAAAAGACTGCGTTTTACGTTTCAACTGACAGGAGGCGCGACCGTGCCAAAGCACTTGGCGCGACCGTGCCAAAACAAGGCGCGACCGTGCCTACTAGGGTTTCTGGTTATTTACAAAACCAACCCTTGCAACTTCAGCTTTGACAGAAATAATCCCTTGGCTTTAGAATTGGGTTAACTTGGTTAGGATTTAACAGAATATTTAACGAAATTACTAACGGGGTTAACTTGAAAAGTCGGATTGTCACAGTAACGTTTTTATGGATGAAACTGGAAAAAAAACATAGATTTGAGTTCCTTAAGGAAAAGCAAACGTTTTGAATGGAAACAAGTTCGGGATCTTGACGTGATCAGACCCGAATACGAAAGTCAGGGTTTTTGCGGAGAAGCCGATCCTGCGTACTTACCAAGTACGCAGAAAGAGGATCCTGCGTACTTATCAAATACGCAAGGAGAAGGATCATGCGTACTTATCAAGTACGCAAGAAGAAAGGTTCTGCGTACTTGTCATGTACGCAAGAAGAAGGTCATGCGCACTTACCAAGTGCGCATGAAGCAAAGTCTGCGTACTTATTAAGTACACAAGAACAAAGCCCTGCGCACTTGCTAAGTGCGCAGGCACCAGGCTGGTTAAGTAAGTCAGCATGTTTAGAATGGTTAAACCGTTAGAGTCGGGATTGGTCTGATGTGTATTTAACTAATCAATTCAGATCGGAAGTGACGTTGTTGGACCTTTGTTTAGGACAACCCAGATTAGCTTGTCAGGTGAGTTCTAGATCCCTCTTTTAAATGTTTTGTTAATGTTTTTGGGCTGGTGTGCATACTTACGAAATGATGTTTTAACGAAAAGATGTTTTAACGAAACGATGTTTACGAAAGGAAAGGTTATGAAGTGTTTTTGTCAAAAAAGGTTTACGAATGTTTTATGGACGGTCTAAATGAGGAAATGTTTAATGAGAAGGAAAAGAGGTAAAGGTTTTAAAGAAGTCATTACAAATCTAATCTGTCGAATGAATGGAATTGACGAATGAAGTCTGGGAATGTAATTCCCAGCCTTGTGGTAGATTATGGACAGCGAGCCATAGTTTCCATAAGAACAGGAATTGACGAATGAAGTCTGGGAATGTAATTCCCAGCCTTGTGGTAGATTATGGACAGCGAGCCATAGTTGCCATAAGAACAACAGGGCAGTGTCTTGGTGGCCTGTCGATGGTTTTGATGTTGTACAACTGGTAAGGGAGTAACGACGGTTACTCAGGGGTTAACGTGACCCTAGTAAGGTTAAATTATGATCCGACGGTGTTATGGCCGTGAGCCATAGCCGTCGATGAAAGTTGTCGGTTTATGGACATGAGAGCCATAGGGGCAACTAAATGAGTATTGTCGGTCCTCGTGCTGTTAAGCCTTGGGGCAATACGAGAAGGGAATTGACGGAATGTATTGTATTGTCGGTCTTCGTGCAGTTAAGCCTTAGGGGCAATACAATACTAAGTGACGGAACGAACGGTAATACAGATTTAGATAATAATGTATGACTTAAATGAATGTTAAAAGTTTTAACGAACGATCCGTTCAACGGTGTTTGTGATGTTGATGAGGATATGGTTACGAGATTTTGAAGATGTTAAGTTATTACGTGTTTTTGCGAAAGGTTTTACTAAATGAATGAATGTTATGTTTTTGGCAAATGTTGATGTTAAAGTTTTTATGAAATGCTAGAACTCACCAGCGTAGCTGACTTTTTATTATGCACATTCAGGTTAAGGCAGGTATGGACGATGGACGGTGATGCTTGGCAAGCGAGAAGAGTTACCCGGCTGATCATGAAGACTGGCATCCCGTTATGATTAGTTTATGTTTTGTTCATGTAATAGACTAAGTTACGCTTCCGCATGTTGAACAATGTCATGGTTTTGTTTTAATGAAATTTTCCGCTGCGTTATTTTGATATTCAAGTTTAAGAGCTGTTTGTGAATGAGTAAATCCAACAAGTGAGGCCTCCCGGGTTTGGGGCCTTACAAGTTGGTATCAGAGCAATAGTTTGAGAGATTTGGACACTCCCAGTGTCTGAACTTAAACTGTGAATGGGACCGAAAGCGGATGCCAGTACGGGTAACTCGAGCCACAGCATCAGGTATGAAGGTAGTATATATTTACATATATAGTATGCCTTAGAAAGGGTTAGGTAAGGACTTGTGTTCTGATGGAATCACAAAGGTGGTCAAATAGAAATCGAAAGGTAGTGTAATGGTTAATTGCAGATGGCCAGTGTATATTAACATCTTACAGTGCTTATTGAATTTTATTTGTTAACTAGCGTGATGACATTGGATTCCTTGTCTTATAGAACGAAATGGTGAGGAGAAGAAACGGAAGGCGTGGTGGAGGCCGTACCGGTGGTCGAACCGGCGGTCGTAACGGTGGGCGCGGCAGGACCCCTGCACGCCAAGAGTATAGTGAAGAAGGAAGTGTTCACACTGAACCGACGGTTAGTGTGCATGGAACTAAGCAGACGCAGGTTGCAGAACAACCTTTCACTTTTGAACCAGAAGTGAGAGCAGCGATAGCTCGAAAGTTCACAGACTTGATGAGGACTTCTCTGCCAGGTCTGCTGGCAGAAGCGTTGAAGAAGGTTAATGGGGAAGGCGGGTCTGGCACGTCAAATGGTGCCCAGAACAACGAGACAGACAACGCGCCGCCTGCTCGCGGATGCGACTATAAGTCCTTTAAGGCATGTGACCCGCCGATCCTGACTGGGAAGAAGGACGCGGTGGCTACCTTTGATTGGGTGATACGTATGGAAGCTGCCATTCGTCTGAGCGAGTGTCGAGCAAATCAAGTGGTGAAATTTGCTGCTAACTCCCTAAGAGAGGAAGCATCCCATTGGTGGGAAGGTGCACGTCAAGCTAAGGGGGACGAGACGGTTGACGCGATGATGTGGACTGATTTGAAAACTTTGGTGATCAATAATTTCTGTCCAAGGAATGAGATTGAAAAGGTAGAAAATTTAACATATATCTTGTAATAAAGTTTTTTTACTTAATTTGTTCTCTTTAGATAACTATAAACTACGTCTTACTTGATTTTCTGGCCAACTTTAAGGGAAAGAATCCAGAAACAGATTTTGAAGTTGTTTTGAAATTCTTGCTGCAATATAGACAATTACACGACCTTATGGTTAATTTTAACTTCGTTTCACGATTCTTGAGTTAAATCATGGGTTAAATTTCTAATCATTCAATTAACACGTTGATTAATTACGACTCGCGATACACCATAAAAAAATACAAAAATTGATTTCTAATTCATATATGAACTTAGTTAAAGTTATATAGATATCAAGAACTAGTATCTTAACCCAATTGTAAAACAAATATCAAATATCTATACCATCAATGCAGTAGACCTACACATTGGGCAAACATTCTTAGACAACAGCCAACGCTTGATGCAGTCCTCATGATATCCATGCCCACAATCCAATCTCCCCATCTTCTCATTCTTTTCATATTCACCCAAACAAATACAACAACAACTATCCACTTCTTCACCTTCACAGTTTTCAATCATCTTTCCTTTTTCTGTATACACATGTAGATGCTCCGAAATCTTTTCCTCCGATAAGCCCGAACCACTGGTGGTTAGTTGTTGCGCTGCAGCATCAGCCTCTAACTCCTGCATGATCAAACGTTCTTCTAGAAGCAAAGAGTCAGATAGCGCGCCTCCTGGTCTTCCATATGGCACGTACGGATTGATGGGTGTATATGAAGCATTATAAGTTTCTTGATTCATCCACATGGTATTGAGAACGGCTACGTCGTCAACATATTGAGCATAATGAACAGAACGCAGTTGATCATACGGGACAAACGGAGCATGACCTGGAGATACTGGAAAACCGTAGGTGTAGTATCCTTGTTGCAGAATGGTGTGGTGGTAATATGGATCCATCTTAATTATGTGAATAAGCAGAAACAATGCTTAATTAACCTAGCTAGAGAAATATTGGAGTAATAATGGATGCTATTGCTGGCCGTATATATAGTGATAACTACAAGAATGAGATCGATCTATTCATGAGTATCTCCTAGATTTGCATTCCTAAACCAAATATTATGATTTAATTACCATTAATTTTACGCCAGATTTTCGCCCTCTATGTCGGTCCTCTTAATTGAAGTATTTAATTTTTTTTATCCTTTATTTGGAAACATTATATTTTGATTGGTTTAAATAATTTGTTAGATGTGCAAGTTATTTTTTTAACAACAATTTGATTTGATATTTATTTATTGTTCTTAATTATTTTTAGAACGGATTTATAGCTCTTATTAATAACTGTTTTAAAGTTCAAAGTACTTTCATATTAATAACTGTTTTGTGTAGATAAAGAAAATCATAATTTAGATTATCTCTCAATACAGGGCCAGCCCTTGTGGGGTGACGGGTGAGCGACCTTACAGGGCCCGGTTTCACGAGGGGCCCAAATTTAGGTTTGATCACGGGTTCAAAGTGCGATTCGCCATGTTGAAAGTCTCAAGAGGTAATTATTGCCGGAATTGGCTAAATCTTACTGCAATTACAACCATCGGCGGATTTAACCCGGGGGTTGGGGGGTTCCGTTGACCCTCGACCCATCAAATACTTAGTTTATAGGAAAATCCTCAAAATGTCCTTAGTTATTACTTTTCTTATCCCCTAATTTATTTCGTTCGACTAATTTTTTTCGAGCAATCCCGACCCAGAGTCCAGAGAGTGTGTAACCTGTGCATGAGGATAGGGCCCAAATCTGAAAGGGGCCAAGTTGAAAGAAAATGTATTTACACATTTCATCTTGTTCATTTGAATGCAAGTCTACAACATTAATAACATCATTTTATAAACATTTCAGTAATATTTTTATTCCACATTTTTGTTGGAAAAAGTTTAAACATGTTTGTTAAAATTTTAAATGAACCGGTGGTTATATATATTTGGGCTAATTTATAGAAAAAATAATTATTAAGTTTAGCTCTAGACGTTATTGGTGGTAAAACATGTTATTGCCAAGTAAAAAGTAATTTAAATAATTTTAAATTGTGTACCTTTCAAATTTAAATTAGTTCATAATAACACCTTTATCATAACCAGCACAGAGGGTGTGTCGGGTCACGGGTGGGTGATCGCTCAGGATCCAAAAATCCGATCATATTTGGTGTTTGAAAAAAATCTGACGATGTATGTCTCATATTCAACGGGATGTTAATTACAGAAGGATAATTGACTGATGACCATAATTATTACAAATAGTTAAGTAATAATACTTAGACTATCGGGAATAGTAGACAACTTTAAAACGTCATACTTTATAGGGCTTTATAGGGGAGTGAGATGTAGTTAAACGTCCACCACTGTCTGTGCTGACATATGTTCGAGACTTTTGCTAGTGGGAGTCTGTTGAGAACATTATGGCCAAGTAATGACATCTGACAGTGCTGCTACTAAGGTATGATCTAAAAGGTTGCACAATGAGCAACGAATAATGGGATTGTTTAAGGAGCTAAATAATCTAAACACGATAGCATATAAAGTGAGGTAGAGACGTTTAGTCCCTAATAGTCACTTTTTCATAATGTAATCGATTAAACTTACTTATTGCACAACATGTGTACCTAGCTAATGTGTAAATTATATCATTTTTGATAAAATTAAGATTAGTAAAACTCATCAAAATATAGAAAGAACATTAATAGAGCAATAGAGCATCTATAATGGAAAGCTCCCATGGATGACTCTCTTCCTCCCTCTCTCTAAACTAAACTCAGTAGACTTCCATTTCACGATAAATCTATGTCAACCGTAAACATCCAACCCGGATGTTTGTTGCAGGTTCTCTTAATGACCTTTGTTATTTCTATCTTTCCTTTACAAAATACATAATATGAACTTTGATATTCCGGTTAAGTCAATGATATTTCGAACCCTCATTTTACAATCAATTGAAATTAAAAGTTTACATTCTTGACCACATGTGATTTTGATTTTCTTGTGTTTTATAGTTTATGCAAACCGGATTAAATGGCATAAGTTACAATGATGTTTGATTTAATTATAGTGTAATCTGATGATACTTTTGATTTTTTTAAAACATGAAAATCCGTTACAGAAATCTCTTTTTAACTCTATCTCTGTCGTGTCAAAACACTTTTGTATTCTTTTATAATTTGATAATGTCCTTTTCATAATCGTGGCCAAACAACCGTTTCCGTCCACAAAGATCTCAATATTCTTTAAATCCTGGCCAACATCAAGTTCAACAAGATCATATGGGGCCATTAAGAACCATCAACATTATCGGGTCAAACTTACGTACCATATGACCCCGCGTCAGTTCCGCCCACGTGCATATCGTGCACCCTCCTTCCTACTTTCACCGTCTCCATATTTTGCCACGGTTTTTCTACTCGGATTTCCAAAAATCACACCATCTGTCAATTTCTTAAATCCCCAGTGGACCAACTTTCCTCCGACTTTCTCGGCAATAAAATCAGATAATTATTATTTTTTTTAATCGAATTTGCTGCTGCGGAGGACTTCAATCCAGTTTGTTTCCTCCACCCACAATCCAGGTTATGTTTTCTTGAATTTTCAGCCATACCCACATCAAAATCTTGAAATTTGATAGACCAATCAAGTTCTGTTCTTTTGCTAGGGTTTGGAAACCCTTTTCCCCCAATTCAGTTTCCATGTGTATGAAGTTGAAATTTTAGCCATACCCACATCAAAATCTTGAAATTTGATAGACCAAATCAAGTTGTGTTCTTTTTCTAGGGTTTGGAAACCCTTTTTCCCCAATTCAATTTCCATGTGTGTCAAGTTGAACTTTTAGCCATACCCACATCAAAATCTTGAGATTTGATAGACTAAATCAAGTTGTGTTCTTTTTCTTGGGTTTGGAAACCTTTTTCCCCCAATTCCATGTGTGTCAAGTTTAAAATCACATTAAAATGAACCCTAAATCCATGTCTGCAAGTTCTGATTTTTCCAAGATTTTGTGGGTGTCATCACCGCCCATTTGCCCATGTCAGAAATCAATATTCAACACTAGAAATAAAGCTTCTAGGAGAAGAAATAAGGGTTTAATTTTGGCTTCTATGGTTCCAATTGATGGCAGGAACCAAAGTTTGAATTTAAAGATTGCAAATTCGGTGAAAAATGGTTTAAAAAGCTACTCAAAAAGTAGAATTTGTAATGAATCCGATGAAGTTATTGATTCTTTGTATCAAGATTCAGTTCAATTAGGTTATTGCAATGATTTTGGTGGATTTAGAGAAGACCCTATTGTTGGTAAACTAACAAGTCAACTTGGGGTCATCCACCCAATCCCTTTACCTCCAATTAATAAAAATATTGGGGGGATGTTTGTGCTGTTTTTCATCAGTGGGGTTGTGTTTGATAAGCTTTGGACATCAAGAAACCGAAAAGACAACCGTGAAGGGAAGCTGGGGATATGGCCACAAGTTCCCACGAGTTTTTCGATGTTTCTTGAAAAAGATTTGCAGAGGAAAGAATCGGTTGAGTGGGTGAACATGGTGTTGGGGAAGTTATGGAAGGTTTATAGAGGTGGGCTCGAGAATTGGGTCATCGGGTTGCTGCAGCCGGTTATTGATGACCTACAAAAACCGGATTATGTGGAAAGAGTTGAAATAAAACAGTTTTCACTCGGGGATGAGCCGTTTGTTGTTAGAAATGTCGAACGGAGAACTTCACGCAGCAACAATGATTTACAGTGAGTTTTTATGTCTAAAAGTTCAAAAATTTATCTTCAAGTTGTTATCTTTTAGTTACCATTTGTGTTAAACTGTTTGTTATCTTACCTTTTGAAGGTACCAAATAGGTCTTCGTTACACTAGTGGTGCTCAAATGCTTCTAATGCTGACACTGAAATTTGGGATTATTCCAATTAAGGTGCCGGTTGGTATTCGGGACTTTGATATTGATGGAGAACTTTGGGTTAAACTTAGATTGATTCCAACTGAGCCTTGGGTGGGAGCTGTTTCATGGGCTTTTGTCTCGCTTCCAAAAATTAAGTTCGAGTTGTTACCATTCCGGTTGTTTAATTTAATGGGTATGTTCTGTTTAATATTTTGTACCATTCTTAATCATAATGATTAAATTGTTTAGTTAAATACTAATACATATTCATCATTTTCCTCTTTCTTGCATGTATTTATGTGATACCAGCCATCCCTGTACTCTCGATGTAAGTGGCTTCTTCATATGATCATGATTTGGATTTTGGATATTTTGTTATATTTATCATAATTCTAATTTAGAGGTGGCAAGCAGTCTGGTAATGGTTCAAAAGGGTGTTTTGAATTTTCTTAAATTTTGAATTTTCTATTTTAGATTTTGAATTCTTAAATTATGAATTTTCTTAAATTTTGAATTTTCTTAATGGTTCAAAAGTGTTTGACACGAAACTACTTTTTTTCTTCCTAAATTTTGAATTTTCTTGAAAAATTAGATTTCAAATGTAATTTAAAAAATTATACGATTTCAATAAAAATGATAGAGAAGGTTTCATGCTTAAAAAATAAATACACTTTGGCGACTATTGACCCGTGTGAAACTTGCTCTTGTATAAATGTCTTTATTCAATAACTGGACTTGATTCAATTGCTTTGGTAACTTGGTGTGCCATCCATCAACTTCTTATTCAATGTTTCTTGAAATTTTAGGTTTTTGAAAAAGCTTTTGACAGAGGATTTGCCTCGATTGTTCGTTCGGCCTAAGAAAATTTTCTTGGACTTTCAAAAGGGGAAAACGGTTGGTCCTCTACAAAATGATTTCAAGTCGGGTGAAATACAAGAAGGAAATAAAGATTTTGCTGGGGAACTTTCAGTCACTCTTGTTGATGCTCGAAAACTCTCTTACGTATTCTATGGTGGGTATTATTAGATTTTTCAAATTTATTATATATTAGTACTATTAACATTTTTATCTTTCTTATCCTAAAGTTGAGAATACTAAAGAACTAATTTTAAGTAGAGAACCGTGAGAACAAGGCAGTTATGTAACCGCATAACCGCTCCTCTTTGTCTCTCCCATGAAATTTGATCAACATTACTTACCGTTGCTTATGCGTTTCTCTACTTAAATTGGTTTCGTATTGAACACTCCCTGAAGTATGTAAAGATAAATACACTAAAATTTAAGTCTTATCATGATTTTACTTTTGATCTTGTACAGGAAAAACAGATCCATATGTTGAATTAAGGCTTGAAGATCAAGTGATACATAGTAAAAAGAACAGTCAAACAACTGTGACTGGGTCTCCTGGCCAGCCAATATGGAATCAGGTGAGATTTTCAGCAAGTCTTACTCACTATCTTTTATATGAATATAAATTTCACTACTAATATTCAATGGTCTTTGCTTTATGTCAGGATTTCAGTATGCTAGTTACAAACCCAAGAAACCAGAAATTGTTAGTGCAAGTAAAGGATTCCCTTGGATTTATACACTTGACCGTTGGCGCAGGAGAGGTAACTCTTTAGGGGATCTTTATATATGCATTTTGAAACCGATTATTATTTAAGGGTCAAATTATTGATTTTGGGTAATTAGTTGATTACCCAAAATAAGCTGTGTACATACCGCTTCAATTAAACTTACTCCGGTCTTTTGGGTAATTAGTTGATCCACCCATCTTTATATATACCAACTGCAACAAACTTATTATCAAAATTGTCTATTAACCGTTTTTTAACTTGATTTGGGAGACTTACACTTACATTCACAAAAACATTTATTCATCTGGGGCGTGTTTTTTCAGAACCAATAGTATGTTGAGAACCGCATAAGTTGTGTACATACCGCTTCAATCAAAACGATAAAATTAAAGAACAATGATGTATTTAGCACTCATTACTCATTCTTTGATTTTATCTCCTCTCACCTGATTTAAAAAAAAAGTATTAAAATGTGCACATATAGTGTATGTGCATATGTGCATTTTGATAAAAAGATTACAAACACCATATTTTTTAAACATAAATCTTAAACATATAGAAATCTACATGCATTCTCGTCAATTTATATAATAAATAGTACAAGGGTTGACGGATTTCTCCCTGTTCTCAACATACTATTGGTTCCGAAAAGAAGGCACCTATTCATTATTCTTAATAATCTTCTTTTTGGTCAAACACTCAAAACATCTAATTGCAGAATTGCCTGATTATTAGGCGTGTTAATAACTTAATATATCATCTTTTTAGGTTGACCTAAGATCTTTAAAAGACACGGTCCCAACAGACAGGGTTGTGACTCTCCAAGGAGGTTGGGGACCCTTTAACAAGGGGCCCACAGGAGAGATCCTACTCAGACTCACATATAAAGCGTACGTTGAGGACGAAGAAGACGAAAGAATCAAAGCCGATATCGATGCATCAGATGATGAGTTTTCAGAACTAGCATCAGCTGGCACTATATATGAGCCGTCATCAGATAAAGAAACGTTCATGGACGTTTTAGCAGCCTTTATCGTCAGTGAAGAGTTTCAAGGAATAGTGTCATCTGAAACATCAAACAATGTAAATAACACGAAGTCAACAACAACGTCCTCCGGTCAAACACCCAATATCGCTACTCCCGACCCTGGTTCGGATTCAGGAGGTATTGACCATTGACCAATTTCACATGTTTTGTTTCATTCACATTTGTTGTTGACTTGTTGCATTGACCAATACATAGATTTATTTGCAGGGTCAGCCTTATTATGGCTTGTTGTCATCACAACTATCTCAATTCTAACAGCCATTAACATGGGTGGATCAAATATCTTTAATCCTTGATGCAATGCATATAGTTTCAGTCTAATCAAGTAATCCTCAAAAGCCAGTACGGCGAGGTCTGAGAGAAACGCGATATCGCCTTTTTCTGCGGATTTTTTTAATTATAATTTATAGACTTTTTTTTTTAGTTGAAAATGCCACTTTGTGAGAAAATAGAGTGATAGATGTGGTCTCTCTTTAGAGGGTCTTGTAATAGCCTTGCTATAAAAGAAAATGAAATGATTTTTGGTAGAAGGGTAAGTGGCAAAACAAGGAAGTCGGTTGGGGGGGGGGGGGGGGGGGTTATACGATTAAAAATTTAGAACTAAACGCTTGTCTATACATTTTCATTTTGGGTTCCTATATTATCTTTTCTTTTCGAATTAGTCCTAAATGTATATAAAGTTACAAGTAAACCTGGTAAGAGGTGCTGATGTGATAGAAATGTGCTGACATGGATGACACTTGTGCGCATCTGTGCTTACGTGTACCGAATACCTGGAATAGAAGTTGTACCTAACCCGTGATTACTTGTTTTAGTTATAAAGGGTATGGTTACGGTTATCATTTTAATCAACTAACATTTACGGGTACCAGTATTTACTCGACGACAACTATAGGAACCGTCTACCGACGAGATAAATAAAAAGGCATTTTAGTTTTAGCCATAGGAACAACCATTGTGAAAGTTTATGGAACTACAAACATTCTCAACTATATTTGGACTTTTTGGCACGGTAAGGAGATTTTAGAAGACTAGCACTTGATCGTGTTGGCAGATTTAATTATTCATTTTCTTATAGAACATAGTTAGTTAATACAAAATCACATAAATTTATAATTTTTTACAATAAACACGAATTATCTTACAACAAACAAAAGATGACTAAAATAGAACATACATGCTCGGCTAAATTAGGGTATCAAACCATTAAGTAATCAGCCTCATTAAGAAGCATAAAATTACAAGAATCATTTGAAACAAAAGAATCACCCTAATGTGACTGACAAATAGTAGCATCAACTAGAAACTAAATTCGAAAAGATATGATGAAAGACTACTTGTTTTCAAGTAACAACTAACAAACCATCTCAAACGTAATCAATTGCAGACTGTGGTTTTAAAGACTTGCTGACTTAGAAAACGACAATCGGAAAATATGAGAATAAAGTCTAATTGATAACCAAGGAATACAACGCCAGAAGTGGAAGACTGCCATCATTATTTTTAGGCTGATATATGGTTCCGTTTTTATTACCCGTGAAACCGTACCCGTTTTACCCACTTACCCATAGTCGACCCGTACTATACGGTTTGCGGGTATCAAATTTTCTCTCAAACGGGTACGGGTACAGGTCGGGTATACCCGTATGGTGCAGGTGAGACCCGTTTGCACAGTCCCGGTCGCTCGGATTATTGGAATTGAGATATTCAAATTTTAATATTTTGAAAGTGGGTTCGAAATACCGATTTGAATTCAAATATTTCAATTTGGTTTAAATTCTGGTTGACTAGAATAAACCAAATTGTGAGAAAATATAAAAATAAATAATATATGTAAAATAACTAGTATATATATATAATTCAAATTCAAATTCAAATCAATTAGAAAATGATGAACACTAATGTGTAAAAGCAACTGCAACACCTTGTGTCCAATATGAACGAGTTGAATAGGTAAATTTCAAAAACATCTAGATGATTTTCCCGTATAAAAATGATGAAATAAAGATTCATTTGCACTTCCCAAAAAAAATATATATATAGATAAGAAACAAAAAAATAATATTAGCCGTCCAAAAATCAAAACACATGACAGATAATTCAAACCAAATTGCCGTCCATAGATTAGAAAAGGTGGCATTTTCGTCAAATCTGGTCGAAAACGAAACCATGATTTGTACTTATCGACGGAGTTTTGATTCCGTGAGGTTGGGAAAATAAAACAAATAAAATGCAACATAGTTTTCAAAACGAATACTGTTTTGGACATTTTCATTGCATCAATATTATTATGAAAACACACAAGTTGAAGATAGTTTAATCATTGGTTGCCTTTTCACCTAAACCTGCTTGGAGCATGTGATGTGATGCATAAAAGTCGATTTTCTTATTGAAATTTGGAAACAGATCGAGGTTGACTTTGACGCCATATTATTTCATGTTCATATTCAAGTATATTTTCTATTGATATGCATTATTTGCAGACCAACTTATTCCAATAGTTGATGATATTCGTATTCAAGAATGGGAATAGGGGTTTGGAGTATATTTTGCCGGCTAAATTGTAGTCCGTATATCTGGTAACGGCTTCACCATAGCTGGCTAAATCAAAACCAATGAAATGATACCATGGGTCATTGAATAGCCTTTGTTTTAAAACGGGAGGAGGCTCGCACATAACTGTATATTTTGGCAATTTTCTCTAACCAAAAATATGTAGTCACCTAGTACACAATAACATTTTCTAGCAAACAATTGCCACTTTTTCATGAACCATTGTGATGTTTTGTTGCTACCTTAAAGCAATTAGTAAGTAACAAAAGTATCTAGGACCTGTAAATATATAGGTCATTTTGGGATGTTAGTTATCCTTAACATATGTTGACAGTTAGTTGATCATAAACACATATTTTCCATAAGATTTCTACACATGCGGTGTTCGTGAAGCGTTATATGGTGCACATAACTCTTGGCGTTAAGACGAATTCTAGGAGGAAGTTAGCTTAAATCTTACAAACGTTGACAATGAGAACTAATATATAATTAGAGATGACAAAATTTTAACTTGTCCTGATACCTTTATTCATTACTGAAAATTCTACACTATATCTTCTTTAAACATATATACTTTGTTCTAACATTTAATATTTTCTCATCATGCATCAACCAACCTTTCCAAAAAGGTTATTCCAACTAGCTAGGGTTATTCTTAAAAAGGTTATTCCTGGTAAATACAACAATCAATTCGAAATACGTTAAAATAGACACAAACGGGCACCAATAATTTGTACATACTCGTAAAACAATAAATTATTTTTAAACTTAAAAATATATCCATAAACATGTCTGAGAGGAAGACACATAATAAATATGGAAATGAAAATTAAAAGGTGAAAAAATAAATACACCGGCCATGTGTAAAATTTTAAATAAAGTTGGACTTTAGATCGAGCTATGTATAATTTATAATTACACATCATGAAATAATCAATATATTAAATATACCCACCAAGCTAGTGAAGTAAATTAACCGATTCATAAATCTCATAGTCAAATTATAGGAATTTGTCATGTGGCATGTTCTCAAGGATCTTACTTTTGGTCATTTTTTATAACGTTTAGTATGAAGCAAGATTTCCATTCACCATCAGGACCCCCCTTCGTATTTGGATCCATCGATCTTTTCCGGTTTCCTTTATTACCATAATTTATATTCTTTAACATTATTCGGTACCAAATATTTGATCATCATATCGTGTGGACTTGGTCCTTTTTGGCCCAATAGACTGCAGAAGTTTGACATTTGTCACGATTTGGAAGCTTTCCCCTTTGTCCCATATATGTTCGTTTTTCAACCTTCATGTATAAATTAACTAACTAATGGAACTCCATTTTGCACGCACCATTTTGTTGTTTTCTTCTTGTACTTTCTCTAAAATTATCACTATATAAACTCCTCTTTCGGTTCATATATTTGTATCACTTTGTTTATTAAACTTATAACAAATTAACCCCTCGTGCACTAGAGATTTTGTGTGAAAATGATTGAGTGCAACCCGAACCCGAACCCACCTCTCTTCCATGACTACACCAAACTTCTGAGCCAGTCTCGTGACCGTATTGACGTAAAACAACGGCTCATGAACCACGAACCGGGGTTGGAAGAGTGTGAGCTTCCGCTTGTGGACCTTTGTGGGTTGTGGAGCGAGAACGAGGATGAAAGGGGTTCTTGCGCTTCTGAGATATGTAAAGCTTCATCTGAATGGGGTTTTTTTCAGATTGTTAACCATGGAATAAACCTTGAGCTTCTTAGGAAAATGAGAAGGGAGCAAGTGAAGCTGTTTAAGGCACCGTTTGAACGGAAAACCGCATCCGGGCTTCTCGATAGCTCGTATAGGTGGGGAAATCAAACGGCAACATGTCCCAAACAGTTGTCATGGTGTGAAGCTTTCCATGTTCCTCTTTCAAAGATATCTGATGACACTTGCTATGCAGAATTCAACTCTTTGAGGTAGCATTACTATTTCAATTCGTCGTAGACTTAGAACCCATAACCGCCTCGTTAACTAGTCATCTTTGATATCATTAGGCTCAAGGTCTATTAGTTAATCTTTTCTTTAATTTCTTTAATCAATTATATGCTTTTTAGAACACAAAATGACTCAAGTTCACATTTTTTTTTGTATAAACATGATATGATACAAGGTGTACATGGTTTAGTTAGTTTAACGACATAATGTTTAAAGTTAAACATAAGTTAATAGAAAAATTGTACTAATTAAGCCACTACCACTTTGAGTTTTTTTTTTATATATGTAAAGAAGAATTTGAAGCACTAAATTACAAATTCTATTCCAGAATTAGATAATTATATGGTCCTTTATTAACCAAAAAAGGGAAAAAAGGTATTCTCTGTCGGTCTAAATAATTTCTTTCCTAATTTAAGATATTTTATATTAGTTAAGGACGACTTTTGGTTTGTTTCATGGCATTGTTTTATTCCTATGATAAAACCATTATTGTACAAATACTAAAAAAACCAAGTTGTTTTAGAATAGGTTATTTAAAGAGAATAAAAAAGAAGGAATTTTAACATAAAAATATCATAAGCGGCTAAGAATCTATACTATATAATAAATAAAGGTTTTTTCATGCCACGTGTCGCCTCCATATTCATTATCATCATTTTTTTCCCGCTTCTCTTTCCTATTAAATACATATCTGTCTTTTAATAATAATAATATATTTTTAAATAAAAATACTAATTATACTAATAAAACACATTTATTTTAAATTATCATTTATTATAAGAAACTTTAAATCCAATTATGTAACTTTTATTTTCAAAGAAATAGTAAATGAAAGTCAAATTATATTAAATAGTAATTAACGTATTTTCAAAATCCAATTATATATTAATTTTTACATATTTTGAATTTTGTTTTCTATCCTTACTATATGTAATACATTTTTACATCTGTAAAATATATACATAAATATTTAAGAATTTTATGTATTGATATTTTTCACCCCGTGTGTATTACACGGGTTCTAAGCTAGTAATGGAATAAAAGAATATATTATTCTCCTACAGAGAAACGCAAATGTTCTTAATTGTACTGCGATATTGAGATAAACCACTAGGTAAGATGTCTCCCATAACTGACAAAGGAATATCATTATTTCCCTTTTATTCTTCACAAACAAAATCTATACTATTTAATAATTAAATAAAGATTTTTGTGGGATACTTGTCACTATTTTGTCACTATTCTGTGAATTTTTAGTTTTTTCTCCCCGGCTCTCTCTCTTCTCTTAATTACACAAATTTATTTAATTGTTTTTATATTTTTTTGTTTCACGTCTCTCTCCTATTAAATAATAATGATTTCTATAATTCTTTTTATAAAACATTTTTTATTTAAAAAAATATGTTTGCTCATAAAACATTTTTTGACTATTTTTCTTTTGTAGGAAAGTAATGCAGGAATACGCAAGTGCTATGCAAGAACTTGCAAAGTCAATAGCTAGAGTGCTTGTGGCGAATATGGGCGCACAACGAGGGGTTTGGGAAGATATGTGCAACGCGAGCACGTGTTTCATGAGGCTGAATCGATACCCGCCATGTCCCGTCTCTCCAGAGCCTTTTGGACTTGTGCCACACACGGACAGCGATTTCCTCACCATTTTGCACCAAGATGAACATGTTGGTGGGCTTCAACTCATGAAAGATTCCAAATGGGTGGCGGTGAAACCTAACCCTGATGCCCTTGTTGTCAACATCGGTGACCTTTTTCAGGTATATCCTTTTCATGTGGTGAAACCTTTTTTTGGCCCTTAAATACAACAAGTTTTATTCCCATCTATACTCTATAATAAATAAAGATTTTGGAGTGATAAATTTTCCCGCCTCTCTCTCCTATTAATTGCATAAACTTTCTTTGATTGTTTTTTTAATAATATTTTGTTTTTCATCTCTCTCCTATTAAATAATAATTATTTCTATAAATCTTTTTATAAAATGTTTTTTATTTAAAAAAAATATAGGTTTGTTCATAAAACATTTTTAGAAATTGAACATTTTTTCATTATTTTTATAAAACATTTTTAAAAAGTAATTATATGACATTTCTAAAATTTATATTAAAAAACTATGTAATATGCCGTAAATATGTAATATTGCATTTATTCAACCTGTGTAATACACGGAGTTTCTAACCTAGTATATAATAATTAATAGCATCTATAACTTTTCATATTAATGGGCATGATATAAAGTGGTTGTTAGTTTAAGAATTTGTTTGTTCCCTACCCATCATATACTAAAGTTATTTGAGGATAGGGAATCAAATCTTAACGCATTGCTTGGAGATGCATATTTCAGCATTTTAATATGCTTGATGCAATATATTCCTCAAGTTCGTACGTAAGTCGGAGGAAATAAATTGCAAAAGAAAAAAAAGGCTTGATCATCGAAAGTTTTCGAATCATGAGATATATTAATGGCTACAAAAATAATTGATTTCTTCACGGTTCATATAAGTGTGTACGTACAAATAAAGCAAAAAAAGATTCACATTTATAAATATATTCTAGATTAGACATTTTTATATGACCCAACATGTATACAAATTGAATGATAATAAAGAAATAATGCAAAAAAGGTACACATTTTAAAACCTCTAGTTTAGACAATCAATATCTAAATGATCTATAAACATTTGGGGATCGATATGCAGGTAGTTTGTGTATACTTTTGATTAAAAAGATAGAATTATAGATAAATCTTTAGTTAATAGCTTGGAGATTTAGTAATTTGTCCACCTTTTTAAGTTTAGGAAGTTAATTTTCCTTTATTTATAAGTTTTTGGAACTTAACTTTTGACTCAATCTTTAGATTAGAATCATTTTTTTTCTTTTCATAAGTTCAGTCTTGGACATAGGTGGACCTATGTATAAAGAATTGGTGACAACCGCCCTTCATGATTTTTTTATTGTTATATACACGATAAAATCACGACCACCCCCATAAAACTTTGCAATCTCCCCTCGATCGCCTCTCATGAAAAAAAATTAGTGTTATATATGCGTTATAGATTGCTAGTCAACCGATACTCATGTATATCCCTACGGCATGCATGATGATAAGTTTATTCCCTCGAGGATAATTTTTTGGATTATTGGATTTTAATAATCTTACCTTTTACCAATTGGCCAATAATAATCCCAACTGAGAATATTCTGACCACCGGTCCCTACTTTCAAACTTTTTTTTTACATTGGACCCCCCGTTAAAAAAACTTAACTCCGTTAGAGTTTATATGAGGTGGACATCTGCAAACCGCCGGAAAGTCGAGCCAAGCTAGCAGTGGTCTCGTGGTGGCTTTTGAAATTGGCTCTGGTGGTGTTTAACTGGTCTCGTGGGTCCGGAAAATCCAAACAGAGACAACGGTGGTGTTTAAACAAACAAGTTAAACACCACCAAAGCCAATTTCAAAAGCCAACACGAGACCACTGCTAGCTTGGCTCGACTTTCCGGCGGTTTGCAGATGTCCACGTCATATAAACTCTAACGGCGTTAAGTTTTTTTAACGGGGGGTCCAATGTAAAAAAATAGTTTGAAAGTAGGGACCGGTGGTAAGAATATTCTCAGTTGGGATTATTATTGGTCAATTGGTAAAAGGTGGGATTATTAAAATCCAATAATCCTAATTTTTTTACTATGTATTATACAAATTAAATACTACGTATGATATATGATCCAAAATAAAACTTTTAGAGTTGTAGATTCTCTTGGTGAGAGAAAGCGTAGTTGTTGAAGATATAACTTTTAGAGGAATATTTGATTTTTATATTCAACCAAAAAGCATAGTTATTAATACTTTAGACATTAATAATTAGTAGTTGAATTCATGATAAACTATGCATGATTTTTATGGATTCAATGAATCATATATGACATAATTAAACTTGTAAAATATATGAAATTTGCAGGCATGGAGTAATGATGTTTACAAGAGCGTGGAGCACAAAGTAATGGTAAATCAGGAAGTGGAGAGACACTCTATAGCCTACTTCTTGTGCCCTTCTTACGACTCGTTTATCGGTTGTTATGATGAAGAAAATTCGATTTATAAAAGATTTACATTTGGAGAGTACCGAAGCCAAATTCAACAAGATGTTAAAGCCTTCGGTCATAAGGTTGGCCTTCCAAGATTTCTTATTTCTACATGAGACATATATATGTTAGCCACTCAAGAACTCGATTGATTGCCCGAATTCATCATGTTAAGATGAAAATCCTCCCTAGAGTTGCACCATTAGAAAGAGGGGGGGGGGGGGGGGGGGGGTTGTGTAATTTTTTTCTTTTAGCATATAACAAATATCTTTGTGCTTGATATATTAATATAAGGAATGAGATATACATCTACTAACAAACTCATTCCATTGAAAAATGTTTAAGTAAACGCTGCTACATATTTATGGCATAAAGTGTGTCTACCATACAAGAGTTAAGTATACCTTTGTAAATTGTAAATCTTCAACTTGATCTTTTGTTCCTGCTATCATTCCAGAACTAGTATCACTGGCATATTATTGTATCCCTTTATTTTTTTTTTATGAGTTATACTATACACGGAAAAACTGTTATTATTAGGGACGGCGCAACCATTTTGGGGGCTCAAAACGAAGTTCTTAATCCATTTATGATAAGTGGGTTGGTCTCTACTGAACTCTTGCGCGCGTATGCATGGGTCTTAACTTTACGTATTGGATAGTTACTTTGTTAAATTGGTTCTTTCCTTTGGCAACGAGACTCGGGTTATGTTTGTATGGATGGGCTTTAAGCTCATGAACGATGTCTAGGAGATACGGATGTGGAAACAATGAATGATATGGCAGTTACTCATGAAACGTCACAACTGTTTCATGGCGACGGTTGCATGCTATATCTAACCTAAACTTCGATTGAATGAAACTGTTCGTTCGTATTCTTCACATATTCTTTCGTATTTTCTCTTGTTCTTTTGTTACACAAAACAAACACACAAACAATACTTGTTCAAACTTGAACAATCTAGCATTTTATATGGATGATTCCACTGCATCCTCTGATACCAACAATTCATGCGTTTGATAAATGATATTACAAGATAAAATAAATAGATACACACATTGGCGGAGCTAGTATATGGGAGACGGGGTCAGCCGAGCCCACTCAATTTCAAATTTTTAATAGCGGTATATTACGCGAATGCCGAACGACCCCAGTATTTTTTTGAGGTTGACCCCATTGATTTTCATAAATAAAAATTTTGACCCCGAACTCTGAAAAAAAATATTTAATTAACTCTATTACATATTTTATGACGGTTAAGTCATGGGCATGTTTTCAAAGGAAAACTACATATTTTATGACGGTTAAGTCATGGGCATGTTTTCAAAGGAAAACTACATATTTTATGATGGTTAAGTCATGGTAATGTTTTCAAAGGAAAACTACATATTTTATGACGGTTAAGTCATGGGCATGTTTTCAAAGGAAAACTACATATTTTATGACGGTTAAGTCATGGTAATGTTTTCAAAGGAAAACTACATATTTTATGACGGTTAGGTCATGGTAATGTTTTCAATGGAAAACTACTCATTTTGTGATGGCTAAGTCATGTATACATTTTCGGGAAAACTAACTGTACTAAATGAACAAACTCTGTGAACTCACCAACCTTTGTGTTGACACTTTCAAGTATGTTTCTTAGGTAACCTTTAGCCATGGAGCGGTTGGAATAGGCTAGCTATGTTGGACCAATTTCCTAGTAGCTGGAAGGACGTAGAATATCAAGTCTCAAGTCTATCGTTGATCTAGAAGAACTTAGATCATAGTATTACTTAGTTTAGTAATTGTATATGTAATCAAGTCTTAGAAATCACAATTACCGCTTCCGCTATCGTGTAATGAACCAATCGTTGCAACCTGTATTTATTTATTAAGTAAATAAATTTGGGGGTGTGACAGCAACACCAAAGAATGCATGCCAAATCCAAAGATCATATGACACAACAGCTTCAAGCATTAACGTCGAAAATATTGGTACTCTCTTTCTAAATCACCACATATTCGCAAGAAAAGTTCTCGTCTCATACGAAAACGGATTCAAAATTTTTCTTCATCATACATTGGATTGTCACATGGGTAATCACGTATTAGACGTTCATTAGCTGCATCCCGATCCCGCATTACTTGAACTCGTCTTGTTACCCTCTGTGAACTCTCGGCTTCTTCGAGTAGGTCGTACGCGTAACAAATCGCTTCAACAATCATTTCATCTTCTTCCGTTGAACCCGACGACGTAAATGACCATTCCATTTTAAATAGGATGAAAGAATTTATAGTGGAGTGTTATTGGTTGAGAAAATATAAGAATGAGTGTGGGTGGTTATTGGTTGAAAAAATGTGAGATTATTAAAATGTGATATATATATATATATATAGATTAAAATTAAAATAATTAATTTTGTTTAAACGGCTATAAACACAACGGCTATAGTTTGACTGAAAAGTCAAACAAATTTCAAGCCAAGCGCCCGTGAGTTGCACGCCTAAGTAGTTCACGTTCTGTCATATCACTACCACATCAACACAGAGTCAATCACTGGACAGAACCACTAAGTTGTGTAGTGGTTCCACGCGTCCGTATTTTTTTAATAATTAAATACTAAACTAAATATTTATTTAAAAAGAAAAATAAATTATGAGTTGTCAAATTATAACTAGTTTTATACCCGTCCGGTGACCGGGGCGCTTTGATATACTTTATAATATGGAATAGCTGTCTTTCTTTGAATTGTAAGCAAAATCAGACAAGTTGTCTTATACAATCACAACTCAATTAGTTATTACTTTTATACCCGTTCGGTGATCAGGTTTTTAAGGTAGTAATATAGCAAAGTAAAGCACAAAGCTCCTCGTTAAGTAAAGCACAAAAATTCATACCATACAAGCAACACATACACACAGACATGTGCGCGTATATACATACAAACTTCATTATGTACACATGTAATGAATATAAAACAAATTTAAATATAATTATCATTGTTAGATCCAACAGTAGCAAAGAAGTAAAAGTTACCCCGCGGGCCCATGTTTAAGCAAAGTGATTTAACTTATTTAAAACTTCAAATTGTAAAATAAAAATTGAAGATGTTAGTTTGAGTTGCAGAAATATAGTTCAAAGATATATTTTGAGTTGTGTAATTAATTAAACTAACCAATATGTACGCAAAAATAACCCATTTAAACAATGACTACGTTCAAAATATAAAATTAAAATAAGTGAAACACCTTTTAGAGATAGAGAATCCATTTTAACTTATAAAAATGCTTCAACAAATATAAGGCAAATAGGCAATTTACAGAGGGAAAAATAACTTTGGTTCAATAAAATACTTGTTTGTAAGTTGATCGAATACTGTCTGTTCAGTTAGTTCTACAAACTCATAAATATGGAGAAACATGTTTTAAATTAATACATAAGTACATTCCTACGATTATTAATCTTTGTGCATTTATTCGTTTTGGACACTTGAACACCCTGAGACACATTAGATGGAGAAAGATTATACTAATATTTAAACTTTATGCATCAAATTACCAGAAATTACAAATGCCACTTACCATTTAAGTGGTTTGTTTCCCAAAACTAAGTCAACACATTGACCCTTTCCTCTAAGAAGAGTGGCAACTGTTGCAGCCGCATCTTGAAAATCGGGTCTAGTGAACAAACAATGTTCTCCACTTCAAGTGGAATTTCGGTAAAAGACGTCCGCCACCACAAATGGCTTGCAGCTTAACTTCTCTATGAAATCCCTGGATAAAAAAAATCATTTTTTAAAAACATAAAAAAGTAAGCAATTGTGTTTAGGAATACAAAATTCAGCAAATCTTCAATGTTTATATGGTGCTCGTGCCAGTCGCATATCTTCAATTTCTTTATATGTTCTATCTGCAATAACTGCATCATCACATGAGTTAATTCAAAACACTTTCTGTCCTAAATTTTTAATTTTTATATATCTGTGTCAAATATGATTAAACAAATAATTTTTTTGAGTAAATAATCCGACATTCTAAATAAAGTGATATGAGATTTTTTGCGTAATCAAAATCACCATGGGCCGCGTCCGGTTTGATTCACTGTCAAACTTTCCAACAACTTCCCAAATCATTTTGATTCATGATACGAGTCTTCGTGAACAAACAACGCTGTTGAACTATGATCGTTGCATTTAGAGGGACGAATAAATCGAATTAAAAAACGTGTTCACAGAAGTGATCTAAGGCACTTTTACCTGCAAAATTCCCATTTATAACTCATTTTTTTCAGATTGTAAATATATAACCCAAATTGACCCATTTACCTATAAACGGGTCACAATACCCACCTATACATTTGAGTTCAAAAAACTAAATACTGGATAGGGAAATGACGCGTAAATGAGAATATGATTTCCTACTTTATTTAGTTAATTATTTGGGTAATAAAAAAATTAAAAATTAAAGAATATAAAGTGTTTAGATAAAATAAAACAGAAATATACAAAAATCTTAATGAACATCTTAAACAAGCGAAATTGAACAAACATAAACGAACGTAAATGAACGAAGTTCACGAACAGCTTACCGAACGTTCACGAACACAATTGAACGAACGAGACCTCTGTTCATGTTCGTTCATTTAGTTAATCGAACGAAATTTCTTGTTCATATTCGTTCATTTATTAAACGAACGAACATAAACGAACTTCCCGCCGAACAGTTCATGAACTGTTCGTTGAACGTTCAGTTCGTTTACAGCCATACCATTTAATATAACTTGTAGACTTATTATGTACGAGTAAACAATTTTTAAAATGCTACATTCTGTCTTTTCTTTTAAATTGAGTTAAATACAGTTTTAGTCTATGTGATTTGATAAAAATAATTATTTTAGTATAAAAGTTTTAATTTGACTTTTTTAATCCAATAATTTCACTTACCACCACCACGAAATCCGTTCAATTTTTCAGTTTGGGAGAACCATGGTCAGATCGTCTGCACCCCCTTCCTTTCAGTTTGGGAGAACCACACACCTTCTTCACCCCCTTCCTTACGTCGCCTTCACTGCCATTTGAAAAACAGCCATCTTCTTCTCAGAAGCCCTAGAACCCTAGCTTCACTCCACATCATCACTCAGCCCATTCCCAAACCACTACCATCATCGATCGGCCCCAGCGAAAATTAGTTAGTCGGGATAAATAGATATGCAGGTGGATTAACCGGAAAAGGGAAGATGGGGTGCTGCTGGAAGTGTGAGAGGGATGTGTAGGAGGTGTTAATCGACAGTAGGTGTGTTGCCGGGATCTGCGGTTTAGGGCTTGGCTATGTTTTGGCCGGCGAGAAAGCGTGGCGTCGTGTGTGTCAACCGGCAACCACGATTTTCCGGTGGTTAGTTGGCAAGCTTCCTGAACCATTTTCCGGTGGTTAGTCGGCAAGATTTGGAAGTGAGAGGGATGTGGGGCTGCCTGCCACCACCGTTTTCCAGATCTGAGCCAAAATCCTCAAAAGGTAAGGTAGCCCATTTGTATCTCAAGTTTCAAGAATCAAAGTCGTGGATTTGGGGTTACAAACGAATATATATTTCCCGATTCTCTTAATCTGTTCTCATGTGTGCGATTTAGCTTCCTTTCATTTTTAGCGAACATAAAGTTTCGACAGATTCCTTTTTCTTTGTTTTTTGTGTTAGCTTTAAACCATACAAAAGTGTTCTCAACTTTTTTTATTTTGGTGTTCCGACGAAGTTCTCACTTTTTATTTTGGTGTTCCAGCGGAGGGTGGCGGCCGGAGGTGGTTCTTAAATCAGGGGAAGAGGTTGAGAGAGAGAGTAGAGAGTGATGAATATCTATATTTATTTTTCTTTTTCTTATAAGGGTATTATTGTCATTTCATACAAATTTAATAGAGAAAATTAGATGGTGTTAGTGGCATGACTTAAATTGATACAAAAATGAAACTATTTGACTAAAAATGTCAAATTTAAATTTTTGGACTAAAATGGTTATTTTTGTCAAACCATATTAACTAAAACCGTATTGAACTCTATAAATTAACATCGATCATTAATTGCTACTTTTTAAAATTAATTTACTTTTAGAATCAGTAATATTAAGTATTTTTTTTTAAATATTGTAAGTTAATATATAGAATAATAGATTCTTTCTTTGAAGTTTGATTATTTTTAACCCCATGAATGACTACAGCCGTCGCTATCTTAATTATGCTCGGTCGAGGATTTAAGATAGAAAAGGATTGAACATAAAATAAAGGATAACAATTTTCTTTTTTTGTCTTTTTGATTTAAAAGAAAACAAAATAATATTTTTTTGAAACACTTAATTTGAATCAAGGGTATTTTCCTAATTTATTATAAAAGCTTTTACTCCTTTTCCAAGTCATCACACTTTTAAGAAGAAGAAAATATACATAGCTCATTACGGTAGATGTCATAATTATGTGATGTATCTTTTACTATTCGAAGCTAAAAATAGGAAATAAAATATATCAAAATAGGAATAAGATTTGATATTATTAGAAATTCCCAAAATGCACTCCTATAAACGTGGGAAATATACCATATTAATTAATTCGACTTGAAATTGTTATTCATAGTTATATAAGTGTTTTTTGTTGGAATCTATTTTTATCTTTTATGGAATTGGTTAGTCGTCTAGTAACAAGTAAGAATAGAAAATTTTATTCGATAAACGAAAAAGAACAACAAATGAGATAATTGGAATCACTAATGTTCTACAGTGCATCGTCTAAAACAACGATTTTTATTAGCTGTAGAAAAGAAAGAAACTTAATAGAAGTTGAAATATGAAGAAATATATATGTCTAGCTATTTTAGTATATGGGTAAAGGATCTAATTGATAGAATAAGCTTTGTAAAGATCAATAGCGAGGTTTTAGCCGATACATTAAGAACTGCTTACTTATGTGATGACTTCTTTCTACAGGATACCAACCTTATTCTAGAACTCTCAGATGCTAATAACTCGTTAGAAGAGGTAGAAAGCTTGTTCTGTTGGTACAAATCCTCTTTATTAAATGAAACTAGCTAGCTGTCTTTGGAGGATTTTCTATTAAAGAGAAGACTAATGAAAATGACATTTTGTGATGACATTATGATATTAAAGTATCTGATCACCGGACGGGTATGAAACTAGTTAGAACATGATCTAATACTTGGAAAGCTAGCATTTGATTGTTGAAGAAGTCTCTTGATTTTTGGCTGTCTTATTAATGAATCTGACGATGAGAATCTTTTATGCATGGTCATGTTAGTTTAATCATTTGTTAAATTTATTACAAGTGAGTACCAAGAAATGTCAACGAAGTATTTTAATTTTTAAAGCATGTTGAAACTGATGAAAAAAGTAATTAGTCATCATCTTTAATAATGTATTGAATGGTGTACAAGATGTAAACAGTCAAAAATGTAGAAGTTCTCGGGTTATCGGGTCAACCTAAACGGGTTATCGGGCTAACCTGTTTTTTAAACGGGTTATCGGATCAACCTGTTTTTTAAATGGGTCAACCTGGACCCGACCTGTTTTCTAAATAGGTCAACCCGGACCTGACCCATTTTTTAAACGAGTTGTATTCTTCAGCCCAAAACCAGTTTTTTTTCATATTAGATTCGTATCAAATTCAAGGTTCGTGTAAGAAATTAACACCCCTAGGGAAACAACCCATGTAGGTTCATTATTTGGAAAACAATTTGTCTTATCCCCCAGGACAATTTCACTGTAGGTACTAAAGTTGCTTTCTGAATGCCCCATGTGATACAAGTTGTAGATTATTCTATACGAAACAATTTAATAATGAATAACTGACATCAACCCACATTTTAAACAAAGTTAGGTAATTTTTACTATTATAAATAATATCTTATAAGTTAATACCAAGTGTTAATAAAAAATATTTCTAAAATATTCTACTTATTATTTACTTTTACAAATTAATATCAAGTGTTTATTTAAAAGATCTTTAATTAACAGTTTGACTTTTATAAGTTAATGTCAAGCATTTACTATAAAAATTAAGAGGTTAATATCATTATTCTAATAAATTATTACAAATAATGACACGTGTTATCACCATATTTTTTTTCACCAAAATCTTCTAATTTTTCTTATTTTAAGTAAGTTTTAAATTTTGAAATTTAATTATGTTAATGTTGTTATTTTTTTTCAAAAAATAATATAAAATTCGAATTCTAATTATTACTTAATTAAGTAAACAAAGAATTTTATTTCTTGTTTTATACATTATTTTAAATGTTTTTTTACACATTATTGTATATTCATTTTTATATTAAAAACCTCATGTAATACATGGGTATATAACCTAATCTATACTATATAATAAATAAAGGTTTCTTCATGCCACGTGTCGACTCCATATTCACACTCACCTTTTTTTCCCGTCTCTCTCTCTTATTTAATACATTTCTATCTTTTACTAATAATATATATTTAAAAAATAATAATAATTATACTAATAAAAACATTTATTTTAAATTATCATTATTATAAGAAACTTTGAAATTTAATTATGTAACTTCTATTTCCAATCAAATAGTAAATGAAAGTCAAATTATATTAAATAATAATTAACGTATTTTTGAAACCCAATTATATATTAATTTTTACATATTTTGAATTTGTTTCTATCGTAAGTATATGTAATATATTTTTACAGTTGTAAAATATATACATAAATATTTAAAAAATTTATATATTGATATTTTTCACCCCGTGTGTATACACGGGATCTACACTAGTCTATAATAAATAAAAGGTTTTGATACACACTTGTCATTCTCATATTGATCCTTAACATTTTTTTTTACTTATCTTTCTTATTAATTATACAAATTTCTTTAAATTTTTTTTATAATTTTTATTTCCTATTAAATAATAATGATTTTCTATAACTATTTTTATAAAAAGTTTTTTTATTTCAAAAATAACTTATTTCATCAGTAACAGATAACATCCAACATAATTTTCATAGAAAATATTGTTTTATAACAAGTTGTATGTATTCTACCCATGTACAACATGAGTTTTAACCTTGTATATATATATAGACGGATATAATTTTTTTTCTATGTCCGGGTTAAGTGAAAGAGAGGGAAATAATATTTTTAGAGCTCTATTATTTATTTGAAAATCTGTTTTAATCAAAGGGTAATTTAAAATTTAGTATAAATGTTCTTTCCAAATCATCCCACTTTTAGAAAATAAAGACTAAATCAGAAATTCATTTATTTTCCCTTGTCTTTCTTTTGATCTTTTCAAATTGAATAAAAAAATGTTGAAAGATCCATTAACTAGTGGGCAAATTGCAGATTTGGGAACCCGGTCGTTAATTGCATCACTTAATAAATAGGCCAAGTCTTCATGGCCGTGTTCATATATTAAGATCTCTAATCACCATTCAAATACCCAAAATCACAAGCACACAGAAATTAAGCAAATATGCATTTAAAGATACTACTAGCGGTTGCAACTATTGCAGCTTTGGGGACAGCAAGTGCTCAAGACTCGCCGAATTGTCTACGTTCATGTGGCGATGTGCCTATTACTTTCCCATTTGGTTCAGGTGCGGGGTGCTACCACACTTCCGATTTCCTCATAACTTGTAACCGATCATCCTCCGGGGAACCCGACATACCATTCTTTGGACACAGTACAACCAATATTGTTATATCAAATATGTCGACAAGCAAGAGTGAGATGGAGATTATGATGTTCGTAGCTAAAGATTGCTATGATAGTTCTGGCCCAGCCAGAAAAAACGAACCAACTTTGTGGTTGCGTAATTTCCGGATCTCTACCAAGAACAAATTTGTAGCCATCGGGTGTGACACGTATGCATATTTTAGTCGAAGAGAGGATGCGTCTGATGGTACTGGATGCATTTCTAGATGTGGTAGAAACAGTCCTATTACAAACGGATCTTGCTCGGGAGCTGGCTGTTGTGAAGTAGCAGTGCCAGAAGGGCATAAATCTTATAACATGACTCTTGATAGCTTTAACGATCATTCAAATATATTGGACTTCAATAATTGTAGCTATTCCTTTTTTGTTGAACAAGGGAAGTTTAACTTTTCTACGACAGACTTGATTAATTTTGAAAGAAAGAGGATGCCAATGTTACTTGATTGGGCCATTGGAAACCAGTCTTGTGATGAAGCTGCAAAGGATTGGGATAAATTCTTATGCAAGGGAAACAGCAAATGTGATCAAGGTTATGGTGGACCTGGATATCGTTGTCGTTGCCTTGAAGGTTATGAAGGCAACCCTTATTTTTCTTATGCAAGGGAAACAGCAAATAACTGCAAGAGTAAGTTTTCATTCGATCCATATTTAGACGCATCCTTTACTTTCTTTACTTTCACCCCATCGAAATGATTGAACATTTGTTATTCTACAGATATTGACGAGTGTGCACGAGGAATTCATGATTGCGAAGATAAAGCTCATTGCGTTGATACACAAGGAAATTATACATGCAAGTGTCCAAAAGGTTACTCTGGAGATGGTACCAAGGCTGGAACAGGTTGCACTGCTGATCAATCAACCGTTATACAGATAGTTGTTGGTAAGTAATGATGCAATATTTCATACTTTATATCTTAAGCTACTATGAGAAATCAAATGAGCATGAAATGGTGGTATAAGTTAGTTTTTATTGTTGCAGGTATCTCAGCCTCTGCTCTATTTCTCCTTATATCTGTCACATGGCTATACTTGGTGTTCAAGAGGCGAAAGCTCATGATGCTGAGAGAAAAATTCTTTAAACAAAATGGTGGAATAATGTTACAGCAACGACTTTCTGGAGAAGGGGGTTGTCATGATCAAGCGAAAGTCTTCACCATAGACGAGCTAAAGAGGGCAACTGATAACTATGATGAGAGCAGGATTATCGGTAAGGGTGGCTATGGAACTGTTTACAAAGGAGTTCTTTCTGATAACAGAATAGTTGCCATAAAGAAGTCTAAATTAGCAGATCAAACACAAGCTCAGATAGAGCAATTTATCAATGAAGTTGTTATCCTGTCCCAAATAAATCATAGGAATGTGGTGAAGCTGATTGGGTGTTGCCTCGAAACAGAAATTCCGTTATTGGTTTATGAGTTCATTCCAAACGGCACACTTTCTGATCACATCCACAACAAAGGCCAGTCGTCGGCTATTACCTGGGAGATCCGGCTTAGAATAGCAACGGAGACAGCTGAAGCACTTTCATACTTGCATTCTGCAGCATCTGTTCCAATCATCCATCGAGATGTGAAGCCAATGAATATACTTTTGGATGATAACTATGTAGCAAAAGTGGCTGATTTTGGAGCATCTAGGCTAATTCCTATGGATCAGATTGAGTTGGCGACAATAGTGCAAGGAACACTGGGCTACTTAGATCCTGAATATATGCAGACAAACCAACTCACAGATAAGAGTGATGTTTATAGTTTTGGGGTGGTGCTAGTGGAACTTTTATCTGGAAAAAAGGCACTTAGCTTTGATAGGCCAGAGGTTGAGAGGAACCTTGCTATGTATTTTCTATATTCTTTAAAAGAGGGGAGACTCTTCCAGGTTCTTGATGAACGCTTGCAGCTAAATGATGTTCCTAGCGAGATCATCCAATTTTCAAGACTGGCAGAAAGATGCTTACGCGTTAAAGGTGATGAAAGGCCTACCATGAAGGAAGTAGCAAGCGAGCTACAAGGAATATTGTCTTCAATGATACAAAAGCATCCATGGGTGCAAAGTGGTTTAAACGAAGATGAAGGTGAGTATTTGCTCAAAGGTTCAACCAATGACTATGAATGTTCAAATGTTGGCAATGTAAGTAATCCAAGCTCAAGCACCTTCGATAGCATGAGCAAGCATAGTATGTTACCCATTGCTAGTGGCAGGTGAAGGTAGAGACTTGTATAAAGAAAGCTTTGAAGTTCAAGACTTCTTTCATAAAAGTTTGAAGTGTAGTAAAAAAGAAATATATTCGAAACTTTAGAAATGTAATTTTTATAGGGCGTGAAAATGTATAATGTTATTAAATTATTATTTAGTTTTTACTAATAACTTAAAGTATATAATAATATAAATTTAAATATAGAGTTGTCTGTAGTTTATATTCTTTGTATATTTAATATATAAATTTATCATAAAATGAGTTGTATTTAAGATCATGATTTTTGGTCTCGTAACTAATATACTTAAAGGTTAAAGCCCATGGTCTTATGGCATTGGTGATTGCTCTCTATATAAAAAATTATGTGATGAGTAAAAAAAGATTGTTGTTAAAAAAACTAATATACTTCAAAATTTATCGCAAAAGAGAATGAAAAATCAACTTTAAAAAATATGTGTATGTATATGTACGTGTATCAAAATATAGACAAAAATAAACGTACAGTGAATCAAACCCGTATCGTTACAAAATCTAATATATTCATGGTATCTTTTTTTGCCACTACTAAAAACGTCTTTAAGCATGACTCGAAATGCATTACTTAATTCAATAACGGGTTCAACCGCAAGCCCGTCTTGCACGGCTAAGTTGATGATGTGTGCAATACATCGATTATGGAAAAAAGCGCCGTTGCAAATCGGATTATATTTTAATATTAATTTTTGAACCGCATTTGTATTATTTGAGGCATTATCAAAAGATATTGAAAATAATTTATTTTGTAATTTAAAATCGGTTATCACATCATCTAAAATGTGAAATAAATTTTGACCCGTGTGCGGATATTCAAACATATCAAACGCGATTGTACGTTTCATCATTTGCCACGTATTGGGATCAACCCAATGAGCGGTAACGCAAATATATGAGTCGGGAATACCATGTGGAGCCGACCAAACGTCGGTGGTTAAGTTCACACCGGTTTCCAAATTTTCAAAACCTAAAATTAATTCTTTTTTTGCTTTTTTCCACATTTTTAGACAATCACGTCTAAGAGTACTACGACTTACTTGATGATAACGTGGTTGAAGAGCTTCTTGAATCATCCTCGTCGTGAGCGGGTTGTCGAAGTGGTTGAACGGCAAACCTCTTTGAATAACTAATTTCGCCATTTTATCTCGAACAATATTTGGATCGTAGTTCCAAATTCCACCCTCGCTTGTCATAGTTGCTTGACTCTCACCCGGAATTTTCTTCAAACTCGGACAAGATTTTTCCATATGAGTTTTTAGAGTAGAGTTTGAATCCTTTTTAAAAAACCCACCACAATTTTTGCAACGAGCACGTTCCAACCCGTTAGACATCTCACATAGATCGTAGTGTGACCAAATTGCGGGGTTCCTCGTTGTTGGTATGATTTTCACAACGCGAACTTCGGTAGAGGAAACACCAAAACTTGTTGAACCTGCCATCGCGTTTTTTGAGCGTTTTCGAGCGTTTTTTTATAAACGAGAGTGTAGAGAGTGGGTTTGAGAAGTGTGATTTAACCAAAACACCCACTACCTATTTATAATGTGTTTGGGGGTTAAAATGGATGAAAAAACGGTCAAAAAACGGTCACAAATTCGTTCCAACGGCTATTTTCGAAAAAAAACGGTAAAACCGGTTCAAACCGGTTTACCAAACCGGTTCCTCAAACCGGTTCACAAAAAACCGGTCTTAAACCGGTGGTTGCGAAAAACACTTAAACCGGTTTAAAACCGCCGGTTCACAAAAAACCGGTTCTTGAGCGGTTCGGTTTCCGGTTCAGAACCGGTTTGGATTTCCAAACCGGTTTTTTTGTGCACCTCTATCGGTGATCCATCGGTAAATTTCTAACAGAACATATGTGTATGTATATGTACGTGTATCAAAATATAGACAAAAATAAACGTACAGTGAATTTATTTAAATTTAGAAAAAAAAATTGTATATTAAAATTTAAAGTAGAAAAACAAAATGATATTTCAAATAAAAAATATGAAAGAAAGAAAGAAAAAGACATTCGTTTTAGTTTTTATTAGAAAAGACAAACCAAAGCACCAATCAATATGTGCAATAAATTCATTTTTTTCTACCGACCTATTTTTTTCACCAAGATGGATGAGATAAGAAATGAAATTTATCAAGAGAAGCTAGGGCTACGTGTAGCTCAAATAAGATAAGCTATGGTAGATTGAGATGGTTTGAACATGTGAATAGAAGAGAAATTACTACGTGAGTAAGAAATATTGAAGCCCTCACATTGGAGGGGAGAAGGGGCAGAGGTAAGCCCTCCCGATGGATTTTTTGACGGTTTACCGATGAAAATCCATCAAAAAAATTTCCCAGCAAAAGTAGGAATCTTTCCTGAAAAGCTTCGTTATATGGCCGTGTGATTTATGGAATAATCAAAATTTCCGACGGAATGCCCGGAAATCACATAATAGACAAATGAGTCGGAATCTTTATTAAAAAGGATGTAACATGGGAACTATTAGTCTGAAATGACCGGAGAATCGGGCCAAGTATCTGTTGGTAATTACCAACGGAATTCCGATGGTTTGACCAAAATCCAAAAAACTATCTGAAAATGTGGAATTTGACATATCTCATCGGTGATCCATCGGTAAAATTCTAACATAACCGATCGTCGATGAAGCCCCAGTTTTTTCTAGAAGTGTCAGCCATTGTGACGGATCCAAGAATTTCCGTCAGGAGGTGGCAAAAAATGGGTCGATTGAAAATGGGTCGGGTCAAACAAAAAAATAAATTATACAAGTATTGTATCGCATAAAATTAACATTGAAAAGTAAACTAAATAATTAAAAATAATTTCTCAACTAAATATTTAATCACTAGATATTATTTGTCACCCTAGTTTACGTGTGGAATACTGCTTATGCATTGTTGACTTGAAGATAACTAATAGTCGTTTAGGGATTATGATATGATGGGTGTGGAGACGAGTTCTTTGAAAAGTATTTTTTTGTTTTTATTTTTTGTCTATATGAAGGAAGTTGACGGGAAGTCGTCCCCAGGACCACGGGACCCTATACACTTCCATAATTGAATAACCCAACTGGCCTACATTCTAATTTATTTCGATTATAATAAAACTAGTTTTAATCTCGTGTGTTACACGTGATAAAACGTTAAGATTATATTGATAAATATCTTAAAAAATTATACAAATTTGATATTGTATTTGTAACTTTTCATTTTGTTACATGTTAAGATTATATGGATGAAAGTAATCACAACATTAAAAAGTACATGATAATTCATTTCATAAATTGTGTACTTTTTATAAAACATTAAATTACATGTCAAATTAAACCTTACAATGATTATTTACACATTTGAAAATACTTCATTGTATGTAACATTTGACTTGGTATTAATAATTTTTTCATGTTTATCAAAGATTAATATTTTGAATCCATCTCAACTTTTAACTCTTAATAATGCAACATATAACTGATCATGAATAAACACTAGATCTTTCAATACAAACCAACATTTGAAAGTGGTTGCATTAAACTTTCATTCATGGTCATTGCAAAACATACAACAATTGTATATTTTCTTATTTGAAGTTTTGATAAAATTCTTTTGTCTGAATATGTTAAACCAATTATACGGATACAATTGTGCTGATCAATGTTGCTTCCAAATATAACCTTCGCTTCTATAACGCGAATACCTAGTGATTTGACCTGAAGTTTTGTTACATTACCTAAACCATTTTTTCATCAATATTTCTTAATAACATAACTGGAACACATACATTTAAAACTAATTTATGGTTTGACAAACCTGATAATGTAAGTCCACTTAGAAAATCAGGAGATTATAAACTTTTATCAAAATCGTTATCAAGATGCTCTGATTGATAGATACTATTTGTACTTGTATGCAGAAAATCTCACTAAACTTTTAATACTTAATATCTTAATAAAAAATAATAATAAAGATACAAATAAAACTTAAATTTCAACAATATATCGTTTTTTAAATTCAAAATTTAAAAATCCAAATTATATAAATTTCACTCCTTAATATTTAGACACAATTAAATTTAAAATTCCAGAATTAAATATGAAAAAATTAAATCTAATAAATTAGAATTGAAACTTGTAAACATATTTTTTGAAAAAATAAATTCATCATTTAAAAAAATAAAGTTTAAAATATAATACACTTTTGAAAATAAATATTTACAAGTTTCTTAATTTTATAAAAAAACAAAGTATTAAAATTTATAAATCAAAATAAAAATATTATTTATAAATATCAAATTTACTTAAAAACTATTAATTAAATATTAGTAAACTTTTTTTAACACATAATTATTTAAAATACAAACGTAGTATTTTCAAATTTTATATTTAAAATTAAAAAAATCTTGTTTTTTGAAAATTTAAAATTCTAGAATTAAATATGAAAAAATTAAAACTAATAAATTAGAATTGAAACTTGTAAACATATTTTTTGGAAAAAAAATAAATTTTAAAATATAATACACTTTAAAAAATAAATATTTACAAGTTTCTTAATTTTATAAAAAAATAAGTATTAAAATTTATAAATCAAAATAAAAAGATTATTTATAAATATCTAATTTACTTAAAAACTTTTAATTAAATATTAGTAAACTTTATTTTAACACATATTTATTTGAAATACAAACGTAGTGTTTTCAAATTTTATATGTAAAATTAAAAAAAAATCTTTTTTTTTATAATAAAATTTTAAAAAATCATCTTTTTAATAATAAAACTTTAAAAACTCGCTTGTTTTAAATATCCTATTTTTTAATTCTTGAATTTTTTTTTTAAATATCCACTTTTGATGGTAATTTAAAAAAAAAATGTTAGCTAGTGGTAATAATGATGAATTCATTTGTTAGATGTTTATTTATGTAATTTTCTAAAAAAAACGCTAAATATAGAAATATTATATAGAGGATATAAATGTGGTTTTGGAGAAAAAAAATTGTGAGATGAAAACAAATCATAAGAGAGATGGTGAAATTAGTAATAATTTATACTATTTAAGACGTAGTAAAAGTCAAAGAAGATCAAAGCCAAATTGAACTATCAACTTAAATATAAGGTTATTAAAAAGAAATAAAATATTAGAATGAATTGTTATAAAATTCATTATGTCATGTGTTGCGGTGATTGTGTAAAATTAAGTAAAATAAAAGGTTAAAGTGAAGAAAAATTGAAAAAATGTATAAGTCGAGGAGCTTAAAGGAAAACTTGAGAAAAAAAAATGGTTCTTCTGACCAAAAGAAAATGTATTACTAATACGCGTTTGTTGTACGACAAAAAGAAAACGTATTTATTACTAAAGACGATTTCACGTCAGCTTTGGTAGGTGCTAAAGTACGTTGTTTCTGAATGTCCCATTTTAATTTAACTTGTATACTATTAGATGGAAGTTTTATAATGAAAAATTGATATGGGCCATTCATTTTAATTTCAATAATGTTACATTCTTTTACTCGTATAAATAACATCAAGTATTTATTCAACTAATTTACTTTTAAAAACTAATATTATGTACTTATTATAAAAATTTGTAAGTTATTAAATAGAAGTATTGGAAAAAAAATAATTAAATAAAGAATAATATTTTTCTCTCAATCAAATAATCAAGTTTTCATGGCATTTTCCTATAAGATCTCTAGCTGCCCTTCTCCAATCAAATACTCAAAACCACAAACACACAGAAAATAACTATCCATTTAATAATAGGATTATTGGATTAATAATCCCACATTTTATCAATTGGCCAATAATAATTCCAACTGAGAATATTCTTACCACCGGTCCCTACTTTCAAACTATTTTTTTACATTGGACCCCCCGTTAAAAAAACTTAACGCCGTTAGAGTTTATATGACGTGGACATCTGCAAACCGCCGGAAAGTCGAGCCAAGCTAACAGTGGTCTCGTGGTGGCTTTTGAAATTGGCTCTGGTGGTGTTTAACTAGTCTCGTGGGTCCGGAAAGTCCAAACAGAGACAACGGTGGTGTTTAACGAGACCAGTTAAACACCACCAAAGCCAATTTCAAAAGCCAACACGAGACCACTGCTAGCTTGGCTCGACTTTCCGGCGGTTTGCAGATTTCCACGTCATATAAACTCTAACGGCATTAAGTTTTTTTAACGGGGGGTCCAATGTAAAAAAATAGTTTGAAAGTAGGGACCGGTGGTAAGAATATTCTCAGTTGGGATTATTATTGGTCAATTGGTAAAAGGTGTGATTATTAAAATCCAATAATCCTTAATAATATTACTAGAATAATAACTATTGCAACTTTGGGGGCAGCTAGTCTTTAAGGTTATTTGTAGTGGTTTTACGCCTAAATGATTCACCTTCAGTCACGTCACTGTCACATCAGCATATAGTCAATCACTGGACAGAACTACTAAGGTGCGTAATGGTTTCACGCCCCGTATTTTTTTTAATAATTAAATACTAAACTAAATATTTAATTAAAAAGAAAAAAAAAAGAAAAAGAAATTATGAGTTGTCAGATTATGATTGGATTGGCTTGGGTTTGGTTTGCCCCCTTCCCCGTGATTCCACCCACGCCCCCAATCACGCCCCCAATCACGCCCTAGGGGGCGGTGTTCCACACCCATAAAGATCATAACCCCCCTTCTACGCCCTCACTACACATGGTCTAAGAGGGAGTAAAGCATTTCAAAGGTAATCAGGTTGAATTCATTATATATTGAGAAGGATACAATGACTTCATTTATAATAGAAGTGGTGAATGGAAGAATCAAAACATGGATCACATAAGGGGGCCACTCTATATTTCAGAAAAACGGGTTGAAAATTGGATACTCTTAAAGACGTGTGATCACTTTCAGATCAAAACTATTTGGTGGTTCACCCAGATGTTTGATCGAATACAAATCAAAGTTTGAAGAACACCAATATGGATATTTATGATGAATGTTGTCTGAACCAGAGAAAAAAATACGTCTAAACTAAAGGCAATTATCCCTTTTAATTTCAAATTCGAATTCGAATTTAATTAAAAATCCGCTTAATCTTTTGACAACAAATTTTATATAATAAATTATATAAAATTAATTTCTAATGCTTTTTTTATAAAACAATAAGTGTCAAAATAATTTTGATCCCAGCCAGAGGTTGCCGCCCCTTGGACCCCGCTTCCAGGGGCGCTGCCCCCGACCCCCGTCATATCATGATAAATTCAAATCAGCATGCACTCCGCACATCCTTACTTGTTTGATATTTATGATGATATGTATCAATCAAACTAGTTAATCCAATTACACTAAAATATCTAACATAAACAGGTTTCAATTATAAGATTCATAAACGTACATAATCAAAATTGTAACTTTGCTTTCATGTGAAGATAAGAACACCTTCTCTTTGAATCCATAAAAAGCATTTCTATACCTAAACATTAACATTAATTAAAAATTAAAATGAACAAAAAAAGCAGATCCTCTTCATGTACGTTTATATTCTTACTTGCTTCGTGAGCTAACACCAACTAAGATAAAAGAAACCAATGGAGATCAATACTAACACATTTTCTGTTTTCTGATAACCCATGACTACAAATTCTGTGTCCACAAGTAAAATGGGAGAAAATGAGTGGGTGATGAATGTGAATCAAGAACTCAAGAACATGGGTGATTCATCATCCGAAATGGAGCAATGGAAAAAAAGATCAATCTACCGCGTACCCTCTTGTGTAACCGATCTCAACAACCGAGCCTACAAGCCACAATCGGTCTCATTCGGGCCATACCATTATGGACAACCGAATTTAGAATCCATGGAAGAGAACAAACACCGAGCTCTACTTCACTTTCTGAAAAGATTCAAGAAGCCTTTTGAATGCTATGTGGAAGCTGTGATGGAGGTTGTGGAGGATCTGAAGCATGCGTATAGTTCGCTGGATCACAAGTGGCATCAAGATACAATGGGGTTCGCGAAGATGATGATTTTAGATGGATGTTTTATGCTTGAAATCTTGCGTGCCGCGACTAGTGATGATAGTGATAATCCTGCTGATGATGTTGATGATTATGCTTCGAATGATCCGATTTTTAGCAACCATGGGAAGCTATACATCATGCCTTACCTCAAACGCGATATGCTCATGCTCGAAAACCAGTTACCGATGTTGCTTCTTAACACGCTCGTCGCTGCTACGAAAGACGACCCGAACCAGGTGATGATAGATGTATTTTTTTAACGAGGTTTTTACCATCTAAACCTGCACTTGAAAATTTTTAACCCACATCATTTCTATAGAAGGCAATCACTAATGTCACTAGGCCACAAGATCATCCGGTGATGATAGATGTATATTTTTATCATTCTAAAATAAACAACAAGAACAACAACCAAATCCAGTAAAAATCCCACCATTAGCAGAGCTATTGGTAGGGTCTGGGGAAGGTGAGATGTAGCCAAATCATACATCTATCCCAGAGGATCAAGAGGTTATTTCTAGAGAGACTCTTACCTCCACAAACCATAGAAGACATGACAAGTATAATAGGACCATAAAGTTCAATACATAAAAGAGGTGAAAGAGTGTAAGTTTAGTAAAAAGTGAAAATAGTACAGGTAACATCATAGGTACATTTAGTCAAGAAGGTAACATGCATAGAATCATCACATGTCTAGAAAGAACTAAGCCCCTAAGACAGAGATAAATCTAATATGAAGTTATCCCCTTCCCTTCTAAAAGTCATTTACCTTAAACCTACGCTCCCACGAAGTTCTATCCTCGACCATGTACTCAGAGAGGTGCAAGTATAGTAAATCCTGCATCATCTGTTCATCCCAAGTCAATTTGGGTTTGCCTCTTCCCCTTTACAGTAAGGGTTCCTTATTTAACCGGTGTCGTTATCGGTCTCCTCTTCACATGCCTAAACCATCTCAATATCTCATCCCTTATCTTGTCTGATACACTAACCAGTAGCCACCCCTATCATTTCCCTAAAAACCTCATTTCTTATCCGGTCCAGTCTTGTGAGCTCACACATCCATCTCGGCTACCTTTAGCTTACGTGTTTGTGTCTTCTTGATGGCCTAACAATCTGTTTCGTGTATCATATCTGGTCTAAGAGCAACTCTATAAACTCTCCCCTTTAAAAATATTGTTAAATTCGTATTCTATCTTTATTAACTAACAGAAACTAATCAAATTTCAAATAAATTACAAAAAATGTCAACGGTTAGAACCAGTGTCAATAGTTGAGATTGAGTTTTTTTTATTTTCTCTTTAAATGGTTTCTTATGAACTTGCAAACACACATATATATGATAAAGATTAAGCCGGTTCGGTTTACACAACCGGTTTAGAACCATGAAAGTTGATCGGTTTGAGATATAAACCGGCTGAGTCAGTTCCAATGGTTTTTGAACACCTTATTCAGTTATTCCATGTTTTTCCCCATCAACTCTTTAATTTGTTTTGATCGAATATCATTCGATTACATGCATGACAGTTTACCAAATCAATTTGCAGCATGATGAGGAATTCGTAAACAAAATGATGCAAAAATTCTGCTCTCCCTACTCTCGAATCACGAAAATGGGGAGATGCCTGCATCCCCTAGACGTGTACCGAAAGAGCCTGCTATGGGAGAACCCGCGTCACAAGAAGAAAACAGTCCCCAAATCATACCATCGGTTAGTCATCCAAGAAGGCGATGAAATCGTTAGATCAGCAACAGAACTATACGAAGCAGGAATTCGATTCAAGAAATCCAAAACACGAAGCCTAAAAGGCATATCGTTCCAAGGCGGGGTCCTCAAGCTTCCACCAGTCATGGTGGATGATGCAACAGAATCTTTATTTCTGAACCTGATCGCGTTTGAAAGACTTCATGTCGGGGCTGGAAACGAGGTGACATCTTACATATTTTTCATGGATAATATCATTGATCATGCAAAAGATGTTAGTCTTTTGCATTCACAAGGTATAATTCAAAATGCAATTGGTAGTGATAAGGCAGTGGCTAAACTGTTTAACTCGTTATCGAAGGATATCACTTTGGATCCAGAGAGTGCACTAGATGTGGTTCATAAACAGGTTCATAACTACTGCAAGAAACCATGGAACGAGTGGCGTGCGAATCTTATACACACTTATTTCAGGAGCCCGTGGGCGATCTTGTCGGTTCTTGCAGCAGTTTTCCTCTTTGCACTCACTATTATTCAAACTATCTACACTGTTTTCCCACATAATTAGGGTCGGGATTGTGTTTTCATTTTCTTTCATACGGATGTTTCTTTCTGCAAAAGTGAGCATTACAATCATGTAAGATTTCAGGGAGGCATACGGCTGTGTCTTTTATGAACATAGTCGTGTGGCTCATTTACGAAGATTTACTTTGCAACATAGGACACGGTTATATGCTTTTGGACCACCTAGTCGTGTCGTGTGCCCCGTATCAAAGCACTAGAAATTAGATTTCTGCCGTTTAAACTTAGAAATCAATTTGTGTGCACTCCACAATAACAAGATGATTCGTACACTATAAAAAAAAATTCAAAAAAACCTTAGGATCCCAAACTGAAAGTAAACCCCCTGAATGCCTTCTGAAGACGGAAACGCAGTAAATACATTTTAACATAATATGATTTCGGTTGGCAAGCAATATACCAAGAGCAATGCTACTTGCTTCCATTTGGCAAAATCACAAATGGCTAGAATACATAAAGCAAAAGGCTACAGTACATAGACGTAAAAACATCCAAAAGTATTCGATGATGATTACCATCAGTATCAGTACAAAATTAATAAAAAACATTAAACTATCAAATCATCTTCATAATTAAAGAGCAACAACTATCGACATCTTGTTTCAGATGTCCATCCTCACCAGCTTATTGTACAAAATGCGATCATCCCTCCCGGTATTGCTTTCCAGCAAAGCACTTTGAACAAGATCCTGACACAAAAAAAAACAAGTCAAATCTGCAACTTTCATAATTTTTTTTAATCTTTTTCTAGCACTTTTTAACCATGAGAACCCATTACCAGAAAACTCAAAGGACCCGTCAATACCCCTACAGGTGGCCTTCAAGAGGTTATGGCACAAAACCAGTGGATGCAGGATTCGAGCCACCCCTTGAAGGTTTAATCTTTTTCTGAAACTTATTACTTTTTATTGGGTCAATATTTCTAACCTTGACGTCTCTGTGGGACAAGAATTTCCCCAAATTATGGATGATCAACCGCATGTCTTCAACCTAAAAAAGAAATGAACCTTAAATACTGAACTTAGACTTAAATTATTAAAAAAATAACTCGACTTACCCTGATGTGGCCAACTCGATTTCGGTCGAAAAACCTGAAAGCCTGTTTCATAATCAAACAGCAAAAACTAATGAATACTACAAGAATATTATGAAAATTATACAAAATATGATTTTAAGAGAACATGCCTGTAAGAGTTCCTTGTCAATGTTCTTTTTGGTTTCCACCTTTTCCTTTTCCTTTTCCTTCTCCTGTTCCTCTATATCTTCCAACTTAATACTCGGATTCACAGTTTCTTTAGCATTCCCATCTTGTTCATTTTTCAGATTTTCAGTGTCATCAATCATATCTTCAACTTCTTCCGGGTCTTCTTCTGGATCTTCTTCAGGATCTTCATCCATATCCTCATCACCTTCGGATTTCATGTTTTCTGCTTTCTCAGTAACAATAGTTTCCACCTCAGCAGTCGTTTTCTCATCCTCTGTTTGTTCTTCTTGTGTTTCCGTTTTAACTGATTTGCTTTCCACTTTGGAATTGTTAGTTTTTACACGCTTAGTAGGCGAATTCACATTTTCCTTCTCAGAAATTTCTTCTAACTGTCTCTTCTTCTGGTTTCTTTTAGCCACAAATATGATCCGTAATTTCTGCAGCACATGAAATGACAAGAGAAGTAAGATGAATGATAACAGTAATGCTAACTGCCTAAAAATGAAGTGGTATTGTTGATTCAAACAAACCTGGAGAAACGTTAAAATCCGTGAACCCATTTGATACTGAAGCATTTCATAAAATGTTTCAGCAAATAATGACAACTGCCATAGAAAAGATATTGAAGAAAGAAAATGCAAGTTAAACGCATATAATGAAACAAAATGTTTTAGTTCAAGAAAAGATGCGATACAATAATCAACTGTGTAAACACTATACCTCAAATGTTGATTCTTCAATATCATTATCATCATAGCCCAAAAGGGAATCCAGTGAAAGTGACAATGAACGCAGCTGTTACAGAGAGTGGCAATATCATGATGTAAGTATACATAACACAATATGATTAAAAAGAAAATCATAGTAAAAAAGCAACGTACTTTAGAATGCTTGTTCCCTTTTGTTTGGAGAAACAACCCAGGATGCCGAGGAATCTCCTCATCCATTTTCTTATCTTTGACTTCCTTGCCCTTTGGCTCAGTTTTACCATTCTTTTCTTTTTTCACCTTCCCCTCTTTGGATTTCTCAACATCTTTTAACTTTTCATTATTATTTCCATTATTAACTTCCATTTTGGACGAAGAACCACTATCCACTTTACCTTTATTCTCATCCTTCACATGACTGTTTTCTTTTTCGTTTTCAACTCTGTTATCATTTTTATCTAGACTGCCTCCATCCTTGCTCGGCTCAGGGACCACATTTGGAGTCTTTGACTTTGAAGCCGATTCATTGACTTCCAGTTTGACTTCATTTTCCTGGTTGACTACTGTTGCACTTTGCTCTATGCTAGTAGTTCCTGCTTCCTCTTCTACTTTATCCTTATTGGCATTCTTAGCTACTACTTTCCTCTTCACAACTTTTTTTATTATCTTCTTTTTAACAGTTTTCTTCCCACTTGCACCTCCTGCACCTGCATTCTTTGGATTATTTGCAGAAATCTCTTGCCCTTTAACTGGTGTCACCTCAGTTTGTGTCCCCTCGTCTTCCTCCTTAATAGTAACATCATTGGGATTAACTTCAGAAACGCCTTGATCTTTAACTGGTGTCACCTCAGATTGTGTCCCTTCGTTCACAGCAACCTCTTTGGGATTATTTTCAGACATCTCTTGCTCTTTAACAGGTGTCACCTCAGATTGTGCCCCTTTGTTCATGGCAGTTTTCTTAACTACCTTTTTGGTAACTTTCTTTCTTGTAAAAGTCTTCACAGGAAGAGGATTATCAGTTGACTTTTCTTCTTGACCAGCAGCCTCTAAGTTTGTACTAGTACTAGTTGTCTCTTCCACCTTTGCATTTTCTGGTTTATTATCTTTTCCAACAACCTTCTTTTTTACAACTTTTCTTATTATTTTCTTCTTTCCGCTACCAGTCTTCTGAGCAGTTTCTTCTACCATTTTCTTTTTTTCAGAATTATTCCCTTCAACAATCTTCTCTGTTTCTGCATTGCTTTCAGCACCATCTTTTCCAGATTCCTTTACTTTTCCTTTTGACTTTTCATTGACTTTTGATGCCGACCCAGAAGCTTTCTTTTTTACTTGTGTCGTATCCTTCGCATCTTTGGGTTTCTCAGGTTCCGTCTCTGAGCATAATCAAGATAAATCTCAATTTTTAACACTTACATAAAAGCAAAAAATAGGGGCAGCCTCTATATCCCTTGGAATAGGGGTAAGGCTTGTCCTCATCCCACCCTCCCCAGACCCCACTTTGGTGTGGGATTTTTACTGGGTATGTTTGTTTGTTTATTTATAGATGCAAAAAAAAATCCATATCATACCTTTCAAGCCTTCCTTCTTTTCTTGAGTGATCTATGCAAAAACAGATAGAAGAAATTAATTTTAGTTCCAGATAATGACATAACAAAAGGTTTATTTTTTCTATTATATTTTTAATTGCACGTGAATAAGGAAACTGTATACCTCTCTTTTAAGAGCATGCAGACGTTCTCGCTCAGCGATAGCTTTCTTGTGGGCAAGCCACTGATCCCTCCAAGCATCAAGTGACGGTAAACAATCTGATAAATCAGGAAGATAGAGAACAGTTACCTCCTTATGACTAAAAACCCCATCTTTTCCAACTCGATCATAATGAATCTGCAAACATAGACAGCATTATTAGAGTTCAATGCTAAAAGCAACATATAAATTAACTAATTAATAATTGATAACAAGCAAGGATTACCTCAAGGAAAGGGTTCCAATGTTGGCAGTGCTTTAAATCAAGTCCTGCGATGTCTTTGGCATGCCTACAATATAAATTGATTATTTGACAACAAGAGAACTTGAATGGATAATATTAATCGAGCAAATACAAACCTGATGGCCGTCTGAACCAGAGTTGACTTTTCAACTAAAGGATCATTGCCGTCAAAAGTTTCCCACAAGCCTCCAATTGCAATTAAAGAATTCCCATTTTTAAGACAAGCAAACCTAAGCATATTGCAAAAATGGGGAATTCGGTCATCATAATCTCTATCAGATGATAGCTCCTCTAAAGCATTTTGGCTAAGCCCACTCATCAATATCACCTGAATCAATTAAGAAAAGAAATCAAACATGAAACAAAATTATCATGTGTATTTTCTAATCCAACAACTATTTTTCCCTTAATGGTTAAGTTGGCATAAGTATTTTATCATTATAAAATACTTTTTCTCAAAAAAATTCACCTTTGCATTCCACCGAATACTTCCATGCTCTGATTTTAGAGGATCATCCACCATTGTTACAGCCGATGCCTCATTATGGTGACTTTCCGCATCAACTTGAAGAAAATCATGCTCAAAACTGTTTTACCGTAATAACAATTGGTTAATGTTTAACTGTAACATCCAAACTAATACACCCACAGTCAAATAACGGAGTGCAAACATCACTTTCCACAGATTAAATGATTTTTTTTACATAAGTTTAATTCTTAACATATGTTCCTCTTAATGTCAACTGTGATTACAGTGATTCAATGATGTTATTGCAAAAAGAACATTTAGGCAGCAGGCAACTACCTTATCATCCAACATTCCTACCCTTAATACTTGAGTAGAGAGTCTTACTGCTATGACTTGTGAAATACAAATGTAAAAAATACAGAACAAAAACCATACCTGACAGGGACATTCAAAGGAATTTTAACATCATCCCTTGACCAATTAACAATCACCTGTAACAATTTAGCTTTTAAGTTGTTGTCAAATAGGAAGAATGATAAGTAACTGATCCAGAAACACGGCATACCTTCGAACATTCCGGAGAAGTAAACAGCCTAGGATATCGTTTATCAATAGACAGATAATCCCTCTCTACATCTAATAAACTGGAGGAATAAACCTGCAAATATCGCACTTAAAACTATCAAATATATATAGATATATGCAAAAAAAAATTGTCTTCCTAATTTGAAACCACTGACAAATTAGCCACATGTGTCACAAAAACTCAACTGATGCATGCCTCATTAGTTCTCAAGACCTAATAAATTCAAAGAGAAAGTACCCGAAATGAAGATAATTCAGAATGCAGTAGCCACAAATTTACCCCAAACGACGTTAGATCACCAAAATTTTATGATCTAAAACCCCATTAGAATTACATGAGATACAAAAATGAAAAGAAGGGTTCTAATGACAGATGAGCAACAAAAGAAAGGCAAAAGGTGCATTGTCAATCAAGAGAATGAAAAGTCAAGGAAAATTTGAGTTATAGCAATGTAACAGAAATGAATTAGGTTCTAATTCAACAGAACAGAAAGATTGAAGCGCAGGGGAAAAATTAAGTCACCACCCATAACCCAAGAGAAGGGGAAAAATGACGGGGAACTAATAATCATAGCCCTTATGTGCCTTTTGTTACCTTGCAAACATAATCTCTTCGTTTCTCTTTGACAGGTGAACGACGCCTTCACGATAACAGAACACAGAGTTAGCGTTTATTCATGAAGGCTGCAAAACATAACTATAGCAGGCGCAAAATTAAGGAACAAAATCCACCTATGTGGTGATTCCCGGCGATCCCTAGATATTCTTGGTGGGGTCCGTTCACGCCTATCTCTTTCTCTATCTCTCTCCTTATCACGGATACGTTCTCGTTCCCTCTTCCGTTGCCTTTCCCGTTCACGTTCACGTTCCCGTTCCCGTTCCCGTTCCCGTTCCCGTAAATTCTCCCTACGACGTTCCTCGTCTCTTCGATCAAGTTCCCGAGCACGTGCCATATAATCTGGGTCAAGGTTTGTACTAAGAAGACCCTTTCGTGAACCGTAGTCCCTGCCAGGTGGCAGACTAACTCCATAACCAGGGTTAGCAGAGCTATGAGCATACACAAGATCATCCACGTCTCTCCGTGGGGCCGTGGTTGGAGCAGCCCCTAATATTGATGGAGCATGTTGTGCACGATGTGAGAGACCGGTTATCATTGATAAAGTGTTAGGATCGGGATCGATTCTTGAACTATAAGGCAGAAGTTCTTGACCCGTATGATGAACATTAGCCGCCGCCCTTGCTGCTAGATAATCAGCTTGTCTGCCAGAAATGTTTTTGCTACTTAGTGGTTTGAAACATATCAAATTATTAATATCGTTCTTCAATAGTACTGTATAAGAAAGTGGTAGTCATGTAGAGAGAGTAAATAAGTATGCCATCAGCATTAAGTAGTAAGTATGTCTCTCGCTCCTCATTTATTGGTAGAAAACAACTCGAAGAAAATTCATGACCAAGGTATAAGTAGAGGACTAGAGGTGGCAAAATAGGTACAGAGGGCAGGTTGAGTAACAAGTCAAAATGAGTTCATGTCAAAACCGGTAATTTTGAATACGAATCAAAACACATCTTTTCCAAAAAAAAGTTTGTATTAATAAATAGTGTGTCAAATATGATTACAAAAACTATATCATTTCAATGAAGATCTGATTTATTAAACTAAATCAAATCAACCATTATAAGTAAATGGTTCAAAATTGTTACCTCTAGTAAAAAGTTCCCAAAAAAGAAGTAAGCAAGTAAATACATGACTAAACTAAAAAAAATTAGTCTGCATACAACGTATGAAATATGTTACCTAGAACTCCCTTCAATAGAAGCAGATTGAAGTGACTGAGCCTGTAGCAATTCTTTCCTGAGTGCTGAAGCAGCATCCAAGCGATCATATATGTCCCCCTATTTCAAAATTTATTAGGCACAAAACCATAAATATCATAGAGCACAATAAAAAAAAAGCTTCCATATTACCAATAGACCAAACAAATTGTTGTACATTTAAAAAGATAGTAGAGGTGACAAATTCGACCCAGTAACACACGAATGAAAAGATTTGACTCAAACAGGTCAAACCAAATGAATTAGCTAAAAGGGAAGCAAGTCAAATGAGCCGAACGAGTCAAAACAGGTTGGAAGTTGCCATAGTCTTTTTAATCGATACAACCTTCTAAATAAAGTTTATTTAAAGATTTAGATTATCATCTTAATAATAATTTTTTTTTGAATAATAATGAAATGCAATAACTATTTATCATAATGAACAAGAAAGTGTTAGTGGGACAAACAGCCCCCACCTCCTTCGTTTCAACCCCTATTAAAATTTGACCTACTTCAATCCGAACCCAATTTGACTCATTACCCAACCCGCTCATCTTGCCACCTCTAATAAACTGTGACCAACTTTGATAAAAAAACCTAATGTTGATGATGACCATAAGCAACTGAATCAGCAAACCGAGCAGTTGGCTCGTTTTGTGAATCCTGGACAGCATATGGGCGCTTGTCCCCTGGTGGATAATCGGAAATTACACTCTTTTTACCATATTTTTGACTAACCATAGAGTAGTCACCAGGTGACTCTTGCAAGGTTGAACGATAACCGGTTCGACCTTCCAAACCAGATGGTCCAGATCCTTTAGCACTTGCACCAGGAGTCTGCAGAGGTAAACATAGAGTTTACATGCAATTAGGTTTGGTATATCAATCAAAGGCAAGATTTTTAAATAGATGTATGAAAATCTTTTTATCATTTACCGTCCAGTAAAAGATGAAAAATTATTCTAATTCCTAAATACCATAGCATATGCCGACTGACCTGTAGAGCACTGCTGAGTGCCACCGAACCGTACACAGAAGTATATTGACCACCATAATGTGCTCCAGCAGATGGATGACCAGCTAACATGGCTGCATGCCGTGATGACATTGACATCTGAGAGGCCCCACCATCAGATCCCAACTTCACCCAAATAAAAATGAATTCAGCGACATAAATCAAGATGATAGCAAAGTTACACATTTCACCAAATAAATGAGCTTTTTGGCATGGCTACGACCTACAAGTCTAAGTTTTCTTGATAACTTCAATCACATTTTTTGGTAATCACAGAACTGGCATTCAATTTCTCTTTATAAGAACTAACATTAGCTTCATAACTTATATAAAGTTTGTTTGAAGGTACTTTTTGGGTGTTACATAACAAATTAACAATAAGGTATTAAATCCTTGTAGCCGATATATAAATAGTAACCTAGTGTTCTTTACATCTCAAATGTAGGACTAATTTTTAAACTTTACATTTCAAGCAAGATACTTTGTTATTTTGAACTGAGGGAGTATCACAATAACTATACAAAGAGATTTTTAGCTTGTTCCTAACAAAACCCAGGGTCTTTGTACTGTGAAGTGTCTCTTTCATTTTGAAACTGAGGGAGTATCACAGTAACTATACAAAGATATTTTTAGCTTAATTCCTAACAAAACCCAAGCCTTTCGGCCTGCAAAGTGTCTCTTTCATTAAAGTGATGATCTAGAAAGCATGCATCTTATCAATAAAGGAAATAGATGTTTAACCACAAACTGACAATGGGATTCAATATTTTTTTTAAAAGGCATATGGTATTTTCCATAACGCCACTAAGCCATGCCTTTTTATGATAGCATAACATGTATATAAGACAATGATATATTGTTGATCCATCTTTTTTAAACTTTATATGCAATTAATAAAGACCGTGATATTATCTCATACAAAACTTTGTAAATAGAAATAAAATAAAAAGAAACTCTACATTTACCCAGGAAATTACTTGATTTATATCTCAGACCAATCAGCAAAGTAATCCATTCAACCATTTTAGCAAAACACAGGTATAAATCACCTAATAGCTGTTATATGATCAAATCTATCCTAAAAGATCATGAAACCGTTTTTCTTTCTTTTTATGTTTCATATGAAGGATTGTAAGAGTGGGTCAAATAGCATGCTCAACAAGATTTTATTCAGCTACTACTTTAGTTATTGTTAGTACTTAATATTATTATCTTAACAGTATCTTGACTATTGTAATCCCCTACGCTTATCATTGATGGTCCAATCAAAAAGTTGAGTTCTTTTTCTTTCAATATGTTTTAGTGAGATTCCTTGGGCTACCTTAGGTTCAACACTCTCTATGATAAGTAAAAATCCATACATATATATGTATACACATGGAGCGTGTGGGCGAAGATCCGCTATCAAACAGTTAAAAACCAAGTATATTTATTCTTCAGTTGTGTGAGACAGTCTTCCACTATGAGAATTCTAAAGATCCTATCTTCAGTTTCATGCCCTAGATACCAAATTCTTTTTTTTGTGTGTTCCAAATCTATTCAAAACCATTATACTATACAAATCGTAACAAGAATAGTAACACATAAAAGTCATATTTTATTTTGACCTAGAAATCTTACATTTTGACCATAAGCAGATGGACCTGAGTAGGGTTGTTGCTGCTGCTGTCCATAGGTGTTATTCCCTCTTGAAGGATACATCCTGCACAAACAGAAAATTCAGAAAAATAAATAATCAAACAAATAAATAAATAAAAGTCCGTATGCAGATTAAACATATCCAGTTCTGATAATTGTATCACCACTTTGATGACTGACGATTTAATTTGTGGGGAAAATTAAGGTTATGCTATGAAAATTGAAACTCGATTTCACGATTCTTGATTAGAATCGTATAAATTATCAGTTTCAAATCACATTCGAATTGCAATCCCTAGATTCCATGTTACGAAACAATATCAAAGGAATATAAAGATATACGGTGCGAATTACGTTAAGAGTTGTATACGCCGACGACAGCGGAGACTTTTGCCGGTTGCCGACGAGCGCAATTGACGGTGGTTGAGAATTGAGATGAGAAATAGCTGATTTGCTGTGTGTAGAGTGTGCTAATTGGGGAGAAACTTGGAGCCCTACCCGGCTAAACGGGTGATCTCTTATTGGCCCGAATAACCTTGGGCCTGCCAGTGCCATCTTGTGTTTTCACTCATTTTTGTACATGGAATTAAAATAAAAACCATAAAAAAAATTATGAAAATATGAACGCTACTTGTAAAGAAAAAGATAAATAAAAAAAATAAATTTAAAAACAACAGGTGCTTATGTGTTTTATAGAGATCGAAAAAAATAAAAATAAAAATAAAAATAAAATATTAATATGGGTCTCAGTAATACCGATAACAATGTTGCTCGTTAGTTATCGGCTTGGTTCGTGAATGCACCACGACTTTGTATAGTTTATGATACAAAAAAAAATATTTGTGATGGTTTCGTCACACAAATGTTGTACGATGTAACCAAAAAATAAAGTTGTGTTTTACATCGACCGAAAACCATAAAAACAAACACATACCAGTTTTGATAATATCAATACCGGCAACGACATATACAAATTACATAACAAAACAAAAAATATGTAGTAGTTTTTCTATAAACATTTCAGTTATGGACGATCCATGTAGTACTGAGAGGGGGGCGGGGGGAGGCCCCATTGACTTACTGTGAACTAATATTTTTTAAGGAAATGTATGTAGTTTTCAAGGAAAACTATAAAAAATGACCATAACAATATTGGAAAGTTATCATAACAACCACCTTAATGTCGGAATTAAATTATCAAAATTGTGTCTTTAAACAAGGGACTTTACACACTAACCAGTATGAACCCCTTGATTTGATTTCTCTCCTCAAAGGTAATTGCAATGCATAAAGTCAAGTTCTTATAATACCGAGTTATCGTATATCAAAACGCAATGATATTTACAAACGAATTCACAATTCATAGCATCTAGCAGCCATTTCAAGTCACTAACACACCGACTCTACATAGACATAGAAGTGTGAATGCTTAAATCAACAAACCATGAAGTTGATGAATTGCTTCAAATGTTGCAAATACCACTTTCAATATTAAAATATCACATTTTGAAGTCACTAACACACACTAATGTTGAATCCATAAAAGATGCTAACTACTTCATTGGAAGTCCATCTCCCTAAAGTGATTCAAAGAACTTAGACAAGAATGACAATGCAAATTACAAAGATCAAACTTGTATAAACATACAAATGCATAATTACAAGATTTCAATTTTGTTAAATTGCTCTAGAACCTTGAAGATGAAAACTAACTACAACAATACATAAATAAAAAGTGGAGAATTCTTCTATAATGGCTCTCTAACTCCTCCTCTCAAGACTTTCCTCAAAATGATGCAAGAATAACCTATTTAAAGGATGTTTTGGAGCTTTGACATTGGTCATGCCTGATGAGGCACGACCCTGTGTGTATCAGTTTGCTGCTCCACTAACTTGGTCGAAACAGAATTGAACAAGGTACTGCGTACGGAGGCATGACGATAAGGCACATGCGCGTGCTAGACCTTGGACATGAGAACGTGAATAGTATGATACATGACGTATGAGACATAATACAGGATCAAAGTTAACCTTCAAAAAATCACATAATTATCCCTAAAACATATATCACAAATGATAAAGGTAAAGGTACAACATCTTTTATGATCAATCAAACATAACATCAAACAAAACACTTTGAAAAATTAGGTTTAGAACACCGACAAAAGCATTTACAAATAGAAGTCTATTTATCTATCAATGGTGCACATCATTTCATCGCTTTATAAAATCTTTGTTGAAAATCTTTGTTTTATTACAGAAGGTGGAATGGTGACAGTAACAGGCATCCAATGCTTATATGATTCGCACTTTTTGCTGAATCCCACGATCTCTTCTATATTCCCTCACCACCAATAAATACTAGAAAGTCAAGAACAGAATGTTGCAGTGAGAGAGAGATGAACAAAAGCCGCAAAATAATTAACCAATTTACCGATCAATTTTCTACACAAACCCTTATCTCGTCGTTACCGATTTTAAATTCATTTCTGATGTGAAATCGGATCGATGATATCAATGGAGGTCTTGATTTTTATTCTCTTCGGCGTTGTTTCTATCTGATTTGGGAATCTAGGGTTTCCTTTTCCAATTTAGGTATTCGAAATTCTCAACGCTACCTAACTTTCAATTTCAACATATTTTTCATAATCTATACAAGTTTTTGCACAAGTGGATTGGGTGATGGATATAGGGTTTCACAGTCAACAAACTTGTCGTCTGAGTCAACCGGCGATATCGTTCCAATCGAGCCCTAGGGATAACAAATCTGAGATGATTATGATGGGGGATTTGCATCGGATCAACAGTACTGGGAGCTTGAATTTTTCAGGGAATTCTGGTGACTCTCTTGTTGTTGATTCTGGACCGGAGTTGAAGCACCGGGCAGGATTGGCTGTCGAGTGGTCGGTTGAAGAACAATATAAGTTAGAGGAAGCACTTCCCAAGTATGTTTAGTTTCTATATGAATTTGTTAGATGTAAAGAATATTATTATTGATTTGTATGAATTTGAACTTGTTTGATACATGTAGATTTGCTGATGAACCTGGTATCTTAAGATATGTCAAGATTGCAGCCACATTGCGTAATAAAACAGTTCGCGATGTTGCTCTGAGGTGTAGGTGGATGGGGGTGAGCTTCTCACCTTTTGTTTAATGATATTTTTTATTTCTTTTCGTTGATTGCAACACTATGGGGATTTAGAAAATAGTGACCTTTGAGAGGCCGATATGTATAAACTACCAAAAGGATGAAGAGATTATGAATGATTTACATGATGAAGAAGGTTGATATGTAAAAGAGATGCGGTTTTTGGTGGTATATAGAGCAACGTATTGCGTACATGAAGCTCTTGCCTCGCGCCTCAGCTCTTGGGACGCAAACGCCTCAGAGCGCCTCACACTTTTAAAATCAAGCGACATTAGACCATATTAACATGATATGCTAAAAAGTTTGTGATTTGCATACACTTATGTCCACTTCAATCGGGTTGTGGAAGTTATACTTTTCTTTTAATTTAACCCTTCGTTTCTTATCACGAGTTGCAAAATTAACCTGGTTATGTGTGTTTAAGTTTTTCATTTATGAACATGGTAAAGCTCCTTTCTTGAATTTTTGCTAAGATGAGATATTTTGGCAGATAAAACGAAGGAAACACGAGGAACTGAATATGTGGAAGAAGACAAAAGATAAGAAGGTATGACTATCAAAATTCATTCGAAATAACTATACTTGATAAGCCTTAACCCTTTGAAGGCCACCTGCCCAACGTAAGTTGCGCTTTACGTGGTCCCACTGGATAGCAGGATATTGGTGGGGCCTAAGATTATCTATACCAAGTTATTTATGAAGTTATTGTATTGAAGTTAATAAAAAGTTATAAGCATGTTTAAATGTGTATATTGGGAAACCATGTTTTATCCGGCTTGAATTAGAATAATGGCGTAACCCGGGATTTACTGGTTTATCTTACGCAACATTAAAAAACACAACGCTTATAGGATAATGAGGGCTTTGATATGGTCAGGTACTCGGCCACAACCCACACTTACATGAGATGATTTTTGCAAGATCCCAAGATAATAATTAAGAACTTACTTGTAAGAACTAATGTCTAATACTCTGTTTACATTGTGATCAAATACTCTCTTTCGCCCTCCATCAGCAATATGTTACTAGTACAACACTCATCACTCAACATGTCATTTATTCAGGATAAATTAATGGAATCATCCTCAAAGCCAAGTGTGCAATCAAATTCGACAACTAACGTGGCTCCATTTTCAGTTTCAATGAATCATCGACCACGGGTTGAAGGTATTCATGTTGAAGGTCAGTGTTTATTCATATCGGTAATGAAAATAATATTGCTAATACTTGTATTCATTGAAGTTCTTGATGATTTTATTGAGACGATGATTACTTTTGTGTTTGTTGAACCAGCTTTACGAGGCTCAATAAGACATCAGTTGGAACAGAACAGCCAAGTTCTTGGTCAGATCTCAACTAATATTTGTGCACTAAGGGTAAGTGATTGTTCTAGTGCTTCCTGAGTGTGGCCATTGCAATGGTTATATGATGTGTGTCTTAGTATGTGTGTGTGCTTGAGTATTTTCAATTAGAAAGAATGACAACACAGATTGCGGTTTAGAAATTTGTATGGTTGAGTAGTCTTTACCAGAAGCTGATGCTTTACAACGTCAATTAACAGCTGCAGGACAATGTTGATCTCTTTAGGCAGATGAAGAACAATATAACTGCCATCTTAAATGAGTACGTGAGATATTCATAAACCAGTAGAGGTGGCAAATGGGCGGGTTTTGGTGGGTTGCGTAAAAGGTCACTCAAATCGGGTTTGTGTCAAAGCATGTTACTGTAGTAGTCGAAATGGTTTGGTTTGACTCAAGAACAGTTTTTTTATTTATAAAAAAACAGGGTCTTAAATATGATTAAAAAACTATATTTAATTTCTGAGTAAAGTGATTAGGAAGTGGTATGCATTAGAAATACACTTTAGGCGACTTTCCAACTGTTCTTTCAATTTGACCCAGTTTTTAACTAATTTTTTTTTTAATTTTACTCGTTTGACCCGTTAGAGATAAAACATAACCCAAAACGTTCATAAGGACAGAGGTCAATGGATATTATTGTTTTCTTTTCTACTTTCTTGCAGCATGGGATGCATGCCTGGGCCGCCACTACCTGTAACATTAAACGAGGATCTTGTTAATAGCATTATCTCCACTAAAAGCCGGGTAACTATCATTTCAAGCTTATATCTTCACATTTATAGTGAAAATGGAGGTTTCATTACCTGAACTAATAGTTTTTGGAGTAATATATAAAAAATACTGATTTCGTTTTGGCTTGATAACTGACAGACGATGACGTTCCCCTCATCAAATGGGATGAATATGAAACAAGAACCAGGTTTCTGGTGAGGATGGTTTCATCGGTTTATAGTGCTAACCAGTCACCACGTACAGAACTGAATCCGCCTTAAAGTCAACTGGTCAACAGGTTTTCACCCTCAGACTTTGCTCATCAAGAAGAAAACATTTTTCTATGAAACTGTATTGATTGCCTATTTAAACCCAAACCCACAATAAGAATGTCCGTAGAACATCATTTTCAAAGAGCTAAGAATGTTTAGCTTGCTGCTTGTATTGAGTGTAGCCATTGGAGAACCATGCTTCTACTCTATTTGAGTGATAATTAACAAGGGGAATTAGTTATCTTTTTTTTGGTAATCGTGAGAATCTGATACCGGAAAGCTCACCGGACCACGATGGAATCGGGTAGAACGCAACTTGTGTTGGCCAGGGGACATTCAAGGAGGTTAAAAGCAGAAAACCGATAGAAGCTGGATTTGAACATAAGGAGTTAGTTATTTTCATTGGTGTTCTTGATCATTTTATCTTTGACAAAACATGCAGTTAAGTATAGTTGGGGTTGACTTCAAATACAAGTAAAAATGGGTCATGGGGGGTTTGTTTGATGACCTGTTCACACTTCTTTTCCCATTTTTTTTAAATTATTAAATAATTTATGTATTAAATATGTTTACAAAACTATTTTATTAAAATATATAAACTAACCCATAATTGACACACAATAATGTAGATCCTGATCCTTACAAGGTTAGATACCTAACATATTTAATGATTTTACCAAATAAAACTATCCATGATCATCATATGCTTAGATGGTCGTCTCTTGGCAAGCTTTGAACCGTATCGGACCATCTTCCCGGCGAATGATCACTGCTATTAGAAGACACATGAGCCGGTTCACTTCTTGTTTCTTTAATCATCCTCAACACCTCCCTCATCACGGGCCGGTCCTCTGGAGCCACCGCAACACAGCCCATTACAATGTTCAAAAGAGCTTCAAGTTTCTCAGAAGACACTGGTTCACCACTGGACTCGGTTTCTTTCTGTCGTACGGACTTGACCCATGTCGGTAGGTCTGAGCCATGGTCTGAAACCAGGTCTTGGGATGGGGCCTTGCCGGTTAGGAGCTCCAGGAGAAGAACACCGAAGCTGTAGACGTCGGCTTGTTTGGTGAGCGGGGTTTGGAAATCGCGACATTCTGGGGCCCGGTAGAAGAGAGAACTGGCTCCTGGTTCCTCGATGGAGTTCGGGTTTTTGAACGAAATGAGGCCGAAGTCGGTGAAGCAAGATTCGAAGTCGGAGCCCAGGAGAACGTTGGATGATTTTATGTTGCCGTGGCTAAGGCAGGGGGTTTGGTGGATATGGAGGAGTCCGGTGGCTAAATCCTCCGCGATTTTTAGGCATGAAGTCCAGTGAAGAGGTTTGCCACCGGATGATGTTTTGGATCCTGCGAAACCAAAAACGAATTGGTGTTAAAAGTACTTGATACATATAGTTATCATTGTGATAAGTATAAGGATAAAAAAAATTATAAAAAATCACCGAAATGTACATTTTAATGTATAGTTCTTTAAATATACATTTTTACTTTTAACGAACACTAATAAACATATTCAAAAGCAACTAATTGAAAAAGACCATGTAAGCTAACCCAACATAAAAAAAAGAGAAGAATCACGTGAAGTCCACAAAACCAACCAATCAAAAAGAGGCAGGTATATGTACTTGCCGGCTAAAATCTAGCAGACATCTTCCTAACCAGCTAAATTTTAGTCAGGTTGGGAAATATGTCGGCTAGATTTTAGTCGGGTTAGTTTACGTGATGTTTCTAATTGGTTAGATAATTTGCTGGCTACTTTTTAGCCGTTGGGAAAGGTGCTAGCTAGAATTTAGCCTAGTTAGCTTACGTGATGTCTAATTGGTTCGCCAACAAAATTTTTAGACGTTAGCAAAGGTGTCGGGTAGATTTTATTTGAGTTAGCTCACGTGATGTTTTCTGATTGACTATTTTATAGACCCATGTGTTTTTTTTTCTATTCCCGCTAACATTTATTTAATTGGTTGTTTTTTAATGTATTTATTTTTTATGGTAAGAACTTTGAAGTGACTAAATTTGATGTAAATTATGAGATTTGACAAATCATCTATTAATTTTTCTTAGGAGTGGAAAAAAAGGAAAATTGATTGCTCATTAATGCGTACCGTGAATAAGAGAAAAGAGGCTGCCATTGGGGAAATAATCGTACACCAGCAACCGTTCCTCTCTAGCCTGGAAATACGCCCGTAACGGCACCAAATTCTTATGCCTCAACCGCCCGATCACCTCCACGTGTCTACAAAACTCTTCCAGATCCGGATACCTGGCGTCTTTCAGCCGTTTCACCGTCACTATAAACCCCGTTTCCATCACCGCCTTGTACGTACTCCCCACCGTACCCCTCCCAAGCGTCTCCGCCGACGCTTTCAATAAATCCTCCAACCGGTAATTCATCTCCGGCTTATCTCCCCCGCCGCAAAACACCAACGTCCCCATCCCACCACCTCCTTCACCCTCCCACGAACACCCCCCACCCCCATTCATCCCGCCGCCGACCGCCGTCACTTCCACCCCTTTACCGCCGGCGAACCCGGACTTATTTTTCTTCCCCTTTTTCAAAATTAAAATCAACAATGTGATTAAAACACACAGTAATGATAACCCACCGACGATAAATGCGATCAACGTTATAATCTCGGTTACCCGGTGACGCCGGTAATGTTTTCCGGTCCCCGGAATATCGCCGGTAACTGACGCCGGTAGCGTCGGAGCCAACCCACATGAATTACCAAAGGACTCGCTACATAAGTCCATGTTGCCGGAAAATGACGTTGAGTTAAACCGGAGCAAAGTTCCTGTCGCCGGAATTTCTCCGGAAAGTTGATTACCGGACAAATTTAAGTATCTCAGGCCAGTTTGGTCAAACGGCGGGATTTTTCCGGTGAACTTATTCCCATCCAAGTAAAAGATATACAGTCTCCGTAGATCTAGTACCGTTACCGGAATGTTGCCGGAGAGAGCATTCCCGGAGAGAACAATGATTTTGAGACGGTGAAGGGTTGTCACCGACGCCGGAAACTCACCGGAGAAGTTGTTGTGACTAAGATAGAGTGATTTGAGATTGGTTAAGTGAGAAAGGTTGGGAATTTGGCCGGAGATTGAGTTTAGCTTGAAGCTCAAAACCCTAATTTGATCCATTTGGTTTATGATTGTTGAATCCAATGTGCCACTCAAGTTCATATTTTCAAGAACTAATTTTGACACTCTGTTTTTTAAACATGCTTTAACTCCTTCCCATTTGCAAAAATCATTCCCTTTCCATTGCAACATATTGGATGGATCAATGGATGACTTTAAGCTTAGAAGTGCTTCTTTATCACCACTAAACACACTTTTAAAACTAAAACAAAATAGAAGAAAGAAAATAGGTGAAGGGTTCTTCATTTCTTTAAAATCTTTAAAGAAAGATGAACACTTTAACAAAAGAAAGTGAAGTGGCAGGTTAGGATCAGTGAGATGGTGGAGACAAATGGTTAAGAAATTGGTTTGTGTGTGTGTGTGTTGTTGGTGAAGTTGTTGGTTAGTAGAGTCACGGACAAATGGTCAAGTGAGTGTGCACGTGATTTTCCAGAGGGAAACCCCACTTGTTTCTTGATGTCAGTACGGGCTTTTATTAATGGAGGATTTAAATCTTGGTGTAAGCAGTATTAGTAGTTTTATTTAAGAGTTGATATGGAAGAGAGGAAAACATGGGATCCAATGCAAATGCCACCAATCAGTTGGTTCAATGCTTGAAGCATATGTTACATACTGTTCTTGCTATTTGTTGTCCCCTTATTGTATGGAACTTGAAATATTGAACCTTATGATGATGGCATCGTGTTGTTCGATGAAATGCCTGAGAGACGAGTTTTTTTTTTTTCGTTTTTAGTCGGGTGATTGGGTTTAGTGTGAATAAGAAACATCATTCGACTTCTATCAAGGTTTGTGGGAGGTTCATTGAGTCTGTTGCGAGAGGGACCTAAGATATGAATGTGTGTGATGGAGGTCCTAGAAAATGCTAGCATTGAACAAGACTAGCATCTCATTTCTCAAGTTTCCTTTGAGTTTGAAACCGTTGTGAAGATTCATCTTCAATCTCGCAAGAACCAAGTCTAACGACTTTCAATTGGAATGGAGGTAGCTATAGACGTGAAACATTGAAAATCAAATTATTATTTGAAGTTGCATTTAGTATTTCAACATAAAAACGTATGTATCATTACATTATTCGATGAATATCATAGTGTATTGTCGGACTTATCACACACATAATTAAGCATGTAAACGAACTGAACGTTATAATTAAGCATTTATATTCGTTTGTTTAATAGGCGCACGGACATGAACACAAATCTTTGTTATTTAATTAAACGAACTAACATGAAAACATGTCTCATTTGTTCATTTATGTTCGTGAACGCAGTGTCGGAGCTTGAAAAACTAAGTAGCGGGGGGCCGAAAGTCACAAGACCAATTTTTTTTTCCTATCGCTATGTTTCGGGTTTAGGGTTGGCATATCGTGTATACACGTACACGATAAGACACCAACACGAAATATGTATACACGAACACGACACGATAACTTATCGTGTACTTTTTCCCAAACACGAAAACCTGTTTATACCTGCTTAAGACGATAAGACCTGTTTAGAAACACATGTTTAAGAACATGTTTAGTGAAACATGTATTTACCTGTTTAGACAAGTACTAATATGTACTTAACAGGTAAACAGATAAGCATATTTAAGAACCTGTTTCAACCTACATACAATATCATATTTTAATATTTTTTATTTTAAAAAAAATTCTTAACAGGTATTTTACATGTTTAGACACGAATATTAACAGATAGATTCGTGTCTACCTGTTTATGACACGAAACACGATAAGACCATACACGATACATGTTAAGATCGTGTAGGTTCGTGTCGTGTATTCGTGTACGTGTCTAAAATTGCAAGCCCTATTTGGGTTATATGTTTGGGTCGGGCCAAACAAATCAATAATAAATAACTTTACATATAAATTTATCTTTTATAATGCGAGAGAAAAATGATAAGTACCTAAAAGAAAATTACAACTCAGCCCGACGACCTTTAATATTTTTGAATTCATCGATTATGGATTTCAAATCAAACTTATTAGCAATTTCTTTTTCTATGTAAATCACCAAGATATTCGCGAGATACTCGTCTGCCATCTTATTGCGAAGCCGACTTTTGAATATTTTCATTGCTGAAAATCCTTTTTCTGTTGTTGCAGTAGAAACTGGAAGTGTCAAGATTAGCCGAACCACTCTATGAACGAAATAATAATTCTTACGTTTATGAGCTTCCACCAGACTTTTACATAAATCAGAAATATTTGATACAATAGTTAGCTCGGTATTTATTTTCATCTCAATATTAAAATCTTCTAACTGATATGGTAATTGATTACTCTCCTGCTCCGTAAAATCTTCATTTGATACACCAATTAGCTTGAAGCAGCGACTAGTGGCGAGAAGCGGAGCAGCGGCTGGAGCAGGGACTGGCGGCGACCAGCGACGAGCAAGCAACGATTGATTTGGGGTCTGGTCTGGTTAGGTTTCAAGGTCTCAGGTTAGGTCTGTATAATGGATGGATCGAATTATTTGGGGGTAAATTAGTTTTGAATATTTCATTTCCCCCCTAAACTTACACTTTTATTTTTTAAATGTACAATCTATTTTTTTATTTCATACCCATAACTTATCGAATCAATCGAAACAGAGCATTTAACGGAAATTTTTAAGGATAAAAAATCAGATGGGGCCAAGAATTCTTTAGGAAAAAAATGAGCAGGGGCCGGCTCTATACGTAAAAAAAATTCGGACGAAAACGGAAAAAATTACACTACTAACGGAAAAAACGGCGGGGGCCACCCCTGGCCCCTTCAAACCTTCACCCCTGCGTGAACGTTCATTTAAGTTTGTTCATATATGTTAGTTTATTTAAGTCCGTTTATGTTCGTTCGTTTAAAAATTAATACCCTAAGAAGTAACTAAAGCAGCTATCGTTGTTAGCACACATAAACAAAGCGTTTTAAACTAAAGACAAATAGAAAAAATGATTAAACTACTGATTTAGATTGTTTTCAGAATCACCGTATCCGGCAGCAACGTCAAAAAACTTGACGTGTGCAAATAGCAATATATTTTTAATTGAGAAAATGGTTTCAAAGTTTTAGGTTTAAAGGGTAATCACCAATTGACTAAACACAAGTACGGACAAGTATGTTTATCATAGCGTAATATAGTAGATGGTAAAAACCGGATATCAATATGGTGGACACGCGGACTCTTGATACTAAATCCTCTATTTATATATCAATGAAAAAGAGATTTGATTAACTAACTGTTGCAAAAGAAAACAAACAACAAATTTAGAAAGCTTTGTGAAAATCAGATTTGAGAAATAACCAATTAGACTATGAATCATCCAAGATGGAATGAGTGAGAGGATTGATTTTACTTAGGTAAATTGTTTTAAGGTTTATTATGAAGAATAAATATTATGTTAAGTGCCAGAACATATTAGAACTCGTTAGGGTTAATTCTAGAAAACCAGAGAGACGGTGTTATAGATACACACTAAAACCCTAATCAAGCAAAGCAAGTTTTATTACCAATTGCTTATGACTTAGAGTTTCTCTATCATATTTGTCACATTCCAACCGACGGCGGAAACGTCGGGGCGGGACATGTAGACTGTTCATGAGCACATGGTTGACTAAATTGAAATAGATTAATACATTAAATTTCTATTCGTAACTCCAACAAAACTAATTCAATAATACATGAACATTGAAATACATAACATGTTCATTCTTGTTCAATTAACTAGGTCCACAACCTAAGTGAAGCAAACTTGATCAACTCATACTTTGTACCTGAAACATGATGAAAACGAGGTCAACTAAAAAGTTGGTGAGCATACATAGGGTTTTGACTCTAAATAGCATCAAAGTGTTGTGTGTAAACAAATCCATACAAGTCATGATTAACAAAGCATTTATGGGGAGTCACTATTGTGTAACCAGGTAGTACAATCAAACCTTTGTAACTAGCATGCAAAAATTGTGTTGTCGGCAACAATCACCCCAACCTGGGTGGGTTTGTCAGACTCAATAGATCTATCATTGTTAACCGTCGGCTTGTATAGTTAATGATTGCACATGTAAATTGCACACAAATTGTAGTTAACACACCTAGCACTCAAACATAAAGCTCAAATTGCACACAAGTTGTAAAGTGGTTTTGTATTGTGTAGTTTGTGTAAATCATTGAAATGTTGTGATCATGTTTCACCCCAAAATGTAAAACAGTGAAAAAGGGGCTATGTAAAACTCACCTGTAGTAATGGTGTAGATCGCACGAGCAAAAAGTAGTAAAAGTGATTCTTTTGCAAATCACAAACCTAACCTAGAGTGAATTGTATGATCTTGAATTAGTTAACATGCACAAAATCTAAAATGAGGTTTAGAGTTCAACGGGTTTTGATGTGCGTGGTTTTGTACAAGAGTGGGGTCATTTCATGTAAAAAGGAGGTTTGTATGATAATATACGAATTTAGATAAAGGTTTGGTATGAAAATGTAAGTTCAAAGTATGTTTGGAAAGTAATGATTGTGTTAAGGTTTAAGTTTAAATAACTTAAATAAATAAATTTCTTTTATTCGTTTAAAACAGTGTGTCGATAAAAGCAAGGTGATATCATATTTATTATAATAAATAAATCTATTTATTTATTTATAATAATGTGTCAAAGTAGTGTGAATGTATATATATATATATATATACCTTATTTAAGAAATTATAATTCTAAACTTTAATAATGTAATATGATATTTAGTTTAAATAAATAAGTTCCTTTTTATTTATTTATTCATTATTTAAATCGAGTGTCCCTAAAAAGAAACAAGAGAATTGTAAATATATGTTTTAGTATATATATATATATATATTTTAAAAGACAGATTATATTTCTTTACATTAAATCTTAAATAGATATTAAATATAAAACAAATGATTTTATAATGTTGCTTTTATGAAATTCTTTTAATAATGATAATGTATCTTATTTATATAAAATCTTTACAAAATTATATGATAATAGAAAATACGAATGCTTCGAATACCACTATTAATTTCATTAAAAATAAATCTCTTTTATATTGTAAGTGAAATTTCCAAAGTCATTTAATTCGTAAAAATACTAATTCTCGATTACAATTGGTTTATTTTTGCACAGGTTAGTTCCAGAGGGTACTAGGTTTGTAAAATAATTTTTATAAACTTTTTCTGAGTTTAAAATCGGTTCAAAAAAAATAAAGCAGTCTACCCGGTTCGAACCCGGGTTACTGCTGTGTGAGGCCAACACTTCAGCCATTAGACCAAGGGACTAATCCCTGTTAGTGAACCGGTTTGATATGCATTTAACGAGTGTTTGGAAAAGGGCCAGGCTAGATCAGATGCACACGCAAAAATAGGGGCCGGGTTTGTGGGTTGTGGGTTTCGAACCCACGCCATCTAGTCCAACGGTGCAGTGGCTTAACCGGTTGGGCTAGATGGTTTCGCTGGTCATAGCAGGAGGATAAATCTTTAAATCAAATAAATCGAATGAGTGAAAATACCAACCCAGTTCCATGTGCAAACGATCAAAACCCCATTATCAATTGAAATCGATACCCTCTGTCATCAGAAATTGACAGAGGGCTAATGATCGTCATCCCTCCCAAAATTTAAAGATGTAATCCTTACCTGGGATGATTGAGAATCGAATGCGTTCGGCTGAGCTTTAGAGTGTGATGTTCTTGGAGCTTGCCGGAGTTCCAGAGGTGAATTGCGAATCAAATGAGGGTCGAGAGCGTTTGTGTGACAGTTCACGAAGGTGAATGAGTGGTTTGATTTAATTAATTTCGTTCAAATCACCCGATTTGATTACGATTCGGAAACAACGGCTGTCATATTTAAAATACGCGTTAAACAGTTTGATTTTGGATGAATCGAGTCGTGTTTGAGGTCTGGATACATTCGAGATCAATCAGCGCATGATTTCCGGGATTCAAACGCGTTTAATTTCTTGATTGTAACCGGATTTAGCCTCATTTGACTCAGAATAGTCAAATGGGTTTAAATTTCGAATTAAGCCGCGATTTGTGATAGGTTGGTATGATTATCGGGTCGGGATAGGTCCAGTAATTGAATCAGTATTTCAGGAAAGCCCATAACCATCCGGGTTGGTCGAATTCCGATGCTAGAATGTATGAATGTGGACCGGTTTGACTTTGATAAGTCAACTTTCGGGGGTGAGGTCAAAATTGGGTCAAAGGGTTTAATTCAAAGGGTCCAAATGGGTTAGGGGGCTTAAAAGGTTCAAGAATAAAGCTTTCATTTTCTTTTATAAAAATCTAGTTTGTTACAATTATTTTATAAGAAAATAAATTTTATATATTTGTCTTTATAAAATAATTAGGTTTATAAATGAATTAATACATACAATTACATATTTATACATAATTATAATCCATTTATATGTATGAAATATGAGAAAAGAAAAAAAAAATAAAACTTTATAAGTTTTATTTTTGATTTAAGAAATTTATATATATATACATATATATGGATTCTAGAATGAATGTGAATGGAAATTTGTGAATTTGTATTGATAATTAGGGTTTAATATAGTCATTTCACTAAGATTGGAATTTATGAAGGCATGAAAATCAGAAATGTTACAATATCCGTACAGATAAGTCTGCAGGCCTTTTATGTAATATGACATTGAGAGCTTCCATCACAATGGAAAAAAGAAAACGGGATAGGGGGTTACCTTGCCTAACACCCATACTGACCACGAATTCCGATGTAGGGGAGCCGTAAACCAAAACCGATATTTTTAACCGATGACAGACAACTCGCGATCCACGAACGCCAACGATATGGGAACCCCATATGGCCGAGATACACATTTAGAAAAGCCCAATGCACTGCATCAAAAACCTTTTAAAAGTCAGCCTTAAAAACCAATGTTTTTTTTTCCAAGTATTTTAACCAAGCCAAAATTTCGTTAATGATAAGCGGACCATCTAGGATAAACATTGAGCTACTCCAACCACCGACCCAATAACCTTCTTTAGTCTATTTGCTAAAACTTTCCCAATTATTGATGCAACCAATCAAAATAATTGGTCTAAAGTCGGACTCATCGAGTGGATCTTGAACTTGTGCGCATAAGGTAATAAAAGAGGAATTACAACTATTAGAAATTATACCTATCGCATGGAATTGGTTTATTAGAGTATGTGATATATTCTCACTTGGGAGAGTCAAGTGAGAATACTTTTTCTGCCACGTGGTCGCCACATTAGCGTGATAAGTTTTTCACTTGGGACTCATTTGGCAAGGAAAATACCGAAATACCACATATTACTCAACACCCACGCTCACAACGGGGGACCACCCAACACCCACAAATGGGTTTCTTCTACGCATGAAGCCACTCACGGGAATGTGCTCATCCCCCCTCCACGCTATAGGGGGCGGTGTTTCCATGGGAATCACGGCATGAGGGGGCTCACATCCCCATACCTTTAGGGATTTGAAATCACCTTCAAATAAGTGCCAAACTTTTTTAAAGAAACCAAAGCCCTTTTTTACTTGTGCCACCGTGAAAGGTGCAATTAGGCATTGTGCTTGTTCACCGGAAAGCCTTCTAAAGTCGACGTCATTAATAAGTTTGTATCTTTTCTTTCATGGCCCAGATGATTGGGCCTGAGCCCGCGTACTTGCTTCATCAGCAATTAAGATTTTAAGAAGAATAAATAATTATAATTAAATTGATTGATATAAGAGTTAATTGCAAAGATGGCCCCTGTGGTTTGTTCGAATTGCAGATTTAGCCCCTAGGAATGAAAAAGTGCAAAAATGGCCCCTGTGGTTTGGGCCCAGGTTGCAAGAAAGGCCCCTGGCGTTAATTGAAGTTAAAACCTAACGGAACTTAACCCACGTGGATGGCACGTGAAGGTAATAAAGACATTTTGTCAACCCTCACGTGCCATCCACGTGGGTTAAGTTCCGTTAGGTTTTAACCTGGGGTTGTAACGGCTCTTACACTATTCAAGGCCCATCTTTTCAGGTAAGTGTACTTATATGGTGTTGGTTTACACATGAATGATATATATTGTTCTGTATATTATTATGGAGTAACTGTATATATATTGTTCATTTTGGACCTGTTGGTTGGTTTGGTTAAGATACCAACTGTTTTAAATCATGATTTTCCAGATTTACCCTCATGGATCGTCTGACACGCTCCCATTTGCCACAATGGGCTCCGGGTCTCTTGCTGCAATGGCCATCCTTGAATCAGAGCACCATGAAGGGCTTACTGTAAGTTCTCACTGTTATATACTTATGTTATTACATAATTAAAGATTAATCTACCTTTTTACCTGTAGAATTGAGTCACATATACAAAAACCTGTTTTGTTTCTGAAGTGATACATCGTTCATTGTGTGCCTAATTTCAGTTAAACTAAAATGTTGACCCATGAAAGTAACTTTTACCATTTGAAGTTATGACCAATGATTTGACTTTCAAAATAAATAAATGAAACCGTTTCTATTATAATTTTTTTTTTACTTCTAGAACAGTGATAGAGCCCAAAAGTCGGCTGTTGGATTTCAAGAAAAACAAAGGAAATACAAAGGATAGTTGACCCTCTTCGAGATGGGTTAGTCTCCTAATACAAACCAAATACCAAATCAAATACTAGACTACATAAAATAAAAGCAGCCATCCCTATTTCTAGCCCTAGAAAGCAGTTAAGAAACTGATAAAAACTGAATACAAACCCCCCACAACTCTGGAACTACTCCCGCCAATTTTGAGTAGCTGGGCCAAGAACTGGGGCGACCCAGTCTGGTCAACCCGACCCAGTCAGCTGGGTTCGTATCAAACAGCTAACTGAGACACCTTCTTATCCTACTCCTAAATCCATTATTTGATTGTTTGACTCGTTTACAGAGGGATGAAGGAGTGAACTTGGTGACCAAGGCTATATGCTCAGGCATATTTAATGATTTAGGAAGTGGAAGCAATGTAGACATCTGTGTGATAGAAAAGGTATTTTTTCATTCTTCCTTTTGGAACACAATAGTACATGTAAACTTATATCTGATCTTAGAGTAACTTTAGTACCTAATATATGATTATCTTTTTGCCAGGGTAAGATGGAATACTTGAGGAATCACTTGACTCCGAATCCCCGCACTTATATTAGTTCAAAAGGCTGTTTATTTTCCAAGAAATCTGGTTAGTAGTTCAATGTCTACACTAATTTTGCTACCTCTAGTCCCTTGCATTATTATCTGTTGTAGTTGCCACTTGAAAAATAAAACGTTCTATTTTTTCGTTCTATTTTGACGCATTATCCAACCCCTTTTTTGTTGTTGTACTACTCGTTGCTGATCTTGTATTTTTTTTTTGCAGAGATCTTGCTTACAAAGATTACACCATTGAAAGAGCTGGTTGATGTAGTTGCAGTTGGTGGAGATGCCATGGAAGAATGAGTTTGATATTATAGAGCTTTAATGTTTTTCTAATAAAGTTATGATTGGGTTAAGATGATATTATAGTGCCTTTTTTTGTTATTTGAATGATTACGTTTGATATAAATTTTTTTGATTGGGTAATGAAATATTATGGAAGTTTCAATAAACTTTCAACTTGTTTCACTGATGGTCCTGAAATGGATATGGGTTAACAACCTCCATCCACTTCAGAAACCATAAGTGAAACAAGTTAAAAGTTTCTTTAAACCAAATCTATAATTTCTTAAAGTTATGGGTGCAATATATAACTTATCCAAACTACATGGACCATTCGTATAGTTAACTATTTAAAGAACAAGAAAATAAACTTGATGGGAACCACAAACTTCTTTATTTTAATATTGTAATTATTGACAAAAATAGAAAAACGGAAAAGACAAGTGGGTACCCATTCTCGATTCCCATCCCTGTCCATACAATATTGATATGTAGTAGCTTAAATAAAACCAAATGGTTTATAATTGAGTTAATCACAATTTAACATAGTGATTTTTTAAAAGTTTAGTAAACTAACCATTAATTTCATATTTTATATATCGGTGGTTCATGTCAAAAAGGTTTTAGCGTGTGAAGAGTACCGGAGTTGTACAAAGCATAAAAATAGACGAACCGTTGTAAAGTTAGATGCACCATTGTAATTATTTTAGACACACTGTTGTAATCACACGATTCATTCATACATCATATCTTGTTGTAGTTATTCTAGACGTTTTGTCATCAGCACTGCATCAACATTTAAAATACTTCCACATATGTTGAAACCGGGTTTAAAAGTTAAATTCTCTTTTCTTTAACATATCCCTATATGAAATCTTGAGTCTTTGAGAGCTACTTGTTGCTTGTCCGTGATTGATAGTTTGAGCCTTTTTATGTTGGCAATGATGAAATCAAGTGGAAGAGTTGTCCAACACAAAAAAGGTTTGTACAACGGCCAAGGTAAGTTAATACAACCTTATAACTCATTATATATTAAGTTTTAAATTCCACACTCATTAAGATGGTATGTTTCTCTTGAAACCATATTTGTTTTGAAAAAAATCGAGAAGTCCTATATAAATCATATAATGTCATGTGTTAAACAAGTGAAAAAAATTATGAGAGACCATGACTAAATCCAATTTGACTCGTTACGTAACCTGAACCGATATGTCCGTTTTATCAGACTTACTATATATAAACCACAATAAAAGATGATGGTGTAAAAAGAGGATAACTTATCTATTGACCACCCAAGCATTTAAACGGTCAAATAAAACCAACCAAGTTCAAAACATCTCAACGCTTCAAAATACCAAACTGGTTTCGCTTATGAAAATTCTGTAAATATATCAGATTATCGTGCAATAAGAAAAATACATGTAACCAAGATTTTGCTTTAGTAACCACCTATGTAAATCTAAATGTATAGACCCTTATCATGAATATTTACTTCTTTATGAACTTTTGAGTTCACTTTTGTCATTTGATGAGTTTTATATTAATTGGACGTACAATATAAATATAAAAAGAATAAACTTAATAACAAACATGTATCATTTTGAATACATATTACCATTCTTAGTATAACAGGATCTATGTGGTTACAGTATCACCGTAAGCTTCTTGAATCCTTCCACGCATAGGTTTTCATCGACTTTTAAATGCACATGTCCAACTCTGTTCCACCGCCTTCTCTAGTGCCTCCTCATTCTCATTTTACCCTTTTCTGAATATTATTACTATAAAAAGATATAGTAAACCGAAATTATTTTGTAAATAAAGTCATCCAAGTTGGCAATAGTTTACAAACGTGGCCAGGAGTTCTCCTATATCCTTGTCCACATGGGACGCCTGGATTTGTGTTGGTCTGGCCCATTCCAGACAACTTTCAACTCATTCCAACACACCCTTCACATGTCAACCATAAACCTCCTATATTTGTATAAGACCCTTTAAACTTTGGACCAATTTCACTTCCCACCTCTTTTTTTTTAACGGCGTGGCTCAACTGACACGTCCCATCAGGGGAGGCTTGTACATTAGCCTACCCATACAACTCCCAAGAAATTCTAATCTGTAGAGGGTATTCATAGTTTTTATAAAGTGCACCTTACAAGATTCGAACCTATGACCTCTACAGAGGAGAAACCCTTTGAGAAAACCTCCCTGACCACCAAGACAGAACCTTGATGGCACTTACCACCTCTTACTTCATATTTTTATACACCTCCGACTTCATTTCTAAGTTTAAAATTTTCTCGTTTTTATGACACTTATTATACTTTGATAAGTAAAACCTTCATAGGCGCCAAAAGATATTACCCATACTATAAATAATGGATATTTGTTACTTGTTTTCTTGCATTAATGTTTCGTATGTTTTTCGAGCCGGGTGTGTCTCTGGTGCAACCTCTCTACCCTATGGCCTATGGGATAAAGGTAATATTTGCCCTCATCCCACCCTTCCAGAGACCCTACTCTTTGATTGAGATTTTTAATGGGTATGTTTTGTATATCTGATTATAAGTTTATCTTACAAAACAAAAAAAATACCAAACACATATTTTAAACCAATTTCAAATACTTAAAAATAATAATAATAAAAACTTACCAAACACACATTTTTGAATAACCTTTATAAAAAATACGCCGTTCCGGTGACATTTTTAAATGTTGGTCTTTTTTTTATAAAATAGAGTAAAGTTTAGGACTATGTTTATGAATAATAATAACACAAGTGGAGGACTGAATGGTGTCAAACTTAAAGATGAGGTTAAAACTTAAAAGATTCACTTTCGAAAATCAAATATTCTTCCCCCTACACACGTTTGCCGGCTTTCCAAAATCCCAAATCCCTCTTCTCCTTCTTTGCTTTTACAACCCGACAAACAATTCAAAAAGAATCCCAAATTGTTCTTCAGATTCATCGTATAATCTGTGGGTTAACCGTATCTCCGGCCATGGGTAGGGCTCTACTGAACCCATATTACGATCAAGTGTTGATGTACGGCATCGTCAAGAACGCTTGTGATTGGTGGGATGAATTCAGCAATTCCCGAACTTCGCAAGATTGGGTTTCTTACATTCTTGCCGCTCTCTACGGCGTCGTTACACTGGTCGCTCTGGTGAGTTTAATTATCAGTTTTGGTTGTTAGTTGAAGTTCTAATGATAATTTGTTAAATAAAATGTTGGGTTTACACCTGTGAAATAAAATAAAATTTTAAATTAATGCTTAAGAGTAAAACTAGTTTATAAATGTTGATTTTTTTTATAAACGTACCGAATAGTAACCAAGTTTCTCAAAAGTCTCGTTAAAATTACTCAAATATTTTTTATTTCTCTCAAGTCACTCAACTTCCGTTTGGTGTTCCATTCTTGTATAACTTTTTTATAAATGTTAATTTAAAAAAAAAATGAAGTGAGGCAAATGAAACATCTATAAATCTTGTTTACTTTAATGAAACTTGAGGGTGGGCCTTGGAGCAACCGGTAAGGTTGCTGCTTTGTGAGCTTGAGGTCATGAGTTCAAGCCGTGGGAAACAACCTCCTCGGATCCTGCACAAATGCATGAGCTAAGTCAAGCACCAGGTATGCCACCCTGAACATAATGAAACTTGGTTATTATTTATTGATTTTATTTCCTCACAATTACCTTCCATTTCAAGTTAATTTGAAAAAAAAAATAATCACTGTATAGTAATCAAAATTCATACATGTTACATTTGTCTCACTTAATTTAAAAAAAATGAAAATTTATAAAAAAAAATTATACAAGATTGAAACACATAATTAAAGTTGAGTGACTTTAAAAGAACAAAAGAACTTTCAGTAACTTAACTTTAGTGAAACACTTGAAAAACTCGGTAAATGAATAATCTTGAGTGTTTTGGCAACACTTATTCTGATTTTAGTTTTCTGGTCTTTATCTTTGATTCCCTCTTTACTTAATATTCAACTCGCGACAATCGTTTTTAACATACACATCAAGAAAGGGCTTGCAATGTGATGTTTTTGAGAACAGAAGTATAATTTTAGCATAAATCATAAGAAAGGGATTGGAATGTGCTAATTTTGTATTCTTTATTGAAATTAGTAATAATCATGTTTAATTTCCAACTGTTGCAGGTACAACTAATCAGGATACAACTAAGAGTGCCAGAGTATGGTTGGACCACCCAAAAGCTCTTCCATTTCCTCAATGTCTTGGTTAATGGGGGTCTGTATATTTTGTTATATATTTCTTAATAAGTATATTTTATAAAAATTATAAGTATTTCATTGCCTCGTGTTTTCTAATTATATATATTATTACTGCAGTTAGATGTTTAATCTTTGTATTCCACAATGATGTTCAACAATTAAAGCCAGAGGTTAGCAACATTATTTAGTTCATCATTTATGTATTTCTTGTTTTATAATTTTTATTTTATCAGATTGTGCAACATGTACTGCTTGACGTGCCAAGTCTTGTATTTTTCACTACCTATGCTCTCTTAGTTTTGTTCTGGGCAGAAATTTACTATCAGGTTATTATCTCTTCTAATTGTATTTACATCCTTATTTGTTTAAGTGTAATTGGACCTTTAAAAAATGCTAATTAGCTCACTTTTTTTATATTGTACACATTTGACAGGCGCGAACAGTTTCAACTGATGGTCTCCGGCCAACTTTCTTTGCAGTTAACGGCATCATCTATGCGATTCAGGTGAAAATTCTTGTTCATGTCTTGAAAGTTGAAAATTGCTTTTATAAAGAATCATTCAAAAATTACACTAGTATGCAAAATAATATATTTCTTATATATTATTTTCTCTAATAACAATAAGAACAAAAACTCACGTGGCCCCACCAATGTCCTGCTAACTAATGGGACCATGTAAAACACAGCTTGCGCTAGACATGTAGCCTTCATTGTATGAAATAAAAAGTGGTTAACTGTTTTTATTACTTCTTGACAGATAGTTTTATGGTTAGTAATTTGGTGGAAGCCTATCCCTGCTTTAGTGATCCTCTCCAAGATGTTCTTTGCAGGTCTTCTACCTTTTATAATCTGTTTTCAATATTTCTGTTTTTTTTTTTAATTTGCGTCGTTGGAGTCTCCTCACGTATTTTATCTGCCAGGGGTATCCTTGTTTGCAGCCCTGGGTTTTCTTGTTTATGGAGGAAGGTACATCAAGTTCTTTGTTATACTTTCCCAATTTATGTGTGTGTATGAGTTTGTGTTCTCACTTGGAGACTAGTTCCTCAAACTCTCAAAGATCTTATGGAACATATCGGTTGATTTTGTGCAGGCTCTTTTTAATGTTGCACCGCTTCCCTGTGGAATCAAAAGGCAGGCGAAAGAAGTTACTAGAGGTATATATTAATATTTTTTTTTTGTTAAATTTTACGCGTATGCTATGAGTGGGATTTTACTGGGCACATTTGTTTGTTTATACTTGTGTAAATGTTTAACATACATGGTACCTGCAGGTCGGGTACGTGACAACAATTTGCTTTGCATGTTTCCTTGTAAGATGTATTATGGTAAGGTTCCTTGTTTTCTTTAAGTATGATTGGCCTTCTATAGGTTATGAAAGTATTATAGGTGGCAAGGTAGAAGGGGTCACACGGGTCAAAACGGATCAACTTTTTGTACATGTCAAAACTAGCCATGCCGGATTGGGTTCACCCACGAATTTTTTACAAATAATTATTGTGCCTAGCTATGATTACCAAAAACCATACTGTTACAATAATAGTCTAAATCTTTGAGCAGAACTATACAGGAAGTTGTATACTTGTTTGCATTAAAAATAAAAGTAACTTTCAATCTGTTAGACCCGCTTCCATTTTACCAATTTAAGGTAAAACAAAACCCAAATCGACCCACTAGTAAGTAAATGGGTCGAATCTGCCACCTCTAGTAGTTATCAATGTTTAAGCAAATAGCTCACATCTTTTGGTGCTTCATAATTTTTTTTATATAATTTTTGTAATTTGTTTTATTTTTTTGATGGGGATGTTAGATGTGCTTTAACGCGTTCAATGAAGCTGCTAACCTAGATTTGATGGAGCATCCTATCCTGAACTTCATTTACTACTTGGTAACAAAATTTGAAAACTTTTTTTAATTTTTTTTAGAACTGAAATATATGCTTTATACTATATCAGTTCTCATAGATATTTGTTTTTTCTAATCGTTTTCCCTTGGGTAGTTGGTGGAGATACTACCGTCCTCTCTAGTTCTGATTATATTGAGGAAACTGCCATCTAAGCGAGTCATCACACTGTATCACCCTATTCAATGAAAACAAGGTCCATGATATAAGGATTTGATTTCACAAGGTCCATGGAGCTGGTTTATGTACTCGATATCCAAAATCGCGAATGGAAGCCGAAAGAAAGAATGAAGAAGACAAGCAAATGGGACAGAAAGACTGAGCTTTGGGAACCATGGTTTGTGATATATGTTTGTTGTATTGATGTGTATTTGTTGTTATTTTTATTTAGTTAATTGCAGTCTTCTAAAGAAGTCGTTTATGGCAAGTATACCAAAGAATTGACATCAAAATCAGATTCAAAACTTTGTTAGGTGACATCGTGGGGAATTAACCGTATATTCGTTGGTAGAATAAAAAAACAACTATAAAAGAAACGGGTTAAATGGAGCAAAAGACATAGAGGCCACCTCAAAGTAAAATTATATATGGGCTAGCCCTCACATTGACTTATACAACATGATTAACATACGTTGATCATAGCTCTCATTACTCAAATCATGAAAACGGGCAAAGAACAAATACGTGGTGCGTCATCAACATGTGTACAGAAAGAATATACACGTGGGGATTGGAGGAAAAAGTTTGACTAGACCAATAGCAATTTATCACTGTTCACATTCTCTTCTATTGTATATAGTGGTTAATTTCGGTCTATAGATTCCAAATGCTTTATACGAAATCTTAAGCTTCAATCATAAATAGTGAAGTTAATTAATTTCAAAATCACACATGAATACAAATGTCAGCAGAGGCGGAATTACTTGAGGCTTAGGGGTGGCAAGGCGCCCACTCAAAAAAACCTCATTATTGTAAATTTTTATAAAAATTAAAAAGTTTTAGGCACCCATACAATATATCCAGATTTGCCGTTTCGACTTTCAACGTGAATTTTTTTCAGGGGGTTAATATCAATGTATGTACATGTTGTTAAAACTGAGGCTTGCATTGTAATATATGTTGATACAGTAATCTTTTAAATATATGTATAATCTTTTTAAAAAGCAAATATTCAATTGGCAAGGTTCAAATTTATTTCATGTCACATTTGAATTGAAAGCAAAATATGTGTTTGACGATGGATCTGATCTGACCACCTAACCCATGAGCCCGTGCCCCATGGCCCGCCATTATGCCATAAACAATGCAAACACGCTGGGTCCGGTCCGGATCCGGGTCCTGGCTTAAAAGCCTTCAGGGCTTCACCCCCTTCTCTCTCGATCCACGCCTATTTGGCGGCTCGCTTTCGTCCTCTACAAACCCCTATTTTCACAGATTCAATTTTATGTTAATTTGTTCATTCAATTCGTCTCCTCACAAACCCTAGATCCAACAATATCGTCTAGATTTTCCAGTTTTCCTGTTCTAACCCTAACCATGGGTGGCGGTGCTACCAATCAACCACCGCAAGATTCTCAATTGGCTTCGGCTACGACGGAGGAAGAGGAGTTTTTGAAAAGGAACACCGATTGTGTTTACTTTCTCGCGTCTCCGTTAACCTGCAAAAAGGTATACTTTTACGTAACTTTTTTGTAATGAAATTGTGAGGTTTTCTCGTTGTTTATAATGCATTAGATCTTTGGTTAATATTGGCTGTTTGATGTTGATGTTTAATTGGTTGAATTGGATCTTGTTATAGGTTTTAATTTGTTATTCAATTGGCTACTTTATGTTCAAAATTGACATCAATGTTGTTAGATTTTGGTCCAGGGTGTTAATGATTGTAATAGTTTATATGATAACTTTATTGAATCAATTTGTTCTTGAGTTCTTGTCAATTTTGATGTTAAATGTGAAGTTTTTGAATTGAAACAAGATAACTTGAATTAGGGTTTCATATGGTTTGTATGTTTTTGAATTGAAACAAGACAACTTAGTCTTTAGCGTCTTTGTTTTCGGTTTTTGAGAGAGTTTATACCTTTTGCTAGTTATGGTTGCTTTAAGAGTGTAAGTAAATGAGTATGACGTGTGAGCATTAAAGCTTCGAACCTTTTTGAGCAGCGCATGGCATTCATTTGACCGATTTGCTATATTATTCTTGTATTGTCTTTGTTTTTTTTTGACATTTTATTGTAATTTTGTTGTCAATTTGCCCTTTTTTATTTATTTATAATTGATTTCTCTGCTTTGTTTCTGTTCTTTTTGGAAATTAAGTTAGCTTTTGGATGACTACGAGAATGAATTTACTACAAACCTGCATGATGTCAGTCCATTTAGGAAGAAACGCACATTGTGATTCTAGTTCATATGCCTTTTTGAAACGGTCAAAAGATTGAAAAATGATGTGTGTAAAGGAACTTTAGTTCACAATCTAAAGTTTAGACATCCAGTGATGCTCTTTATTAAATGTTATTCTTATGTATCAGCATTTTAGCACATTATTTTATAATCTGATAAAACACGTCTTTGCTACGGTTGGTTAACAGGGAAGTGAGTGTGAGTATCGCCATAGTGACATTGCGCGGGTCAACCCTCGGGATTGCTGGTACTGGCTAAATGGGAATTGCTTAAATCCAAAATGCGGTTTCCGCCATCCTGTAAGTCTCCTCATCAGGCTCATTTTTTTGTATTTTTAGCAGTAATTTTTTATTATAGAATATAAGTTGTATAATTGGTTATAATCTTGTGTTCTTTTTTTCAGCCTCTTGATGGATTATTGGAAGCTGAAGTTCCCACTCCTGTGGGACCTGCTGTACCTCAGGCTCCAGTAAAACAAGGTGTTGCGTGCATATTCTTTCAGAAAGGTTTCTGTTTAAAAGGACATTTATGCCCTTTTTGGCACGGACCGCCAAACATTGTTAATAACATAGGTGTGCATCCCGTGCCACCTAATTCTGTTACCAAGCCTTCTAAGGTTGCTTCTGCGGGCCCGGAGAAACCCGTTCAAGAACAAAAGTTCACTCAACAGGAAAATGTCCAAAAGCCCACTGAGTTTCCACCTCAGGGGAAACAAGTGCCTAGAGTGCAACCAAGAAATGGTGGTACTGGTGGCGGTGTTGTGGTGGAGAAAAAGGTAGCACCGCCACTTGAGGAGCCTCCTAGGTACAAACCAGCCAATTTTGTCCCGCCACCTGTCATGAATGGATTACCGCCCAGCAGGTCTAACCATGGTGTTTACGAGACTAATCACGTTTCAGATAGCGAGGGTATAAATGGAAAGGATGTTGAGGAATATTCAAGAGAGCCTACTCCTGGTTTTGATGTTCTTGTGGACAACGAGCCTGGAGATTCTGAATATTATCCTAATGAAGAGCAGTTTGGAAGGTCTAGAGGTCGTGATTTTGATATGGGTCGGTCCGTTGACTATGATGTTGACCGCGATATGTATCACGATCAATGTGATTTTGACCACTATAATAAGGAAGGGTATGCATGGGAAGACCATAGAGAAAGTTCTAGTTTTGGAAGGACGCGGTATCCTAGAGATGAAAGCCCGGATCATTTTGAGCGGTCAGACTTATGCCACAGGTTATCAAAACTAAGAAGGGGTAATAATGTTGGTGGTCTAAGGTCAGTTATCAGCCGTGAACATCCCCGTGGTAACCATACTGACAGGATGCCAAGGAGGGACGACCGCCCTGACCACCGCTATGACCGCCGCTTGGATTCTGGTTCCCTTAGTAGCCGTCTTCAAGGAAGAATAAAGATTCCGGGAAGGTCAATGTCACCTGGCTATGAAAACGGGTCAAGGGTAGAAAGGGAAATTGACATGGGAAGGCAGCAACGGTCCAGATACTCACCTGGAAGGGCTCCACACGTTTCATCAAACAATAGCAGGTTTAGAGTCAGAATAAAGAGCAGATCAAATGATGATGGTCAAACTCTGGGAAAGAGGAAATATCCAAGAACAGAAAGTCAACAATCTGAAGACAAATTGTCATTTGAAGGGCCAAAGCCTCTTAGTGAGATTCTGAAGCGGAAACGAGGATCTGTCATTTCTTCAGTGAATAATGAAGATAATAACTCCAACAAAAATAATGAAATTAATCAAAAGGAGATAAAAGTAACCCCATCTGGATACACGGTCAATGCTGACCACGAAAAGTCAACAGATGGTCAAGCTTCTTTGAATCATGAAGCGAGTAATGTAGAGAATAAAGTGGGGTCCATTGATGAGGATGAAATGCTGGATCAGGAGCTTGAAGCTTATGATCCCAGGGATGGAGACTATGATTATGAGCAGATTGATGGGGAAGATTACAACTTAGAAGAAGGTGAAGAATACATGGAGGAAGGAGATGAGACTGGAAAGAAAGAGAGTGAAGTGTATTCTTAGATGCAAAATTTTTTAGCTTTGTTTTCAATGTTTGTTGGTGTTCTGATTTAAAACAGAACTTTCTGATTGTAGTTTTTGTAGAAGTAGTGAGATGATTCTAAAAACTTGTTTTTTTCTGAGGTTTTTAGTTTGTATCTAATTTTGCATGGATCTTCAAGGATTGATATATTATTGATTCAACTTTTGAATTCAATTAGCGCAAGACTCTTTACATGTTTTGAGTTCCTTTTTTGTTTCTGATTTTGAACTCGATAAAGAACTTAAATGAGCTTGCGCTTTTTGTCTTGAGCCCATTCGAGTCCAGCTTTCTCAAGCTTGCATAATCAAGCTCCACTCTTTCCTTAGACGGCTTGAGCTTGTACTAGGGTTGTAAATAGAGGTGAAAAAAAAGTTTCCGAATCGTTTTGAATCTAAACCGAAACCGATTTTGAAACTGTTTTTGGTAAGAACCGACCCGACCAGAACAATAGAGAACAATAGGGTTGAAATCGGTTTGTAACCCTGTAGGTTGAAACTGGTTTGAACATGTCGAAACCCGGTTTCCAACATGGTCAAACCCCTCTCAGAACCGGTTTTTAACTTTTGTTGACCAAACATGAACAAGTTGAAACCTGAACCGGTTTTTAACTTTTGTTGACCAAACATGAACCAGTTGAAACCCAATTAGTGCACCTCTAGTTGTGGAGTCAAGTTTGAACTTAGTTTGAGCTTAAGTTCATCTTGACCCATTAAAGCCCAAATTTGGAGATTTGGATTTTGAACACTAGGCTAAATTGTTGACTTTAGATTTCAGATTTGTCAAAGATACACATAAGAGACTCAGAGTTAAGACCATAACTTGAGACTATACGCTACGCTTACATAGGCTAGGATTAGTTGGGACCGGTTGGGCCTTAAGATCCATATCATGCTTTATATGTTAGTATGTTACTATCTACATGATAATTTTGAGTGTCCATGTAATAGCCGGCTTTAAAGTCTCCATGAAATAGCCAGCTATTTATGCATGTCCATTTTTGATAAATTTTTTGGTCAAATGTCCATTTTTGTAAGATGCATCTGTCAAAAGCTTTAGTGATAAAAGATTCATTTCCAGTAAGTATCTACAAACATAACTTGGAAGACTTTAATGATGTTTCCATAATATACATATGCATCTTACAACACTCTCAAACTCAAATGCATGATCTTCCAAGCCTTTGTAAGGGAATCATGTATCCATATGATTCATCACATCATTTCTTTTTGCCTTTGTTCTTTTTGTTCTTCTTTCCCTTCCCTTTCTTGTTTTTTGCATCCTGAGTGTTAACACCACCACTTTGATTATCTACCACCAGTGAACCATCACCTGTACCTTTAACATGACTCTTCTCACTTGTTTGTTCAACCTCAGTTATGCTGCTGCTCTCTGCCACTAGCATTTGCTAAATCTCCGATTCCTGACACATGGCAGAATGGTTCAAGAAATCATCTATCTTTGGCATAATACATAGCAGCCTTTCCACAGCCCCTTGCACAATCTTCATGTAAGCTGAATGATCCACATCTTTTTGACTGAAAAAGATCAGAGAAAATGTTTGCAATTATGTACATAAACACACCAAATCAGCGGAATGAAATGGGTCTGTAAGGTTAGATTGGTTTAAAACAATAAAAACAACTTCTAAATTCACAGGAGTGAAAGTCTAACCTTGATCCAAATGCAGAAGAAAGCAGCTTCAGATCATCATTTGCAAGATTCGCTTCATGTATAACTGTTTCATCTTTACCAGCACACAACTTTTTATCCGCAAGGGCAGTAGCCAACACGCCTATATTTTTATCCAATTCTTTCTGTAAACAAAACATTGAATTCTAAGGCATCAAGCTTACACTAATGATGATAAAAACTAAAAATCATTCATTACAACCACAATGATATTTATTACCTTTATCATAGCTGCAGCAGATAAGGTGTTCAGTGCCACTACCTGCTTCCCATTTATAGCTTCAGATATATCTATAAGAACTTTCCAATTCATTTGCAGTTTCACAAGATTCACATTCGGATTTTCATCGGGTAACGTGTTTGAAGAAGGTGCCTCAAGAACCGTCCCAGTATCATCATCGTTTGAAGGTTTTTGAACACTTATAGATTTTCTTGGGAACAATACACCCATTATCTCCTCTTTAGACTTCCTAAGGTCCACAAATATAGCAGAATGAGCTTGGATACTTGTATATGCATTTCCTGCGCACACAATTAGGAGAGAATCATCTATGCTCATAAATGCTTCTGCAACAACATCTGGCATCAAGTTCAAGTAACGGCCCTTTCTTCTCCTTAAAAGATCAAACACAAACTTCTCTGGAAGCAAATAAGAAATAGTATTTACTCCCACAAGCAAATCAAGTAGTACTTGAGAACAATCTGACACTTTCAGACAGATTAAAGACAGTATCATGACCAACTTTAATGATAACAGTTGCCGGTAATAAGAGTAATTACTGTACGATTCTTTAATCCATGATATAGTAACGGTTTTATTGTCGAGAATCTCTTTAATCACTCCAACAATAAAGTGTATTGCATGATCTTGAATGATCTGTTTGGGTGTTGTATAAGTTGAAGTAGAATGAATATGTGTAAACCATCCAACAAAAGAAGACTTTGTAGTGAAAAAGATTCTTGACGAAAAAGATGCCATGAAAAGAAGACTTTCCAAGAGATGCACAAAACTGTGAGGTGATATGTAGCCGACACGTCTCCAATTGGCTCTGAAAGTATCTTCCAAAGCATGATGCAATGCTTGAGCAGCATAAACATCTTTAAAGCCGCCACTCATAAATATCTCAAAAAATGACTTCCATGCAGGATTCCATTGAATCCGTGTAACTATATGCTCGTAAAGTGCTACGGGTTTTCTAGAACCAAGACATATCATCATCATTCTCCCGATTGTCCAATAGCTCATGTCACCCTTGATGTCAACATTTTGATGAATGATCTCCTCAAGCAAGTTGAGAGAAAGATCAGTCTCCCTTAAAGAAATCAAATCATCAGAGACTGATCTTCTCCAGTCTAAAGGAAATACAAGATCAAAATACGTGGAAGAAATTCCTAAGAATCTTCCCAGCTTCTTTGTATCCTTGGGGTTATTAAGATGCTGGCAGTCTAAAAGAAACTTGGAAACCTCAAAAATGTGAAGGAGAGATGTGCTTTGATGAAACGCAGAACCGTTTGACTTAGACTTATGAAGCAAACCTTCAAGAGTTTCAAGCACCTTTATACCCACAGAAACTAATTCAGACTGCCAATAAGACCTCACAGAAAACACCAAATCCCTGATATCCATAGTTAGAAGCTTCCCGTCCCTATGAAGACCCTTTTGACCAGCGTTTCTTATCCAGTCAGCATGCTCGTTGACCAACAAGTAAATGATATTGCCTTTTACACAATGCTTCCTCACCCCAAAATAATTCAAAATAAAATCAACGTGACCTTCGTGTTCGTTTGGTTCTTCTTTGTGGAAACTTTCAAGACTCTCAAAAATATCCACAACATGTTCCTTCCATGAATTCCAGTAAGAAACAAGAGTTCTAACAGTAACTTGGTTTCGAGAACTCATGTCCTCACAATGCTTATTCATATCAATAGGTAATTCGTCCTCCCAGTCATACTTTGAGGAATTCAAATGAATATGAGAATCCAAGATTTTCCTATTCAAAAAGATTCCTCCCCTTAAACTCTTGTTGTTCTGGGAAACAAGAAAATCTTTTCTCAGTTCAAGCAAGCTACTGTGCTGATCAGAGAGTAATTTAAGCTCACTACAAACAAATTCATAGAAACTGTTTGAATACATTTTTGCTAGCAACTTTGCTCTTTCACAAAGTTCTTCCTTCTGAGCAAAATGCTTCAAGGGCCAACCTTTGTTACCATTTCCCCATAACGAGCTAAAAAACACATACCAAAGTAACAGAACCGTTGCTTCCTTATAATGTCCAGCCATCTCCAAAAGATCAGCTTCTTTCAAGACATCACCCCAAGATCTTGCTAGCTCAGCAGCATCAAGAAAATTGCCTGATTCTTCTTCCAAAATCATAAGGTCATCTAGGCAGCCTAACGACCTTAAGAACACACGTTTGGACTCCATAGAACAAAAGGCCCGGACAAATTTCATCATGGAGGTAGGATCTTTATGCTCATGGTAATCGAGAGCACAACTCTCCAAGAATTCCTGTTCAATCTGTTCCACTTCTTTACTTTGAACATTAGCATGCTCTTTCCATTGTTCTATATACTGCAGCCCTTTATCAAATAGTTTCCCTTTTTTGCAAACTGACAAACAGTTGGAAAGCTTATCTCCTTTTGCATAGGCTTCGGCTGCATCACTATAGCACCCCGCTAGAGTGAAGCATTCTGCTGCTGCATCCATCTTTCCACACTTGTACAGATAGATTTTTCCTGAACAAACACAACAGATCAAATTAGAGGTGGCAAGATGGCAAGGGCAAGTTGACCCGCAAACACTTTCTGTCATTTATTAATAATTCTGTAAATAATTAACATGTTAACATCTTTGGATAAAAATTATTTAGAAAGTTCTTTGCATTAAAAAGATTTTTGACAACCTTCAACCGGGTTGACCCATTTAATTTTTTATTTGACCTACTTGAGCAGTTTGAGATAAAACAACCCAAAAAGACAACCATTCATAAGTGGTTGAATTGCGTGTTGTGGTGCATTCACTTAATCCCTAAATAGACTATTATGTTTAGAAAAGATGTTACCAGCTCTTTCATACTCCCTCAAATCACAATAACAAGATGCAGCAGATTCAAGTTTCCCAATAGATTCAAACATTCCTGCTGCTTCTCTAACATAACTTGAAAAAGCTTCAAGATTAGTTCCCCGCATTTGATCACCAGACGCTCTCAGACTAGAAGCTTTGGCTAAAGTCTCCCATAACTTGTCCCCAGCTCTTTCAAAACACATTGTCGCCATCACAAAATTATTCTCATAAAAAAGCTGAAAACCATACAATGATGATGAAATCATGTCAAATAAGGTAAAAAAATAACAAGTCATAGGACACTACAGCAGTAATAGATTAATAATAACCTTTTTGCCACGCTCCCTCCATTCTTGAGGGCTGCTTGCAACTTGCATTGCCTGTGCCACTGAGTCGTCCAACTTTCTTACCTGAACTAGTCCCCTTCTTTTCCAGTAGTCAAACATTGGCTTCGAAAGTTCCTCTTTATTCTCACATATCCAGAGCCTTTGTCTTGTCCGGGTGATAGCCACATACAATTGTTTCAATTCAGAACATAAGACACTATGTCTTGACTCACTGAAGTTGGGAAATGACTGAGGAAGTTTTTCATCGAGCCAATCGTGTTCTTTCATGTATTCATATATAACCCTCCACTGGTCTTTTAAAGGGGATGTCCCAAAAAAGTTGTAGAGTAACACATCCTAAAAATTATAGAAGTGAAACATCAAGAAACCTAATCACAAAAAAAAAAGATTTTTTCACGCCAGAAAGAAAAGAAACTTACCTGAAACTCAAGACCTTTACACTCCACTATGGTGAGAACAAGAGCTTGTTTTTCAATATATTCACAAATCTCAGTTTTTGCATTATCATCACGCACCAGAATCACTTGCTCCGCACCGAAACCAACAATTTCTGAGCCACTTCCACTGCCACCAAAGATCGTCACAATTGCATTTTCATCATTACCGGATTCTAGCAAAACAGGAGCTTCCCCAGAAATAAGACTTGTCTCAGGCTCCAAAATATCAATTGAGTGAGCAAAGTAACTGTACAGAATGTCGATGACACTCTGAGCTAAATCAAGAACACCCGCGTGAGTTCTGAAATTCTGTTTTAACTGAAAAATCTCAGATATAAGACCTTTATCTTGTTTTCCAGGAGTTCGGGAGGTTAAAAACTCCTTATAAAACAAAGATCGAATATCTTGAAACCTAAAATCAATGCCTCTTGCAATTGTTTGTGCAGTATCACCAGCAAAAATATAACCCTCATCAACGTTTTGGCAAATGTATTTAAAAAGGGAAATCTGCCTCATGCTAAGATCTTGAACTTCATCAATGTAAATGAAGTCCATTTGGTCACCTTTGTAGCTTACATTTTTAAGCCTGTGATGAAGGTCAATTACTAGATCACCCAGATCAAATTCCCCACGTTCAGTTTTCATATGTTCATAGGCTTGAAAGAGGGAGTAAACATTTTCTCTTTTCTGTTTAGTTAAAGTGGAAACACGGCTTTCGGCCAATGAAGAGTAACCCTCAAAGCTCAGTTTACCATCACTGCATTCTCCTGCTTGCAAGCCCCCTTTTATGTGAGAAATTATTTCGGTGAAAACTCGAGAGGGATCAAGTTTCTTTTTATGATTTAAATTGAAGTGAGGCCAGTAATGTGAACAAAACCTATCAAATGTAACCTCCTTTAATCTTATGAAAGTTTGCAATGCAACAGATTGTGAACTTATATGGTTACTTTGAGAATCTTCTCTTGCCTCAAGAAACCTTTCAAAGTAAGAACTCCCCAATGTGCCATCCAACATCATTAGAAACTTATGGAATGTTATAACAAGAGGATACTTTTTGACGGGAATTTCAACAAATGTGTCTGGGATGTCATTGAACTCTGATGTAAAATCTGCATCCTCAAGATTGATCTCTGCTGATGAACTTCCATGACATGAAATACTGTCAAATACATCAATCATTGAAATCAGAAAATGTTACCAATGCAAGGAAAATAAGAAAAAAATAGAGGTCTATGTGCACCTTGTAAGGTGGGAAACATGTTGCTTCACAGCATAACACAATTTTGGGCTCACTGTCACAAAAAGCTGGCGGAGAACATTCGATTTGCTATCTTTAGAATCATCAATAACTTCCCTAATTTGGCTGCTTTCTGCTTCATTAATCCCTTCAGAAGCTACTTGAAAATTATGTTCGTTTTGGAATAATTTCATTGTCAAAATTGTTGTTTTCCCTGTTCCTGATCGCCCAATTATAAAAGAACTTTTGCAAAATAGAATTATTTCCATTTGCTCATCAGTGACTTGCATTGGTAGGTCAAGTTCTTTACCAGAAAGCAAATGACTCACCACCCCACGTGACAATGAGTAAAACTTCATGAGCAATAAGCTTTCACTCACTTTGGAGTTTTCAACATAAACTCTACCATCATCATGATTCACACCCGCTTCACTGTCACCTTCATATTTGCTTAAAGACCGAAATCTGATAATTTCTTGGGATGCCGGCCAAGTCCTAGGAATTTCCAGATTCCTGAACAATTAGAAAGAAAATGAAAATAAGCATGTATGAAATTTTAAGAATTAAGTTTTAGTAGACGGCGAATGAACATATACCCTTCCAAACATTTTGTTGTGCAAAGATTAATATAATCATCTGTGTAGGCAGAAAATATGCTTTCAATTCGTATTGTGAGTTTGGAAATCTCCTCCAAGGGTAATATATCCCAAACCTTTAAAACTTGTATGTATTTGACTTCCTTGATGATGTCAACTGAGCATATAACATATAGACCTTCAACTTTATATTTTTTTAAAATATGTGAAGAACTTTCGCAACAAACTTCTATACTTTTGTTCTTGGGCCGCCAACCACCAGAAAGTCTTAGTAAAAGGTTTAAAACCAGCTTCTTCGAGCGAGCACATGTCAGTTTTCCAAACGATCTTCTGAAATCATCACTGAAGAGAACCTGATGGCATAAAAGTGCAACAAACAAGATGAATAAAAGTACAATATCACAATTCACTTAGTGGAGATAATTTCATAGCAAACCAATTGTTTAGGTAGAATACCTTCCATTTTTCATGTTTAAAATAAACACTATTCCCGTGAACAAGATCATCAAGTTGGTCTAGCTCTTTCTTTGTAGCTATGATTGACATTTTCAAGCATTCATCCTCATCAGCATCAAACAAACATTGGCGATTCCTAGCATTACAAACTAATTCTTTCCATACATGTTCTCTATTAGTGAGGGTTCTTTCATTGCCCAATATCCAGAGACAGTGTCTAGAAACATACGGAAGACAGTACATAAACAGAGTCGGAAATACTTATGATAATAGTAGCAAATCAAAACAAGTTCGGGGTGAAAAGGCCCGTTTTGTAGAGTTAAACCAGGTTAAGTTGACCTGCACACTTTTTTTTCCATATTTTTAAAAGATTACAAAAAAATACAACATTAATTTTTAAACTTTGAATAAAACAAGTTCAAAGGTTCTATGCATTAAAAATAGAATTTAGACAACTTGACTGGTTTAAATTGTTCCTCTTTTAGGTAAATTTAAAGTGACCTATATGAATAAAAAAATGACCCAAATCAACCCATGTAAGTAAATTGGTCGAAATTACAATTGCACAAAAAAATCAATAAAAACTAGTTGTTAAGAAAGTGACAGGATATCTTACCGTGCTCTGGTCAAGGCTACATTAGTCCTTTGAGGACTAGATAAGAAACCAATAGACCCACTGCTATTTGATCTTACTGTTGATAAGATAATAATATCTTCTTCTCCACCTTGAAACCCATCAATGGATTTCACCTTTACTGAAAATCCATCAAGTTTCTCATACTTGTTAGCAAGTTTTTCTTGAATAGAAACAACTTGGGCAGCATATGGAGATACAACACCAATAGTAAGCTTCTTCCTCGAGGCTTGCCATGCTATAAAAGTGAAAAGTTAGGTTAAATTTAATTGAACATTCATCACACAGATGCAAGTGTTAGCATTTTAGGTCACAAAAAGCAAAAAAAGATTTTGACGTAATGTATCAAGTGTTACAACATTATTCCTCTTTATTTGACACAAGTATTAGGTAGATCATATTAAGCTGATACTTTTGTATTTTCCTTATTCTTCACTAGAAAAATAAATGTAAAAAAATCAAGCCCAGAACAAAAAAAATGTAGGATTGCTGATAGATCGAACTAACCAATTCAAAGAAACGAAAAATAGGTGCAATTGATAGAAATATAACCTTTGTAGAGATTTTGTACAATCTTAATCACCAAAGCTACCTCAACCATATTTCTTAGGCTTCGTTCATCCTCATCTTTTTCTTCTTTTCCACCAACAACATTTATAAATGAATATGGACCAAACATTGGTCCTGAAAGATATTTTTTTTCATAACTTTTGCATGTCACATTTTCTGCATCCAGAATCTGATTTTGATAAAATTTATAATTTGGGAACAAACTAATGGAAGGATGCATCCTGTACTGCACATTAAGCAAATGCTTAGAATGCTCCAAAGAACTCAGCCTGCCAAATAGGCTTCTTCCAAAGCCAGATTCATTACATACCTGTCCATAAACATCCAGTCTGTATAAATAAAGCTTAAATGTAAACATAAAATAATTAAAACAAATATACACATACACTGCTAGAAACCATTGCAGGTAACTGGCACTCATCTCCAATGAGAATAGCATGTTTTATCCCACGAAGCTGAAAAGGAATGATGGATTCAGCCTCTTTTAACTGGGCAGCTTCATCTATAACCAACACCTCCAAAGGCTTCATTTCAACACGATGCAACTTGTAGGAAGTAGAAGTTGTGCAGAATATAAGGGAAGCATTTTGAAAACAGAAGTCCTTTATCGCAAATCTTTTCAAAACACTTGGAAGACCAAGTGCTTCAAGAGATATTCGCAAACTTTTTAGAACAGATACAGACTTGGCTCTAACAAAAATGATTGAAGACATATCCCCGGACTCATCAAAATCATTTTGCAATGGTTTGGAAGTGAAAAGTTGCTCAAGCTCTTCAGAAACCAAATTCTCTTTAAACAACAGTGATTCAAAGAATCTTAAATCATCAAGAAGAGAGACCATCTGCTGGAAATTGTGCTCCTTCATGAAACCTTTTGGAATATGGGTCAAGAATGTTAAGATGCATCTCCTGAGTGGTAGTACACATGAATTGAATCGATCACGCACAAACTCAATGAATGATTTTACTTCCAACTTAGTAGCTTTAGTTCCATTTTGATTTTCAGATGCAAGTTGTTCTTCTTTGAACAATTCATTTTCCACAAAAACATGATATTGAGAAACACAACTTTCAAGTAAATCAACCATAGATGTCATGCAATGCTTCCAACCGGTCAAAGGCCCAAGGCACTCTGTAAGCCTCTTAACCCGATTCTCCAGATATATTTCTTCAATCTCTTTACCAACTTTCAACCTTTGCTTGTTGCCAAACAAAAGTACATCTCCAATACAATAAAAGAAATCACCACTTGCAGTTGTAGTATTGAACGATTCCTTTACCAGATTTAGCACATGTGAGGCTACTTGTACAATAGCAACATTTATTGGAGCACACGTAAGTGTCCTGTGGTTCATTTGCAAAAGAATAAACAACAACACACTCACAGTTGTTGTTTTCCCTGTTCCAGGAGGTCCCCATATCTGCTCCACAAAAGAACAGTGGCAACATTCTGTTTTCAAAATGGCTGCCTTAATTGTCCCTGCCTGGGATTCATTCAGCTTGTCCAAAAGATGTGGATCAAATTTTTGAGAAAGATCATTATCAAAAGAACAGATATTGCAGCATTCCTTAACCTGTAACCAAAACATTCATAGTTAACATTGACATTACCAACTGGAAGATTATTTTTCAACCAAATAGTAAAGTTACTTGAACCAAAATCTTACCATGGAATCAGAGTAAAGAACCTCTTTGATGATATTCATATTTCGGTGCATGTGCAATGAATTCCAAATCCTTTTGTTGGTTGTAGTATTAATCAAGAAAACAATAAACATCCCCTCTTGGAATTCAATTTGTTGCGAAGCTCTAACTTCAAAACATGTTGATGTATTATCAATATCATCTTCATCACCATCCCCACTGATATTGTTAACTAACGAGAAAATCCATGTTCTTCCCTCACGCTGCAAATCGGAAACTGATTCTGGTTTTCCGTCTGCTAAAATAAGCAGATCACCGGGTAAAATTCGATAAGGCTCTTTGCCACGTTCGCTAAATCTGTTCCTCCAGTTACCAACAGTGACATCATACATCATTTTTCCATCATCTTTGGTCTCATTTAAAGAAAATATTTCTGCATACGGAGCTCTATACATGATCTCCATAGAAGAAGCCAATTCAGCACGTGTTTCCTCTAGCAAAGGATAAACAAAAGAACCAGCATAGTGTTCTTCGGATTGAAAAGTGAGTGGTATATTCTCCACCTACAGATGATGTATCAAGTTATTAGAATGATTCATGTTATTAACATATGATCTAAACAACAAACGACTCAATATGGAGTTCAATTTAGTGTGTTACGAGAAAGTTCTGTTTTCTGTTATTCAAAATAAATAATCAACAATCTCTATGTCACTAATCAAGGAAACAAACGAAAGATTCATAAACATTTTGTGAAATAAGCGTTGGAAAATAAATTGAAAATTTAACTTTACTCACCAAATAACTATTTTTATATATGAGATATATGATTGCTGTTTTTTTTTATTTATTGTTATTTAATTATTCATCAGAAGGACGGTTACAATAGAGTGCCATGTAAACGGGCAACAAGTTGCGTCGCAACCCCCTTTTGAAGAGCAAAACCGATCCTACTAAAATCAAAGCTTTGAGTCTTGGGGCCAAAAAATTACTGATGCTCTAATACCAAATTGATTACCTTAAGTGTGTGTAAATGTGATTGCATTGATAATTGTGTATGGTTAGGGTTACAATGGAGTTATATTTAATAACCATATTTACATAATACTACCTTCTAATAATGCTAATTATAGCATGATCTAATAAATCGTATCATGGTAATTTAAAAAACGGATGTGTTGATATGTAATCACGTAACATGGTAATTTAAAAAAAAAAACTATAGCAATATCATACTCAAATTAAAGAGAATGAAATGCTCATTTTTATGGTGTAACTTTTTATAAAAAATATCAAGGTATGAAAAAGTTATGACTGTTTAAAAATCGTGGAGGGTAGTTATTTTAAAAGTGTAATTATTGTTTAAATAACCAAAAAGTTGAATAAAGTTGAGGGGCAAAGGTGTAAGTATTGTTTAAAAGACATATTTAATCCCAAAAAGTTTTTAACACATGCATTAAAGGTTGTACCTTGAGCAATCATATTTGTATTACTTAAATTTAAAGATGCCTTTTGGTGGTGCATTATAAGTAATAACAGTAGGCTTGATATCAAGAACTAAAGCACCAAAAATGGGTATGAATACATAAAGTAACTATAGAAAAACATGTATTAAAAAAACCTTGTGTTTATAGAGATCCTCGTTCCGAATGTCATCAAGAGACCATGAAAAGACCATCCGCTCAAATTCAATATGTTGACGCCGAGGGGCATCTTTTTTCTGCCCCAAATGATATCTCTCTATCTTCACCTTTGTCATATACATGCCAAACAATCAATTTAGATTTCAATTTATTAACATATAATCCAAACAACAAACAACCCATTATGGAATTCAATTTCATTTCACATGTTAGAAAAAAAAAGTCATGTTAATTTCTACATTTCAAAACGAATAATCAAGAATCTCCATGTCACTAATCAAGGAAAGAAACAACAACAAACATTTTGTGAAATAAAAAAGAAGAACCTGGTGTTGATACGTGTTCTCATTCTGAATGTCATCAAGAGACCATGAATAGACCACCTGATTTTGAGGCTGAGGGGCTTCTTCTTTCTTCCCCAAATGATATTTATCCATCATTGCCTTTATCAAATACATTACAATCTATGATTGGAAGCTTGAGTAAAATGAAAAATGGGTGATCTTGTTCTTGTTTATTATTTGTTTAGGACAAAATGGGTTTTCTTACCCATGAAGTAAGTGATCTGATACTCTCTGTACCAACAATCACTATAAAACCAAGTCAGCTTAAAGTCTCCTCAACTTCTCCGGTTACCTTTTTCTTTATTTGTTTGTGGTTTTTCTGATCTTCCATTCATTTCCTGCCATTTCATTGCCCATTTATTAAAGCGCCAAACAAAGTAGTTTTATGATTCATTAAACAATATTTCGAGACTTTTGGTATCAAAAGTCTAGCTAGCCCCTTTTTATTAAGCAATATTTCTAAACTTTTCCGTACAAAAGTGTATGTATATCAACATCACTATTTCCTTTAACTATCAATTACAATAATTGCTTGGAGTTATATATAGTTTTCGTCCCTATGACTAAACTACTATTTTGGTTTAAACATTTAAAATTTACTTTTTAATACAATAGTTTTATTTTCGTATTAATTAACTCTAAATGGTTAACATCATTCATAAATTCTGTTAAATGTTATATAAATAAATACCAAAAACCGTCAGTCACCCCAAAAACCATGTCCTTGTGTCCTGTTGGGGGTCGATCGGTGGGTGAACAATGAATGGTGATAATGTGGGGGGGTTGAAGGCCAGCATAGGGGACATGGTTTTTGGTATAAGATGGTCAGGGGACATGATTTTTGGTATAAGATTTAGGTCAGAGATTACAGAGGTGATGGGGTTGCCATCTCTATGTTGGTAATTTTAGTGCTACCAATTATTTTAGTGTTATTGGATTAATTTATCGACCTAATAAAACATTAACGATTAAATGAGTTTGGTGACGTGGGAGTGCGGGATTAATTTCAAAGTCATGGTGTGATACATTGGTTCTCTTCTTCAATTGGAATTCGACTAAACGGGTACGTATTTCTAACACTCTAGAACTGAGGTTGGTGCTTGATGGTTTCGAGGGGGGAGTCCGACCGGAAATGAAGTGAAAGCCGCCGCTATGGAAAACCAAACCCCTCCGCCTCCGGCTCTTTTCTGATTATGATCAGAGCAAAATCGAGGGTGATGGAATCGTTTTATTCTGATTGTTAAAGCAACCGTGATGTTTGCAGTTTGAGGATTGAGGGGCATCAGTAACGGTAATAGTCGATTCACCTTTCTTCTCAAGTCTCAACTCGTCTCCCAACGATTTATCTCCTTCCCCCTGTCGTTTTGCCCTAATCGTGTTCCATTCACCGAGTACTAATCTCCCATCGGCCCAAAATTTGACATATAATTTTTTTATTTTTAGAAAATGAGGCTCTATATTTTGAGGGCCTCAAGCTCTAACTTCACCCCGTGATGAAACAAACTAGGAGTTTTAATGTTGATTTACAAGTAATATTCTAACTTGAATGTTTTGGTTTTTTTGTTGGATTACGCAATTGTCTGGGTTGTTAATTTTGAAACATGTGGTTGTTATCTAGCTGTTAATGTGTCTTTTTGGATATTAATTATGTCTAAATCAATATTAGCCATTAGATTAATTTGATCAAATGTCTAAATTACTTCCTACACTTGTAGGTAAGCAATGTTAGAGTTAGCATCCACATAGAGGGAGTGAGTCACAATCCCTAGGTAGAGCTCACCTAGGGATTGCAATTGGAGCTTAAACGTAGAGATGTACAATTCTTCGGTATTGTAATATGTGATGACGACTTCGTTATCGATTATATACATCGTTTCTGTTTCATCTTTGTTCTATGTTCGTGTTTGTGTTTGATTCAAATCGTGCTTCCGTCTCATAGTAGAATCATTGAGTAATTCGTTGTGATCATCGTCTTGCTTGTTAGGAGACGCCACAGACAAAGTCAATGTTTTGGTTTTTTGTTGGATTACGTAATTGTCTCGGTTGTTATTTTTGTTGAATCGTCGTTGCCGTAAAATATCTCTTCTTCTCGTTGTTCCTATCTCTTAATTGTATCGTTTTAAACTCGTTTTCTTCACAAACTACAAAATACAAAACCGATGAAAGTAATATATCATAGAACAATAGCGGTGCGTTTATAAAATAATTATTATTCAGTTACGTGTATATAAAATGCGACAACCAATAGTTTAAACGTATTCTTGGTAAGCATAATAAAGGTGTAGATGAAAGGAAGCAATCAAGTATAAAGATATACAAAAGGCCAAAAACTTGAGACCAGCCTACATATTCCAAGGCAAACATCTAGAAAATATTAATGATCTTTCATGTACCATATGATTCTTCTTCGCATCTTTTCTTTTTACCTCTGTTCTTTCTATTCCTTTTTCCCTTCCCTTTCTTGTTTTCTGCATCCTGAGTGTTACCTCCACGGCCACTTTGATTTTCTACCACCACGGAATCATCTCCTGTTCCTTTCACAAGATTATTCTCCTCACTTGTTTGTCCAATCTCAGCAGTGCTACTGCTCTCTGACACTACCATTTGCCCAATCTTCGATTCCTGACTCATGGCAGAACGTTTCAAAAATTCATCTATCTTTGGTCTTCTACTTTGCAACCTTTCCACAATCCCTTGCAGAGTCTTCATGAAAAGCGAATGCTTCTTAATTTTCCGAATGGAATAGAACAAAGAAGAAGATAGCAGCTTCAGATCACCATTTGCAAGATCTGCTTCATGTACAATTGTCGCATCTTTGCTAGCACATAATTTTTTATCCGTAAGGGCAGCAGCTAATGTGCCTTTATTTTTATCCAATTCTTTCTGAAAACAAAACATTGAACTCTAAGGCATCAAACTTACACCAATGACGATAAAACTAACAAAACCATTCATTACCACAAAATATATTAACTTTACACAATAGTAAACCAAGTTTTTCAAACGTCTCACTAAAGTCACTCAAAGTTTTTTTTTTGTTCCTGTAAACTCACACAAATTTCCATAGGTGTTCCAATCTTGGATGTGTGTGTGTGTGTATATATATAATGAAAGGTTCAAATGATAACCAGTTTTTTTATATGATAACCGTGATAACCACTCTCAAACAATCACATAATTTATAAATATTATTTTTTCTTTTAATTATTGAAAGAGTTTTTAAGTATCTTGAACATATATATGTAGGGTTAATCTTGACGGGTTCTAAACCGGTTCAGCGGGTCAGCAGTTTCACGGGTTTCGGGTCTTGGATACGGGTTAGAAGATTACCGTATGGGCCAGTTAATTAGTTTTAATTATCATGTTTATTATATGTTTTAATATATTTGATTAAGTCTAAGTGGTGGAGTCTTAGATGCAAACTTTTAGGAGTATTTGGTTTGTAGTGGCTCAAAAATATCGTGGGATGTATCTGCTCCACGTATGCATGATGTGTGTATATTTATTTCACATGTTGAATGAAATTAAAGTGTACGAGTTCCAGAAAATAATCTCTTGTTCGAGGGTTTCCATTTGATTATCGGAGCTTACTCCAACAATATCTTGAACAGAAATACGGAAATGAGGAGTTCTACATATACGTGACACAGTGTTACGTATATGTAACACTAACATAATGATAATTGTTACATATACGTAACACTGTGCTTGAGAGTGATTATCACATAAATATTGGTTATCATTTGAACCACACCCCCCCCCCACACACACATATATATATATATATAGGGGAGGGATCAAGAGAAAACCACAAAGTTAGGCGAAAACCGAGAAAACCATTAACAATGTGTAATACTATGGGTTACGTATACGTAACCGCAATTTTTTTGTTTTTTGTTTACGTATACGTAACACTATGGGTTACGTATATGTAAGCCAATATTTAAATGATTTTTTTGGTAAAAATGTGTAATATTACATTGATACTCTTATAAAAAAATAAAATAAAATAAAATAAAAAATTAATATTATTATATTATTGGTTAAAATTGGTTTTTTTAGTGGTTTTCTCGGTTTTCGCCTAACTATGTGGTTTTCTCTGGAACCCTCCCCTATATATATATAATTAAGTGAGGCAAATGAAACATATATAAACATTGGTTACTATTTAGTAAATTTGTTTTTCAATTTGACTTAAATTGAACAATTATGAATCTTTGTTATTATTTATTGAATTTTTTTCTTCACTATTAACTCCTATTTCAAGTTAATTTGAAAACATAATCACTAAATAGTAACCAAGATTCATATTATTTTCACTTAATTTTAAAAATTTGTAACATTTATCAAAACAAATTATATAAGATTGGAACAAATTATAAAAGTATAGTGACTTTTTAGAGAACTAAAAATATTTGACTGACTTTAGCGGAACACTTGTAAAAACTGGTTAATATTAAGTGAAGTTTCCCTTATATATATATATATATATATATATATATACTAGGTTAGAAACCTCGTGTATTACACGGGTTAAATAAATACAATGTTATACATTTGGTAATAAAAAATTTAGAAACGTTATATAATTATTTTTTAAAAATGTTTTATAAAAAGAATGAAAGAAATGTTCAATTTCTTAAAATGTTTTATGAACAATCCTATTTTTTTTAAATGAAAAAAGTTTTATAAAAATAATTATAGAACTTCATTATAGAAAAGAGAGGTGGGAAACAAAAAATTATAAAAAAAACAATTAAAAAACGTTTGTATAATTAATAGGAGAGAGGGGCGGGAAAAAAATGAGGAGAATGAATAAGAGAGTGACAAGTGTCCCTCTAAAACCTTTATTTATTATATAGTATAGATGTGTGTGTTACCTTTATCATAGAGGTGTTAACTGCCGGTCCCTTTGTCCCATTTAAAGATTCAGATATATCATCAAGAACTTGCCAATTCATTTGCAGTTCCGCAGGATTCACATTCAGATTTCCATCCGGTAATGTGCTTGAAGATGGTGCCTCGAGAATCGTCACTATATCATCACTGTTTAAAAGTTTTTGAACACAAAGTATAGTTCTTCTTGGGAACAATACACTCAATATCTCCTCTTTTGATTTCTGAAGGTCCACAAATATAGCACAAGGAGCATGGAATCCTGGACTCGCGTTTCCCGAGCACACAATGAGGAGAGAATCATCTATGCTCATAAATGATTCTGCAACCACTTCTGGATTCAAGTTCAAGTTACGGCCCTTTCTTCTCCTTAAATGATCATACACAAACTTCTTTGGAAGCAAATCAACAATATTATTATTTCCGGACAGCAAATCAAGTAGTACTTGAGAATAGTCTGATACTTGCAGACAAATTATTGACAGTATCATAACCAGCTTCAGTGTTAACAATGGATGATAATAACAGAAATCTATATTCGATCGTTGAATCCATGTTAATACATCAATTTTATTGAAGAGAATTTGTTTAATCATTCCAACAATGTAGCGTATTGCATAATCTGGAAAAATCTGTTTGGTTGCTGTATAAGTTGAAGTAGAGTGAATATGTGTAAACCATCCAACAAAAGAAGATTTTGTAGAGAAAAAGATGCTTGAAGATAAAGATGCCATAAAAAGAAGACTTTCCAAGAGATACACAAAACTGTGAGGTGATATGCTTCCAGAACTTTCACTATTGGATGCAAAAGTAACTCCCAAAGCACTAAGCAGTGCTTGAACAACATAATCATCTTTAAAACCACCATCCATAAATATCTCAAAAAATGACTTCCATGGAAGATTCCATTGAATCGCTGTAATTATATGCTTATAAAGTGCTACAGGTTTTCTAGAACCAAGACATATCATCATCACTCTCCCGATTGTCCAGTCGGTGATGTCACCCTTGCTGTCAACATTTTGATGGATAATCTCCTCAAGCAAGTTGAAAGATAGATCAGTCTCCCTTAAAGAAATCAAATCATGAGAGACTGATCTTCGCCAGTCTAATGGAAATACAAGATCAAAATAAGTTAAAGAAATTCTTAGAGATCTGTCAAGCTTCTTCATATCTTTGTTGTCAACATGCTGGAAGCCTAAAAGAAACTTGGAAACCTCAAAAATGTGAAGGAGAGATGTGCTTTGATGAAACGCAGAACCATTTGACTTTGACTTCTGCAGCAGACGTTCAAGAGTTTCTAGCACCTTTATACCCACAGAAACTAATTCAGACTGCCAATAAGACCTCATAGAAAACACCAAATCCCTAATATCCATAGTTAGAAGCTTGCCGTCCCTATGAAGAACCTTTTGACCAGCGTTTCTTATCCAATCAGCTTGCTCGTTGACCAACAAGTAAATGATATTGCCTTTTACACACTGCTTTCTCACCCCAAAATAGTTTAAAATGAAATTAACATGACCCTCATGTTCATTTGGTTCTTCTTTGTGGAAACTTTCAAGACTCACAAAAATATCCAGGACATTTTCCTTCCATGCATTCCAGTAGAAAACCAGAGTTCTAACAGACACTTGGTTCTGAGAAGTCTTGTCTTCACAGTGCTTATTAATATCAATAGGTAATTCGTCCTCCAAATCATACTTTGAGGACTTCAAACAAATATGAGAATCCAAGATTTTTCTAATCAAAAAGTTTTCTCCCCTTAAACTCTTGTTTCTCTGAGAAACATGCAAATCGTTTTTTAGCTCAGCCAAGCTGCTATGCTTTTCAGAGACTACTTTTAGCTCACTACAGATAAAATCAAAGAAAATGTCTGAATTCATTTTTGCAAAAGATTTTACTTTTTCACAAAGTTCTTTTTTCTGAGCAAATTGCTTCAATGGCCAACCTTTGTTTCCGTCCCTCCATAACACACTAAAAAACACGTACCAAAGCAAGAGAATACTTGCATCCTTAAAATGTCCAGCCTTTTCCAAAAGATCAGCCTCTTTTAGAACATCACCCCATGACCTTGCCAGCTTAGCAGCATCAAGAAAATGACCTGATTCTTCTTCCAACAACAAAAGGTGATCAAGGCATCCTAACGACCTCAAGAACACACGTTTGGATTCCATAGAACAGAAAGCCCGGACAAACTTCATCATGGATTTAAGATCTTTATGCTCATGGTAATCGAGAGCACAACTCTCCAAGAATTCTTGTTCTATCTGTTCCATTTCTTTACTTTGAACATTAACATGCTCTTTGCACTGTTCTATAAACTGCAACCCCTTATCAAATGGTTTCCCTTTTTTGCAAACCAACAAACAGTTAGAAAGTTTATTTCCTTTTGCATAGGCTTCGGCTGCATCACTATAACACCCTGCTAGAGTGAAACATTCTGCTGCTGCATCCATCTTTCCACACTTATACAGATAGATTTTTCCTGAACAAACACCAGAGATTAATTAGAGGTGGCAAGATGGCAAAGTGGGTTGTTCCGCAAATACTTTCTGTCCATTTTTCAGTATTTTCTGTAAATAATTAACACATTAAGTATAATTAAAAATGAAAAATTATCAAAGCAATAATATAAGACTTCGAATAAGATTTAGAAGGTTTCTTGCATTAAAAAGCCTTGTGCCAACCTTCAACCATTTTGATTCCGTTTGAACTATTTTATTTTTATTTGACCCATTTGAAATAAGACACAACCCGGAAAAAAAAAATCTTTCACTAGTAAATGGGTTGAATTGCGAGGTCTAGTCTTTCTGTTGTTGACTAATCACTTAATCTCTAAACAGACATTTATGTTTAAAAAAGATGTTACCGGCTCTTTCATACTCCTCCAAGTCACAATAACAAGATGCAGCAGACTCGAGTTTCCCAATAGATTCAAACATTCCCGCTGCTTCTCTAACATAACGTGCAAAATCTCCGGGATTTGTTCCCCGCATTTTATCAGCAGATGCTCTCAGATCAGAAGCTCTGGTTAAAGTCTCCCAGATTGTGTCCCCAGCTCTTTCAAAACACATTGTTGCCATCACAAAATTGCTCTCATAAAAAAACTGAAAACCATAGAATGATGATGAAAGTATGTCAAACAAGGTATAACAAGTCATAGGACAACTATAGTTCTATTAAATTAAAAATAACCTTTTTTCCACGCTCCCTCCATTCTTGAGGGCTGCTTGTAACTCGCATTGCCTGTGCCACTGAATCGTCCAGCTTTCTTATCTGAACGAGTCCTCTTCTTTTCCAGTAGTCAAACATTGGCTTGGAAAGTTCCTCTTTATTATCACATATCCATAGCCTTTGTCTTGCCCGGGTGATAGTCAGATACAATTGTTTCAACTCAGAACATAACACAGCATGTCTTGACTCACTGAAATTGGGGAATGACTGAGGAACTTTCTCATCGAGCCAATCATGTTCCTTCATGTATTCATATATAACTTTCCACTGATCTTTCAAAGGGGATGTCCCAAAAAAGTTGTAGAGTAACACATCCTAAAAATCATGGAAGTGTTACCGCGTAAGCGGGTATAAAAAAAAAGAAACATAAGATATTTAACCTTGTGGAGTGGTGCAAGTGGTAAGCCTCATGCCTCACAAGCATGAGGTCTTGGGTTCTAGTCTCTCCACAAGGCTACCTACCCGGCTTAGGCTGCGATTTACCTTGTTCTGGCCGGTTAGTAGGGTATTGGTCGGGGCCTAGGGGTTTACCGCGTAAGCGGGTTCCCCCGGTTATAAAAAAAAAAGAAACATAAGACATTTAAAATCACAAAAATGATCTTTTCATGACAGGAAAAAAAAAAGAAGCTCACCTCAAACTCAAGACCTTTACACTCCTCTGTAGTGAGAACAAGAGCCTGTTTTCCAATATATTCACAAATCTCATGTTTTGCAATATCGTCACGTACCAAAATAACTTGTTCAGCACCAAAACCAACAATTTCTGCACCACTTCCACTACCATCTAAAATTTTCACAATAGCATTTTCATCATTACCAAACTCTAGCAAAACAGGAGCTTCCCCAGAAATAAGACTACTTTCAGGCTCCAAAATATCAACCGAGTGAGAAAAGTAACAGTATAGAATGTCAATGACACTCTGAGCTAAATCAAGAACGCCTGTGTTGGTTCTGAAATTCTGTTTCAACTGAAAATTCTCAGATATAAGACCTTTCTCCTGTTTTCCAGTTGTTCTGGAGGTTAAAAACTCCTTATAGAACAGTGATCGAATATCTTGAAGCCTAAAATCAATGCCTCTTGCAATTGTTTGTGCAGTATCACCAGCAAACGTAAAACCCTCATCAACATTATGGCAAATATATTTAAAAAGTGATATCTGCCTCATGCTAAGATCTTGAACTTCATCAACGTATATGAAATCCATTTGGTCACCTTCATAATTTGCATTTTTAAGCCGGAAATGAATATCATTTACTAAATCGCCTAAATCGAATTCCCCACGTTCAGTTTTCATGCTTTCATAGGCTTGAAAGAGGAAATAAACATTCTCTCTTTTGTGTTTGGTTAAATTGAAAACACGACTTTTGGCCAATAAAGAGTAATCCTTAAAGCTCAGTTTACCATCACTGCATTCCCGTGCTTGCAGGCCCCCTTTTATGTTAGAAATTATTTCGGTGAATACTCGGGAAGGATCAAGTTTCTTTTTATGATTTGAATTGAAGTGAGGCCAGTAAAGTGAACAAAACCTATCAAATGTAACCTCCTTTAATCTTATGAAAGTTTGCAATGCAACCGATCTAGACCTTATAAGATTACCATGAGAGCCTTTTCTTGCCTCAAGAAATCTTTCAAAAAAAGAACTCCCCAATGTGCCATCCAACATCATTAGAAACTTATGAAATGTTATAACAAGAGGATACTTTTTTACCGGAATTTCAACAAATGTGTTTGGGATGTCATAGAACTCTGAAGTAAAATCTGCATCCTCAAGATTGCTCTCTTCTGACGAATTTCCATGACATGAAATACTGTCAAATACATCAATCATTGAAGTGAGAAAATTAATCAATGCAAGGAAAATAAGAAAAAATATATAGGTATTGGGCACCTTGTAAGGTGGGAAACATGTTGCTTCACTGAATAACACAATTTTGGGCTGACTGTCACAAAAAGTTGGCGGAGAACACTCCGTCTGCTACTTTCAGAATCATCAACAACTCCAATATCCCTAATTCGGTTGCTTTCTGTTTCATTACTTCCTTCTGAAGCAACATGAAAATTATGTTCGTTTTGGAACAATTTCATGGTCAAAGTTGTGGTTTTCCCGGTTCCTGATCGCCCAATTATGAAGGAACTTTTGCAAAATAGAATTATATCCATTTGTTCATCGGTGACTTGCATTGGTAGGTCAAGCTCTTTACCAGAAAGCAAATGGTTCACCACCCCTTGTGACATTGTGTAGAACTTCATAAGCAGTAAGCTTTCACTCGCTTTTGAGTTTTCAACATAATTTCTACCATCACCAGGATTCACACTCGCTTCACTGTCACCTTCACGGTTGCTTAAATACCGAAATCTAATAATTTCCTGGGATGCTGGCCAACTCCTAGGAACTTCAAGATTCCTGAACAATGAAAATAAGCATGCATGATATTTAAAGAATAATGAAAAATAAGCAAATGAACATACCCTTCAAAGGATTTTGCTGTGCAGTGATTAATATAATCAACTGTGTAGGTAGAAAATATTCTCTCAAGTCGTTTTGTGAGTTTGGGAATCTTCTCCAAGGGTATTATATCCCAAACCTTTAAAACTTGTATGTATTTGACTTCCTTGATGATGTCAACCGAGCTAATAATATACAGACTTTCAACCTTAAATTTACTCAGAATTTGAGAAGATTTTTCGCAACACACGTCTACACTGTGGTTCTTGGGCCGCCAACCACCAGAAAGTTTCTTTAAACGATCTAGAACCAGCTTCTTCAAGTGACGAGATGTCAGTTTTCCTAACGACCTTCTGAAATCATCACTGAAGAGAACCTGATGGCATAAAAGTGTAACAAACAAGATGAACAATAGCACAATATTACATAATGAGATAACTTCATATACATACAATACCTTCCATTTTTCATGTTTACAAAGAACGCTATTTCTGTTAACCCGGTCATCAAGTTGGTCTAGCTCTTTCTTTGTAGCTATGATTGACATCTTCAAGCATTCATCAACATCAGCATCAAACAAACAATGGCGATTCCTTGCATCACAGACTAATTCTTTCCATACATCTTCACTATTAGTGAGGGTTCTTTCATTGCCCAATATCCAGAGACAGTGTCTAGAAGAACATGGAAGACAATACATGAACAAAGTCAGATATACTTACGAAAACAGTAGAGTTAAACCAGGTCATTCCACGTTTTTAAAAGCATATACAAAATAATGTTGTTTTTGACTACAAATATGATATTAATTTTTAATCTTTGAATAAAACAAGTTCAAAAGTTCTATACATTAAAAATAGAATTTAGACAACTTTTGACCGGTTTGAATTGTTCCCAGTAAACTTTAATTTGACCTCTTTGGATAAAAAACGACCCAAATCAGCCCATATACAAGTAAATTTGCACTTGCATAAAAAAAACGAGTTGTTAAGAAAGTGACAAGATTATTAGCATGCGTATATATTTATATATTTGTATTATATTTATAGATTTTGTATTCTGTCAATTACCCATTATTTAGGCTTTCCTAGTTTAGGAGATTGGTATTCCTTGTATATATTGAAGGCAAGTATCTCAATGCAAGACACGAATTCTGTTTACCATATTGACTTTTATGGTATAAGAGCTACGGTTCTGAAAACCCTAAAAGAAGCCAGCCGCCGGCCTTCATTCCACCACCGGAATCCTTCATCTGTCGCCGGAATTCTTTATCGCTGCTGTTACGATCATGCCTGCCACAGAAGATTCATCCTCATCAGCAGCAGCACCCAAGGCTACGGCCCTTCACCCTGCGTACTCTGTCACCAACATCCAAACCAAGGTCCGAACCCTTGACGGATCTAAGATCACCTACTCGTCTTGGACAAAACTTTTTAAGCTTCACGCCACAGCTTATAAAGTTTTGAACCATATTGACGACTCCCAAACCCCTGCTGCAACAGACGAAGATTATGCCCTCTGGAAAGAAATAGATGCACTGGTACTGCAGTGGATCTATAGCACCCTCTCTGATGAACTTCTAGCCCGAGTTCTCGACACCGACATCACTGCTCGTCAGGCTTGGCTAAAAATTCAGAAGGTATTTCACAGCAACAAAGGATCCCGAGCGGCTGCCCTTGAAGGAGAATTCTGCAATCTTACCCTAGGAGCATGCTCGTCTATAGACGATTATTGCCAAAAGCTCACTGATCTAGCAGACCAACTTCGGTACGTTGATAACACTGTGTCGGAATCCCGAAAAATTCTACAGCTTGTTCGGGGTCTCCCACGAGAATTTGATGTTGTTGCTTCATTTATTAATCAAAGTGATGGTATCACTTGGGACACGGCTCGCAACATGCTTCAACTCGAACAGCAGCGTGTCGCAGCCAGAAAGGATCAAAGCCAAACTGTACTTGCTGCCCCATCTGACAGAAGCCATCCCCCAGCAACACACAGACTCCCGCCCTCCGTACCAGCCGAATCGTGACGGGGGAATTTTTATCGAGGGCGTGGGCGCTCTAATCGTGGTCGAGGCAGGAACTACTACCAATCTGGGCAAAACTCATGGCACCAGCCCTCTTGGCCAGGCCATCAGATGTGGTCGCCACCCCCTTCACCATACCCTACTCACCCTCCACATCACCACCGCTGGTCTGGGCCAGGCCCAAACTCCTTCTCAACCCCACAGCAAGTCGCAGCCCACTTAACTCCCCAATCTGCAGGCCCCACCGGCCCTTCCCCAGGCCCAGGTTATAGCCCAAGTCCAGTACCGAGCCCACAGTTTGAAAACTACAATGTTTTCAGCCCCACAGATCTCACCCAGGCAATGCAGCAAGTACACCTCAACTCCAACGATCAACAGTCGTACATGGACACCGGCGCCTCGGCTCACCTCACGGCTGATCAAGGTAAAATTACTTCTCCCATAACTTTGTCTCCTGTTCAGTCTATATTTGTTGGAAATGGCAAGTCCATCCCAATTCACGGGTCCGGGCATGCCACCCACAACCTACCCAACCAAACCTATAAGCTAAACATCCTATTTACACCCGACATAATTAAAAATCTATTGTCCGTCCGAAAATTACATTGATAATTTTACATTTGTTGAATTTGACCCTTATGGCTTTTCTGTGAAGGATTTCAAGAGTGGCAACCTCCTGTCACGCCACGATAGCACCGGAGATCTATACCCCTTCACAACACCGTCCACCACATCCGCTTTCCTCTCATCGCTGATCCTTGGCACAACCGGCTTGGTCACCCGGCGATTCAGTTTTAGATTTACTTCGTACTCGTTTTTCTGTTTCTTGTAATAAGGCCAAGGCCAACTCATTATGTCATTCATGTCAAGTTTCAAAACACAAACGGTTACCATTTTATGATTCTCTTTCTGTTACTTATGCACCATTTGACATTATCCATTGTGATCTTTAGACTTCACCTGTGTTGAGTAAAACAGGATACAAGTATTATATGGTTTTAATTGATAATTTCACTCATTACGTATGGGTCTATCCTTTAAAGTTTAAATCTGAAGCATTTCCAAACTTTGCTAAATTTCACCAACTAATTCTTACACAATTCAATCGCAAAATTAAAACATTTCAATGCGATCTCGGAGGTGAATTTGATAACCATGAATTTAAATCTTTTGCCCAAACTCACGGACTCGTTTTTAGATTCTCTTGCCCACAAACATCCCAACAAAACGGTCGTGCCGAACGGATGCTACGGCGTCTAAACGACATCATTCGCACCTTACTTACCCATGCCCATTTACCACCCTCCTTTTGGGTGGAGGCACTTCATACCGCCACTTACCTTCATAATATTCTCCCTACCAAACGTTTAAATTTTTCCACACCGACCTTTGCTCTATATATGCGCCACCCCTCTTATGACCATTTACGGGTTTTCGGGTGTGCGTGTTATCCGAACATGTCGGCCACTACACCCCACAAACTTCACCCTCGTTCCACCCGTTGTATCTTTCTCGGGTATCCTGAGAACTTCCGGGGGTATCGCTGCTATAATCCCTCCACTGGAAAGGTACTTCTTTCACGTTACGTCACGTTTGACGAATCCTCATTTCCTTTTTCTGAAGGAAGTCTTGCCACTCCCAATTCCTACCAGTTTCTTGAAGATCCTCCTTTCCCTTTCTTCTCTACCCAACCCGTCACTAAACCCTCGCCAGCGTCCACTTCCACAAACACCCAAATGCCCCCACCATCTGTTGCCCAAATGCCCACACCATCTGCTCCTGCCCAGCCCCTTCCTACAGCCCCGCCTGCTCCCAACTCATACCCAATTACCTACTCCCGTAGACCCCTTATCCACACCAACCAACCTATGCCTAACACACCCACCCCCCACCAACACCACCTCCGCCGCCATCACCCCACCCCAACACCACCCCTTCCTCCACCACCTCCCCCCCACCGGATCACCCTATGACCACCCGTGCTCGCGCCGGGATAACCAAACCAGTGTCCAAACTCAACCTACACACCACTACTACACCCCCAGCCCCCATCCCTTCTTCTTTTACCCAGGCATACTCTGACCCTAATTGGAAAATTGCCATGGACAGTGAATTTAAGGCTTTACAGGATAACAAAACTTGGGATTTGGTACCACGGCCCCTTGATCGACCGGTAATACGTTGTATGTGGTTGTACCGACACAAGTTTCGATCTGACGGGGAACTCGATAGGTACAAGGCACGTCTAGTGGTGAATGGAAAATCCCAAACAGTGGGCGTTGATTGTGACGAGACCTTTAGCCCCGTGGTTAAACCGGCTACGATTAGAACTGTTTTAACACTTGCGCTTTCCAGATCATGGCCTATACACCAGTTAGATGTCAAAAATGCTTTCTTGCATGGGGAACTTAATGAGACAGTTTATATGCACCAACCTACGGGTTTTGTTGATCCACGATTTCCCCCACATGTGTGCCGGCTTCGAAAATCCCTATACGGACTTAAACAGGCACCAAGGGCGTGGTACAATCGTTTTGCCACCTATATTCTTTCACATGGTTTTCGGAGCAGTTTATGTGATGCATCATTATTCATTTATAATCGGGGTGAGAAACGGGCTTATTTACTACTTTATGTGGATGATATCATCCTCACTGCCTCTGATCCAGGGTTATTACAAGACATTATCCGTACCCTATCAACCGAATTCTCCATGACAGATCTGGGCACCCTACACCATTTTCTTGGTGTGACAGCAACCCGCAATGATCAGGGCCTTTTTCTATCACAGGCAAACTATAGTCGGTCATTCTCAAACGCGCGGGTATGGATGCCTCCAAACCGTGTGCCACCCCTATGGATACGTCCACCAAATTAAGCGCCACCGCGGGTGCTCCCCTTTCTGATGGTACCTTATACCGGACACTTGCTGGTGCATTGCAATATCTCACCTTCACTAGGCCAGACATATCCTACGCGGTGCAACAGGTGTGTCTGTTTATGCACGCGCCACGGGAGCCACACTTTCAGTTTATGAAACGCATCCTCCGGTACATAAGTGGAACGATTGACTATGGGTTACAGTTGGTTCCTTCCCGTACCCATTCTTTAGTGGCATATTCCGATGCGGACTGGGGTGGATGCCCGGATTCCAGACGCTCCACCTCAGGCTATTGTGTTTTCTTTGGTGATAGTTTGATCTCTTGGTCGTCAAAGAGGCAACCAACAATTTCCAAATCCAGTGTTGAGGCAGAATACCGAGGCGTAGCCAATGCCGTGTCCGAAACCACATGGTTGCGTAACTTGTTGCTCGAACTACATGTCCCTCTCCAAAAGGCCACTATCATATACTGTGACAATGTTTCTGCTGTTTACATGTCTGACAACCCGGTACAACATCAACGCACAAAACATATTGAAATTGACATTCACTTCGTTCGAGAAAAGGTCCGGTTGGGTCATATTCGGGTAATGCACGTGCCTTCATCACTGCAATATGCAGACATCTTCACCAAAGGATTGCCTCGTCAGCTTTATCAAGACTTCAGATCCAGTTTGAGCATTCGACAGCATAACGCTCAAACTGCGCGGGAATATTAGCATGCGTATATATTTATATATTTGTATTATATTTATAGATTTTGTATTCTGTCAATTACCCATTATTTAGGCTTTCCTAGTTTAGGAGATTGGTATTCCTTGTATATATTGAAGGCAAGTATCTCAATGCAAGACACGAATTCTGTTTACCATATTGACTTTTAAAGATATCATACCGTGCTCTGGTCAAGGCTACATTAGTCATTTGCGGACTTGATAAGAAACCAACAGACCCATGGCTATTTGATCTTACTGTTGATAATATAATAATATCTTCTTCTCCACCTTGAAACCCATCAATGGATTTCACCTTTACTGAAAATCCATCAAGTTTTTCATATTTGTTAGCAAGTTTTTCCAGAATGGAAACAACTTGGGCATCATACGGAGATATAACACCAATAGTAAGCTTCTTCCTCGAGGTTTGCCATGCTATAAAAGTGAAAAAATAGGTTCAACTTAAGTGAACATTGTTGGTTTAAGCCCAAAACTCACACACAAATAAAACTCTATTGCCACACTTTAATTCATTGCAACAAATGTATATAAATAGACCTAAAATGACACTTGACCACCACCTCCTATAACTCCTACAAATTAGTAAAACACCCCATGATTCAAGACCCACTACTTTGACTTAATAAACACATAATAAACATGTGATAAATTAACTAAGTTTCTGTAACCCGTTTGACCAGCGAAGCTCCAATTATCCTACTCGATGACCCGGTTTAGAACCCGTCAAGATTAAACCCTACAAACATTCACCACACTGATACAAGTGTAGCATTCAACGTAATGTATCAAGTGTTACAACATTATTTCTCTTTCTTTAACACAATTATTAGTAAGATCATATCCAGATGATACTTCTGTATGTTCCTTATTCTTCACTAGAATTAAATGTACAAAAAATCAAGCCCACAGCAAAAATAAGAAAAAAATATACGATTGCAGACAAGTCTAAATAATCAACAAAACAACAATAAGTAGGTGCAAGTGAAAGAATATAACCAATATGCATACCTTTGTATAGATTTTGTACAATCTTAATCACTAAAGCTACCTCAACCAAATTTCTTCGGCTTCGTTCATCCTCATCTTTTTCTTCTATTCCACCAACAATATTTATGAATGAATACGGACCAAACATTGGCCCTTGAAGATATTTCTTTTGGTAACTTTTACATGTCACATTTTCTGCATCCAAAATCTTATTTTGATAAAATTTATAATTTGGGAACAAACTAATGGAAGGATGCATCCTGTACTGCACATTAAGTAAATGCTTAGAATGCCCCAAAGAACTCAGCCTGCCAAATAGGCTTCTTCCAAAGCCAGATTCATTACATACCTGTCCACAAACATTCAGTCTGTATAAATAAAGCTTAAATGTAAACATAAAATAATTAAAACAAATATACACATACACTGCTAGAAACCATTGCAGGTAACTGGCACTCATCTCCAATGAGAATAGCATGTTTTATCCCACGAAGCTGAAAAGGAATGATGGATTCAGCCTCTTTTAACTGGGCAGCTTCATCTATAACCAACACCTCCAAAGGCTTCATTTCAACACGATGCAACTTGTAGGAAGTAGAAGTTGTGCAGAATATAAGGGAAGCATTTTGAAAACAGAAGTCCTTTATCGCAAATCTTTTCAAAACACTTGGAAGACCAAGTGCTTCAAGAGATATTCGCAAACTTTTTAGAACAGATACAGACTTGGCTCTAACAAAAATGATTGAAGACATATCCCCGGACTCATCAAAATCATTTTGCAATGGTTTGGAAGTGAAAAGTTGCTCAAGCTCTTCAGAAACCAAATTCTCTTCAAACAACAGTGATTCAAAGAATCTTAAATCATCAAGAAGAGAGACCATCTGCTGGAAATTGTGCTCCTTCATGAAACCTTTTGGAATATGGGTCAAGAATGTTAAGATGCATCTCCTGAGTGGTAGTACACACGAATTGAATCGATCACGCACAAACTCAATGAATGATTTTACTTCCAACTTAGTAGCTTTAGTTTCATTTTGATTTTCAGATGCAAGTTGTTCTTTGAACAATTCATTTTCCACAAAAACATGATATTGAGAAACACAACTTTCAAGTAAATCAACCATAGATGTCATGCAATGCTTCCAACCGGTCAAAGGCCCAAGGCACTCTGTAAGCCTCTTAACCCGATTCTCCAGATATATTTCTTCAATCTCTTTACCAACTTTCAACCTTTGCTTGTTGCCAAACAAAAGTACATCTCCAATACAATAAAAGAAATCACCACTTGCAGTTGTAGTATTGAACGATTCCTTTACCAGATTTAGCACATGTGAGGCTACTTGTACAATAGCAACATTTGTTGGAGCACACGTAAGTGTCCTGTGGTTCATTTGCAAAAGAATAAACAACAACACACTCACAGTTGTTGTTTTCCCTGTTCCAGGAGGTCCCCATATCTGCTCCACAAAAGAACAGTGGCAACATTCCGTTTTCAAAATGGCTGCCTTAATTGCCCCTGCCTGGGATTCATTCAGCTTGTCCAAAAGATGTGGATCAAATTTTTGAGAAAGATCATTATCAAAAGAACAGATCTTGCAGCATTCCTTAACCTGTAACCAAAACATTCATAGTTAACATTGACATTACCAACTGGAAGATTATTTTTCAACCAAATAGTAAAGTTACTTGAACCAAAATCTTACCATGGAATCAGAGTAAAGAACCTCTTTGATGATATTCATATTTCGGTGCATGTGCAATGAATTCCAAATCCTTTTGTTGGTTGTAGTATTAATCAAGAAAACAACAAACATCCCCTCTTGGAATTCAATTTGTTGCGAAGCTCTAACTTCAAAACATGTTGATGTATTATCAATATCATCTTCATCACCATCCCCACTGATATTGTTAACTAACGAGAAAATCCATGTTCTTCCCTCACGCTGCAAATCGGAAACTGATTCTGGTTTTCCGTCTGCTAAAATAAGCAGATCACCGGGTAAAATTCGATAAGGCTCTTTGCCACGTTCGCTAAATCTGTTCCTCCAGTTACCAACAGTGACATCATACATCATTTTTCCATCATCTTTGGTCTCATTTAAAGAAAATATTTCTGCATACGGAGCTCTATACATGATCTCCATAGAAGAAGCCAATTCAGCACGTGTTTCCTCTAGCAAAGGATAAACAAAAGAACCAGCATAGTGTTCTTCGGATTGAAAAGTGAGTGGTATATTCTCCACCTACAGATGATGTATCAAGTTATTAGAATGATTCATGTTATTAACATATGATCTAAACAACAAACGACTCAATATGGAGTTCAATTTAGTGTGTTACGAGAAAGTTCTGTTTTCTGTTATTCAAAATAAATAATCAACAATCTCTATGTCACTAATCAAGGAAACAAACGAAAGATTCATAAACATTTTGTGAAATAAGCGTTGGAAAATAAATTGAAAATTTAACTTTACTCACCAAATAACTATTTTTATATATGAGATATATGATTGCTGTTTTTTTTTATTTATTGTTATTTAATTATTCATCAGAAGGACGGTTACAATAGAGTGCCATGTAAACGGGCAACAAGTTGCGTCGCAACCCCCTTTTGAAGAGCAAAACCGATCCTACTAAAATCAAAGCTTTGAGTCTTAGGGGCCAAAAAATTACTGATGCTCTAATACCAAATTGATTACCTTAAGTGTGTGTAAATGTGATTGCATTGATAATTGTGTATGGTTAGGGTTACAATGGAGTTATATTTAATAACCATATTTACATAATACTACCTTCTAATAATGCTAATTATAGCATGATCTAATAAATCGTATCATGGTAATTTAAAAAACGGATGTGTTGATATGTAATCACGTAACATGGTAATTTAAAAAAAAAACTATAGCAATATCATACTCAAATTAAAGAGAATGAAATGCTCATTTTTATGGTGTAACTTTTTATAAAAAATATCAAGGTATGAAAAAGTTATGACCGTTTAAAAATCGTGGAGGGTAGTTATTTTAAAAGTGTAATTATTGTTTAAATAACCAAAAAGTTGAATAAAGTTGAGGGGCAAAGGTGTAAGTATTGTTTAAAAGACATATTTAATCCCAAAAAGTTTTTAACACATGCATTAAAGGTTGTACCTTGAGCAATCATATTTGTATTACTTAAATTTAAAGATGCCTTTTGGTGGTGCATTATAAGTAATAACAGTAGGCTTGATATCAAGAACTAAAGCACCAAAAATGGGTATGAATACATAAAGTAACTATAGAAAAACATGTATTAAAAAAACCTTGTGTTTATAGAGATCCTCGTTCCGAATGTCATCAAGAGACCATGAAAAGACCATCCGCTCAAATTCAATATGTTGACGCCGAGGGGCATCTTTTTTCTGCCCCAAATGATATCTCTCTATCTTCACCTTTGTCATATACATGCCAAACAATCAATTTAGATTTCAATTTATTAACATATAATCCAAACAACAAACAACCCATTATGGAATTCAATTTCATTTCACATGTTAGAAAAAAAAAAAAAGTCATGTTAATTTCTACATTTCAAAACGAATAATCAAGAATCTCCATGTCACTAATCAAGGAAAGAAACAACAACAAACATTTTGTGAAATAAAAAAGAAGAACCTGGTGTTGATACGTGTTCTCATTCTGAATGTCATCAAGAGACCCTGAATAGACCACCTGATTTTGAGGCTGAGGGGCTTCTTCTTTCTTCCCCAAATGATATTTATCCATCATTGCCTTTATCAAATACATAGCTTGAATAAAATGAAAAATGGGTGATCTTGTTCTTGTTTATTATTTGTTTAGGACAAAATGGGTTTTCTTACCCATGAAGCAAGTGATCTGATACTCTCTGTACCAAAAATCAACAAGGAGACTATAAAACCAAGTCAGCTTAAAGTCTCAACTTCTCCGGTTACCTTTTTCTTTATTTGTTTGTGGTTTCTGATCTTCCATTCATGCACTGCCATTTCATTAAAGCGCCAAACAAAGTAGTTTTATGATTCATTAAACAATATTTCGAGACTTTTGGTATCAAAAGTCTAGCTAGCCCCTTTTTATTAAGCAATATTTCTAAACTTTTCCGTACAAAAGTGTATGTATATCAACATCACTGTTTTCTTTAACTATCAATTACAATAATTGCTTGGAGTTATATGTAGTTTTCGTCCCAATGACTAAACTACTATTTTGGTTTAAACATTTAAAATTTACTTTTTAATACAATAGTTTTATTTTCGTATTAATTAACACTAAATGGTTAACATCATTCATAAATTCTGTTAAATGTTATATAAATAAATACCACTGTCTAAAATTAACAAAACATAAATAAATAAATTACTTTAACAAATATCAAATTATACACATATCACCCCTTCTCTCTCTTCTCCCTTTTTGTACCCTCCTCCTCCTCCTCTTCCCAGTTGGTCTCTACTCTTCAAATCCAAAATCAGTAACCCTAGATCCTCAATTCCTACTCCATTATATCCACCTACTAACACTGTTAGTTTTTTCTGTTGACTTATTTATAAAGATACTAAAATACCATTGTTCATATAATGGTTATTTAAATATTAAATAATACTTCAAGGGCCATTTATGTATATTTGTATTATCATTAATAATAATAATAATAACCCTAGCCCCACACCCTCCCCTTTCTGCTCGACTTCACAACCACCCGCCGCTGATCACCACCATCAGATCTTCTCCGTTCAAATCTTCGGTCACCCCAAAAACCATGTCCTTGTGTCCTGTTGGGGGTCGATCGGTGGGTGAACAATGAATGGTGATATTGTGGGGGGTTGAAGACCAGCAGAGGGGGGACATGGTTTTTGGTATAAGACTTAGGTAAGAGATCACAGAGGTGATGGGGTTGCCATCTCTATGTTGGTAATTTTAGTGCTACCAATTATTTTAGTGTTATTGGATTAATTTATCGACCTAATAAATCATTAACGATTAAACGAGTTTGGTGACGTGGGAGTGGGTGCGGGCGGGCTTTGGTTTTACGTTTATGATTTGGGTGTGTGTATTAATATATTTGGTCCTTATAATTAAACCTTTGGGCTATTAATTATGTTAAAATAGTTATTGGGCCTAAGGGGTAAGAAACCAAGAGCGCAGGAAACACACAGGAAATTAGGTCATTCATGATTTGGTACGGTTTCTGAGGAAGGTTTTCCTTGATCGATTCTCATTGAAACAACGAATTCGGTTCTTTGATTCTTGGTCTAATCCGATTAAGCAACTTTGAGATGTACCCTCAAATTAGTTTAATCTGATAGTGTGATTCACGATTCCAAGTTATACAATTTCAAAGTCATGGTGTGATACATTGGTTCTCTTCTTCAATTGGAATTCGACTAAACGGGTACGTATTTCTAACACTCTAGAACTGAGGTTGGTGCTTGATGGTTTCGAGGGGGGAGTCCGACCGGAAATGAAGTGAAAGCCGCCGCCATGTGAAACCAAACCCCTCCGCCTCTGGCTCTTTTCTGATTATGATCAGAGCAAAATCGAGGGTGATGGAATCGTTTTATTCTGGTTGTTAAAGCAACCGTGATGTTTGCAGTTTGAGGATTGAGGGGCATCAGTAACGGTAATAGTCGATTCACCTTTCTTCTCAAGTCTCAACTCGTCTCCCAACGATTTATCTCCTTCCCCCTGTCGTTTTGCCCTGCCCTAATCGTGTTCCATTCACCGAGTACTAATCTCCCATCGGCCCAAAATTTGACATATAATTTTTTTATTTTTCAGAAGATGAGGCTCTATATTTTGGGCTCTAACTTCACCCCGTGATGAAACAAACTAGGAGTTTTAATGTTGATTTACAAGTAATATTCTAACTTGAATGTTTTGGTTTTTTTGTTGGATTACGCAATTGTCTGGGTTGTTAATTTTGAAACATGTGGTTGTTATCTAGCTGTTAATGTGTCTTTTTGGATATTAATTATGTTTAACAGAAGCTATATACATATTAGCAAAATATGATGGTTGAGTATATATATGTAAATATGCTAAGTACGTATATGTAGAGGAATGTTCTCCGACAAAGTGGGTTTTGCCTAAAAAGTGCAGGAAGCAAGGAGAATGTGTCAAGTGTACGGTATTGATTTCATGGGTGAGGGGTATTAGCATCATTTATGCGTACAGAAAAACAATACGTTTATATAATATATATTATGGTACTTTAACATTCTAAAAAAATCTCATTTTTATATAAAAAATATAACAATACTATACACAAAATAAAGAGAAAAAAATGCTTTATGGTGTATAAAGAAGTTATTTTAGTTTAAAAAAGATTGTGAAACTAATATTTAATGCAAAAGGAAAGTCAACCCAATGATAAAATCTCTATTTTACCATCTAGTCATTCATCGACTTCTAAATCAATTTTAGCTATTAGATTAATTTGATCAAATGTCTAAATTACTTCCTACACTTGTAGGTAAGCAATGCTAGAATTAGCATCCACATAGAGGGAGTGAGTCACAATCCCTAGGTAGAGCTCACCTAGGGATTGTAATTGGAGCTTAAACGTAGAGATGTACACTTCTTCGGTATTGTAATCTGTGATGACGACTTCGTTATCGATTATATACATCGTTTCTGTTTCATCTTTGTTCTATGTTTGTGTTTGTGTTTGTGTTTGATTCAATTCGTGCTTCCGTCTCATAGTAGAATCATTGAGTAATTCGTTGTGACCATCGTCTTGCTTGTTAGGAGACGTCACAGGGACCTACAAAGTCAATGTTTTGGTTTTTTGTTGGATTACGTAATTGTCTCGGTTGTTATTTTTGTTGAATCGTCGTTGCCGTCAAGTATCTCTTCTTCTCGTTGTTCCTATCTCTTAATTGTATCGTTTTAAACTCGTTTTCTTCACAAACTACAAAATACAAAACCAATGAAAGTAATATATCATAGAACAATAGCGGTGCGTTTATAAAATAATTATTATTCAGTTACGTGTATATAAAATGCGACAACCAATAGTTTAAACGTATTCTTGGTAAGCATAATAAAGGTGTAGATGAAAGGAAGCAATCAAGTATAAAGATATAAAAAAGGCCAAAAACTTGAGACCAGCCTACATATTCCAAGGCAAACATCTAGATAATATTAATGATCTTTCATGTACCATATGATTCTTCTTCGCATCTTTTCTTTTTACCTCTGTTCTTTCTATTCCTTTTTCCCTTCCCTTTCTTGTTTTCTGCATCCTGAGTGTTACCTCCACGGCCACTTTGATTTTCTACCACCACGGAATCATCTCCTGTTCCTTTCACAAGATTATTCTCCTCACTTGTTTGTCCAATCTCAGCAGTGCTACTGCTCTCTGACACTACCATTTGCCCAATCTTCGATTCCTGACTCATGGCAGAACGTTTCAAAAATTCATCTATCTTTGGTCTTCTACTTTGCAACCTTTCCACAATCCCTTGCAGAGTCTTCATGAAAAGCGAATGCTTCTTAATTTTCCGAATGGAATAGAACAAAGAAGAAGATAGCAGCTTCAGATCACCATTTGCAAGATCTGCTTCATGTACAATTGTCGCATCTTTGCTAGCACGTAATTTTTTATCCGTAAGGGCAGCAACTAATGTGCCTTTATTTTTATCCAATTCTTTCTGAAAACAAAACATTGAACTCTAAGGCATCAAACTTACACCAATGACGATAAAACTAACAAAACCATTCATTACCACAAAATATATTAACTTTACACAATAGTAAACCAAGTTTTTCAAACGTCTCACTAAAGTCACTCAAAGTTTTTTTTTGTTCCTGTAAACTCACACAAATTTCCATAGGTGTTCCAATCTTGGATGTGTGTGTGTGTGTGTGTATATATATAATGAAAGGTTCAAATGATAACCAGTTTTTTTATATGATAACCGTGATAACCACTCTCAAACAATCACATAATTTATAAATATTATTTTTTCTTTTAATTATTGAAAGAGTTTTTAAGTATCTTGAACATATATATGTAGGGTTAATCTTGACGGGTTCTAAACCGGTTCAGCGGGTCAGCAGTTTCACGGGTTTCGGGTCTTGGATACGGGTTAGAAGATTACCGTATGGGCCAGTTAATTAGTTTTAATTATCATGTTTATTATATGTTTTAATATATTTGATTAAGTCTAAGTGGTGGAGTCTTAGATGCAAACTTTTAGGAGTATTTGGTTTGTAGTGGCTCAAAAATATCGTAGGATGTATCTGCTCCACGTATGCATGATGTGTGTATATTTATTTCACATGTTGAATGAAATTAAAGTGTACGAGTTCCAGAAAATAATCTCTTGTTCGAGGGTTTCCATTTGATTATCGGAGCTTACTCCAACAATATCTTGAACAGAAATACGGAAATGAGGAGTTCTACATATACGTGACACAGTGTTACGTATATGTAACACTAACATAATGATAATTGTTACATATACGTAACACTGTGCTTGAGAGTGATTATCACATAAATATTGGTTATCATTTGAACCACACCCCCCCCACACACACACATATATATATATATATATATATATATATATATATATATATATATATAGGGGAGGGATCAAGAGAAAACCACAAAGTTAGGCGAAAACCGAGAAAACCATTAACAATGTGTAATACTATGGGTTACGTATACGTAACCGCAATTTTTTTGTTTTTTGTTTACGTATACGTAACACTATGGGTTACGTATATGTAAGCCAATATTTAAATGATTTTTTTGGTAAAAATGTGTAATATTACATTGATACTCTTATAAAAAAATAAAAATAAAATAAAATAAAAAATTAATATTATTATATTATTGGTTAAAATTGGTTTTTTTAATGGTTTTCTCGGTTTTCTCGGTTTTCGCCTAACTATGTGGTTTTCTCTGGAACCCTCCCCTATATATATATAATTAAGTGAGGCAAATGAAACATATATAAACATTGGTTACTATTTAGTAAATTTGTTTTTCAATTTGACTTAAATTGAACAATTATGAATCTTTGTTATTATTTATTGAATTTTTTTCTTCACTATTAACTCCTATTTCAAGTTAATTTGAAAACATAATCACTAAATAGTAACCAAGATTCATATTATTTTCACTTAATTTTAAAAATTTGTAACATTTATCAAAACAAATTATATAAGATTGGAACAAATTATAAAAGTATAGTGACTTTTTAGAGAACTAAAAATATTTGACTGACTTTAGCGGAACACTTGTAAAAACTGGTTAATATTAAGTGAAGTTTCCCTTATATATATATATATATATATATATATATATATATATATATATATATATACTAGGTTAGAAACCCGTGTATTACACGGGTTAAATAAATACAATGTTATACATTTGGTAATAAAAAATTTAGAAACGTTATATAATTATTTTTTAAAAATGTTTTATAAAAAGAATCAAAGAAATGTTCAATTTCTTTAAATGTTTTATGAACAATCCTATTTTTTTTAAATGAAAAAAGTTTTATAAAAATAATTATAGAACTTCATTATAGAAAAGAGAGGTGGGAAACAAAAAATTATAAAAAAAACAATTAAAAAAAGTTTGTATAATTAATAGGAGAGAGGGGCGGGAAAAAAATGAGGAGAATGAATAAGAGAGTGACAAGTGTCCCTCTAAAACCTTTATTTATTATATAGTATAGATGTGTGTGTTACCTTCATAGAGGTGTTAACTGCCGGTCCCTTTGTCCCATTTAAAGATTCAGATATATCATCAAGAACTTGCCAATTCATTTGCAGTTCCGCAGGATTCACATTCAGATTTCCATCCGGTAATGTGCTTGAAGATGGTGCCTCGAGAATCGTCACTATATCATCACTGTTTAAAAGTTTTTGAACACAAAGTATAGTTCTTCTTGGGAACAATACACTCAATATCTCCTCTTTTGATTTCTGAAGGTCCACAAATATAGCACAAGGAGCATGGAATCCTGGACTCGCGTTTCCCGAGCACACAATGAGGAGAGAATCATCTATGCTCATAAACGATTCTGCAACCACTTCTGGATTCAAGTTCAAGTTACGGCCCTTTCTTCTCCTTAAAAGATCATACACAAACTTCTTTGGAAGCAAATCAACAATATTATTATTTCCGGACAGCAAATCAAGTAGTACTTGAGAATAGTCTGATACTTGCAGACAAATTATTGACAGTATCATAACCAGCTTCAGTGTTAACAATGGATGATAATAACAGAAATCTATATTCGATCGTTGAATCCATGTTAATACATCAATTTTATTGAAGAGAATTTGTTTAATCATTCCAACAATGTAGCGTATTGCATAATCTGGAAAAATCTGTTTGGGTGCTGTATAAGTTGAAGTAGAGTGAATATGTGTAAACCATCCAACAAAAGAAGATTTTGTAGAGAAAAAGATGCTTGAAGATAAAGATGCCATAAAAAGAAGACTTTCCAAGAGATACACAAAACTGTGAGGTGATATGCTTCCAGAACTTTCACTATTGGATGCATAAGTAACTCCCAAAGCACTAAGCAGTGCTTGAACAACATAATCATCTTTAAAACCACCATCCATAAATATCTCAAAAAATGACTTCCATGGAAGATTCCATTGAATCGCTGTAATTATATGCTTATAAAGTGCTACAGGTTTTCTAGAACCAAGACATATCATCATCACTCTCCCGATTGTCCAGTCGGTGATGTCACCCTTGCTGTCAACATTTTGATGGATAATCTCCTCAAGCAAGTTGAAAGATAGATCAGTCTCCCTTAAAGAAATCAAATCATGAGAGACTGATCTTCGCCAGTCTAATGGAAATACAAGATCAAAATAAGTTAAAGAAATTCTTAGAGATCTGTCAAGCTTCTTCATATCTTTGTTGTCAACATGCTGGAAGCCTAAAAGAAACTTGGAAACCTCAAAAATGTGAAGGAGAGATGTGCTTTGATGAAACGTAGAACCATTTGACTTTGACTTCTGCAGCAGACGTTCAAGAGTTTCTAGCACCTTTATACCCACAGAAACTAATTCAGACTGCCAATAAGACCTCATAGAAAACACCAAATCCCTAATATCCATAGTTAGAAGCTTGCCGTCCCTATGAAGACCCTTTTGACCAGCGTTTCTTATCCAATCAGCATGCTCGTTGACCAACAAGTAAATGATATTGCCTTTTACACACTGCTTTCTCACCCCAAAATAGTTTAAAATGAAATTAACATGACCCTCATGTTCATTTGGTTCTTCTTTGTGGAAACTTTCAAGACTCACAAAAATATCCAGGACATTTTCCTTCCATGCATTCCAGTAGAAAACCAGAGTTCTAACAGACACTTGGTTCTGAGAAGTCTTGTCTTCACAGTGCTTATTAATATCAATAGGTAATTCGTCCTCCAAATCATACTTTGAGGACTTCAAACAAATATGAGAATCCAAGATTTTTCTAATCAAAAAGTTTTCTCCCCTTAAACTCTTGTTTCTCTGAGAAACATGCAAATCGTTTTTTAGCTCAGCCAAGCTGCTATGCTTTTCAGAGACTACTTTTAGCTCACTACAGATAAAATCAAAGAAAATGTCTGAATTCATTTTTGCAAAAGATTTTGCTTTTTCACAAAGTTCTTCTTTCTGAGCAAATTGCTTCAATGGCCAACCTTTGTTTCCGTCCCTCCATAACACACTAAAAAACACGTACCAAAGCAAGAGAATACTTGCATCCTTAAAATGTCCAGCCTTTTCCAAAAGATCAGCCTCTTTTAGAACATCACCCCATGACCTTGCCAGCTTAGCAGCATCAAGAAAATGACCTGATTCTTCTTCTAACAACAAAAGGTGATCAAGGCATCCTAACGACCTCAAGAACACACGTTTGGATTCCATAGAACAGAAAGCCCAGACAAACTTCATCATGGATTTAAGATCTTTATGCTCATGGTAATCGATAGCACAACTCTCCAAGAATTCTTGTTCTATCTGTTCCATTTCTTTACTTTGAACATTAACATGCTCTTTGCACTGTTCTATAAACTGCAACCCCTTATCAAATAGTTTCCCTTTTTTGCAAACCAACAAACAGTTAGAAAGTTTATTTCCTTTTGCATAGGCTTCGGCTGCATCACTATAACACCCTGCTAGAGTGAAACATTCTGCTGCTGCATCCATCTTTCCACACTTATACAGATAGATTTTTCCTGAACAAACACCAGAGATTAATTAGAGGTGGCAAGATGGCAAAGTGGGTTGTTCCGCAAATACTTTCTGTCCATTTTTCAGTATTTTCTGTAAATAATTAACACATTAAGTATAATTAAAAATGAAAAATTATCAAAGCAATAATATACGACGTCGAATAAGATTTAGAAGGTTTCTTGCATTAAAAAGCCTTGTGCCAACCTTCAACCATTTTGATTCCGTTTGAACTATTTTATTTTTATTTGACCCATTTGAAATAAGACACAACCCGGAAAAAAAAATCTTTCACTAGTAAATGGGTTGAATTGCGAGCTCTAGTCTTCCTGTTGTTGACTAATCACTTAATCTCTAAACAGACATTTATGTTTAAAAAAGATGTTACCGGCTCTTTCATACTCCTCCAAGTCACAATAACAAGATGCAGCAGACTCGAGTTTCCCAATAGATTCAAACATTCCCGCTGCTTCTCTAACATAACGTGCAAAATCTCCGGGATTTGTTCCCCGCATTTTATCAGCAAGCTCTGGTTAAAGTCTCCCAGATTGTGTCCCCAGCTCTTTCAAAACACATTGTTGCCATCACAAAATTGCTCTCATAAAAAAACTGAAAACCATAGAATGATGATGAAAGTATGTCAAACAAGGTATAACAAGTCATAAGACAACTATAGTTCTATTAAATTAAAAATAACCTTTTTTCCACGCTCCCTCCATTCTTGAGGGCTGCTTGTAACTCGCATTGCCTGTGCCACTGAATCGTCCAGCTTTCTTATCTGAACGAGTCCTCTTCTTTTCCAGTAGTCAAACATTGGCTTGGAAAGTTCCTCTTTATTATCACATATCCATAGCCTTTGTCTTGCCCGGGTGATAGTCAGATACAATTGTTTCAACTCAGAACATAACACAGCATGTCTTGACTCACTGAAATTGGGGAATGACTGAGGAACTTTCTCATCGAGCCAATCATGTTCCTTCATGTATTCATATATAACTTTCCACTGATCTTTCAGAGGGGATGTCCCAAAAAAGTTGTAGAGTAACACATCCTAAAAATCATGGAAGTGTTACCGCGTAAGCGGGTATAAAAAAAAAGAAACATAAGATATTTAACCTTGTGGAGTGGTGCAAGTGGTAAGCCTCATGCCTCACAAGCATGAGGTCTTGGGTTCTAGTCTCTCCACAAGGCTACCTACCCGGCTTAGGCCACGATTTACCTTGTTCTGGCCGGTTAGTAGGGTATTGGTCGGGGCCTAGGGGTTTACCGCGTAAGCGGGTTCCCTCGGTTATAAAAAAAAAAGAAACATAAGACATTTAAAATCACAAAAATGATCTTTTCATGACAGGAAAAAAGAAGAAGTTCACCTCAAACTCGAGACCTTTACACTCCTCTGTAGTGAGAACAAGAGCCTGTTTTCCAATATATTCACAAATCTCATGTTTTGCAATATCGTCACGTACCAAAATAACTTGTTCAGCACCAAAACCAACAATTTCTGCACCACTTCCACTACCATCTAAAATTTTCACAATAGCATTTTCATCATTACCAAACTCTAGCAAAACAGGAGCTTCCCCAGAAATAAGACTACTTTCAGGCTCCAAAATATCAACCGAGTGAGAAAAGTAACAGTATAGAATGTCAATGACACTCTGAGCTAAATCAAGAACGCCTGTGTTGGTTCTGAAATTCTGTTTCAACTGAAAAATCTCAGATATAAGACCTTTCTCCTGTTTTCCAGTTGTTCTGGAGGTTAAAAACTCCTTATAGAACAGTGATCGAATATCTTGAAGCCTAAAATCAATGCCTCTTGCAATTGTTTGTGCAGTATCACCAGCAAACGTAAAACCCTCATCAACATTATGGCAAATATATTTAAAAAGTGATATCTGCCTCATGCTAAGATCTTGAACTTCATCAACGTATATGAAATCCATTTGGTCACCTTCATAATTTGCATTTTTAAGCCGGAAATGAATATCATTTACTAAATCGCCTAAATCGAATTCCCCACGTTCAGTTTTCATGCTTTCATAGGCTTGAAAGAGGAAATAAACATTCTCTCTTTTGTGTTTGGTTAAATTGAAAACACGACTTTTGGCCAATAAAGAGTAATCCTTAAAGCTCAGTTTACCATCACTGCATTCCCGTGCTTGCAGGCCCCCTTTTATGTTAGAAATTATTTCGGTGAATACTCGGGAAGGATCAAGTTTCTTTTTATGATTTGAATTGAAGTGAGGCCAGTAAAGTGAACAAAACCTATCAAATGTAACCTCCTTTAATCTTATGAAAGTTTGCAATGCAACCGATCTAGACCTTATAAGATTACCATGAGAGCCTTTTCTTGCCTCGAGAAATCTTTCAAAAAAAGAACTCCCCAATGTGCCATCCAACATCATTAGAAACTTATGAAATGTTATAACAAGAGGATACTTTTTTACCGGAATTTCAACAAATGTGTTTGGGATGTCATAGAACTCTGAAGTAAAATCTGCATCCTCAAGATTGCTCTCTTCTGACGAATTTCCATGACATGAAATACTGTCAAATACATCAATCATTGAAGTGAGAAAATTAATCAATGCAAGGAAAATAAGAAAAAATATATAGGTATTGGGCACCTTGTAAGGTGGGAAACATGTTGCTTCACTGAATAACACAATTTTGGGCTGACTGTCACAAAAAGTTGGCGGAGAACACTCCGTCTGCTACTTTCAGAATCATCAACAACTCCAATATCCCTAATTCGGTTGCTTTCTGTTTCATTACTTCCTTCTGAAGCAACATGAAAATTATGTTCGTTTTGGAACAATTTCATGGTCAAAGTTGTGGTTTTCCCGGTTCCTGATCGCCCAATTAAGAAGGAACTTTTGCAAAATAGAATTATATCCATTTGTTCATCGGTGACTTGCATTGGTAGGTCAAGCTCTTTACCAGAAAGCAAATGGTTCACCACCCCTTGTGACATTGTGTAGAACTTCATAAGCAGTAAGCTTTCACTCGCTTTTGAGTTTTCAACATAATTTCTACCATCACCAGGATTCACACTCGCTTCACTGTCACCTTCACGGTTGCTTAAATACCGAAATCTAATAATTTCCTGGGATGCTGGCCAACTCCTAGGAACTTCAAGATTCCTGAACAATGAAAATAAGCATGCATGATATTTAAAGAATAATGAAAAATAAGCAAATGAACATACCCTTCAAAGGATTTTGCTGTGCAGTGATTAATATAATCAACTGTGTAGGTAGAAAATATTCTCTCAAGTCGTTTTGTGAGTTTGGGAATCTTCTCCAAGGGTATTATATCCCAAACCTTTAAAACTTGTATGTATTTGACTTCCTTGATGATGTCAACCGAGCTAATAATATACAGACTTTCAACCTTAAATTTACTCAGAATTTGAGAAGATTTTTCGCAACACACGTCTACACTATGGTTCTTGGGCCGCCAACCACCAGAAAGTTTCTTTAAACGATCTAGAACCAGCTTCTTCAAGTGACGAGATGTCAGTTTTCCTAACGACCTTCTGAAACCATCACTGAAGAGAACCTGATGGCATAAAAGTGTAACAAACAAGATGAACAATAGCACAATATTACATAATGAGATAACTTCATATACATACAATACCTTCCATTTTTCATGTTTACAAAGAACGCTATTTCTGTTAACCCGGTCATCAAGTTGGTCTAGCTCTTTCTTTGTAGCTATGATTGACATCTTCAAGCATTCATCAACATCAGCATCAAACAAACAATGGCGATTCCTTGCATCACAGACTAATTCTTTCCATACATCTTCACTATTAGTGAGGGTTCTTTCATTGCCCAATATCCAGAGACAGTGTCTAGAAGAACATGGAAGACAATACATGAACAAAGTCAGATATACTTACGAAAACAGTAGAGTTAAACCAGGTTATTCCACGTTTTTAAAAGCATATACAAAATAATGTTGTTTTTGACTACAAATATGATATTAATTTTTAATCTTTGAATAAAACAAGTTCAAAAGTTCTATACATTAAAAATAGAATTTAGACAACTTTTGACCGGTTTGAATTGTTCCCAGTAAACTTTAATTTGACCTCTTTGGATAAAAAACGACCCAAATCAGCCCATATACAAGTAAATTTGCACTTGCATAAAAAAACGAGTTGTTAAGAAAGTGACAAGATTATTAGCATGCGTATATATTTATATATTTGTATTATATTTATAGATTTTGTATTCTATCAATTACCCATTATTTAGGCTTTCCTAGTTTAGGAGATTGGTATTCCTTGTATATATTGAAGGCAAGTATCTCATTGCAAGACACGAATTCTGTTTACCATATTGACTTTTATGGTATCAGAGCTACGGTTCTGAAAACCCTAAAAGAAGCCAGCCGCCGGCCTTCATTCCACCACCGGAATCCTTCATCTGTCGCCGGAATTCTTTATCGCTGCTGTTACGATCATGCCTGCCACAGAAGATTCATCCTCATCAGCAGCAGCACCCAAGGCTACGGCCCTTCACCCTGCGTACTCTGTCACCAACATCCAAACCAAGGTCCGAACCCTTGACGGATCTAAGGTCACCTACTCGTCTTGGACAAAACTTTTTAAGCTTCACGCCACAGCTTATAAAGTTTTGAAGCATATTGACGACTCCCCAACCCCTGCTGCAACAGACGAAGATTATGCCCTCTGGAAAGAAATAGATGCACTGGTACTGCAGTGGATCTATAGCACCCTCTCTGATGAACTTCTAGCCTGAGTTCTCGACACCGACATCACTGCTCGTCAGGCTTGGCTAAAAATCCAGAAGGTATTTCACAGCAACAAAGGATCCCGAGCGGCTGCCCTTGAAGGAGAATTCTGCAATCTTACCCTAGGAGCATGCTCGTCTATGGACGATTATTGTCAAAAGCTCACTGATCTAGCAGACCAACTTCGGGACGTTGATAACACTGTGTCGGAATCCCGAAAAGTTCTACAGCTTGTTCGGGGTCTCCCACGAGAATTTGATGTTGTTGCTTCATTTATTAATCAAAGTGATGGTATCACTTGGGACACGGCTCGCAACATGCTTCAACTCGAACAGCAGCGTGTCGCAGCCAGAAAGGATCAAAGCCAAACTGTACTTGCTGCCCCATCTGACAGAAGCCATCCCCCAGCAACACACAGACTCCCGCCCTCCGTACCAGCCGAATCGTGACGGGGGAATTTTTATCGAGGGCGTGGGCGCTCTAATCGTGGTCGAGGCAGGAACTACTACCAATCTGGGCAAAACTCATGGCACCAGCCCTCTTGGCCAGGCCATCAGATGTGGTCGCCACCCCCTTCACCATACCCTACTCAGCCTCCACATCACCACCGCTGGTCTGGGCCAGGCCCAAACTCCTTCTCAACCCCACAGCAAGTCGCAGCCCACTTAACTCCCCAATCTACAGGCCCCACCGGCCCTTCCCCAGGCCCAGGTTATAGCCCAAGTCCAGTACCGAGCCCACAGTTTGAAAACTACAATGTTTTCAGCCCCACAAATCTCACCCAGGCAATGCAGCAAGTACACCTCAACTCCAACGATCAACAGTGGTACATGGACACCCGCGCCTCGGCTCACCTCACGGCTGATCAAGGTAAAATTACTTCTCCCATAACTTTGTCTCCTGTTCAGTCTATATTTGTTGAAAATGGCAAGTCCATCCCAATTCACGGGTCCGGGCATGCCACCCACAACCTACCCAACCAAACCTATAAGCTAAACAACATCCTATTTACACCCGACATAATTAAAAATCTATTGTCCGTCCGAAAATTTAACATTGATAATTTTACATCTGTTGAATTTGACCCTTATGGCTTTTCTGTGAAGGATTTCAAGAGTGGCAACCTCCTGTCACGCCACGATAGCACCGGAGATCTATACCCCTTCACAACACCGTCCACCACATCCGCTTTCCTCTCATCCGCTGATCCTTGGCACAACCGGCTTGGTCACCCGGCGATTCAGTTTTAGATTTACTTCGTACTCGTTTTTCTGTTTCTTGTAATAAGGCCAAGGCCAACTCATTATGTCATTCATGTCAAGTTTCAAAACACAAACGGTTACCATTTTATGATTCTCTTTCTGTTACTTATGCACCATTTGATATTATCCATTGTGATCTTTGGACTTCACCTGTGTTGAGTAAAACAGGATACAAGTATTATATGGTTTTAATTGATAATTTCACTCATTACGTATGGGTCTATCCTTTAAAGTTTAAATCTGAAGCATTTCCAAACTTTGCTAAATTTCACCAACTAATTCTTACACAATTCAATCGCAAAATTAAAACATTTCAATGCGATCTCGGAGGTGAATTTGATAACCATGAATTTAAATCTTTTGCCCAAACTCACGGACTCGTTTTTAGATTCTCTTGCCCACAAACATCCCAACAAAACGGTCGTGCCGAACGGATGCTACGGCGTCTAAACGACATCATTCGCACCTTACTTACCCATGCCCATTTACCACCCTCCTTTTGGGTGGAGGCACTTCATACCGCCACTTACCTTCATAATATTCTCCCTACCAAACGTTTAAATTTTTCCACACCGACCTTTGCTCTATATATGCGCCACCCCTCTTATGACCATTTACGGGTTTTCGGGTGTGCGTGTTATCCGAACATGTCGGCCACTACACCCCACAAACCTCACCCTCGTTCCACCCGTTGTATCTTTCTCGGGTATCCTGAGAACTTCCGGGGGTATCGCTGCTATAATCCCTCCACTGGAAAGGTACTTCTTTCACGTCACGTCACGTTTGACGAATCCTCATTTCCTTTCTCTGAAGGAAGTCTTGCCACTCCCAATTCCTACCAGTTTCTTGAAGATCCTCCTTTCCCTTTCTTCTCTACCCAACCCGTCACTAAACCCTCGCCAGCGTCCACTTCCACAAACACCCAAATGCCCACACCATCTGATCCTGCCCAGCCCCTTCCTACAGCCCCGCCTGCTCCCAACTCATACCCAATTACCTACTCCCGTAGACCCCCTATCCACACCAACCAACCTATGCCTAACACACCCACCCCCCACCAACACCACCTCCGCCGCCATCACCCCCACCCCCAACACCACCCCTTCCTCCACCACCTCCCCCCCACCAGCTCACCCTATGACCACCCGTGCTCGCACCGGGATAACCAAACCAGTGTCCAAACTCAACCTACACACCACTACTACACCCCCAGCCCCCATCCCTTCTTCTTTTACCCAGGCATACTCTGACCCTAATTGGAAAATTGCCATGGACAGTGAATTTAAGGCTTTACAGGATAACAAAACTTGGGATTTGGTACCACGGCCCCTTGATCGACCGGTAATATGTTGTATGTGGTTGTACCGACACAAGTTTCGATCTGACGGGGCACGTAATAGGTACAAGGCACATCTAGTGGTGAATGGAAAATCCCAAACAGTGGGCGTTGATTGTGACGAGACCTTTAGCCCCGTGGTTAAACCGGCTACGATTAGAACTGTTTTAACACTTGCGCTTTCCAGATCATGGCCTATACACCAGTTAGATGTCAAAAATGCTTTCTTGCATGGGGAACTTAATGAGACAGTTTATATGCACCAACCTACGGGTTTTGTTGATCCACGATTTCCCTCACATGTGTGCCGGCTTCGAAAATCCCTATACGGACTTAAACAGGCACCAAGGGCGTGGTACAATCGTTTTGCCACCTATATTCTTTCACATGGTTTTCGGAGCAGTTTATGTGATGCATCATTATTCATTTATAATCGGGGTGAGAAACGGGCTTATTTACTACTTTATGTGGATGATATCATCCTCACTGCCTCTGATCCAGGGTTATTACAAGACATTATCCGTACCCTATCAACCGAATTCTCCATGACAGATCTGGGCACCCTACACCATTTTCTTGGTGTGACAGCAACCCGCAATGATCAGGGCCTTTTTCTATCACAGGCAAACTATAGTCGGTCATTCTCAAACGCGCGGGTATGGATGCCTCCAAACCGTGTGCCACCCCTATGGATACGTCCACCAAATTAAGCGCCACCGCGGGTGCTCCCCTTTCTGATGGTACCTTATACCGGACACTTGCTGGTGCATTGCAATATCTCACCTTCACTAGGCCAGACATATCCTACGCGGTGCAACAGGTGTGTCTGTTTATGCACGCGCCACGGGAGCCACACTTTCAGTTTATGAAACGCATCCTCCGGTACATAAGTGGAACGATTGACTATGGGTTACAGTTGGTTCCTTCCCGTACCCATTCTTTAGTGGCATATTCCGATGCGGACTGGGGTGGATGCCCGGATTCCAGACGCTCCACGTCAGGCTATTGTGTTTTCTTGGGTGATAGTTTGATCTCCTGGTCGTCAAAGAGGCAACCAACAATTTCCAAATCCAGTGCTGAGGCAGAATACCGGGGCGTAGCCAATGCCGTGTCCGAAACCACATGGTTGCGTAACTTGTTGCTCGAACTACATGTCCCTCTCCAAAAGGCCACTATCATATACTGTGACAATGTTTCTGCTGTTTACATGTCTGACAACCCGGTACAACATCAACGCACAAAACATATTGAAATTGCCATTCACTTCGTTCGAGAAAAGGTCCGGTTGGGTCATATTCGGGTAATGCACGTGCCTTCATCACTGCAATATGCAGACATCTTCACCAAAGGATTGCCTCGTCAGCTTTATCAAGACTTTAGATCCAGTTTGAGCATTCGACAGCATAACGCTCAAACTGCGCGGGAATATTAGCATGCGTATATATTTATATATTTGTATTATATTTATAGATTTTGTATTCTGTCAATTACCCATTATTTAGGCTTTCCTAGTTTAGGAGATTGGTATTCCTTGTATATATTGAAGGCAAGTATCTCAATGCAAGACACGAATTCTGTTTACCATATTGACTTTTAAAGATATCATACCGTGCTCTGGTCAAGGCTACATTAGTCATTTGCGGACTTGATAAGAAACCAACAGACCCATGGCTATTTGATCTTACTGTTGATAATATAATAATATCTTCTTCTCCACCTTGAAACCCATCAATGGATTTCACCTTTACTGAAAATCCATCAAGTTTTTCATATTTGTTAGCAAGTTTTTCCAGAATGGAAACAACTTGGGCATCATACGGAGATATAACACCAATAGTAAGCTTCTTCCTCGAGGCTTGCCATGCTATAAAAGTGAAAAAATAGGTTCAACTTAAGTGAACATTGTTGGTTCAAGCCCAAAACTCACACACAAATAAAACTCTATTGCCACACTTTAATTCATTGCAACAAATGTATATAAATAGACCTAAAATGACACTTGACCACCACCTCCTATAACTCCTACAAATTAGTAAAACACCCCATGATTCAAGACCCACTACTTTGACTTAATAAACACATAATAAACATGTGATAAATTAACTAAGTTTCTGTAACCCGTTTGACCCGCGAAGCTCCAATTATCCTACTCGATGACCCGGTTTAGAACCCGTCAAGATTAAACCCTACAAACATTCACCACACTGATACAAGTGTAGCATTCAACGTAATGTATCAAGTGTTACAACATTATTTCTCTTTCTTTAACACAATTATTAGTCAGATCATATCCAGATGATACTTCTGTATGTTCCTTATTCTTCACTAGAATTAAATGTACAAAAAATCAAGCCCACAGCAAAAATAAGAAAAAAATATACGATTGCAGACAAGTCTAAATAATCAACAAAACAACAATAAGTAGGTGCAAGTGAAAGAATATAACCAATATGCATACCTTTGTATAGATTTTGTACAATCTTAATCACTAAAGCTACCTCAACCAAATTTCTTCGGCTTCGTTCATCCTCATCTTTTTCTTCTATTCCACCAACAATATTTATGAATGAATACGGACCAAACATTGGCCCTTGAAGATATTTCTTTTGGTAACTTTTACATGTCACATTTTCTGCATCCAAAATCTTATTTTGATAAAATTTATAATTTGGGAACAAACTAATGGAAGGATGCATCCTGTACTGCACATTAAGTAAATGCTTAGAATGCCCCAAAGAACTCAGTCTGCCAAATAGGCTTCTTCCAAAGCCAGATTCGATACATACCTGTTCATGAACAAATAGTCTATATAAATGAGGCTTAAAAGTAAACTTTAAACAATAAATGTAAGTGTACACTTACATTGCTGGAAACCATGGTTGGTAATTGGCACACATCTCCAATGAGAATTGCATGCTTCATCCCTGGAAGCTGAAGAGGTATAGTGGATTCAGCCTCTTTTAACTGGGCAGCTTCATCTATAACCAAGACCTCTAAAGGCTTCATTTCAACAAGATGCAACTTGTAGGAAGTTGAAGTCGTGCAGAATATAAGGGAAGCATTTTGAATACAGAAGTCCTTTATTGCAAATCTTTTTGAAGGAAGACCAAGTTCTTCAAGAGATATTTGCAAGGCTTCTAGAATAGATAGAGACTTGCGTCTAACAAAATTAATTGAAGACATATCCCCCAACTTATCAAAATCATTTTGGAATGGTTTAGATTTGAAAAGTTGCTCAAGATCTTCAGAAACCAAACGCTCTTCAAACAATAGAGATTTAAAGAAACTTAATTCATCCAAAAGAGATACCATATTCTGGAAATTGTGTTCCCTCATGAAACTTTTTGGAATATGAGTCAAGAATGTTAAGATGCATAATCTAAGTGGCGATACACACGAACTAAATCGATCACGCACAAACTCAATGAATGATTTTACTTCCAACTCAGTAGCTTTAGCTTCACTTTGATTTTTAGATGCAAGTTGTTTTTCTTTGAACAACTCATTTTCCACAAAAACATGATATTGAGGAACACAATTTTCAAGTAAATCAAACATAGATCTTATGCAGTGCTTCCAACTGGTTGAAGAGCCAAGGCACTCTGTAAGCTTCTTAACCCGATTTTCCAGATAGATTTCTTCAATATCTGTACCAACTTTTAACCTTTGTTTGTTCCCAAACAAAAGTACGTCTCCAATACAATAAAAGAAATCTCCTCTTTCGGTTGTCATACTTAATGATCCTTTTACCAGATTTAGCACATGTGAAGCTACTTGTACTATAGCAACATTTGTTGGAGCACACGTAAGTGTCCTACGGTTCATTTGCAAAAGAATAAACAACAACACACTTACAGTTTTTGTTTTCCCTGTTCCAGGTGGTCCCCATATCTGCTCCAAAAAAGAACCATGGCAACATTCCGTTTTACGAAGTGCTGCCCTAATTGCACCTGCCTGGGATTCATTCAGCTGATCCAAAATATGTTGATCAAAATTTTGAGAAAAGTTGCTATCTAATGGACAGATGTTGCAGCATTCCTTAACCTGTAACCAACACATTTACAGTTAACAATGATATTACCAAGTAAAAAGATATAATTCAACCAATTATTAGAGTTACTTGAACAAAAAACTTACCATAGAATCAGAGTAAAGAACCTCTTCGATGATGTTTGTATTTTGATGCATGTGCAATGAATTCCATATTCTTTTATTGGTTGTAATATTCATCAAAAAAATAACAAACATCCCGTCGTGGAATTCTATTTGTTGTGAAGCTTTAACTTTAAATTTGTTTGATGTTCTATCAATATCATATTCATCCTCACTGATGTTGTTAACTAACGAAAAAGCCCATGTTCTTCCCACATGCTGCAAATCAGAAACGGATTCCGGTCTTCTCTCGGCTAAAATAAGCAGATCACTGGATGATGTCCGGTAAAGCTCTTTGCCACGTTCACTAAATATGTTCCTCCAGTTACAAACAGTAACATCATACAGCATTTTTCCATCTTTGGTCTCATTTAAAGACAAAATTTCAGCATATGGAGCTTTATACATGATCTCCATAGAAGAAACCAATTCAGCACGTGTTTCCTCTAGCAAAGGATTAACAAAAGAGCGAAAATAGTGTTCTTTGGATTGAAAAGTGAGTGGTATATTCTCCACCTATACATAATGCATCAAGTTATAATAATGATTCATGTTATTGATTATTATGATATGGTCTAAACAACAAACCACCCAATTTTGAATTCAATTTTGTGTTTTAAAGCTAAAGATATGTTTTCTATATATTTTTCAAAAACACATAATCAAGAATCTCCATGTCACTAATTATTAGATCACAATGTTATTAGTAATAGTTTAGGGTACTAGAATGTAATATTGACTAATCTATATATTATATTGAGACCTTATTTTGTAACCCTAACAACAATCTCAATACAACTAAGTATTTGTGGTTTCATTTGGTATCAGAGTTGGTGCTCAAAACGGTTGCCTGAAACCCTAGACGGGGCGGCAGGCCGCCGCCCTGGCAGGACAAAACCAGTAGACCTTGATCATAAGCGGGATGGATTGACTGGATCTGAGGCAACCCAGGGCGCCACACGGAGCCTCGAGAGACGACCCCGTGACAAAGTGGTATCAGAGCAGGTCGACCCTCAGATACTTTTGAACGTGGCTTATCCCAGATGTGCGTTTACCAGACGAGTATGACGCCGTGACAAAGTGGTATCAGAGCAGGTCGACCATACCCGGAATACCATGTTTTACTTCATGCGCGATGTACAAAAGTGCAATGTCGTGGCTTGTCGGTCTGCGTAAGAACTCCTTGCCGTATATTTGAATTATGACATTACAAAAATACTCTAGACACTCACTTGAGGTTCTCCTAGCCATACTTAAATAGTCGTCAAATTCGTCGGGAGGATTGCCGGTTGCGAGTTGTTTAATCGTCGATGTGCATTTTTGTAGCGCCGTGAAACTCTTCTTGTTCCTAGCATCTTCACCCTCTTGAAAATATTCAAACCTAGCCTCTACGTCGCCAACTATTTTTAAAAATAACCTCTTCGACATCCGAAATCTATCTCGAAACGTCGCTTCCCCGTGTGTTGGGTTTTCGTCGAAATAATCTCTTTTTAGAATCTGTAGAGCCTGTTCACGATCACGGCGTACATACGTCCTTGATGATGTAGCTGTGTCTTCCTCTTCGGCTTGGCCGGCAATATCACATAGAAATTGCATACTATCGCTGCCGAACACGAAGTCGAGCGATTCTTCCGATGATTCGGGTGGGAAGTATAACGCACGATTCATATTTTGGTTGAGTGGATACAATAGAAATGGTTTATATTTAGAAAGAATGTATGTAATTATAGGGTAAATTAAAAAAAAAATTAAACGGCTATATTTCTTCCATTTTCAACGGCTTCAAAGCATTGTTTCAGCGGGTATAAGTGCCGCTAACCCAGCCCGCCACCCACTACCCGCCGAAACCCAACCGAACCCGCTTGGGTTGCGGTGGTGTAACCTCGAACCCACCATCAACCCGCAGGTGAATCCGCTACCACTCCCACCTCCCTAATATTAATAAGTTCGATTTCAAGAACCAAAGCACCAAAAATTGGCATGAACAGTTGAATACATAAAGTAAATATATATAAAAAAAACCTGGTGTTTATAGAGATCCTCGTTGAGAATGTCATCAAGAGACCATGAAAGTACGATCCGATCAAATTCATGATTTTTATGATGAATGCCTTCGTTTTTCTTTCTCAAACAATATCTTTCCATCGTCGCCTTTAACGCCGATCGAAGCTTGAATACGATGAAAAATGGGTCTTATTTGTTTAGGAAAGAATGAGTACGTTTTCTTACCCTTGAAGGAAGTGAATAATAGGACACTCACTCACTGTCGGTACCAAAAAGCAGAACATGCATTGTTGAAAAACCGAGTCAACTTCATGTCTCCGTTTCTGTTTCTTGATTTCTTTGAGCTTTTGATCATCCAATCATGCATTGCCATTGGCTGACGTTTCATTGCCGTTGGATTAAAGCTAGTGCCACTTGTTTATTAAACAATAATTCTAGACTTTTGTTATGAAAAGTCTAGCTACTGCTTTATTAAAAATATTATTTCCATAACTTTTTGGTACAAAAAGTATGTATGTATCAACGTCATTGTTTTCTTTAAATATTAATTAGAATAAATGTTTATGATTCTACATCATTGCTCTTGTAGTGATTAATTAAAATTTAAACATGTTTAGTTTTTTTATGATTTAAACTCAAACTAATTACTATATAAATATTGTTATTTAGCAGGAAATGTTGAATTTTACACATTGTTTTTTATAACCGCATGAGCCAGCCGGATCGATAGGAATGGGAACCGGATACATAACACTTGTGAGCACTTTAATTTTTACAATTCAACCATCATCAACTCTTGCAACAAATATATTATCGAAGTTTCACATTATTATCGTTCTATTTTGTTCTTAAGTTGAATATAATATTTACTTGGATGAGTGGTAACAATGAATCGAAAGTATGTGTTTATTATTATGATTTGGACCATGTTGTTTCTTACCTAACCTTATTTTATTTTTCTTGGGCTTTGTTCATTGTTTGGTCCGTTCTACATTGTGAACACCGGATGCATTTTCTTAATCGACGACTAATTGTATCTTTTTTGGACTTGGCGCAACCATTGGGGCTGTGAATCGCAGCCGACTGATCCTTAACCGATCTAATCCTGATAAGTCCAATGGAATCCACCTGGAGATTCGATTCCAGATGCTACTCGCCACCGGACATCTGATGAAAAGGTGGTCTTCGTTTTCAATTACCAGCCTAGATAGGGAACACAGTGGAGACGGAACAGGGACGCCCCAGGCCACAAGTGAGACGGCCACCGGAACACGGTATTGATGATGTGGCCAGAGGGGACGCCGAGGAACACCCCCTCAAAGGCGCCGCTAGAAAGATGGATAGCATGGAGAATCCCACGCTCAAACCCACTCTTTCATGCCATTTAATTAGCTTAATTAATTAAGCACCTTAATTGATTTTTGGGCAATAATTTGTATTTTTTAATTTTTTTAGAAATCTAAATACACAAACTTGTATAAAAAAACTTTTTGAACATCCCGGTATAAATTTTTTTAGAAATCTAAATACACAAACTTGTATAATCATGGAGTCTGTAACAATTTTATGAATCTGGGGTTCCAGAACAGGATCTGGTATTTCAGCAGAAATGTACGCATCTAGTTGCTCAGGTGTATGAATCTTGAAAGGTTGTGTAACCCACAACAACATATGGCAATGAGGAAGACCACGCTTTTGAAATTCAATAGTGTAAAAATCTGATAGAAAAATTATATAAATATAAGATAGTAACAACATAAATGATAACGAATCGAAACAAATTGTGCAAGCACCTGCGGCGACTTGGCCAAAAGGACGTTCAGTTTTCAAGAACTTGAGCAAAGCTTGAACTTTGATCTGAAATATTCTTGTGATGATATCAGGACGATCTTGAGGCTTAAGTGGATGGAATGTAGTTAAAAACCTTGTTATTTCAGGCCACTTAACGTTGCATGTAAACGTTATGAAATATTGAGGATTTCCATGCACTCGACAAATAGCCAATGCATCCTGATAGTGTTTGTACATATCGCCAGTAAAAGATGATGGCAAGATAACGCGTTTACCAACAGCCTGGCCCTCTGTATCACCTCTCAGGATCGCGTCATGAATACCTTGTAAATATTCATTTCTAAAGAGAATCTGATTAAACTTTATGTAATCGAGTCGATATTGTTCCATACAAACATAAGCGTCAACTATATATTGCTGAAACAGGCGGCCTCCTCTTAATAACATTGAATAAGCATGATTCCGATCATGAAGCATGTAACTGTAGAACATATTCATACTCATTTTTCTATTACGACTATGACCATCGGGTGCAAGACGAAGATCAGGGGACCATCCACGCTCACCGTATAGAAGCAGAAGAGGGTACTGCAAAGCCATATATAAAGGATGTAGCTTGTTTATACGTTGCGGAGGACCATCTTTAAGATAAATAATAACATCAAAATCGTCAGCAGATGGAGCACTTTCATTAACAATGGCACCGATAGTACCATGAAGAGGAGAATCATAAGTCGCTTCATTGACCGAATGATAGAGTTTGATATAGAAATTAGGAACATCAGACGTAAGACAGAGGTCTCTCGCTGTACGGAAGAGCTTTACGACTTCATTTGAATTTTCTAATAAAGAAATCAGAAATTCTACGACATCTGTCTTTAATTCTGAATGCTCAGCTCCGTGAAAGAAGCGAAGCCTATTTGAAACCTCGTTTTCAGTGTCATATATGTACATCTGAAGGAATCTTGGTTTTTCATTAGCAGGAGGACATAAAAAACCAAGCCAGTGACAAATTTGACCCGCAACTTTGAAAACGTAAGGACCAGAACCAATATTAATGGAATCATCGATAGTTGCACCGAAAGAAGTCATTGAAAACATTGAGTTATAAGCACGAATGTTTTGTAGGAAATCTGATCTTTCATAAAAACATTTAACATCAATGGGTGGCTCCTGAGAAAGACATATAAGAACACGGCCACCTTTGCAGCATTGATTGTATTTAGGAATTCGATTAGCAGAAGCGCTTTTTAGACGTTCAGCAAACCAAAACCGAGCGCCACAGTATTCACAAATGCAATCACAATCACCGGAATCAAGATAATTGTACGTAAGAGGCACAAGTTGTTGCAATCGTTGTGGGGACGAAACACATGAAACAAAACTTGTTGAAGTAGGAGAACTTTCAGAGAGAGAACTTTGATGGGAACCTAAAGCGAATGTAGAAGTTTGACGCCGTCTTTGTTTAGTGGAAATAGAACCCGTTGTTGAGATAAATTCGGAGATAAGTGAGATGTCAATGCAAAATGCTTTCTTTTGTGTAATGAGTGATCATTAGACATTGCTTAGATTTTTGTGTACGCAGTTTTTTTTTTTCCGTATGTATTCAGCTTTAAAGCAATTAGTAAGGGGCAAAAATGTAGTAAAAAAAAATAACTAAGAAATAACTTGATAAAGATAAGTTATTGTAGAAATAAAGTAACTAGAGACTAAAAAAAAAGAGAGAAATGAAAAACTGACCTTAGCTGTAAATTCTGTTTTTGTCACGCAACGAAGCTGAAAAGAGCAACAATGTTAGCCGTTTACCTACAAAAGCGACATCATGGTATTAGGTCCCTAAAAGAAAAGGAGTATTAACAACTAATTTCCAAATGCGAGACTAAAGTGATAATGTATTAACAGAAGACTTTTTACAAAAACTGATACTTCATACATACATTAATGTAAATTTGAATATAACTTTGCTTTATGGTTGCAATTAAGTTTGTTGGTAACCTAATTTTTCGTATAAACATTTTTTATGTTTGAGACCAGATAGTAGCTAGACACTGTGCAAACACATAATACAGATATATACATCTAAAAAAAGTATTAGCAATTAGTTTGCAGGACATCAAGCGCTACCTGGGTTAGGAAAATGAAGCTGTTTGCATCATAAACGACAAAATTGAAAGCCTACATAAGATACCGAAGCAATTTACCTGAAGTAGCAGACCAAATGCCACTGGTGGCTAGCTTCGATGCTTCAGCGGTGGCCGGCAACCGCCACATGAGGTGTGAGATGAGAACAGAGAGAGAGAGAAAAAAAAAAGAGTTCGTTGAGAGAGAAGGTAGGAGGTGAAGAAGGGTTAAAAAGTAAAAGTACCTGGGGGAAGTTAAAAGAGGTTATTTGCAAATAGGATATGAGATTAATACACCATTTTATCATATTAGTTTTACCTTTTTATACATATCCTCTCTCTTTAAATTTTATACACCATATTAGTTTATAATTTAATTGACAAGACATTTAGATTTAGATGATTTATTAACATAATGTTTGATTATTTTTAGATTTATGCAAGTGGTTCATAATTATCATATTATGTTAATGCTTTTTATTTAAGTTTAAAATAATTAGTTATATTTTGCTCACTTTGATTTTTTTTTCATTTTTAATTAATAAATTTTTATCTAAACCGCTAGAACATAAATCATCTATGAAAGAGACATAAAAAATTTAGTTTTACGTAATAACTTTGTTGTAAATTACTAATTGTATTATTAAAAGGATAAATTTTATATATCCACTATTAACTTGTAAAATTATATAACTTTTAAAACATAAATTTTTAATGCATAGTATATTAATACTTTTCAAGCATGATTTCAAAAAATATGTAATTTTATAAGTTTTTTAAAAAATATATAAAATTAACCCCATTAGAAATAGAAGAAAGACCCATAAAATATATCAAAATAAGCCATATTATTTATAGTAATTATAATTTCGTTGCAATTTAACCTACAAAAAATACTTGAAATCATTGCTTTTGGATTTCTCTGTTTTTTTTATTTTTATTATTACTCTTTACTAAAGATAAACGCAATATACGCTTTTAACTCGTTTAACTTTCTATTAATATCGTTTTCCTATAATAGCTTTCGTTCGTTAGGTTTAAAAAAAAACGGAATGTGCGTCTGATTTTAGTTTTTTTTTTCTTGTGAACGTTTCGGTATAATTTTTTTAAATAGATTTGTATTCAAAATCGACTATATTTTTTTTATCGTACACTATGACGAGTGACATGAATGTTGCGTAGCTGTGACAAATCCAACCGCTTATGAGCGAACAACATCGTTGCCGGTGTTTTGGTATTATTGTAACTGATATCGGTTGTTGTTTTATTGATATTCGACGAGCGGCACCGTTATTACTAATATTAACGGGCATGCGATGGAATAGGAAACTTTTTCCTTTTTTTTATTTTGACTCAAAAGTTGGTTTTTATAGATTTGCCACAAAACTTCAATAGAGTAACTTTAGTTTTTTTTCCTTAAGTTTGTTTTTTATAAAATTGTAACAAAATTTCAATGGCTATTAGTAATTGTTTCGTATTTCTGTAACAACTTTCGTTCGTTAACTTTTTTTTAAACGGGATGCACGGTTTTGTTTATTTTTTTGTCAGCAGTTCGAGTATTTTTTTTGTATTGTACGCTATCGCAGTCTGTGTTTAAACATAAATTTTACCCTTGTGTTTGAACCGATAACTACCAAACTCCCGCCGCGTAGAGCGGGGGAAAAACTAGTTATTATTATATTAAGTTTATATAAAAAATAGTTAAATTAAATTAAAAAAAGAATAATAGTTAACTTAAATTTTAAAAAAAAATTATATTAAGTTTATATACAAAATTTAAAGTTAAATAAAAAAAATAAAGAAACCAAATAATAATTGGTAAAATTTAGAGTAAGAAAATAAAAATTAGTTAACTTAAAATAAAGAGATAAAGACTTATTTGACTTTTTTAATAATATATGATTATCATGGATAAAAACAAAGAAGTCCCATCAATTGGTGTTAAATGCTTAATTATAAGGTGTATGAATCATGGCTCACTTTGCAAATAGATTAAAGTTATGTGGCTAATGTAACAAGACACAAAAGTACACTGCACAAACCGACCTGCATTTATTATTAGGAGTAAGGAGTAATAGTCCCTAAAAGACGTGCAAAGCACATGATCAAACTTAACTGGAAAAGTTAACATCAATTAGTAGAAAGGACTAAATATGTGCAAATGTTTCAAAAAAATGACATCCAGTTTAATTATTAAAGCCAAAAAACACAATCTGTAATTTATATAGTTAAAGTACATAATTTGTAATTTAACCCTAGCTAGCCCCCCGCCCCCCACCTTTTGCTTGACTTCACAACCACCGGCCGCTGATCACCACCAACAGATCTTCCCCGTTCAAATCATCGGTCACCAAACAAATCATGTCCACCCTTCTCCTCCACTTACTGTGTAGATCGATCCACCCCGAAAATCATGTCCTTCTGTCCTGTTGGGGGTCGATCGGAGGACGAACGATGGTGATAATGTGGGACCACACGTAGCAAAATTCGAAGTTTACTTTAGTTCTAAACTCCATATTTGTTTATTGAATTTATCCACAGTTGTGCTTAGAATTAAAAAATCATTATGCAAACAATTAAATTGAATTCGATAAAAATCAAACCTTGATTTTCTTAAATCGTTTTATTGTCTTGTTTGTTTCGACATATAATAGAAGGAACAACAAATGAAGCAGAAAGGGTCTCTTGTTCCTTTTGTTATCCATTTATTTTCTTTTTCTCTAATTTATTTTTGTCCAAATTGGAAATAATATTGCATAAAAACATTTTGATGTTTGACTCGTCTATCAATAGGGTCTCTTTACCTCATATTCAACTTAATTGTAGATTTGTATCTTTTTAGGTGGTGTTTGGGATTACTTATTGAAACTATTTATTAACTTTTATAAGTTAAAAATGTGTTTGGGAAATGTGACTTTTGCTATTATTTTTAACTTTTTAAAGGGGGGAAAAAGAGTTTTTGAGAAGGGGGAATTTACTTCTCAAAACTCCTTATAACTTTTTGCAAAAGTCAATAAGGAGTTTAAAATAATTAATCCCAAACACCCCCTTAAACTTGTTTTCTTCACAAACTACAAAATACAAAACCGATGAAAGTAATATATCATAGAACTATATCGGTGCATTTATAACACAACTATTATTTGGTTACGTGTATATAAAATGCGACAACCAGTAGTTTAAACGTATTCTTGATAATGATGTTTCCATTAACGATCTTTCATGTACCATACGATTCTTCGCATCTTTTCGTTTTACCTTTATTCTTCCTATTCTTGTTTCCCTCCCCTTTCTTGTTTGCTGACACTACAATTTGCCCAATCTTCAATTCCTTACTCATGTCATAACGGTTCAAAAATTCATCCATCTTTAGCCTTCTACTTTGCAGCCTTTCCACAATCCCTTGCAGAGTCTTCATGAAAAGCGAATGCTTCTTAATTTGCTGAATGGAATATATCAGAGAAGAAGATAGCAGCTTCAGATCAACATTTGCAAGATTTGCTTCATGTACAACTGTTGCATCTTTGCCAGCACATAGTTTTTTATCCTCAAGGACAGTAGCTAATGTGCCTATATTTTCGTCCAATTCTTTCTGAAAACAGAACACTGTACTATAAGGCATCAAACTTAAACCAATTACGATAAAACTAACGAAATCATTCATTACAACAACAAAAATATTAAGTATATATTACCTTTATCAAAGAGGTGTTAAGTGCCAGTCCCTTTGTTCCATTTAAAGCTTCAGATATATCTTCAATAACTTGCCAATTCATTTGCAGTTCCACAAGATTCACATTCAGATTTTCGTCGGGTAATGTGCTTGAAGACGGTGCCTCAAGAATCATACCTATATCATCACTGTTTGAAAGTTTCTGAACACAAAGTATAGTTCTTCTTGGGAACAATACACTCAATATCTCCTCTTTAGATTTCCTAGGGTCCACAAATATAGCACAAGGAGCATGGATTCCTGGACTCGCATTTCCCGAGCACACAATCAGGAGAGAATCATGTATGCTCATAAACGCTTCTGCAACCACTTCTGGATTCAAGTTCAAGTTATGGCCTTTTCTTCTCCTTAAAAGATCAGACACAAACTTCTTTGGAAGCAAATAAGCAATATTATTTCTTCCAGAGAGCAAATCAAGTAGTACTTGAGAATAATCTGATACTTGCAGACAAATTATAGACAGTATCATGACCAGCTTCAGTGATAACAATGGATGGTAATAAGAGGAATCTATATTCGATCGTTGAATCCATGATAAAATATCATTTTTTTCAAAGAGAATATGTTTAATAATTTCAACAATATAGCGTATAATTGCATGATCTGGGAAAATCTGTTTGGGTGCCAAATAAGTTGAAGTAGAGTGAATATGTGTAAACCATCCAACAAAAGAAGATTTTGTAGTGAAAGAGAACCTTGAAGATAAAGATGCCATAAAAAAAAGACTTTCCAAGAGATACACAAAACTGTGAGGTGATATGCCTCCGGAATTTTCACTATTGTACGCATAAGCAACTCCCAAAGCACTAAGCAGTGCTTGAGCAACATAATCATCTTTAAAACCACCAATCATAAATATCTCAAAAAATGACTTCCATGGAAGATTCCCTTGAATTCGTGTAATTATATGCTTGTAAAGTGCTACGGGTTTTCTAGAACCAAGACATATCATCATCACCCTCCCTATTGTCCAGTCGGTAATGTCACCCTTGCTGTCAACATTTTGATGGATAATCTCCTCAAGCAAGTTGAGAGAAAGATCAGTCTCCCTTAAAGAAATCAAATCACGAGAGACTGATCTTCGCCAGTCTAATGGAAATACAAGATCAAAATAAGTTAAAGAAATTCTTAGGAATCTGTCCAGCTTCTTCGTATCTTTGGTGTTAACACGTTTGAAGCCTAAAAGAAACTTGGAAACCTCAAAAATATGAAGGAGAGATGTGCTTTGATGAAACGCAGAACCACTTGACTTTGACTTATGCAGCAGACGTTCAAGAGTTTCAAGCACCTTTATACCCACAGAAACTAATTCAGACTGCCAATAAGACCTCACAGAAAACACCAACTCCCTGATATCCATAGTTAGAAGCTTCCCGTCCCTTTGAAGACCCTTTTGACCAGCGTTTCTTATCCAATCAACATGCTCGTTGACCAACAAGTAAACGATATTGCCTTTCAGAAACTGCTTCCTGACCCCAAAATAATTCAAAATAAATTCAACACAACCCTCGTGTTCATTTGGTTCTTCTTTGTTGAAGTTTCCAAGACTCTCAAAAATATCCAGGACATTTTCCTTCCATGCATTCCAATAAAAGACCAGAGTTCTAACAGACACTTGGTTCTGAGAAGTCTTGTTGTCACAGTGCTTATTAATATCAATAGGTAATTCGTCCTCCCAGTCATACTTTGAGGACTTCAAACAAATATGAGAATCCAAGATTTTTCTATTCAAAAAGATTTCTCCCCTCAAACTCTTGTTTCTCTGGGAAACATGCAAATCTTTTTTCAGCTCAGCCAAGCTGCTGTGCTGTTCAGAGACTACTTTTAGCTCACTACAGACAAAATCAAAGAAAATGTCTGAATTCATTTTTGCAAAAGATTTTGCTTTTTCACAAAGTTCTTCTTTCTGAGCAAACTGCTTCAATGGCCAACCTTTGTTTCCGTCCTGCCATAACACGCTAAAAAAGACATACCAAAGTAAGAGAACTGCTGCATCCTTAAAATGTCCAGCCTTTTCCAAAAGATTAGTCTCTTTTAGAACATCACCCAATGACCTTGCCAGCTTAGCAGCATCAAGAAAATGACCTGATTCTTCTTCCAACAACAAAAGGTGATCAAGGCATCCTAACGACCTCAAGAACACACGTTTGGATTCCATAGAACAGAAGGCCCGGACAAACTTCATCATGGATTTAAGATCTTTATGCTCATGGTAATCGAGAGCACAACTCTCCAAGAATTCCTGTTCAATCTGTTCCACTTCTTTACTTTGAACATTAGCATGCTCTTTCCATTGTTCTATATACTGCATCCCTTTATCAAATAGTTTTCCTTTTTTGCAAACTGACAAACAGTTGGAAAGCTTATCTTCTTTTGCATAGGCTTCGGCTGCATCACTATAGCACCCCCCTAGAGTGAAACATTCTGCTGCTGCATCCATCTTTCCACACTTATACATGTAAATTTTTCCTGAACAAACACAAGAGATCAAATTAGAGGTGGCAAGATGCGGGCTTGTTGACCTGCAAACACTTTATGTCCATTTTTTAATATTTCATATATATATATATATTTTTTGAACAGAAATTTGTTGGATTAATCTTGATGGGTCAAACGGGTATGGGTCAACCCATGGAGTATGTCACGTGTTAGCAGCTGAATTGGTCATGTTTGACCGAATGTTTTGGAAGCAAACGTGGGAATTATGCATGTGTTGAGGGATTCGTGGAGTTAGTTTAATTAGCATGTGGGTTTAATAGTTTTCTATTAAAAAACCATTTAGTTGCAGTAGTTTTTAAAGTGTTCTAGTTTGTTTTCCTTTGTAAGCATATTTTGTGAGTTCAAGCATTACGTGAGTTTAGAGTGTATTATTGTGTGTATTTGTGCGCCTGAACCAACAATTGGTATCAGAGCCAGGTTGAAGAGAGCGGGTTTGAGAGTCGAGTATAGAGGAAGGGGGTGCAGTCCCTGTAAACTACAAGCTGAGATGAGTGAGAGAATTCGCCGAAGGAGATTATTGGTGATTGAAGAAGAAAGATATGGTTCTGTGCGAGCCGAGCATGGTTCTGAGTGAACCTGCAGAGACAAGGAAGAAACCGATCTGTGTGATCGGAGAAGTGTTGTGCGTGAACAAAGAAAGGATGAGAGTGAAGACCGGTTGTTGTTACAGCAGTAAAGACCGAAGAAAAAGACTGACGAGCCGAAAAGACCGATGGCAACTAGACCGAGAAGACCGTTAAGCTGCAAGACCGGCGGCTTGAAAAATTTAGACCGAAGACCGAAAGTGGTGACCGGAGACCGAACGCTCACCTAAGGAAGAAAGATTGAAAGAGAACCTATAAAAAAAAGAAGAAGCTCTGTGTGAGCTGAGTTCATGTGAAGAAGACGACACCTAGACCAGGGTTTCTGTGTGAAACCGAGCAAAACCTGATCTGTGTGATTGGGGAAGGAGTGTTGCAGGCGTGAGAAAGAAGAAGCCGAAATCTGTGTGAAGGAGTGTGGTGAACAGAACCTACGTGGTTCTGTGAATTCAAGAGAGGAAGATAACCTGTGTGGTTTAAAAAAAAAATCAAGGTCCGATCTGTGTGAAACAAACTGGTCTGTGTGGAGCCAGAAACGAGGTGATTCTGTGTGAACCAAAAGAGACCGAAAGAATAGTTAATCTTCATGATTAAGAGGTGCAAATCTGTGTGACGGAGGGAAGACATGTGCAGCGGAGAAGATGAAACGAAGCCAGCAAACATTTATGTGTGAAGCGATGAGATTGGAACGGTGGAGAGCCGCCGCTGTGCTAATTCATCGGAAGAAAAAGGGCTGTAGAAAAGGGTTCGAAAAAAAAGAGGAAAGAAAAATAGGAGGTGACTGGTTATTGAGAAAGAAAATAGAACCAGTCATGTAGGTGAAGCAAGCAATCAAGATTCAAGCACTTCCTTTGGCCGTCGATGTTGACTTGATCGAAAAGGATGAATAGAGATGGCCATGATGGATTACGTATGCATCATGTGCATGGAGACATGGAGTGTTAGCAAGAAAGAAGCAGGTAGCAAGTAGCATGTTAAAGCAAGTTTAAAGCAAGCAAGTATAACCAGCAAGATAAGCAAGAGCAAAAGTCGAGTCGGATCTTTGTGAACCGAACAAGCAAGAGCATGTAGCAAGACTGAACCTTTATGGTTCGAATAGCAAGTCAGCAGAGAGAAAGAATCAAGCAAGATTAGAAAGAACGAGCAAGATAGGTACGATTCAGTAGGGAAAGATAACTAGTAAGACCGACATCAAGATTAAGGGGGTGAATGTTGGATTAATCTTGATGGGTCAAACGGGTATGGGTCAACCCATGGAGTATGTCACGTGTTAGCAGCTGAATTGGTCATGTTTGACCGAATGTCTTGGAAGCAAACGTGGGAATTATGCATGTGTTGAGGGATTCGTGGAGTTAGTTTAATTAGCATGTGGGTTTAATAGTTTTCTATTAAAAAACCATTTAGTTGCAGTAGTTTTTAAAGTGTTCTAGTTTGTTTTCCTTTGTAAGCATATTTTGTGAGTTCAAGCATTACGTGAGTTTAGAGTGTATTATTGTGTGTATTTGTGGGTCCTGAACCAACACAATTTGGATCACTGACGGGCCACTGGCCCACCCGATCATCTCCACCACCCTCAGGAGGAAACCCACCATAGGTGAGAAAACCCCCTGGCCCAACCTGGACCTCCCCTAAGAAACCAAATTTGTCACAAAAAAAAATCTTAATCTTAGAATAAGATTTCAAATATTTAGAAGGTTCTTTGCATTAAAAAGCCTTGTGCCGACCTTCAACCAGTTTGATTCTGTGAACCATTTTATTTTTATTTGACCCACTTAACCGATTTGAGATAAAACGCAACCCGAAAAAGAAAATCTTTCATTGGTAAATGGGTTGAATTGCGAGCTCTAGTCTTCCTGTTGTTGACTAAACTAGTGTAATCACTTAATATCTAAACAGACTTTTATGTTTAAAAAGGTGTTACCGGCTCTTTCATACTCCTCCAAGTCACAATAACAAGATGCAGCAGACTCAAGTTTCCCAATATTTTCAAGCATTCCGGCTGCTTCTCTAACATAACATGAAAACGCTCCAGGATTTGTACCCCGCATTTTATCAGCAGATGCTTTCAGACCAGAAGCTCTGGCTAAAGTCTCCCAGATTGTGTCCCCAGCTCTTTCAAAACACATTGTTGCCATCAAAAAATTACTCTCATAAAAAAGCTGAAAACCATACAATGATGATGAAAGTATGTCAAACACGGTAATAAAATAACAAGTCACAAGACAACTATACCACTATTAGATTAAAAATAACCTTTTTTCCACGCTCCCTCCATTCTTGATGGCTGCTTGCAACTCGCATTGCCTGTGCCACTGAATCGTCCAACTTTCTTATCTGAACGAGTCCCCTTCTTTTCCAGTAGTCAAACATTGGCTTGGAAAGTTCTTCTTTATTCTCACATATCCATAGCCTTTGTCTTGCCCGGGTGATAGCCACATACAATTGTTTCAATTCAGAACATAAGACACTATGTCTTGACTCACTGAAGTTGGGGAATGACTGAGGAAGTTTCTCATCGAGCCAATCGCGTTCCTTCATGTATTCATATACAACTCTCCACTGATCTTTCAGAGGGGATGTCCCAAAAAAGTTGTAGAGTAACACATCCTAAAAATCATGGAAGTGAATCATAAAAAAAACATAAGAAAATTAAAATCACAAAAAAAAATGATATTTTCATGACAGGAGAAAAAAGAAGCTTACCTTAAACTCAAGACCTTTAGACTCCACTATAGTGAGAACAAGAGCCTGTTCTCCAATATACTCACAAACCTCAAGTTTTGCAATATCATCACGTACCAAAATCACTTGTTCAGCACCAAAACCAACAACTTCTGTGCCACTTCCACCACTACCACCAAAAATTGTCACAATAGCATTTTCATCGTTACCAAACTCGAGCAAAACAGGAGCTTCCCCAGAAATAAGACTAGTCTGAGGCTCCAAAATATCAATTGAGTGAGAAAAGTAACAGTACAGAATGTCAATGACACTCTGAGCTAAATCAAGAACACCCACGTGTGTTTTGAAATTCTGTTTTAACTGAAAAATCTCATATGTAAGACCTTTCTCATGTTTTGCAGCTGTTCTGGAGGTTAAAAACTCCTTACAGAACAGTGATTGAATATCTTGAAACTTAAAATCAATGCCTCTTGAAATTGTTTGTGCAGTATCACCAGAAAAGGTAAAACCCTCATCAACATTTTGGCAAATATATTTAAAAAGAGATATCTGCCTCATGCTAAGATCTTGAACTTCATCAACGTATATGAAATCCATTTGGTCACCTTCATAATTTGCATTTTTAAACCGATGATGAAGATCATTTACTAAATCGCCTAAATCGAATTCACCGCGTTCAGTTTTCATACTCTCATATGCTTGAAAGAGGGAATAAACATTCTCTCTTTTCTGTTTGGTTAAAGTTGAAACACGACTTTCAGCCAATAAAGAGTAAACATCAAAGCTTAGTTTACCATCACTGCATCCCCGTGCTTGCAAACTCCCTTTTATGTGAGAAATTATTTCCGTGAATACTCGGGAGGGATCAAGTTTCTTTTTATGATTTGAATTGAAATGAGGCCAGTAAAGTGAACAAAACCTATCAAATGTAACCTCCTTTGATCTTATGAAAGTTTGCAATGCAACCGATCGTGAACTTATAAGGTTACCTTCTCTTGCCTCAAGAAATCTTTCAAAATAAGAATTCCCCAATGTGCCATCCAGCATCATTAGAAACTTATGAAATGTTATAACAAGAGGATACTTTTTCGCGGGAATTTCAACAAATGTGTCTGGGATGTCATAGAATTCTGAAGTAAAATCCGCATCCTCAAGATTGATCTCTGCTGACGAAATTCCATGACATGAAATACTATAAAATATATCAATCATTGAAGTCAGAAAATTAATCAATGCAAGGAGAACAAGAAAAAAGATATAGGTACCGCTTCACCTTGTAAGGTGGGAAACATGTTGCTTCACCGAATAACACACTTTTGGGCTAACTGTCACAAAAAGTTGGCGGAGAACACTTGGTTTGCTACTTTCAGAATTATCAACAACTCCAATATCCCTAACTCGGCTGCTTTCTGCTTCATGAACTCCTTCTGAAGCAACACGAAAATTATGTTCGTTTTGGAACAATTTCATAGTCAAAGTTGTGGTTTTCCCGGTTCCAGATCGCCCAATTATGAAGGAACTTTTGCAAAACAGAATTATATCCGTTTGTTCATCTGTGACTTGAATTGGCAGGTCAATCTCTTTACCAGAAAGCAAATGATTCACCACCCCTCGTGACAATGAGTAGAACTTCATAAGCAGTAAGCTTTCACTCACTTTTGAGTTTTCAACATAATTTCTACCATCGCCAGGATACACACTCGCTTCATTGTCACCTTTATGTTCACGGTTGCTTAAATATCGAAATCTAATAATTTTCTGGGATGCCGGCCAACTCCTAGGAACTTCAAGATTCCTGAACAATGAAAGTAAGCTCGCATGATATTTAAAGAACAATGAGAATAAGCAAATGAACATACCCTTTCAAGCATTTTGTTGTGCAACGATTAATATGATCAACGGTGTAGGCAGAAAATATACTCTCAAGTCGTTTTGTAAGGTTGGGAATCTCCTCCAAGGGTAATATATCCCAAACCTTTAAAACTTGCATGTATTTGACTTCCTTGATGATGTCAACCGAGCTAATAATATACAGACCTTCAACCTTAAATTTGCTCAGAATTTGAGAATATTTTTTTCGACCCACGTCTACACTACTGTTCTTGGGCCGCCAACCTCCAGAAAGTTTCCATAAAAGATCTAAAATCAGCTTCTTCAAACGAGGAGATGTCAGTTTTCCTAATGATCTTCTGAAATTATCACTGAACAGAACCTGACGGCATAAAAGGGTGACAAAAAGATGAACAAAAGCACAATATTACATAATGAGATAACTTTGTATAAAATCCGACCATTTACATACAATACCTTCCATTTTTCATGTTTAAAAAGAACGCTGTTTCCGTTAACCGAATCATCAAGTTGGTCTAGTTCTTTCTTTGTAGCTATGATTGACATCTTCAAGCATTTATCATCATCAGCATTAAACAAACAACCACGATTCCTTGCATCACAGACTAATTCTTTCCACACATCTTCACTATTAGTGAGGGTTCTTTCATCGCCCAATATCCAAAGACAGTGTCTAGAAAAATATGGAAGACAGTACATAAACAGAGTCATATATACTTACGAAAACAGTAGTGGTTCAAAACAAGTTCAGGATAAAAAGGCCTAATTTTGTAGAGTCAAATTAATACAAAGTAATATGGTTTTATTATGACTACAAATACAACATTATTTTTTAATTTTTGAATAAAACAAGTTCAAAGGTTCTATGCATTAAAATTAGAATTTAGACAACTTTTACCAGTTTGAATTGTTCCCTGTAAAATTTAAATTGACCTCTAAAGACGACCCAAATCAACCTTTATATAAGTAAAACAAGTTCAAAGGTTCTAGAACCTATGCATTAAAATTAGAATTTAGACAACTTTTACCAGTTCGAATTGTTCCCTGTAAATTTTAAATTGACCTCTAAAGACGACCCAAATCAACCTTTATATAAGTAAATTGGTCAAAATTCACAAAAAAAAAAAATCAATAAAACCAGTTGTTAAGAATGTGACAGGATGTCATACCGAGCTCTGGTCAAGGCTACATTAGTCCTTTGAGGACTAGATAAGAAACCAACAGACCCATGGCTATTCGATCTTACTGTTGATAAGATAATAATATCTTCTTCTCCACCTTGAAACCCATCAATGGATTTCACCTTTACTGAAAATCCATCTAGTTTTTCATATTTTTTAGCAAGTTTATCTTGAATGGAAACTACTTGGGCAACATACGGAGATACAACACCAATAGTAAGCTTCTTCCTCGAGGTCCGCCATGCTATAAAAGTGAAAAAATAGGTTCAACTTAAGTGAGCAATCACTACATAGATAAAAGTGTTAGCATTTAGCTCACAGAAAACAAATACAGATTTGGAAATTATGTTTCAAGTGTTACAACATTATTCGTCTTTCTTCAGCACAAATCATATCCATTATCCTTACTTCTGTATGTTCTTTATTCTTCATTAAAAATAAAAATCAAGCGCACAACAAAAATAAGAAAAACATTATAGGATTGCAGACAGGTCTAACTAACCAACAAAACAACAATAAGTGCAAGTTAAAGAATATAACCAATATGCATACCTTTGTAGAGATTTTGTACAATCTTAATCACTAAAGCTACCTCAACCATATTTTTTCGGCTTCGTTCATCCTCATCTTTTTCTTCTCTTCCACCAACAACATTTATAAATGAATACGGACCAAACATTGGTCCTCGAAGATATTTCTTTTGGTAACTTTTACATGTCACATTTTTTGCATCCAAAATCTGATTTTTATAAAATTTATAATTTGGGAACAAACTTATGGAAGGATGCATTCTGTACTGCACATTAAGTAAATGCTTAGAATGCCCCAAAGAACTCAGTCTGCCAAATAGGCTTCTTCCAAAGCCAGATTCATTACATACCTGTCCATAAACATTCAGTCTATATAAATAATGCTTAAATGTAAATATAAAATAATAAAAGTTAGTATAGACATACACTGCTAGAAACCATTGCAGGTAACTGGCACTCATCTCCAATGAGAATAGCATGTTTTATCCCATGAAGCTGAAGAGGAATGGTGGATTCAGCCTCTTTTAATTGGGCAGCTTCATCTATAACCAAGACCTCCAAAGGTTTCATTTGAACGAGATGCAACTTGTAGGAAGTAGAAGTTGTGCATAAAATAAGGGAAGCATTTTGAATACAGAAGTTCTTTATTGCAAATCTTTTTGAAGTACTTGGAAGACCAAGTTCTTCAAGAGATATTTGCAAGGATTCTAGAGCAGATAGAGACTTGCCTCTAACAAAATTAACTGATGACATATCCCCCGACTTCTCAAAATCATTTTGCAATGGTTTAGAAGTGAAAAGTTGCTCAACGTCTTCAGAAACCAAACTCTCTTCAAACAATAGTGATTTAAAGAAACTTAAATCATCCAAAAGAGATACCATCTTTTGGAAATTGTGTTCCCTCATGAAACTTTTTGGAATATGAGTCAAGAATGTTAAGATGCATCTCCAAAGTGGCAATACACGCGAACTAAATTGATCACGCACAAACTCAATGAATGTCATCTTAGTAGTGTTAGCTTCACTTTTATTTTCAGCTGCAAGTTGTTTTTCTTTGAACAACTCGTTTTCCAAAAAAACATGATATTGAGAAACACAATTTTCAAGTAAATCAACCATAGATCTTATGCAATGCTTCCATCCAGTTGAAGAGCCAAGGCACTCTTCAAGCTTCTTAACCCGATTTTCCAGATAGATTTCTTCAATCTCTGTACCAAATTTCAACCTTTGCTTGTTCCCAAACAAAAGTACGTCTCCAATACAATAAAAGAAATCTCCTCTTGCAGTTGTAATACTTAATGTTCCTTTTACCAGATTTAGCACACGTGAGGCTACTTGTACTATAGCAACATTTGTTGGAGCACACGATAGTGTCCTACGGTTCATTTGCAAAAGAATAAACAACAACACACTTACAGTTGTTGTTTTCCCTGTTCCAGGGGGTCCCCATATCTGCTCCACAAAAGAGCCGTGGCAACAATCTATTTTGCGAAGGGCTTCTATAATTGCTCCTGCCTGAGATGGATTCAGCTTATCCAAAAGATGTGGATCAAACTTTTGAGAAAAACTGCTATCAAAAGAACAGATTTTGCAGCGCTCCTTAACCTGTAACCAACACATTCAGAGTTAAAATGATGTTACCAACTAAAAAATTATGATTCAACCAATAATAGAGTTACTTGAACCAAAATCTTACCACAGAATCAGAGTAAAGAATCTCTTTGATGATGTTTGTATTTTGATGCATGTGCAATGAATTCCAGATTCTTTTGTTGGTTGTAATATTCATCAAGAAAATAACAAACATCCCGTCTTGGAATTCTATTTGTTGTGAAGCTCTAAGTTTAAATTTTGTTGATGTTCTATCAGTATCATCTACATCCTCACCGATGTTAACTAAGGAAAAAGCCCATGTTCTTCCCACATGCTGCAAATCAGAAACGGATTCTGGTCTTCCATCTGCTAAAATAAGCAGATCACCGGGTGATGTCCGGTAAAGCTCTTTGTCACGTTCACTAGATGTGTTCCTCCAGTAACCAACAGTAACATCATATAACATTTTTTCAACATCTTTGGTCTCATTTACGGACAAAATTTCAGCATATGGAGCTTTATACATGATCTCCATAGAAGAAACCAATTCAGCACGTGTTTCCTCTAGCAAAGGATAAACAAAAGAGCGAAAATAGTGTTTGTTGGATTGAAAAGTGAGTGGTATATTCTCCACCTACAAATAACGCATCAAGTTATTATGATATGGTCTAAACAACAAATGACCCAATTTTGAATTCAACTGTGTGTTAAAGAGAAAGGTATGTTTTCAATATATTTTTCACCAATCAAGTAACTAACAAAACAACAATAAACATTATGTGAAATAAGTGTTGGAAAATTAGTTGAAAATTGATTTTAACTAACTTTGAACACAAATAATTAATTTTATATATGAGATATTTAATTAATAATTTGGGGGTTTAAGTTCTCCCCCAAATTATGTGATTGTTTGAGAGTAGTTTACGGTTATCACGTAAAAAGATGGTTATCATTTGAACCATTCCCTATATATATATATATATATGGCGAAGAACATAAGAAAACTCATTCTTGGCGAGGGAAACAAAAAACTCCTCATTAATGGCATTTTTGTAATTAATGACACATTTTTAAGGCAAAAAAAAACCCATAAAAAGATAATAATAAAAAAAACTAAAAAACCAAAATGTTTCTCTCATCTGTCTCGTTTCATAAAAAAACTCAAAAAAATAGTCGGTTTAGCTTTAGAGTTTAGTTTTTTTTTTTTGTTTAGTTTAGGTTTTAGGCTAAGTTTTTGGAGATGGTGGTGTGTGTGTGTGTGGGGGTGTTAGGTTTTTGGGGGTGTGCTTGAGGGTTTAGGTTTTTGGGGTGTATGGAGAGTTAGGTTTTTGAGAATATATAATGATAGCATGATTACAAAAGTGTCATTAATGAGAGTTTTTTTGTTTCTCTCGTTAAAATGAGTTTTCTTATGAACCCAACCCTATAATAAGGATTGGTTTCATGAGAAAACTCATTTTTATTAACATACAACATGATCGGCCTCCCGGCTGTAGTTCCGCCACTGACTAGTTTTGATCTTGCGCGACCGAGTTGCGTCCGCCGCTGACTAGTTCTGATATCGCGCGACCGAGTTGCGTTTCGTACAAACGGTATTGCATACATTTTAGTGTGTATGTGTTTTGTACGAACGATATTTTCAAGAACCAAAGCACCAAAAATGGGTATGATTAATAGTTGAATACACAAAGTAAACATAAAAAAAACCTGGTGTTTATAGAGTTCCTCGTTGAGAATGTCATCAAGAGACCATGAAAGTACGATCCGATCAAATTCATGATTTTTACGATGAATGCCTTCTTTTTTCTTTCTCAAACGATATCTTTCCATCGTCGCCTTTAACGCCGATCGAAGCTTGAATACGATGAAAAATGGGTCTTATTTGTTTAGGAAAGAATGAGTACGTTTTCTTAGCCTTGAAGGAAGTGAATAATAGGACACTCACTCACTGTCGGTACCAAAAAGCAGAACATGCATTGTTGAAAAACCGAGTCAACTTCATGTCTCCGTTTCTGTTTCTTGATTTCTTTGAGCTTTTGATCATCCAATCATGCATTGCCATTGGCTGACGTTTCATTGCCGTTGGATTAAAGCTAGTGCCACTTGTTTATTAAACAATAATTCTAGACTTTTGTTATGAAAAGTCTAGCTACTGCTTTATTAAAAATATTATTTCCATAACTTTTTGGTACAAAAAGTATTTATGTATCAACGTCATTGTTTTCTTTAAATATTAATTAGAATAAATGTTTATGATTCTACATCATTGCTCTTGTAGTGATTAATTAAAATTTAAACATGTTTAGTTTTTTTTTATGATTTAAACTCAAACTAATTACCATATAAATATTGTTATTTAGCAGGAAATGTTGAATTTTACACATTGTTTTTTATAACCGCATGAGCCAGCCGGATCGATAGGAATGGGAACCGGATACATAACACCTGTGAGCACTTTAGTTTTTACAATTCAACCATCATCAACTCTTGCAACAAATATATTATCGAAGTTTCACATTATTATCGTTCTATTTTGTTCTTAAGTTGAATATAATTGGATGAGTGGTAACAATGAATCGAAAGTATGTGTTTATTATTATGATTTGGACCATGTTGTTTCTTACCTAACCTTATTTTATTTTTCTTGGGCTTTGTTCATTGTTTGGTCCGTTCTACATTGTGAACACCGGATGCATTTTCTTAATCGACGACTAATTGTATCTTTTTTGGACTTGGCGCAACCACTGGGGCTGTGAATCGCAGCCGACTGATCCTTAACCGATCTAATCCCGATAAGTCCAATGGAATCCACCTGGAGATCCGATTCCAGATGCTACTCGCCACCGGACATCTGATGAAAAGGTGGTCTTCGTTTTCAATTCCCAGCCTAGATAGGGAACACAGTGGAGACAGAACAGGGACGCCCCAGGCCACAAGTGAGACGGCCACCGGAACACGGTATTGATGATGTGGCCAGAGGGGCCGTCAAGGAACACCCCCTCAAAGGCGCCGCTAGAAAGATGGATAGCGTGGAGAATCCCACGCTCAAACCCACCCTTTCATGCCATTTAATTAGCTTAATTAATTAAGTACCTTAATTGATTTTTGGGTAATAATTTGTATTTGTTAATTTTTTTAGAAATCTAAATACACAAATTTGTATAAAAAAAAATTTGAACATCCCGGCATAAATTTTAATGAAAACGGAGTTTTCTAAAAAAAGTATCTTTTTTTGTCTCGAGAATGATTTTGGCAAGTGCTTGGACCGGTAAATGTGGTGAAATATTCTTACACGTTTCGACTACTCGACAACGAACGAATCCTCGAAATTTATTACCTTTTTCTTTTACATCTGTATTTTTTAAATTATTAATGAATGTCTTTAATTAATTTTAGTTGGTAATTTTTTATGTTTTTAGTTTTTATATTTATATATTTTTTTAATATTTATCTTTTTAACATAATAACTTTTATTATTTTTAGAATATGTGGTTTGTTCATTTTGCAAGTTTGGAACCCAAGTTTTAAAAACTACAAACATAGCCCAAAGTTTTGTTCACAGGTTGCAAGTTTAGCCCTACAGTTAGTTTTTAACATTAAATAACTCCATGTGCCATCCACGTGAGAGCATATTTGTCCTTTCATTTTTGTCTATTTTTCATATTTATATTTAGTAAAAAATGTAAAAAATAAAAGAAAAATGCAGGAATTGTGTATTTGAATGTAAAAAATGCAGAGTGATGAAAAGTTCAGAATGAGTAGACCCCCTAGCCTAACTATTGTGATTACGACCAAAAACCAATGCTAACTTTAATATTTAACGAATAACAACAAATAAATACTTAACATAAAGAAACAGATAACAATACTAACTTAGTTAAATAAAAATTAAACAATAAATACCCACCTATAATAAATTAAACTAAATAATTAGTAAAAATCATGACTTTCAAGATTCATGTAATAATAAAATAGAAGGAAAAAAGAATACTCAAGGGATATGCAAAAAGCCAAAAACATGACCAGCCGAAAAATAGCCCAAGGCAAAGATCGGTTAAGACTTTAATGATGTTCCTAGCCTAACTATTGTGATTACGACCAAAAACCAATGCTAACTTTAATATTTAACGAATAACAACAAATAAATACTTAACATAAAGAAACAGATAACAATACTAACTTAGTTAAATAAAAATTAAACAATAAATACCCACCTATAATAAATTAAACTAAATAATTAGTAAAAATCATGACTTTCAAGATTCATGTAATAATAAAATAAAAGGAAAAAAGAATACTCAAGGGATATGCAAAAAGCCAAAAACATGACCAGCCGAAAAATAGCCCAAGGCAAAGATCGGTTAAGACTTTAATGATGTTTCCATTATATACATATGATTCTCAAACTCAAAAGACGTAATCTTCCTAAACCTTTGTAAAACCTTGACAAAAAAACATGGGATTCTTGGCTAGAACAAACAGAAAAAAACAAACAAACCATCTGAAAGGAGATCATGCATCCATATGTTTCATCACATCATTTCTTATTACCTCTGTTCTTTTTCTTCTTCTTTTCCTTCCCTTTCTTCTTTTTTGCATCCTGAGTGTTACCACCACCGCTTTGATTTTTTACCACCACTGAATCAATCTCAGCTGTTCCTTTGACATGATTCTTCACCTCACTTGTTTGTTCAGCTTCAGTTGTATTGCTGCTCTCTGACACTACGATCAATTGCTCAGTCTTTGACTCATGACTCATGACAGAATGGTTCAAGAAATCATCTATCTTTGGCCTAAAACTTTGCAGTCTTTCCACACTCTTCAAGACAACTGAATGCTCCACTTTTTTTGGACTGAAAAAGATCAAAAAAACCCAAGAAAATCAACGAAAAGGGGCTTTATATGTGTGTAAACAAAACAAATCAGCGGAAAGAAACGAGTTTCCTAATACCGATGTCAGATTAGATTGGTTTAAACAATAAAAAACAGCTACAAAATTCACAAGATTTAAGTCTAACCTTGTGCCAAATGCAGAAGAAAGCAGCTTCAGCTCATCATTCGCAAGATTCACTTCATGTACAACTGTTGCATCGTTGCCAGCACATAACTTTTTATCCGCAAGGGCAGTAGCTAATGTGCCTACATTTTTATCCAACTCTTTCTGAAAACAAAACAGTAAATTCAAAGGCGTCAACTAACAAAATCATGCATTACAAGCACAATGATATGATATTACCTTTATCATAGCTGCAGCAGGCAAGGTGTTCAGTTCCACTCCTTCCTTCCCATTTATGGCTGCAGATATGTCTTCAAGAACTTTCCAACTCAATTGCATTTCCACAGGATTCACATTCAGATTTTCATCTGGTAGTGTGTTTGAAGATGTTGCCTCAAGAATCTTCACTGTATCATCGTCATTGGAAGGTTTTTGAACACAAGGTACAGTTTTTCTTGGGAACAATACACTCATTATCTCCTCTTTAGGTTTCCTAGGGTCCACAAATAGAGCAGCAGGAGCATGGACTCTTGGATTCGCGTTTTCTGAGCGCACAATCAGGAGAGGATCATCTATGCTCATAAACGCTTCTGCGACCACTTGTGGACTCAAGTTCAAGTAACGGCCCTTTCTTCTTCTTAGAAGACCATACACAAACTTCTTTGGGAGCAAATCAGAAATATTATTTCTGCCTAGCAGCCAATCTAGTAATACTTGAGAATAATCTGATCCATGCAGACAAACTAAAGACATCATCATAACCAGCTTCAGTAATAACATTGGATGGAAAAAAGAGGAATCTATATTCGAACTTCGAATCCATGATAATAGTATCATTTTTATTGTAGAGAATTCGTTCAATCATTGCAACAATAAAGTGTATTGCATGCCCAGGAATTATCTGTTTTGGTGCCGAATAAGTTGAAGTAGAGTGAAAACTTGTAAACCATCTAACAAAAGAAGATTTTGTAGTGAAAAAGATTCTTGAAGGAAAAAATGTCATGCAAAGAAGACTTTCCAACAGATGCACAAAACTGTGAGGTGATATGTAGCCGGAACATCTCCAATTGGCTCTAAAAGTGTCTTCCAAAGCATGATGCAATGCTTCAGCAACATAAGCATCTTTAAAGCCGCCACTCATAAAATTCTCAAAAAATAACTTCCATGCAGGATTCCATTGAATCCGTGTGATTATACGTTCGTGAAGCGCAAAGGGTTTTCTAGAACCAAGACATATCATCATCACCCTCCCAATTGTCCCATAGGTGAAGTCACCCTTGATGTCAACATTTTGATGAATAATCTCCTGAAGCAAGTTGTAAGATAGATCAGTCTCCCTTAAAGAGATCAAATTCTCAGAGACTGATCTTCGCCAGTCTAAGGGGAACACAAGATCAAAATAAGTTGAACAAATTCTTATGAATCTTTCCACCTTCCTAGTATCTTTGGGGTTAACATAGTGACAGTTTAAAAGAAACTTGGAAACCTCAAAAATGTGAAGAAGAGACGTGCTTTGATGAAATGAAGAACCGTTTGACTTTGACTTGTGCAGACCTTCCATAGTTTCAAGCACTTTTATCCCCACAGACACTATTTCAGACTGCCAATAAGACCTCATAGAAAACACCAAATCCTTGATATCCATAGTTAGAAGCTTCCCGTCCCTATGAAGACCCTTTTGACCAGCAGTTTTTATCCAATCAGCATGCTCATTGACCAATATGTAAACGATATTACCTTTTACACACTGCTTCCTCACCCCGAAATAATTTAAAATAAAATCAACACGACCCTCCCGTTCATTTAGCTCTTCTTTGTGGAAGCTTTCAAGACTCCCAAAAATATCCAGGACATTTTCCTTCCATGCATTCCAGTAAAAAACCAGAGTTCTAACAGAAACTTGGTTGCGAAAAGTCATGTCATCACAGTGCTTATTAATATCAACCGGTAATTCATCCTCCCAATCATACTTTGAGGAATTAAAACGAATATGCAAATCCAAGACTTTTCTAACCAAAAAGATTTCACCCCTTAAACTCTTGTTTTTCTGGGAAGTGTGCAAATCATTTTTGAGATTGAGCAAGCTACTGTTCTGTTCAGAGAGTAATTCAAGCTCACTACAAACAAATTCATGTAAACTGTCTGAATGAGTTTTTGCAAGCAACTTTGTTTTTTCACAAAGTTCCTCCTTCTGAGCAAACTGCTTCAATGGCCAACCCTTGTTTCCATCTCCCCATAACGAGCTAACAAACACATACCAAAGTAACAGAACCGTTGCTTCCTTAGAATGACCAGCTTTCTCCAAAAGATCAGCTTCCTTTAAAACATCACCCCATGACCTTGCCATCTCAGCAGCATCAAGAAAATTACCCAATTCTTCTTCCAAAATCATAAGGTCATCTAGGCAGCCTAATGACTTTAAGAACACACGTTTAGATTCCATAGAACAGAAAGCACGAACAAATTTCATCATGGATTTAAAATCTTTATGCTCATGGAAATCAGAAGCACAACTCTCCAAGAACTCTTGTTCAAACAATTCTATTTCTTTACTTTGAACATTACAATGCTCTTTCCATTGTTCTATATACTGCAATCCTTTATCAAATAGTTTCCCTTTTTTGCAAGCCGACAAACAGTTGGAAAACTTATCTCCTTTTGCATAGGCTTCAGCTGCATCACTATAGCACCCTGCTAGAGTGAAACATTCTGCAGCTTCATCCATCTTTCCACATTTAAGATAGATTTTTCCTACACAATTACAAAAGATCAAATTAGATGTGGCAAGATCCATAAACACTTTGTCTATTAATAAGACTTTCTGAAAGTCATTAACTGATTAACACGTTATATATGATTTAAAAAAACAAAAATATCACAGCAATAATCTAAGTCTTTTAACAAAAAAGATTTACAAGGTTCTTTGCGTTAAAAAGAAAGTATTTTGCAGACCTTCAGCCAGTTTGCACATACTTATAAATATAACACAAACAACCCAAAACATCATTCATAGTGAATGAACTGAAATTGCAAGCACTAGTTCAGTCACTTAATCTTTAGACAGACATCTATATCTATACTATATAATAAATAAAGGTTTTTCAATGCCACGTGTCGCCTCCATATTCAATCTAATCATTTTTTTCCCGCCTCTCTCTCTTATTAAGTACACATCTCTCTCTTATTAAATGCACCTCTATATTTTAATAATAATATTTTTTTAAAGAAAATACTAATCATTGTATTAATAAATCTCCTGACATATTTTGATGATTGTATGTGTTAACCAGATTATATTTTATTTCACGGGTTTATTCAACCCGTATAAAATACGAGTTTTTAAAAAATAGTTTTATTATTACTTAATATATAATATCATATTTGTTCAACCCGTGTAATACACGGGATTCTAACCTAGTTTATGTATAAAAAGAAGTTACCAGCTCTTTCGAACTCCTCCAAATCACAATAACAAGATGCAGCAGATTCAAGTTTCCCAATTGACTCAAACATTCCTGCTGCTTCTCTAACATTGCATATAAAAGCTTCAGGCTTTGTTCCTCGCATTTGATCACCAGATGCTCTCAGACCAGAAGCTCTGGCTAAAGTCTCCCACATTATGTCCCCCGCTCTTTCAAAACACATTGTTGCCATCACAAAGTTACTCTCATAAAAAAGCTGAAAACAATAGAATGATGATGTAGGCATGTCAAATGTGGTTGAATTAACAAATCACAACACAAATATAGAAGTAACAGATCAAAGATAACCTTTTTGCCACGCTCCCTCCATTCTTGAGGGCTGCTTGCAACTCGCATTGCCTGTGCCACTGAATCGTCCAGCTTTCTTATCTGAACGAGTCCCCTTCTTTTCCAGTAATCAAACATTGGCTTGGAAAGTTCCTCTTTGTTCTCACAAATCCATAGCCTTTGTCTAGTCCGGGTGATAGCCACATATAATTGTTTCAGTTCGGAACATAAGACACTATGTCTTGACTCACTAAAGTTGGGGAATGACTGCAGATGTTTCTCATCGAGCCAATCACGGTCCTTCATGTATTCATATATAACTCTCCACTGGTCTTTCAAAGGGGATGTCCCAAAAAAGTTGTAAAGTAAAACATCCTAAAAATCATGGGAGTAAAACACGAAACATTTTTAATTAAAAATAAAGTAAAAAAAATGTGCAAGACAGAATGAATAAGAAACTAACCTGAAACTCAAGACCTTTACACTCCACGATAGTGAGAACAAGGGCTTGTGATCCAATATACTCACAAATCTCAGTTTTTGCAATATCATCACGTACCAGAATCACTTGTTCAGCACCAAAACCAACTATTTCTGCACCACTTCCACTGCCACCAAAGATTGTCACAATAGCATTTTCATCATTACCAGACTCTAGCAAAACAGGAGCTTCCCCAGAAATAAGACTTGTCTCAGGCTCCAAAATATCAACCGAGTGAGCAAAGTAACAGTACAAAATGTCAATGACACTTTGAGCTAAATCAAGAACTCCCGCGTGAGTTCTGAAGTTCTGTTTTAATTGAAAAATCTCAGAAACAATGCCTTTCTCTTGTTTTCCAGTTGTTTGGGCCGTTAAAAACTCCTTGTAAAACAGAGATCTAAGATCTTGAAACCTAAAGTCAATACCTCTTGCAATAGTTTGTGCAGTATCACCAGCAAAAATAAAACCCTCATCAACATTTTGACAAATATATTTAAAAAGAGAAATTTGTCTCATGCTAAGATCTTGAACTTCATCAATGTAAACGAAATCCATTTGGTCACCTTCGTACCTTACATTTTTAAGCCGGTGATGAAGGTCAATTACTAGATCACCCAGATCAAATTCACCACATTCAGTTTTCTTATTTTCATAGGCTTGGAAAAGGGAGTAAACATTCTCTCTTTTCTGTTTGGTTAATTTGGAAGAACGACTTTCAGCCAATAAAGAGTAACCCTCAAAACTCAGTTTACCACTACTGCATTCTCCAGCATGCAGTCCCCCTTTTATATGAGAAATTATTTCGGTGAACACTCGAGAGGGATCAAGTTCCTTTTTGAGATTTGAATTGAAATGCGGCCAGTAATGTAAACAAAACCTATCAAACGTAACCTCCTTTGATCTTATAAAAAGTTGCAATGCAACAGATCCCAAACTTAAATGGTTACCATGAGAACCTTCTCTTGTCTCATGAAATCTTTCAAAATAAGAACTCCCCAAGGTGCCATCCAGCATCATTAGAAACTTTTGAAATGTTATAACTAGAGGATACTTTTTCACAGGAATGTCAACAAAGGTGTCTGGAATATCATTAAATTCTGAAATAGAATCTGCATCCTCAAGATTGATCTCCGTTGAAGAATTTCCATGACATGAAATACTGCAAAATGCATCAATTCTTGAAGTCAGAAAATGTAACCAAAGCATAAAAAATAAGAAAAAAAATATAGGTATTTGTGCACCTTGTTAGATGGGAAACATGTTGCTTTACAGCATAACACAATTTTGGGCTTACTGTCACAAAAAGTTGACGAAGAACACTTGGTTTGCTACTTTGAGAATCATCAACTTCAACAACTCTAATTCCGTTGTTTTCTGCTTCATTAATTCCTTCGAAAGCAACACGAAATTTATGTTCATTTTGAAATAATTTTGATGTCAAAATTGTGGTTTTCCCCGTTCCAGATCGCCCAATTATGAAAGAACTTTTGCAAAAGAGAATTATATCCATTTGTTCATCAGTGACTTGCATTGGCAGGTCAAGTTCTTTACCGGAAAGCAAATGACTCACCACCCCACGTGACAACGAGTAGAACTTCATGAGCAATAAGCTTTCACTCACTTTGGAGTTTTCAACAAAAATTCTACCATCACCAGGATTCACACTCGCTTCACTCTCACCTTCACAGTTGCTTAAAGGACGAAATCTTATAATTTCTTGTGAAGCCGGCCAACTTTTAGGAACTTCAAGATTTCTGAAAAGTTAGCAAATTTAAAAATGAGCATGTATAATCACTATTCTAAGAATTAAAACTCATAAACAGCAAATGAACATACCCTTCAAAACATTTTGATGTGCAACGATTAATATAATCATCCGTGTAGGCGGAAAATATACTCTCAAGTCGTTTTGTGAGTTTGGGAATCTCCTCCAATGGTAATACATCCCAAACTTTTAAAATTTGTATATATTTGACCTCCTTGATGATGTCAATTGAGCAAATAATATACAGACCTTCAACCTTAAATTTTTTCAAAATTTGTGAAGAATTTTCGCAACACACATCTACATTTATGTTCTTTGGCCGCCAACCACCAGATAGTTTCAGTAAAAGATTTAAAACGACCTTCTTCAAGCGAGCAAATGTAAGTTTTCCAAACGATTTTCGGAAATCATCACTGAAGAGAACCTGACAGGATAAAAATGCAACAAACAAGATAAACAAAAGCACAATATTACATGCATAATGAGATAACTTGGTGTAAAAACCAATCGTTTAGGTACAATACCTTCCATTTTGCATGTTTAAAAAGAGCACCATTGCCTTTAACCAGATCATCAAGTTGATCTAGCTCTTTCTTTGCAGCTATGATTGTCATCTTCAAGCATTCATCAGCATCAGCATCAAACAAACAATGGCGATTCCTTGCATCATAGACTAACTCTTTCCATACATATTCACTATTAGTGAGGGTTCTCTCATCGCCCAATATCCAGAGACAATGTCTAGAAAAAGATGGAAAACAGTACATAAACAGAGTCAGACATACTTATTAAAACAAAAGTCTAAAGGTGTCGATATGGTGGGTAGGGTAGCGGTTCAACACTAGTTCGGGTTGAAAGCTTAAAAAATAATTAACGTTTTATTGACTACAAAAACAACATTATTATTCTGAACTTTGAACATTTGAATAAAACAATTTAGGAGGTAGTATGCATTAAGACAACTTTTGCCCAAACAGTCAAACGCAACCCAAATCAACCCATTTATAAGTAATTTGGTCAAAATTACACTTCCACAAAATAAGTAACGATGAAGACCATTGTAAAAAAGTTGATAGCATATCATACCTTGCTCTGGTCAAGGCTACATTAGTCCTTTGAGGACTAGACAAGAAACCAACAGACCCATGGCTATTAGATCTTACTGTTGATAAGATAATAATATCTTCTTCTCCACCTTGAAACCCATCAATGGTTTTCACCTTTACTGAAAATCCGTCTACTTTCTCATATTTGTGAGCAAGTTTTTCTTGAATGGTAACAACTTGGGCAGCATAAGGAGAAACAACTCCAATAGTAAGCTTCTTCTGTGAGTTCTGCCATGCTATAGCGGTGAAAAATGAGGTTAAACTTCAGTGAACCTTTCACCAAAGAGATACAAATGATAGCATTGGAGTTCATTATAAACAAACTTTACAGCTACTTCTTTGAAAAAATAATTGTAAAAAATCAGAAAAAGTAAGAAAAAATGTAGGATTGATGACAAATCTAACCAACCAACAAAAAAACAAAAAGTAGCTGCAAATGATATACATATATATAAGCAATATTCATTACCTTTGTAGAGATTTTGTACAATCTTGATCACAATAGCTACCTCAACCATATTTCTCCGGCTACGTTCTTCATCATCTTTTTCTTCTCTTCCACCAACAACATTTATAAAGGAATAAGAACCAAACATTGGTCCTGAAAGATATCGTTTTTCATAACTTTTACATGTCACATTTTCTGCATCCAGAATATGATTTTGATAAAATTTATAATTTGGGAACAAACTAATGGAAGGATGCATCCTGTACTGCACATTAAGTAAATGCATAGAATGCCCCAAAGAACTCAGTCTCCCAAATAGGCTTCTTCCAAAGCCAGATTCGATACATACCTGTTCATAAACAAATAGTCTATATAAATGAGGCTTAAAAGTAAACTTTACACAACAAAAGTAAGTGTACACTTACATTGCTGGAAATCATGGCTGGTAATTGGCACTCATCTCCAATGAGAATAGCATGCCTCATCCCTGGAAGTTGAAGAGGTATAGTGGATTCAGCCTCTTTTAACTGGGCAGCCTCGTCTATGACCAAGATCTCCAAAGGCTTCATTTCAATGGTATGCAACTTGTAAGAAGTAGAAGTTGTGCAGAAGATAAGGGAAGCATTTTGTAAACAGAAGTCCATTATTGCAAATTTGTTCAAAACATTTGGAAGACCAAGTCCTTCAAGAGATATTTGCAAAGCTTTTAGAACAGATAGAGACTTGGCTCTAAAAATATTGATTGACGACATATCCCGCAACTTATCCAAATCAAATTGCAATGGCTTAGAAGTGAAAAGCTGCTCAAGCTCTTCAGAACCCAAATTCTTTTCAAACAATAGTGATTCAAAGAAACTTAAATCGTCCAAAACAGAGACCATCTTCTGGAAATTGTGTTCCCTAATGAAACTTTTTGGAATATGAGTCAAGAATGTTAAAATGCATCTTCTGAGTGGTGACACACATGAACTAAATCTATCACGCACAAATTCAATGAACGACTTTACTTCCAACTTAGTAGCTTTAGCTTCACTTTGATTTTCAGCTGCAAGTTGTTTTTCTTTGAACAATTCATTTTCCACAAAATCATGATATTGAGTAACACAGTTTTCAAGTAAATCAACCATAGATCTCATGCATGGCTTCCAACCGGTCAAAGACCCAAAGCACTCTATAAGCTTCTTAACCCGATTTTCCAGATAGATTTCTTCAATCTCTGTACCAACTTTCAACCGTTGCTTGTTCCCAAACAGAAGTACGTCTCCTATACAATAAAAGAAATCTCCACTTGCAGTTGTACTATTGAATGATTCCTTTACCAGATTTAGCACACGTGAGGCTACTTGTACAATAGCAACATTTGTTGGAGCACATGTAAGTGTCCTACGGTTCATTTGCAAAAGAATAAACAACAACACACTCACAGTTGTTGTTTTCCCTGTTCCAGGTGGCCCCCAAATCTGCTCCACAAAAGAACCATGGCAACATTCTGTTTTACAAAGTGCTGCCCTAATTGCCCCTGCCTGGGATTCATTCAGCTGATCCAAAATATGTAGATCAAATTTTTGAGACAAATTGCTATCAAAAGGACAGATATTGCAGCCTTCTTTAACCTGCAAGCAACACAATTACAGTTAACAATGGTATTAAAGAATAACATTCAACCAATTATTAGAGTTACTTGAGCAAAAATCTTACCATAGAATCAGTGTAAAGAACCTCTTTGATGATATTCATATTCCGGTGCATGTGCAATGAATTCCAGATTCTTTTATTGGTTGTAATATTCATCAAGAAAACAACAAACATCCCCTCTTGGAATTCAACTTGTTGTGAAGCTTTAACTTTAAAACGTGTTGATGTACTATCAACATCGTCTACAACATCATCCTCACTGATTCTGTTAACTAAAGAAAAAGCCCATGGTCTTCCCACACGCTGCAAATCAGAAAAAGATTCCGGTTTTCCGTCTGCTAAAATAAGCAGATCACCAGGTAATGTCGAGTAAGGCTCTTTGCCACGTTCACTAGTTTTGTTTCTCCAACTACCAACAGTAACATCATACAGCAATTTTCCATGACCCCTGGCTTCATTTATAGAAAAGATTTCAGCATATGGAGCTCTATACATGGTCTCCATAGCAGAAGCCAACTCAGCACGTGTTTCCTCTAGCAAAGGATAAACAAAAGAACCAAAATAGTGTTCTTCTGACTCAAAAGTTTGTGGTATATCCTCTACCTACAAATAAATAACAAAAAACAACCCATTTTGGAATTCAACTCAATAAGTCAAAAGAAAGTCATGTTTCCTATTTTTGAAAACAAACAATCAAGAAAACAAGAATAAACATTATGTGAAATAACTCAAATAAGGACTAAAAAAAACCTGGTGTTGATAGAGGTCCTCATCAACAATGTCATCAAGAGACCATGAAAACACCATCTGCTCAAACCCATGATTATGTCCTTGATGGGCTGCTTCTTTCTTCCCAAGATGATCTCCCTCCATCACCTCCTATATCATAAATAAGACAAAATTGTTCATTATTTCTTCAAGAAACGAAAAGGGTTTCTTTTTTTTCTTTTTTTTTTTTTAAAAACCTGGTGATTATAGAGCTCCTCTTTCAGAATGTCATACCATGAAAAGACTGTCTTCCCTGGATTATCTCCTTCCATTATCCCCTGTATCAAATGCACGTCAACAAACTTGAATAAAATGAAAAATGGGTTTTCTACTTGATCATTTAAGGGTTTTCAGTTTTCTTACCCCTGAAGGAAGTGATTGTGAGTAGCAGTGTAAAAAAGATTGAAGAATCCTTTTTCAAAATCTCCGTACAAAAAAGGCAAAATAAACAGGGGGGTTTTAGAAAAACAGAGGATGCATTGGAAAGGAAAAGAAAATCCGAGTCAATTTCAAGGTCTCCTCAACTTCTCCGTTTCCTTTTTTTCAGTTTTTCTTCATTTCTTTGTGCTTTTGATCATCCATTCATGCACCGCCATTTGTTATGTATTTGTTTTCCAAAATATCAAAGCGCCAAAGAGAGTAGCCCTCAATTATTAAACAATCGGGTTACATTTACACAGGTGAATCATTAAAATCTATATATACTATATTTTTTTGAACGGCGAACATTGAATGTTGTGACGTCGCACCCCCCGTCACATGGGAGAGACTCGTCCAACTCCGGCCAATATGTTGTCTTAACCGGGCCCATTTAGCGTCAGAGTTGGATAGCATCCAAGGAAAAATCCCACCCAATACGGCCCCTTCCGGGCTTTAGGGAGAGCCGAGGCTCGAACCCTGGATCGGCGTGGGTAAAACCCTGGTGCATCAGCCTAATAACTAGGCCTCATTTGCATGCCTCAGAAATTAATGGTGGTGGCAGGGATTGAACCCGGGTCCCTTGGGACTTCAGGGCTCACCTCAACCACTACACCACAACCTCTTTGGCATCTATATATACTATATAATAAACTAGTTTAGATCCCATGTATTACACACGGGGATGAAAAATATCAATAAATAATGTTTTTATATCTTTATATGTATATTTTAAAGGTATAAAATGTATCATATACTAAGAATAGAAAACAAAATTCAAAATATGTAAAAATTAGTATATAATTGGGTTTCGAAAATACGTCAAGTACTATTTAATGTAATTTGATTTTTATTTATTATTTGATGGAAAATAAAATTTACGTAATTAGATTTCAAAGTTTCTTATAATAAGGGATAATTTAAAATAAATGTGTTTTATTAGTATAATTAATATTTTGTTTAAATATATATATTATTATTAAAAGATGGAGATGCATTTAATAAGAGAGAGAAGCGGGAAAAAAATGATGAGAATGAATGTAGAGACGACACGTGGCATAGAAAACCTTTATTTATTATGTAGTATAGATAAAGGTTTTCCATCTTACATGTTGCTTTAATATTTATTCTTATCATTTTTTTTCTGCATCTCTCTATTATTAAATGTACTTCTATCTTTTAATAATAATATATTTTTAAAGAAAAATACTAATTTCTATAATAATAAATCACCTGACATATTTTGACGAGTGTATGTGTTACCAGATTATATTGTATTCCACGGGTTTATTCTACCCGTGTAAAACATGAGTTTTTAAAAAATAGGTTTTTTATTACTTAATATATAATATTATATTTATTCAACCCCTATAATACACGGGATTTTAACCTACTAATACGATAAATAAATATCTTATGCATTAATAAATTATTATTAGATATTAAAGGGTCACAGATGACTTATTTTTATTAGATTTTATGAAAGAAAAAAAATTATCAATCTAAATCACATGTTAATTACTGATTTAAAAACAAATTACAAGAATATTTTGTTTTTTTATATTAATAATTAATATTAATCAAATATTAAATAATGATGGAATATAAAATTATTATGATATTGAATTATAAAAATTAATTTAGTTGCCTAAAGTAATAAGCTATAATGATTTAGTCGATAAAATATAAATGAAGGGGCTCTATAATTTATACAACATGCCCCCTGACTTTGTTATTTAATGAATTAGTTAAATTTGATTATAAATGCATTTAAAAAATGAAGTTACTGCTCAACCAAAAGTTACCTTACATTTAATCTTTAAAATTAAAAATAATAAGAAATATGAAAACGTTTAAATTGTATTTTATCAGTTTAGGAGTTTAAAAACAAATAAACTAAAAATAGATAATTGGAGAATATTTAGACCGGAAAACAAATATCTAAAGGCTCTATGATGATAACACGTGGCAGCTCAAAACTTTTATTTATTATAATTAATATATATTGTAAAACTTTGATACAAAATGTTTCATGTTCATACAATAATAAAATTAAACATTTTTACTTGAGTAAACTTCGTTTTTGACCCTTATGGTTTGGTCAAAATAACATTTTTGGTCCAATAGTTTTAATTTGACTTTTTTGCTCCATGTGGTTACCTAATTGTCTCAATTAGAACCATGATACTAACTCAGTAAGTTTTTTCTGTTAAAAAAAGGGTATTTTTGTTTTTTTACTGATAGGGACTAATTATGTCATTTTTTTTAAATTAACACAAGGAGCATTTATGTAAATTACTAAAATAAATACTAATAATTAAAACACAATATATATCTCTCCACCACCACCACCCTCACCCTTCACTGCCACCACCACCCCACACATTCGAACCAAATCTCCTCTACCCTAGCTGCTGATGGAGGGTCTCATTCCAACCAAATCTTTAAGTCCTCCTTTGACCACCACAACCACTAGTGTGAACTGGTATGTTTTCAAAGCACTGAGCATTTGAGTTCCTTTTCATTTGGCAAAGCAGATTTTAATACTTTGTGCTTAATCCTAACAACTAACAAGTCAAATCTTCTATCACTGTTTGAGTGGAGATGAGCATATCTTTAACGATAATTTTTATATCACCAAATCTGAAACAAAAAAAAACCTCTTCTAATGTTGCAATCATGTGTGAATCTTGATTTAGCTATTCAACTTGCCCAGGCTTTTGTTTGATTTGGTTGGAATTTATTTCTTTAGGTTTGAATCTCCAATTACCTTTTGCTTTATTATTTTGCAGGTACTAGCCATCACTAAAGCCTTACCACCAGCTAAACTCCTAGAACATCAACTTCCCCTGCTCCTCCCCCTGCCACCACTTAAAAAAGCCATAAATCTGTGTGTTTATGTCGATGATGGGGGGTTTTGCATAATCAATTAGGGTCAAATCTGTGTGGGTGTAAATCTAGGGTTTTTGCAGGTTTCAATTAGGGATTTTTGCAGGCCTCGATGGTGGTGGTGGTGGTGATTGAACTCTGTGACGAACCGGCGATGCCAAATGGGGGGAGGGCAGGACTGGCGGCGGTGTTCTCACAAAACCCCAAGCAACAAGCACACGTTAGATAGAGATTTGGTTGGAAGGGGGTGGTGCCAGAGGTATGGGGTGGGGTGGTGCCGGTGGCAGTGAAGGGTGGTGGTGGTGATGGTGAATGTCTGGCGATGGCGGCGGCGGCGGTGGGTTTCCAGGGCTTTGATGGTGGTGGTGGTGAGAAGAAGATGCGTGACAGGGGGAGTCCAGGTCACCGGTGGTTTTGGTGCGTGAAAAGGGGAGGGGATTTGAAGTTCTAGGAGGAGGCTGGTCATAGGAGTCCACCGGTGGTGGTGGTGGTCACAGGAGTGGTCATATGCGGTGGCAAGGGGGGAGGTTGGGGAAGACATAGTTATGTTTATATTTTGTGTAATTTACACAAATGATCCCTGTCTTAATTTTAAAAAATGACACAGTTAGTCCCTATCAATAAAAAGACTAAAATACCCTGAATTTTAACAGAAAAAACTAAGTTAGTGTCAGGGTTCTAATTGAGACAATTAGGTAACCACAGGGAGCAAAAAAGTTAAATTGAGTCTAATGGGTCAAAACCGTTATTTTGACCAAACCACATGGGCCAAAATCGAAGTTTACTCTTTTTACTTTTATTTTGTTTCATGTTCATACAACAATAAAATTTAACATTTTTACCTTCATTTTACACTTTTTTTATCGTTAAATACCACCTAATCAATATAGGTAAATGTTTTTTAGCAACAACTTCTTTATTACTCCTAAATACAACCTAATTAATATGGATTTAAACATACATCATGACAAACAATCACCAATGCCACAAACAATCAATCAATCACCAATGCCACAAAGTTATGAGATTCCATTTACACTTTTCCATGTTATAAAACACTCGGCAATAATTTATCCTCTTTATCTTCATGATATAAATATCTTCAGTTGAATTTAATTCGAGTTATATGTTTTTAGATTCTCAAGTTTTTCGTATAAATCTGTTCGGGTGAACTTAAAATGTCGTGTTTGATAGAAATTCTTTCGGTTTTAATTTTGGTTTTGTATATTATAACTTATGATAGAAATACGTGGAACTTTTAGCATGAATGAAAACCTATCTAATGAAAAAGTGAGAACACGTGACTCTCTGATACTACTTTAATTCCAACTAAGAAAAACAAATATATTGAGTCTTTTATAGATATGTATAGGTATACAATCCTTATACTCTTGTGGTTGATCATTAAAATATATGAAATCAAAACATAAACAAGAGAAGAAAATCACCATACAAGAAAAAAAATGTACTATTTACTCCATGAAATCCAAATATCCATAAAACTAAAACGAAGAAGTAAAAGCGTGTTTTCCCGAAACATGTGTATCTTGTGTACGTGACGTATGCACCTTCGTCTCTCTAGTCGACTACAAGGACCATGTTGCCTTTGGCACGACATCCTATCGAACTTGTCTCTCTTTACTACTTTTTAGGCTTGGAGTTAAAGTTTTCAAGGTTACACACATGTTATATTGTTTATGTATGTTCAAATATATAGTAGCTTAATTACAAATGGACAACTTAATTTAATTTCTAATGACCTATGAAATATATGTGAAGGAAACAAACAATGGCACACACATGATCAGTTAACTAACTTAATTATACGATGACTCTAAGGGAGCGTTTGGTTTAAATAATGTTTGTAAGGAACTGGAATTGAAAAGAATTGGAATGTATAGTTTTATCTGGTACATTTTCGATGCATGTGGTTCTTTACGACTTTGAACATCTCCTTGAGATATGTATTTGTTCGTCTTCAAATCGACTATGAAGATGAATCTTCTTCGGTCCTCAAAGAAAATTGTTAATTCTTCTTCACCATCATTCACATATTTTGAACTTCCCCCAAAAGTAATTAAAGTTGAAGCCAAGTTGATCGAATAAGTAAATGCTACTTACTAATACATTAACTACCTACATAAATACTAATTTAGTATTTTTGGTTGTTGATATTCTTTGAACACATTGGATCGTCTAAATATTTATGTACATGCATGGACATTCCCACTTTTTATTACATACACAAATATCCAAACATGACAAGAAAGTACTTAATCAGGCAACATGTAACACATCGTAAAATAAGAATATGCAACTACAAACTAGACTCTCAAAGGGCACACATGACACAAGTCTGACCATGTAACACATTGATCTAACATTGTTTGGTGCAGAAGCACCTGCGTTGAAAGCCACGACACTTTCCACCAGAAAACCCTTCAGTTTTACACACGTTAACGCAACTGGTGTTGTTTAAGCATGCCCCCTTAAACTTGTGGCTCCGCGACTGCCATGTCCTCCCTTCCACCACCATCGGACCACCCATTTCTGTATACGTAATACATGTTAATTAACACCCATATAAATACAAGCGTGGACAAGATAATTCTCTTCACAACAAAAAAAAAGTAGTAATGTTTGTAAGCCGAGCCAAGATTTTTTATCAGATGGTCATTATAAGGTTTTCATCTATGCCGACTAGAACCAGTGATCCATACTAGTTACTACATTAACATGCATGTTTTAAGAGAGATGAGTTGGGATGAGATGGATTACCATTTGTCATTAGACACATGACAACAAGCAACAATGATGCAAATAGCTTCATGGAAGGCTTCATCTTCACCTAGAGATCTAGAAACAGAAATGATGGAGGATGGCATGAGGTGTTTATATAGAGTTTATATTGTGAAAGATATACTCATTTTTATTTTCTCATTCTTTACTTTCTCAAAGAGAGAAAAAGATGGCCCTCTTTAGCTATTAAAAGATACAATAGTTGTGTTAATAATAACAATTAATATATGAATGGGTTGCGTGCAACTTTTGATTAGACCACTACCCCATGTTTAACGTTTTTTTCTTGGACCATCATCTAGGCGACAGTTAAGGAAACAAATGAGACCACCTCATCCCCGCTCCATTTTCTCTCTCCTTCCTCTCGTGACAGTGCCATCTAAAAATTCAAACGCCTAACACGCTTTCTCTTCTCTCTCATCTCCGTCTCTTCTCTACCTGACGGCCAACTCAGATCTAGAAGAGAAAAATCACCCGCGATGGACATATGAGATGCTACATTTTAAAAGAGAGAATTTTACTGCAATATACTCAGGTGGGTCAGGAGCTTTACTATAGTGGTTATTCGGGTGATGGGTTTCCCCTGGAATGATGGGCGAGCCGGTCACCAGCGTTGTCTGCGTATGTGGGTGTGGGTGACCTTTCGCCTATGGGTTTACCCGGGTGACCGGGCTTATAGTATTCGTTGGTCGTTCAAAAACAAAAGCCACCTAGATGTAATATTTTTAGAACCAGAGGGTTGAACCGGAAACTGTCCATTTCAACGGACCGATTTCTGATTTGACCAGTTTAACTATCCGATTAAATGTATTTTAATCATCCTCATTTGCCACGTTCTTAGAGAAAATAGCTTTTAGCGAGTTGATTGTCCTTTAATAAAAGAATACCATACATTTATATCACCTTGGTCTTTGTATGAATGTGGATTGGAGATGACTTGGATTCTCTGATAATCGTGTGTTCACTTTCAGATTGAATTATTTCGATGGTATACTCGAATATTCAATCAAATAAGAATCAAATATACAAGAACGAATATGTGAAATCTGTTTTGAATTTCGTGTACGATACTGACAAAATATTACTTCTGTATAGGGGTAAAACGACACAATGATTCGTCATGACGGTTGTTGGTTGAAAACCGCCACAACTGTCAAGCGTTTGGAATTTAACTGTTGTTTCAGTTTAGGATCAAATCCACCCCGGATGAAACAAATCTACTCTTGATGAACAAGTTAATCCGGATGACTAACTTTTAGCAGTTTTCCACTTACATGTCTATTTTCAACGCATAACGAAACATGAAAAATAACCCCAGCCAGGGGCGGACCCAACTAGGGCGTTGCCCCTTGGATAGCAATCTAGGGACATTGCCCTAGGACCCCGTTGTTCAGTGGTCTTCGCCCCCTTGAAACAACAAGGTATCTATAACACCAGAACATCATAAGATAATCAAAAAAGTGTGCACTCCACACTTCTTAAATTGCTTGATATTTCATTATATCTTCTCATTTAGTCATTAAGTAAATCTAAATCCAATTACATAAAATAGGTAAATAACAGTAAAATCACCAATAATCTTTACTCTTCTTTTAGTTACTAAAACATTTTATTTTTTAACATAATTTTTATTGTTCTGATAAAAAAATTTTCATACAAAATCCTATTTATGAAAAAAAGATCTATTAAATTCAAAGCCATCATCTTTTTCTTTCTTCTTTTTTCTTCTTTCTAAAAAAGGTATTATGATCATGCTTTTTGAATTAAAAATGTTATCTTAAAACAATTTTAAAGGCTTTTAGTGACTCATAAAGAGCGGGGTATTAGTTGTCGTATCAAATTACAGTTTTAATGAAAAAAAAAATAGAGTTCAATACAGTTTTAGTAATGCGGTTAGAATTTTAGTCTGAAAATTTTAATTTTGATAAACAAACCACCGGACCCCAACTCAGTTGGTTACTTGGTAAAACGAAAAGGACACTGGTGTGACGGTAAGTCTTAACACTGGTGTGACGGTAAGTCTTACGCGCTCCAACCCTTAGACCCCCAGCCTCAATTATTCAACCCTTTTTCATTTCCATTCAATTTTTTTGTTTTTTTTTCGGCTCGCCATGAAGCATTGGTGGGGTGGGCTTTTTTTTAGGTTTGGTTTTATTAAAGTTTGCGTCTGCGTCTACGATATCGATTCGCCTCCGTCACAGACTGAGGGTGTGAGATGGGTTTTTTTATAAATGTTTTAGTTCTAGGTTTGTTTTTTTAACGTTATTTTTACGTCTGCGTCTCCATTTTTTTAAATGGTCCACCTTGTCACGGAACGAGGTGTATGACCAACTAGTTTATCACTAAAAAGGTAACTTTGAATGGTTGCATTCTATGTAAAAGACTAGTTAACACTTTTTGTATATACACACATGTTCACATGCTTTTATCATTTTCTTCTTTTTTCATCGTTTTATTTTTCATGTTCATGATATGATCAATGTAACATCTTTGTAACATTCGGTCTCTCACATCACTAATATTGTCTGTTTTGCCCACTAGAAGATCACATATTTGTTTTTGGTTGCTCAGGTGAAAACTTCTAAAGGGTCACCCATCAATTGATTACTCTTACCCGAGCACGCTTAATTGTTGAGTTATCCTCTCATCCATAGCCAGTGCACTCAAAACGCGTTGTTGATATATTTGAGGCGGGACATACCTTATGAACCAAAAATCTCTCCTGGCCATGGCCGATATGAGATTTACCTGTAAGACACGATTTATTGCGTGGCTATTATAATCATTTATCTTATTATTAAATGATCAAATGTTTTATTATAGCTTGTCATGTGTAGTTTTTAGAGACCTCAAAGATCAGTGGGAGCACCAAGTGTCCTAATTATAGCTTGTAAAAGTTGCAAAAGGTGGGGGAGTAACATCTTGATCTTACCTCAAATTACACCTCTTGTACACGACACTGCTCCATCACATCTTGTCTCCTTAGAATATAATACTACTCCTAACAAAGTCTCATAGATGCTACTATGTGGGCAGACCTAGATTTCTTACCAAAACTAAAGTAATCCTCAATAAGAGAAACTAACATAAACATCATTAAGTTGTTTCTCTATTAGAATGTATTGGTCTTCAAAAGTTTGATACATTGTTGACCCTAAGCATGCTGAATTACTTATAATTTCTAAGCTAAGTGGGAGCAGTAAAAGTCCTTATCATGACTTGCCAGGAGTACAAGAGGCGGGGGGAGAGACTCGTTAAATTTAACTCCGAATTTAACTCCGATTACATCTATTGTACACCATACTGCATCAACTCCCACACACTTAGAAACTAATGTTGCTCCTAATATACCTGAAAATAAAAGTACCTAACCAAAGCTTTACATCGAGATAGATCCAATGAGACATTAGTTTCGTCCCATAAGCTTTACACTAAGCGGATCCTTACACGTGTAACATTTAATTTGTTCTCCTTTAGAGGCTAATAGGATAAATGAAAATTATTTCCTTATGCTTCATTAATTAGAAGCCTCATGAAGGTTAAATTCTATACTCGTTTAGATATTGCTCACATTGCTGAACACTAGACTAGTCTAGATTATTGTGAAGCATCTAATGAAATATTGCAATACCTATAAGAACGAGAGACTATAAGTTAAAGAAGAAGTGAGAACTTAAAACAGTTGACTACTCTTATTCTAACTTTGTTGTATTCAAAGGTAACAAAATGTCAATTTGTGGGTTTATCCTTATGTCAGTAGACAGACCTATCTAGTGGAGGAGTCATAAGGAACTGTTAACAACAACCTAAGTTTAAATGACATAATTGTAACTAAATGTTGTTGAAAAATTATCAGTGGACTCATAATTTAGTAACTCCACATAAATATCATATCGAAGACTCATTGTGATAAGTCAGCTACTCTTACTTCTCGAACAGTAGCAGTTCGAGCGGAGCTGCATTAATGTTCGATACGAAATTATTGTTCACTTATGAATTATGAACAAGTTGAGGAAACTAAATTTTTTGTATCGAATACATTCATGATATGCTTATGGATCCATATAACTGAAGGTCTACCACCCATAAGTCTTATGTACGCGCTTATAATTAAGACGGGTTTACTAATGACCATACGTAATTGCATATCGTACTATGAATGATTAATTATTAAAATTTCCTCACTTATTTGAATTTGTTTGTCTCTAAATACGTTCATGCATGCCTAAAGACGTATAGAAAAGTAACTATACAAATCAACGTTAAAGGGCTTATTTGTAAAATTGATCCTAAGTTTACTTAAGTTTTAAGTTGGGATTGTAGTATGATTAATGGGGGTCTTGAGTTGCATACTGATTCAATGACTGTATTTCTCTGCTACAGTTTTGGTTTAAAACTAAAATGAGTATTAAATCTGCGCAGACTTACTAATGCTCATAATAAATGATTACTCATCCAAGTGGGAGAATGTAAGACACGATTTATTGTGTGGCTCTTATAATCATTTATCTTATTATTAAATGATCAAATGTTTTATTATTAACCTATGACTAGTAATTAGTTGATGGGCCTAATTACTCTTAATGAGCCATTAATGGGTTTCCCCTTGGGTGTACATATATAGAGAGAGATAATTAGAGGGAATTGACTAATAAATTAATCAATTACCAACACCATAATCGTCCCTCTCTGTCTACCAAAACTGTGAGTTCTTACGAACCCACCTTAGCCATCCTAACTGTACACCCTAAACGGTAACCTGATCTTCCTAGCGGATCATGACGTCTTCCCTCTCTGCGGTTAGCTCATCAGGTATGATTTATATTATTGTTTTCCATTATCATGTCACAAGAACTGATCAACATTACCTAAAATGTTATAATGAACATGCTAATGCTCTTTTCTGTATCATTACAATCAATTTAATGTTTTGAATCTGGATGCACCGCGTCTTATCTTTATATGCTTTAACTACTAAAGTATTATTGTTAATGTTAATGTTAATATACACACTCGTGTGTGTGGATGCTTCATTGAATTGTCTATATATTTATGTAAAGATCTGATTGTTTTTGGTAATTATAACTTATATCCATGCAGATTCCCACATTTTATTACATACAGAAATATCCGAACATAGACAAGAAAGTACTTTAACAGGCAACAAGTAACATAAAAACAACTCAAACTGGAGTTTCAAAGGACGATACACACACGTAGTAGCTAGATCGATCAATCTGCTAACAGTGTTTGGTGCAGAAGCACCTGCGTCTAAGACCACGACACTTTCCACCAGGAAACCCTTCGGTTTTGCACACGTTAGCGCAATTGGTATCACTCAAGCACGCACCCTTGAAATTGTGGCTCTGCGATTGACATGTCCTCCCTTCCACCATTTCTGTATCAATAATAGTTTCATAATTAAAGTTATAATATTAGAGATACACCAATTTCTGTAAAAATATATATAATTAAGAGAGATGAGATGGATTACCACCGGCCATTAGACACATGACAACAAGCAACAACGTTGCAAACAACTTCATGGAAAGCTTCATCTTCACCTGGAGAGAGAGAGAGAGAGAGAGAGAGAGAGAGAGAGAGGATGGTATGAACATATATGAAGGTGTTTATATAGTGAAGGATATACTCATTTCATTATTTACTTTTCAAAAAGGAAAAAAAACTAGTTAGGTTCCTTTAATGCAATAGAACATGCTAGTATTCTTTTTAAAATATATAATATAAAATACTTGTCGTAATTCTAGTTTTTTTAAATGTTGTTTTGGTACATCAATCTATTTTTTTTTCATTTAAATTATTTAAAAGAAAATATTAGATCGAATATATTAGTTAGATTTATTATTTTTATTTTATCATAATTAAGAGTTCTGATTTAATTAGAATTCCTATATAACTATCCTATTTTATTCATATGATATATATAGTTGATTTAATGCGTAATATCTTGCCAAATTTTTATTGTTCAATACAAAATAAGTGTTTTTAGTCTTTTGATCTTGTTACATGCATAAAGATCTCATGAAATCAAGTATTTAGCGTATTACCGAAGATTCTTATATATTGAACTAGGTTATATACTCATATATCACATGTGGTTATTTAATAGAAAAATGAAAGTACAATAATGTGTAAAAAAAATTAAAATAATGTGTAAAACAAAAAATAAAATTCTTTGTTTTCTTAATTAAATAATAATTAGAAATCAAATTCTATATTATTTTTTCTGGAAAAAAAAATATTAAGATAATTAAATTTAAAAATTCAAATTCACTTAAAATAGTGAAAATTAAAAGATTTTAATAAGAAGAAATATAGTGATGACATGTGGCATTTTTGAAATCATTTATTATAATAAGGATTTGACAAAACTTTAATATTAACATGATTTTTAATAATAAATAAATGAAGATAAAGGGAAGTAATATAGACTCTAAATCATGTGCTTAAATAATATTAGTTATTTAGTTAGATATCTACCTTTTTAATTAAAAAAAAAAAGTAAGTAGCAAATTATCCGTCATAAGTAAGATTATCGTTTAGTGGTTGAGGTGAGGCCTGAAGTCCCAAGGGACCCGGGTTCAATCCCTGCCACCACCATTAATTTCTGAGGCATGCAAATGAGGCCTAGTTCTTAGGCTGATGCACCAGGGTTTTACCCACGCCGATCCAGGGTTCGAGCCTCGGCTCTCCCTCAAGCCCGGAAGGGGCCGTATTGGGTGAGATTTTTCCTTGGATGCTCTTCAACTCTGACGCCAAGTGGGCCCGGTTAAGACAACATATTGGCCGGAGTTGGACGAGGCTCTCCCATGTGACGGGGGGTGCGACGTCACAACATTCAATGTTCGCCGTTCAAAAAAAGTAAGATTATCGTTTTTATTTAAATAATTACCCCGGACAAAAATAAAATATTAAATTAAATTTAAACACATCAAAGAATTTAGTTTATTTACTTAAAACAATTAGAGAATAATATTTGTTAAAGGCTTATGGGATATGAACACGGCAATAGTGCAAAAAGTTAAAAGGGGGCTATGTGGTGTATATGAATGGGTTGCCTGCACCTTTTGATTAGACCACTACCCCATGTTTAATGCTTTTTCTCAACCATAGTTAAAGGTTGGACTCATTGTATCATGATACTCTGAAAGAAAAAGTTTCATCAATCAAGTTAACTAGGAATTTTACTCGCCTCGCGTTGCGACGGTTTCGAATTTATACGGCAGTCATAAAAGATTCGGCTCGTCACGGTAACACAACGGTAACGACACTTGCTATAGACAACGATACAAAAAAAAACTCGTTTTGAATACAACTCAGTTTAAAAAGATATATATAGCGGAACGCTGAAAAAAAAACCCAAAAATAGCCGCGCACTTCGTAAAGAATATAACGAAACGAAAGCTATTAGAGAAAAACGAAGTTAGGTTGGTTAGAGTCGACGAAAACAATAAAAGTGAATACCGAACGGGTTCCGATAATACCAATACCTACAATAATGTTGTCCACTCATAATATGTTCGGCTCGTCACGGTACCACAACGGTAGCGGTATTCGCTATAGGCAATGATACAAAAGAAACTTGATTTTGAATACAACTTTGTTGACAAAAAAAAATTAAAAACAACCGCGCACTCCGTATTTTGAAAAAATTTAACGAACGAAAGTTATTTAGGGAAAAAGAAATTAATAAAAAATGAAACGGGATAAAAACGTATATTATACATAGTATAAGGGTTGAAAACAAAAATATAAAAAAAAACTTACATGGCAAAGTATGAACGGATTTGACACTATTAAAAGCCATTGTCAATAAATAAACCATAGAATTCAAAAAAATTACGAAAATGCCATGGGTTACTATTCATTTTCAATGGTCTTTCAATAACAAGGATAATTTGGTTATCTTTTATAGAAACAAATCATTTTTCCGTCTCTCTCTTATTAAATCTTACTACTCTAATAAATGAAAATCCATTCATGACACGTGTCACTCTCTGGTTACCCCTCATTTTTATTTTTCCCGCCTCTCTCTCCTATTAAATATTAGATTTTCTATTTCTCTCTCCTATTAAATAATAATCTTTATATTAATAAATCTAATTACAAATACTTATTATTTAATTATAAATAGTTATTATATCATCAATCAAATGAACTTAATATAAACTAACATTTATCAATTAAATTTAAAAACTAATACTCAGTTGATTTTTTTTTTTAAACTAACTTAACAGACCTTATAACTATCACGACAAATTACATTTTTTGAAAACATATTTTGACAAATGTGTTTGTTAACAAATTACATTATATTTTATTCAACCGATGTAATATACTGGTTTATTCAACCCGTGTATTACACGAGTTTTTAAAAATATAAAAATTTTATTACTAAATATACAACATTTTATTTATTTAACCCGTGTAATACACGGGATTTTAACCTACTACTATAATAAAAGAAAATATATTTTTAAATATTTAATAACAATCTAATTATGAATACTTTTTATTTAATTATGGATTCTTATTATATCATTAAACAAATAAATTTAATATGTATTACCATTTATCAATTACATAAAAAAATAATACCAAGTTTAAAAATTAACGTAATACAACTTAAAACTGTCACGTTAAAGTAGACATATTTTGACGAGTGTATATGCTAAGAGACTAAATTATATTTTATTCAACTCGTGTAATACATAAGTTTTTAAAAATGTAACTTTTATTATTAATTATATAAATTATATTTATTTAGCCAATACACGGGATTCTAAATGAAGGTAAATAAGAAAGTTAAATTGAACTTGAAAGAGCGTTTTTAAAAAGGTAAATACCCTTTTTGGCCTTCTCGATTCTTAATTTCTCATCAACTCCAAACGATGATCTTGATTAGGAAACAAAAGCTGATGAACAGACACCCCTCTTTGATGATCGCCTTCAGTGAAACACGATTGAATCCCATCTTCAAACTGCCACGTTTGAATCCACGGTACACCAATTGTTGCCCTTATGGATCTTGATTTGCAATTGATAACACGAATTGTTAAGAAACATTTTGATTTTGAATTGATAATATGTGTAACCTTCATACAAAGATTGAATCACTCCTTTATGTAACCCTAAAAAGAAAAGGACCCGTCGTTTCCTATACACATATGTACGTAAATACAGTTTGGTAATTACATTGACATATTTGACTCTAAACAAACTATTAGGTAAATACACAAATGACCCTTTATGTTTGACTTGTGAATGATTGGTGATAAACCTCGCATCTTCTCCTCACTTGTTTGTCCAATCTTCGATTCCTGACTAATGGTTTAAGAAATCATCTATCTTTGGCCTTTTACTCTGCAGCCTGTCCACAACCCCTTGCATAGTCATCATGATGAGTGAATGCTCTCTAATTTCTCGACTGAAATAGTTCACAGAAGAAGATAGCAGCTTCAGATCATCTTTTGCAACATTCGCTTCGTGTACAACTGTTGCATCTTTGCCAGCACATAATTTTTTATCCGCAAGGGCAGTAGTTAATGTGCCTATATTTTTATCCAATTCTTCCTGAAAACAAAAACATTGAATTCTAAGGCGTCAAACCTACACAGTTAATGACGATAAAACTAAAAAAATCATTCATTACTACCTTTACCATAGAGGTATTAAGTGCCAGACTCTTTGTCTCATTTAAAGCTTCAGATATATCTTCAAGAACTTGCCAATTCATTTGCAGTTCCACAAGATTCACATTCATATTTTCATCCTGTAATGTGCTTGAAGATGGTGCCTCATGAAGAACCTTCCCAATATCATCGTTGTTTGAAGATTTTTGAACAGAAAGTGTACTTCTTGGGAACAATACACTCGATATCTCCTCTTTAGATTTCCTAGGGTCCACAAATATAGCACAAGGAGCATGGATTCCTGGACTCGCATTTCCCGAGCACACAACCAGGAGAGAATCGTCTATGCTCATAAACGCTTCTGCAACCACTTCTGGATTCAAGTTCAAGTAACGACCCTTTCTTCTCCTTAAAAGATCATGCACAAACTTCTTTGGAAGCAAATAAGCAATATTATTTCTTCCAGAGAGCAAATCAAGTAGTACTTCAGAATAATCTGATACTTGCAGACAAATTATAGACAGTATGATGACCAGCTTCAATGATAATAATGGATGGTAATAAGAGGAATCTATATTTGATCGTTGAATCCATAATAAAATATCAATTCTTTCTAAGAGAATTTGTTTAACCATTCCAACAATATAGTGTATTGCATCATCTGGAAAACTCTGTTTGGGTGCCGTATAAGTTGAAGTAGAATGAATATGTGTAAACCATCCAACAAAAGAAGATTTTGTAGTGAAAAAGATTCTTGACGAAAAAGATGCCATAAAAAGAAGACTTTCCAAGAGATACACAAAACTGTGAGGTGATATGTAGCCATGTCTCCAATTGGCTCTAAAAGCATCTTCCAAAGCGTGATGCAATGCTTGAGCAACATAAGCATCTTTAAAGCCGCCACTCATAAATATCTCAAAAAATGACTTCCATGCAGGATTCCATTGAATCCATGTAACTATACGCTCGTAAAGTGCTACGGGTTTTCTAAAACCAAGACATATCATCATCACTCTCCCAATTGTCCAATAGCTGATATCACCCTTGATGTCAACATTTTGATGAATAATCTCCTCAAGCAAGTTGAGAGAAAGATCAGTCTCCCTTAAAGAAATCAAATCATGAGAGGCTGATCTTCGCCAGTCTAATGGAAAAACAAGATCAAAATAAGTTAAAGAAATTCTTAGGAATCTGTCCAGCTTCTTCGTATCTTTGGTGTTATTAAGATACTGGCAGTCTAAAAGAAACTTGGAAACCTCAAAAATGTGAAGGAGAGATGTGCTTTGATGAAACACAGAACCATTTGACTTTGACTTATCAAGCATACCTTCAAGAGTTTCAAGCACCTTTAGACATACAGAAACTAATTCAGACTGCCAATAAGACCTCATAGAAAACACCAACTCCCTGATATCCATAGTTAGAAGCTTCCCGTCCCTTTGAAGACCCTTTTGACCAGCGTTTCTTATCCAATCAGCATGCTCGTTGACCAACATGTAAACGATTTTGCCTCTCACAAACTGCTTCCTGACCCCAAAATAATTTAAAATAAAATCAACACGATCCTCGTCTTCATTTGGTTCTTCTTTGTGGAAGCTTCCAAGACTCTCAAAAATATCCAGGACATTTTCCTTCCATGCATTCCAGTAAAAGACCAGAGTTCTAACAGACACTTGGTTCTGAGAAGTCTTGTCTTCACAGTGCTTATTAATATCAATAGGTAATTCGTCCTCCCAGTCATACTTTGAGGACTTCAAACAAATATGAGAATCCAAGATTTTTCTAATCAAAAAGATTTCTCCCCTTAAACTCTTGTTCCTCTGGGAAACATGCAAATCATTTTTCAGCTCAGCCAAGCTGTTGTGCTGTTCAGAGACTACTTTTAGCTCACTACAGACAAAATTAAAGAAAATGTCTGAATTCATTTTTGCAAAAGATTTTGCTTTTTCACAAAGTTCTTCTTTCTGAGCAAACTGCTTCAATGGCCAACCGTTGTTTCCATCCCCCCATAACACGCTAAAAAACACGTACCAAAGTAAGACAATACTTGCATCCTTAAAATGTCCAGCCTTTTCCAAAAGATCAGCCTCTTTTAGAACATCACCCCATGACCTCGCCAGCTTAGCAGCATCAAGAAAAAGACCTGATTCTTCTTCCAGCAACAAGAGATGATCAAGGCATCCTAATGACCTCAAGAACACACGTTTGGATTCCATAGAACAGAAAGCCCGGACAAACTTCATCATGGTTTTAAGATCTTTATGCTCATGGTAATCGAGAGCACAACTCTCCAAGAATTCTTGTTCTATCTGTTCCATTTCTTTACTTTGAACATTAACATGCTCTTTCCACTGTTCTATATACTGCAACCCTTTATCAAATAGTTTCCCTTTTTTGCAAATCGACAAACAATCAGAAAGCTTATTTCCTTTTGCATAGGCTTCGGCGGCATCACTGTAGCACCCCGCTAGAGTGAAACATTCTGCTGCTGCATCCAACTTTCCACACTTATACAGATAGATTTTTCCTGAACAAACAAGAGATTAAATTAGAGGTGGCAAGATGGCAAAGCGGGTGGACCCACAAATACTTTCTATTCATTTTTTAATATTTTCTATAGACAATTAACACATTAAGTATGATAAAAATAAAAAATTATCACAGCAATAATCTAAGTCTTTGAATAAAAACGATTTAGAAGGTTGGTTTTTTGCATTAAAAAGACTTTTGTCGACCTGTTTGACCCGTTCAGCTTTTTAATTGACCCTCTTGACCCATTTAAGATAGAACACAACCAAAAAAAAAAAATTCATAAGTAAATAGATTGAAATTGCGAGCTCAAGTTTTCCGATTGTTGATTAAACTAGTGCAATCACTTAATCATACCGGCTCTTTCATACTCCCTCAAATCACAATAACAAGATGCAGCAGACTCAAGTTTCCCAATAGATTCGAAAATTCCCGCTGCTTCTCTAACATAACCTGAAAAAGCTTCAGGATTTGTTCCCCGCATTTGATCACCTGATGCTCTCAGACCAGAAGCTTTGGCTAAAGTCTCCCACATTGTGTCCCCAGCTCTTTCAAAACACATTGTTGCCATCACAAAATTACTCTCATAAAAAAGCTAAAACCAAAGAACGATGATTCAAGCATGTCAAATAAGGTAATAAAATAACAAATTATAAGACAATCATAGCAGTAATAGATCAAAATCAACCTTTTTGCCACGCTCCCTCCATTCTTGAGGGCTGCTTGCAACTCGCATTGCCTGTGCCACTGAAACGTCCAGCTTTCTTATCTGAACGAGTCCCCTTCTTTTCCAGTAGTCAAACATTGGCTTGGAAAGTTCCTCTTTATTCTCACATATCCATAGCCTTTGTCTTGTCCTGGTGATAACCACATACAATTGTTTCAATTCAGAACATAAGACACTATGTCTTGACTCACTGAAATTGGGAAATGACTCAGGATGATTCTCATCGAGCCAGTTGTGTTCCTTCATGTATTCATATATAACTCTCCACTGATCTTTCAGAGGGGATGTCCCAAAAAAGTTGTAGAGCAACACATCCTAAAAATCATGGAAGTGAAACATCAAGAAAATTAATATCACAAAAAAATGATCTTGACACGGAAAAGGAACTGACCTGAAACTCAAGACCTTTACACTCCACTATAGTGAGAACAAGAGCCTGTTTTCCAATACATTCACAAATCTCAGTTTTTGCAATATCATCACGTACCAGAATAACTTGTTCAGCACCAAAACCAACAATTCCTGCGCCACTTCCACTGCCACCAAATATGGTTACAATTTCATTTTCATCATTACCAGACTCTAGCAAAACAGGAGCCTCCCCAGAAATAAGACTAGTCTCAGGCTCCAAAATATCAATTGAGTGAGAAAAGTAACAATACAGAATGTCAATGACACTCTGAGCTAAATCAAGAATGCCCGCGTGAGTTCTGAAATTCTGTTTTAATTGAAAAATCTCAGATATAAGACCCTTCTCTTGCTTTCCAGTTGTTCTGGAGGTTAAAAACTCCTTATAGAACAGGGATCGAATATCTTGAAACCTAAAGTCAATGCCTCTTGCAATTGTTTGTGCAGTATCCCCGGCAAAAATAAAACCCTCATCAACATTTTGGCAAATATATTTGAAAAGAGAAATCTGCCTCATGCTAAGATCTTGAACTTCATCAATGTATATGAAATCCATTTGGTCACCTTCATAATTTGCACTTTTAAGCCGGTGATGAAGGTCATTTACTAAATCGCCTAAATCGAATTCCCCACGTTCAGATTTCATAGTTTCATAGGCTTGAAAAAGGGAGTAAACATTCTCTCTTTTCTGTTTGGTTAACGTGGAAGAACGACTTTCCGCCAATAAAGTGTAATCCTCAAGGCTCAATTTACCATCATTGTGTTCCCCGTCTTGGCCCCCTTTTATATGAGAAATTATTTCGGTGAATACTCGGGAGGGATTAAGTTTCTTTTTATGATTTGAATTGAAGTGAGGCCAGTAAAGTGAACAAAACCTATCAAATGTAACCTCATTTAATCTTATGAAAGTTTTCAATGCAACGGATCCTGAACTTATATGGTTACCATGAGAGCCTTCTATTGCCTCATGAAACCTTTCAAAGTAAGAAATCCCAATTGTGCCATCCAGCATCATGAGAAACTTATGAAATGTTATAACTAGAGGATACTTTTTCACTGGAACAAATGTGTCTGGGATATCATTGAACTCTATTGTAGAATCTGCATCATCAAGATTGATCACTTCTGACGAACTTCCATGACATGAAATACTGTCAAATACACCAGTTCTTGATCTTAGAAAATATAATCAAGGGGTAACTTTGTAGAATAGTAACAAAGTTTCAAAAGTGTTCAAATTAGGTCACTTAATACGCATTTTACACGGTATACACCCTCGGGTACACTATGGTGAGTGACCTAATTGGAACACTTTTGAAACTTGGTTACTATTCTGTGGTGTTTTCCCTATAATTCGATGCAAAGAAAATAAGAAAAAATATATATAGGTATTTGTGAACCTTGTAAGTTGGGAAACATGTTGCTTAACAGCATAACATAATTTGGAGCTAACTGTCACAAAAAGCTGGCGGAGAACACTTGGTTTGTTACATTTAGAATCATCAACAACTTCAACTTCCCTAATTCGGATGCTTTCTGCTTCATTAATCCCTTCAGAAGCAACTTGAAAATTATGTTCATTTTGGAATAATTTCATTGTCAAAATTGTTGTTTTCCCTGTTCCTGATCGCCCAATTATAAACGAACTTTTGCAAAATAGAATTATATCCATTTGTTCATCAGTGACTTGCATTGGTAGGTAAAGTTCTTTACCAGAAAGCAAATGACTCACCACCCCGCGTGACAATGAGTAGAACTTCATGAGCAATAAGCTTTCGCTCACTTTTGAGTTTTCAACATAATTTCTACCATCACCAAGGTTCACACTAGCCTCACTTTCACGTTCAGAGTTACTTAAATAACGAAATCTGACGATTTCTTGGGATGTTGACCAACTCCTAGGAGCTTCAAGGTTCCTGTACAATTAAAAAGAAAATGAAAATAAGCATGTATAATCATTCTCTTAAGAACTAAGATTCAGTAGACAAAAAATGAACATACCCTTCAACACATTTTGTTGTGCAATGATTAATATAATCATCTGTGTAGGCAGAAAATATGCTCTCAAGTCGTTTTGTGAGTTTGGGAATCTCCTCCAAGGGTAATATATCCCAAACCTTTAGAACTTGTATGTATTTGACTTCCTTGATGATGTCAACCGAGCTAATAATATACAAACCTTCAACCTTAAATTTGCTCAGAATTTGAGAAGATGTTTCGCAACACACACTGTTCTTGGGCCGCCAACCACCAGAAAGTTTTAGTAAAAGATTTAAAACTAGTTTCTTCATGTGAGGAGATGTCAGTTTTCCAAACGATCTTCTGAAATCATCACTGAAGAGAACCTGATGGCATAAAAGTGCACCAAACAAGAACATAAGAAAATATTACATGATGAGGTAACTTCATATAAAAACCGACCATTTATGTACAATACCTTCCATTTTTCATGTTTAAAAAGAACACTATTTCCGTTAACTAGATCGTCAAGTTGGTCTAGCTCTTTCTTTGCAGCTATGATTGTCATCTTCAAGCATTCATTAGCATCAGCATCAAACAAACAATGACGGTTCCTTGCATCACAGACTAATTCTTTCCATACACGTTCACTATTACTGAGGGTTCTTTCATTACCCAATATCCAGAGACAATGTCTAGAAAAAAAAAAATCAAGATAGGAGTCAAACAGAGCTTATGAAACAAAATTCATGGTGAAAAGGCTCAGTTCTTTAGGAGTCAAACCAGGTTGACCTGCACACTTATTTCCATTTCCATAATAGCATATAAAAGATAATTAATATTTTATTATGACCACATAAACAAAATTATTATTCTGAATCTTCATATAAAACAATTTAGGACATATTCATTAAGAATAAACCATGGACAACTTTTGACCGGTTTGAACCATTCCCTTTTTAGCTAAACTTTTTAATTGACACATCCCAAATCAATCCATATATAAGAAAACTAGTCGAAATTACACTTCCAACAAAAAAAAACGTATATGTTAAAATCGTTTGTTAAGAAAGTGACATGACATCATACCGTGCTCTGGTCAAGGCTACATTAGTCCTTTGAGGACTAGACAAGAAACCAACAGACCCATGCCTATTAGATCTCACTGTTGATAATATAATAATATCTTCTTCTCCACCTAGAAACCCATCAATGGATTTCACCGTTACTGAAAACCCATCAAGTTTCTCGTATTTGTGAGCAAGTTTTTCTTGAATGGAAACAACTTGGGCAACATAAGGAGATATAACACCTATAGTAAGCTTCTTCCTCGAGTTCAGCCATGCTATAAAAGTAGAAAAGTGGTTAAACCTAAGTGAGCATTCACCACGCAGATACAAATGTTAGCATCTCAAGTGTTACAACATTATTCTTCTTTCTTTGAGATAAATAGCATGGAAAAAAATGTAGTATTGAAGACAGATCTGACTAACCAACAAAACAACAATAAGTAGGTGCAAGTGATAGAATATAACCAATATACATACCTTTGTAGAGATTTTGTACGATCTTAATCACTAAAGCTACCTCAACCATATTTCTTCGGCTTCGTTCATCCTCATCTTTTTCTTCTCTTCCACCAACAACATTTATAAATGAATACGGACCAAACATTGGTCCTGAAAGATATTGCTTTTCATAACTTTTACAAGTCACATTTTCTGCATCCAGAATTTGATTTTGATAAAATTTACTATTTGGGAACAAACTAATGGAAGGATGCATCCTATACTGCATAGCAAGTAAATGCTTAGAATGCCCCAAAGAACTCAGTCTCCCAAATAGGCTTCTTCCGAAGCCAGATTTAATACATACCTGTCCACGAACATTGAAACTATATAAGTAAGGCATAAGAGTAAACATAAAACAAACAAAAGATAAGTATATACTAACATTGCTCAAAACCATTGCAGGTAATTGGCACTCATCTCCAATGAGAATAGCATGTTTTATCCCAGGAAGCTGAAGTGGAATGATGGATTCAGCCTCTTTTAACTGCGCGGCTTCATCTATAACCAAGATCTCCAAAGGCTTCATTTCAACAGTATGCAACTTGTAGGAAGTAGAAGTCGTGCAGAAGATAAGGGAAGCATTTTGAAAACAGAAGTCCTTTATCAAGGATCTTTTCGAAACACTTGGAAGACCAAGTCCTTTAAGAGATGTTTCCAAAGTTCTTAGAACAGATAGAGACTTGGCTCTAACAAAGTTAATTGATGTCATATCCCTCATCTTTTTAAAATCATTTTGGGATGGTTTAGAAGCAAAAAGCTGCTCAAGCTCTTCAGAAACCAGATTCTCTTCAAACAACAATGATTTAAAGACTCTTAAATCATCCAAAAGAGAGACCATATTCTGGAAATTGTGTTCCCTCATGAAACTTTTTGGAATATGAGTCAAGAATGTTAAGATGCATCTCCTTAGTGGCGATACGCACGAACTAAATTGATCACGCACAAACTCAATGAACGATTTTACTTCAAAGTTAGTAGCTTTAGTTTCATTTTGATTTTCAGCTGCAAGTTGTTCTGCTTTTAACAATTCATTTTCCACAAAATCATGATATTGAGAAGCACATTTTTCAAGTAAATCAATCATAGATCTTATGCAATTATTCCGACCAGTCAAAGACCCAAGGCACTCTATAAGCCGCTCAACCCGATTCTCCAGATAGATTTCTTCAATCTCTGTACTGACTTTCAACCTTTCCTTGTTGCCAAACAAAAGTACTTCTCCAACACAATAAAAGAAATCACCACTAGACGTTGTAGTATTGAATGATTCCTTGACCAGATTTAGCACGCGTGATGCTACTTGTATTATAGCAACATTCGTTGGAGCACATGTAAGTGTGCTACGGTTCATCTGCAAAAGAATAAACAACAACACACTTACAGTTTTTGTTTTCCCTGTTCCTGGTGGTCCCCATATCTGTTCCACAAAAGAACCGTGACAACACTCCGTTTTACTAAGAGCTGCCATAACTGCCCCTGCCTGGGATTCATTTAGCTGATCCAAAAGACGTGGATCAAACTTTTGAGAAAAATGCCTATCGAAAGAGCAGATACTGCAGCATTGCTTATCCTGTAACAAACATCACAGTTAACAATGCTATTACCAGCTGAATAAATATTATTAACCAATTAATAGAGTTACTTGAACAAAATCTTACCATTGAATCAGAGTAAAGAATCTCTTTGATGATATTCTTATTGTGATGCATGTGCAACGAATTCCAGATTCTTTTATGCGTTGTAATATTCATCAAGAAAACAACAGACATCCCATCTTGGAATTCTATTTGTTCTGAAGCTTTAACTTTGAAAAGTATTGATGTACTATCAATACCATCTTCATAATATTCCTCAATGATTTCATCAACTAATGAAAAAGCCCATGTTCTTCCCACACGCTGCAAATCATAAACGGATTCGGGTTTTCCATCTGCTAAAATAAGCAGATCACCCGGCAATGTCCGGTAAGGCTCTTTACCACGTTCGCCATCTCTGTTTCTCCAATTACCAACAGTAACATCGTATATCATTTTTCCATCATCTTTAGTCTCATTTAAAGCAAAAATTTCAGCATACGGAGCCCTATACATGATCTCCATAGACGAAGCCAATTCTGCACGTGTTTCCTCTAATAAAGGATAAACAAAAGAACCAACATAGTGTTCTTCAGACTGAAAAGTAAGTGGTATATTCTCCACCTACAAATAATGCATCAAGTTATCATAACCATTCATGTTATTAAGATATGATCTAAACAACAAACAACCCATTTTGGAATTCAATTTCATGACAAATAATCAACAACCTTCATGTCACAAATCAAGGAATTAAAGAAACAAAACAACAATAAACATTGACTTCAAGGTCAAATGGGTTTAGAAGATATATCTAATGGTCTTAAACACCCGAATTTAGCAACGGGTTCTTGTACATTGAAGGTGAAAAGATTTGATTTTGATGATGGTGATGGTCGTTTAAAATAGCCGGCGATGGTGGAACTAGTTTCCGGTTGGGGTCACTAGTTTTCCGGAGTCGAACAATAAAAAATCTTGATCGACAACACCAAACCCATCGTTAAACCGAAGTCTGCCGGAGCACCGGAGGCGGCAATAGCACGAAGTCCGCCGGAGCACCATGGATGGGTCTTCCACATCACCCATGATCTACCGTAGCATGGATTGGTCTTGGGCGGAGTCTTAGTCGTTCTCATTGGTCGTCCATCCATCCGCAACCAAAAACCCCAAATCATAACTACAATCAAAAACCTGTTTGATTTCATCGTAAAATTAGAGATGAAATCGGAACAAGAAGGGAAAGGGGAAGATTTAGTGTGATGGTGGTACTGCCGGTAATAGACGGTGGTGCCGCCGGCGAGAGCATAGGCATCTTCATCTTTGACATAGGACGTGGGTTTTTTTTTTAATTTGGATTTTCATTATTTTTATTTTTAACAGTAAGGACAAAAATGTCATTTTATTTAAAATTACACTATTTTGATAATTATTTTCTAACAACAGTATATTAGTAAATACTTCTTTTAGCGACACTATTTTAGCTAAAAACTCCGAGGTGAAACCCCTGAACCCATGTACAGAAGCGAAGTAGGATTAAACGTGTGAACTGAGGGCTGAAGCTTAAAACACACGGGTTTGTGAACCCGTGAGCATGGAACCCATGAAGCCGTTTAGGATGCGGTGGTGTTGTCGAGATGTCGTGCGAACCCGAGATCCACCCCGTCCACCCTAAATTGAAGTCTAGAGTTCCAACCAACTTCATGGTCGCTATTCTTATAAAATAGTATTTATATTACATTTTTTTAACAAAAATATTTTTTACTCCTAAATACCACCTAAACCTGCATTTACAAGATTTAAACCTACATCATTTTTACATGGCAATCACCAATGTCACTAAACCACAAGGCCATGTATTGTAATATCACTAAGCCACAAGGCCACGTTTTTATACATAATAAAGATTGTTATATATCATTATAAAAAAACTAACTAAATATACATTTTAATGCCTAAAAAGTTAGAGGAATTAATTTACAATGGAAAACTGAGTTGCTATCGCTCTCCAGAAAGTCGAAGCCGCCTTGCAAGCGGCGGCGGAGGTAGTCGGAGCTAGAAAGGCTGATTAGTGGTTGTTTAATAGCAATTAATAATTTTTTTTAATTTGATGTGTTTCTTTTGAAGCAGTTGTACTTTTCGAAACCGCTTTAAAAAAATGAAACCATTTTTTAGGGCGGTTTAAAACCATTTTCACCGCCCTAAAAAATCGGTTTTGTATAGACAAGTCGAACTTCAGCTCGAGCTTGTAAAACTACTCACAAGCATAAACTCAAAACGAGCCGGACTTAAGGTCGAACTATCTTTAACTTAAACGAACCCAGCAAACTTAGAGTATAGGCTTATCTTATTTAATGTCTTATAAAAGAATAGAAAAAAGAACCTGGTGTTGATAGAGGTTCTCATTCAGAATATCATCAAGAGACCATATAGTATGAGAAATGATTATGACTCGAGGAAAGAATGGACGATCACCTGATTGACAGCTGGGGGGATTATAGCAAACGAAAGGATTTCTTCGATTAGTCGAGGAGAGAAATTGCTTACACCGATAGATTTCGTGAGTTCAAGGTTTTGACACTTCTCCATTCCTTCCCAAACATCCTTGATATTGATAGCGGCTATGCACTCTTGGAATTGGGACTTTGAGTTCATCTTGGTTTAGCTTTAGTGGCCAATGTATTAGATACAAATCTACATACTCTAGTCCTAAATCCCTATGTTAAATCATAGAATACTGTCGATCAATATCTAGTTTCATTTGTGTTTGTAGAAACAAGAAACATATCATAGAATGGGAATTATATACGACTAATTATGGTGAGAACTATGAGAACATATTCATAACATGTTTATATATTTTTTTTCAATAGAGATTTAATTTCGCGCAAGGTTTTGCTAACCCTTTACGGTGAAGGTTGTAGCCTTGAGCATTAGAAAAAAGAATTTCTTCCAAAATGCAAAATTTCACGAACACTTTCAAATGTGAAAAGTAAAGTTTATATTAAGAAAACATGTTGGAAGGTTTTGCTAACCATTTAAAAGATATCTTACGTCATAATTTAATCTAGTGAAGTATTTTATGTTAAAATTTAAAAGTTGAGAAACGAGTGTTTTAAACGAGCATTATTTGTGACAACCAGAATACACAAACCATGTTTGGATTTTTCTATTTTGACCCATCTATACATGTTAATAAATAAAGATTTTGGGGGTGGGGGTGGGGGTGGGGGTGGGGGGTGGGGGGCACATGTCCAATTTCTAGAGCACCTACGTTGGTTTTTCCCGCTAAACAAAGATTTCCGGAAATTGGTACGCGCGGGTCGTATAACCCGACTTGCTCCACGTTATTAAACCCGTTCCTTTAATTCACTCTTCTCTCTAATCTAGGGTTTCTTTTGAAGTCTATGTTTCATTCACGATTGTAATCACCGTCCTCTCCTCCACGTTACTAAACCCGTTCATTTTAATCACTCTTCTCTCTAATCTAGGGTTTCTCCACGATTGTATTCGCCGCCGTGTTTCATCGCTGCTCCTGTAGGATCTCCTTCAAAGGTATGTAATTCCTGATCGAAAGTCCAAGTCAAAGGGGGTCTGGACATCGATTTAAGTTTCTGATTTCAATTTTTATTTCGATATAATCTGGAACTCGATTTCATGTTCATTGGTTTTTCGTTAATTTGGTATTGATGGTTTTGTTTATGCGCATATTGATGATGAATTGTATCACTCAGTTAGATCGAATATCGTAAAAAAAATTGAAGATGGCATCATCATACAAAACCTTAGAAAAAGGGGGCTGCAAAGGTAATCTTTTTGTTTAGGTTTATTTCAGTTAAATATGTTTGATATCGTTTGTAGTTCCTGTTGCTAAGCCTATTATTGTTGTTTGTCTTGGCTTCATACTTATTTCAGGTAATAGCTATACATAATTAGACGCTTCATTATAAGTATTTGGTATACAAATAATATATAGCTTCCAACCTTCTGATATGCAGTAAGGAACTTGATGTGAATTTAACAGAAGCTGCATGGGTATGCTCTAAATCAGATTATATATTTTGTATATGTTTAATAGTACTATCTACAAAATGTTACATGCAGCGAGGAACTTTGGTTCTTTTAATGTTATGTGTATTTTTCAATCCAGGTTTCTGTTCTGCCTCCACTAGCCTCAGTTGTTACCAGCTTCGCGTCACAGTTTGCCGACAACTTAAATTTCTTACGGAGTCGAAACAACCGTGGTTTTTTTAGTGGCAAATACTAACACATGTAGAGGTGGCAATTTCGACCAATATACTTTTAATTGGTCAATTAGGGTATGTTTTATCTATTAACGGGTCAAATGCATAAAATCAAAACAGATACTTAAAAAGGAAGCGGGTCAAATGGATTAACCGTGGTATTATTGCAGTTTTTATGTCTAGATACTTGCCATTTTTTTTGTTGGTTTGGTTACAGGACTTTATTGTACTCATCAAGATATTTCACCCGAATATGCTAGCATACTTTTCGTATGTTCACTTATTTCTATACTTTCGTGGACAACAATTTTTAGGTGGGAGTTTTGATTCATTTACTTAAAAATGGGTCGATTTGGGTTGTCGATTCGGTAAAATTTAAAAGCTTAACTAAAATTGGAACATGAATAATGGCTCAAAACTTGTCTGTAACTCGAATTTGAAATCGAATTTGATTTCCAATAACTCTTATAGGATGCGCAGAAAATGACCAGAATTGAAACATTGCAGATGATCGTTATAATATGTTTTGTTTCAGTTACTGCTATTCTATCCAGTTTCATTTGATTACTATATCAAAAACAACTCCCTTATTTGAATTTTTTTTTTTTAACTCAGGAGGACATTAAAGCAATAAATTCCATCGAGTTTAGATTCATAAAGATTTTAAATTTCATGTTCTAGCACATCTATCCAACAGTTAATGTTATTCAATACAATTTCAACTTTTGTAACTTTTTTGTATTTAAAAATGCATTGTGTTAACCAGTAGGAAGGTTTAGTTTCTGCTTAATATCTCCTCATCTTAAATGTTTTTGATGTTTGCATTACTAATCATTAGTCTTGATGATTGCTACTCAATTTTATATATTTGTGAAGCCTAAAGGAATCATTCAAATCATCTAATCCCTTTTGCCACGCTCATTTTCTCAAAGATGTATAACCACACAAATACAAATAGAATGTGACAGTAAGCCTTTTTTAATGGTACATTGTCATTTGACATTTTTATTTGTGGGTCTCATTTATATTGTGTGTGAATTTTGAACATTAGATGTTAATTGGTAGATCGAATTCAGCTTCTGCTTGCACTTCTGTTTTGAATCAGTTTCAGTTTATTCAATTAATTTGTACAAAATTATTAAATATTAGATATACCTGCAATTTAACACCAACAAAATGTTTTGGAAGCTTTTCATTCTGCTGCAGTTACATCATAAGGATGTTTGGTTCAATTGATTCTGCATCATGTCTTTTCTGTGTAATTTTACTTATGAATTCTCATCATTGTTGTGTTCAATTGATTCTGAATCATGAAGTAATTTGGTTACCAACTTGCCTATCACAGCTATTGCATCCAAAATTCCACTGTAAAATGGCTGCGAGGTTCAAGCTAGGGGGTGAGCAGGAATCAGACTGATGCTACGACAATCTTAACACAAGGATGAATGATTTCATTTCTTGCCGAATTAAGTGTATGCTCGAGGTACTTTATTGTTAATTTTCGACCCATTTTACATATTTATGAGTCGATTTATTTGTGTTTAATCTCTAACAGCTGAGGTTGCCTCGTATTAAAGAAGTTGAAAGTTAATGGTATAACCGTAAAAATCAAATATTGTAATACTTGCTGCTTTATACACTTCCTTGCTGCTCACACCGTTCTATCTGCAACAGTTGTGTTGAACGATTTGATCATTGTTGCCCTTGGATTAGCCAATGTATAGGCGAGGTAAGATCTACATGTCATTAACGGAATTTGAGTTTTGTTAAAAATATGTCTAAATATTAAATATTAAGATCTGTTTTGTGTCATTGCAGAGGAATTATCAAATCTTCTTCATGTTTGTGTTCTCCACGAATCTACTTTGTATATATGTTTTTAGTTTCTGCTGGATTTACATAAAGAGGATTATGGATTCAGAGGACATAACATTATGGAAAGCATGATCAAGACTCCTGCATCCATTCTGTTAATTGTCTACACCTTCATATCTGTGTGGTTCATGGGTGGCCTTACCACCTTCCATTTATATCTCATCAGTACAAGTTAGGTCATCCTTCATTTTCCTTACTTTTTCACGTTATAGTGTTGTCTGTCACAACTAACACAATGGTGGCAATTTCATCCCATTTACTTAGGTTGATTCGGATTGTGTTTTCTCTTGAGGGTAAAATAAAAAAACAACTCAAAGTTAAGCGGCTCAAACGGATTGAAAGTCATTGAAAATTTATTTTTATTGCATGACCCTTCTAATCATTTTATTTACCCAATTAGGTAAATTGTTGAAGTAAAAACATCTTTGTAATCATATTTGACATTATCTATCAAATTTGGGCAATAGGTGTTTTAGGTCGACCCAATTCAATTCGACGTATAAAAAAAGTTACCCGTTTTGACTCGGCACCCAACTGCCACAACCGATTCATTTCACTTAGAATGAGGTAATTTGGATTACGTTTTCTTCTACGGATAAAAAAAAATAGCTTAAAAGTGAATGGCTCAACTGGGTCGGACGTTTCGAAAGGAGTGTATTTAATGCATAAACCTCATCATTTAATCTCCCAATATCTTAAACTTGCCTTTACAGTTTCTCGCCTCGGTTTATTATCAAATTATTTGTAGATGAAGTTTTCTTTTTGCAGGTAATAGATGCTATAAAGAGGATATTGTATGATGCTGAAGAGGATTCATCTATAGTGGAAGAAGCTCAAGCCATGCTTCTTAACCAGAAAACCTTTTATCTTTAGCATTAACAGTGTTTGTATGTCGTTTGTGACTTTTCATGTTATTGCGTATGTTTTGTTCGTATACAGTTTGGTTTGGTTGTTTTTGTTATTATTAAAGTTTTAATTAATTGAGTCACTAAAATGTCTTTTTTGAGTTTGAATGTTATAAATTTTGGAACCCAGACTGAGACGTGTACTACACGGTTATGCTATATTTTTGTTTACATAACATGAAAATTTTTACACAATTGGCTCACTTCACAAGGATATAGACCTGCTCAAGCTTTGATGTTATGGAAGCTGAGTGTGCAAAAAAGTAGAGTTGACTAGATGCTATAAGTGTGCAGAAAGTTAGTAAAATAAAGTATGGTTTGGATAAGAACGATGGGGTAAGTTTTATTATCTTTACTTATCTGCATTGAAGGAATTTGATAAAAGTGAAATAAACGACTGATACAGTGTGTTTAATATTAAAAGGAGGAAACAAGGTCTATGCTAAACGGGTCAATAATTCCTAATATGCTATGAGATTTTAATGTAACAGTAATAAAATAATGATGTATGGTTCAGGAATGGAGAATTAACAGGTTGTCATGGAAGCTCATAGTTAAAAGGGCATAGCTAATATGAATTAAAATAGGGTGCTAAACATTATGGAGATCTGATCTACTAAATTTATGTGTTAAACGTTAGAAAATTTTGAATGACAAACTCAATTATATATGTATATATGTGAATATATTGTATATGAAAACTATAAACATAATTATTTTGTGTTGCGATATGTCACTTAACTGCTGTAAATAATCCTACAAGTAGTGGCGGCCTTAATTAGAGATGTCAGTATTGGTTGGTTGGGTATCGGGTTAAAATGGGTAATTTTTTATACGGGTCAAAAGGGTTGGGCTTGGGTTGAGACCTTTTTGTCGTATTTCCAGTTTTGTTATAAATAATTTGTGTTGAATATGATTAGAAGAATTATATTACTACAATAAAAATCTAATTTTGTGAATGATTAGAAGAATTATATTACTACCATTATTGGATAGAGATGGTAAAGCTACTAATCAAACAACAAATGGTGTATAAAGATGGTAAGGTTATTAATCAAACAACAAAGGTTGTATACAAGAAAGTATTTAGAGATTAATAAAAAGTTGGTTTTGTGAATGTAATTTTATTTTTTCGTATGTAAAGTAAATTATTATTTTTATATGTTTTTTTTCATTAAACCGTGTAGTACACGGGTACTAACTTAGTTAACTTATAAACACAACCCGTTTAACATCACTACTATACTTCTTATATAATTTCTTAGTGTTATTGTGCTTGTCTCTCTCTTTCTTTATATAATAGGTTAGAAACACGTGTTTTATATTGATTTAATAAATAAAATATTAAATAGTTTTTTTTTTAAGACGAACATTGAATGTTGTGACGTCGCACCCCCGTTACATGGGAGAGTCTCGTCCAACTCCGACCAATATGTTGTCTTAACCGGACCCACTCGGCGTCAGAGTTGGAGAGCTTCCAAGGAAAAATCCCACCCAATACGGCCTCTTCCGGGCTTGAGGGGGAGCTGAGTCTCGAACTCTGGATCGACACCAGGTGCATCGGTCTCTCTTTTTTTCTAATAAATTAAATATTAAGTAGTTAGTAATGAAATATTAAATATTAAATATTAAGAGAGTCTCTCTCTTTTTTTTTCACTTAACCCTTTTACTTTGATATTGATCTAAGATCCAACGACTTGTCGTAATCCACTAATCCCTCTGCCACAAAAAAAAATTAAATAAAATAACATCTTGTAGAGGAATATGCAGTATTTATACTAAGTTACAATAAACTCTCCTTTATTATAACCAGAAAATAGCTCAAAACTAGTTACAATAAACTCTCATACTTGATCATGACTCGATTACAAGTATTTACACTAAGTAACCTAACTTGTTAACAAAGTAATACTAATCCAACTATAACTCAAATAGCTAGAATTTAGGAATTAAACCGACTTGTTTTATTCCTTGTTTACCGGCCCAACCCACACCCAACTTGGGTGAGTCAGTGATTAAACTGGCCCAACAATCACCCCCCTAATTTCCGACTCGAAATAGGAATGTCCTCAACTCCAAGTAAGCTCCTTAACTCTTTGAACTTTATCCTTGCAAGAGGCTTTGTCGGAATGTCTGCTCTCTGTTGATCACCGGGTACATGCTCCACTTCAATTTGTTCCCTTTCAACACACTCTCGAATGAAGTGATATCGAGTGTGAATGTGTTTACTACGCCCGTGAAACACCGGATTTTTAACTAAATCCAAAGCCGACATATTATCCACTTTTATCTTTATCTTTTGCTGTGGTCTCCATGTCACTTCACTTATGAGTTCTCGCAGCCATATAGCTTGACAAGCTGCTGCCGTGGCAGCCATATACTCGGCTTCACACGATGAAAGCGCCACGGTATGTTGTTTTTGTGAACTCCAAGCGATTGGTGCATCATCATAGTAGAACACATAACCCGTTGTGCTTCTTCCGTCATCTTTGTCTACGTTATGACTGCTGTCACTAAAGCCCATAATTGACTTGTTGCCTCCCCTTCGGTATTGAATTCCCATACAAACAGTTCCCCGAATATACCTTAGAATATGTTTGATGGCTTACCAATGTGACTCCTTTGGATCTTGCATGTAACGGCTTACAAGTCCAACAGAAAACATCAAGTCCGGCCTTGTGTGGGTTAAGTATCTTAGACACCCAACAAGCCGTCTATAACTCGTAGCCTCAACCGGTTTCCCTGATTCATCTTTATCAAGTCTGACCCGGGTTCCATTGGGCATAATGCCGGGTTACAATCTTCCATCTCTGCTTCTCTTAGAATCTTCAAAGCATAGGATTGCTGCATAATGGATATTCCTTCTTCGGTTTGCTTAACTTCAATCCCTAGATAGAATGTTAACATTCCAAGATTGCTCATCTCTAATTTTTCTTTCATTTGCTTCTTGAATTCGAGAATATCTTCTTTCTTGGATTCGGTTACAAGCAAGTCATCAACGTATACCACGACGATTAAGAACAAGTTTGCTAACTTTTTCACATATACCGCTTGTTCCTGTTCACATTTCTTAAACTTCAGATTCTTTAGAATACCATTCAGCTTTGTGTTCCAAGCTCTAGGGGCTTGTTTCAAGCCATAGAGTGCCTCTTCTAGCTTGTACACCTTATGTTCTTGGCCTTTGATTTCATAACCCTCGGGTTGTGCTACATACACTTCTTCAAGGAGTTCTCTGTGCAAGAAGGTTGATTTAACATCAAGGTGATGCAATTGCCATGATTCACTGGCGGCTAGAGCAATGACAAGACGCACCGTTTCGAGGCGAGCAACGGGTGCAAAAACTTTGTCATAATCCACTCCATGTTTTTGTACGTATCCTTTCGCCACTAAACGTGCCTTGTATTTGTTGATTGATCCATCCGGGTTTCTTTTGATCTTGAACACCCACTTGAGTCCAATTGGTTTGACTCCATTGGGTGGTTCCACCAAAGACCATGTCTTGTTCTTCTCGATTGAATCAAGTTCATCTTTCATAGCCTTCTCCCAATTTTTATCTCCTTTAGCTTGAGAAAAATTGTATGGCTCATCATCTGTGAGTGACATGAGTTCTTCACTTTCAATACTTGAACGCATTACATAATCATTGAACTTGACTGGGGTGACCGGCGTTCTTGTGGATCTTCTTGGAAACACACTTTCTTCGGTAGGTGCTTCTGTCGAGGCACTGCTGGTCTGTGGGATGCTGTTTGCAGCTGACTCAGCGCTGTTTGCAGCTAACTCAACATCACTGGAGTCACTCGACAGGTCTGCTGAGTCTCCCTCTAAGCTGCTGGAACTTGCCCTTTTGCTGCTCGATTCTGCTCTGGACTCAGGGCTGCTGTTTTGATGGTTTGTGCCATCAGAATTACTCTCTGATGTTGCTGTTATTACCGGTCCAACACCGGTATCAAAGTACCCGGTCCCTTCGACCACAAACATACCAGGTCTAAGCTCGTCTTCTTCTGTTTCAGCACCTTTTAAATAGTTCCAGCCTTTGTCTTCACAAAATACTATATCCCGGCTGACAATGATCCTTCATGTCTTTGGATCAAAGCATCGATACGCCTTGGAACCAGATTCAATTCCGAGGTGGATTAAGGGTTTTGAACGGTCATCAAGCTTCTTAAGGTTAACCGGGTCATGTTTCACATGAGCAATACACCCAAAAACTTTAATGTGTTGAAGGTTCGGTTTCCTTCCTTTTAGCTTCTCATATGGGGTTTGGTCCTTTAGGGCTCGTGTAGTGACCCGATTTAGGATGTAGGTAGAGTGCCTTATCGCTTCTCCCCACATATAATTTGGAACACTTCTTGCTTTTAAAATGCTTCGGGTCATCTCCAAGAGGGTTCGATTCCGCCGCTCCACCACACCATTTTGTTGGGGTGTGTAGGGAGCGGTGAAGTGTCTAACCACCCCACGTTCTTCGCAATATTTTCTGAACTCATGTGAGTTAAACTCTCCTCCCCTATCGGTTCGGAACGTTTTAATTTCACACCCGGTTTCTTTCTCCACCATAACTTTGAACCTTTTGAAGTTCTCGAATGCTTCCCCTTTTGCCTTTAACAAGTATATCCACATAAACCGTGAGTAATCATCTATTAACACAAAGATATATTTGTTACCTCTGATTGTTGATGGTGTTATCGGTCCACACAAGTCTCCATGCACGAGCTCGAGTGCTTGAGTTGCTCTAAACGGTGTTTAGTTTGGGAATGGTAGTCTTGATTGCTTCCCAACGAGACATGACTCACATAGTCTGTTTTCATGAGGGATTGATGGCAATCCAATTACCAGCTTCTTTCTTGCCATTAGCTTCATTGCCTCAAAGTTAACATGGCCAAGTCTTGCGTGCCATACCCAACCATCATCCTTCAACTTACTTTGAAGACACCGGTTTCCCAATCTTGAGATTGATCTTGTAAAGCCGGTTCTTTGTTCTTTCCACTTGCATCAGAAGCCTTTCATTGTGATCATACATGGTGAGAAAGTTGCTCTTCATTCGTATATCACAACCACATTCAGTCAATTGGCCTAGACTAATTATGTTGGTTTTGAGGCTAGGCAGGTAATACACATCAGTTAGCAACTTCTGCTCACCGGTCTTTCCTTCAAAGATAATTGAGCCTTTTCCTTGGATATTGATGCAGGAGCCATCACCAAACTTTACCTTCCCTGAGATGCGTTCGTTTAACTCTGAAAAACACGCGTGGTTGCCCGTCATATGGTTGCTAGCACCGTTATCTAGATACCATGTATTTTCTTCGTTTGCATCGGTTTGGAAATCTTTTGGTATGACTTTGTTTTCATGCAGGAATACCGTTTCTTGTATGCATCTCATCATGAACAATGACGGATCTTTTGCTTCCTTTGCTTCTGTTTTGTTTGCCTCTTCTGTCTTTTGTATCCGGTCGGGACACAACGAGGCGAAGTGACCAAACTTGTCACAACGGTAGCATTGTATCTTCGACCGATCCTTTTGTTTATTGATGTTTGAACGTTCACGGGTCTGGGGCTGCTGTCCTCGGCCTTGACCCTGACTTTTATCTCGTCCATTGCCTCTTCCCCGTGACCCGTTTCGGCCTTTAGACTCGTGCCCTTTGTGGTTTGAGGATTCTGCCTTGTGATACATCAGCTTGCTTTGTGTATCAATGGAGGTGTCATCTTCCTTGAGACGTTCTTCGTAAGCCTTGATACGTCCCACCACATCTTCATACCCGACGGTATTAAGATCCAAAACTTGCTCTAAGGAGGCAACGATTTGGATGTACTTGGTTCTTGGGAGACTTTTTAGAAACTTCTTTACCAGTTTGGATTCTTCGATAGTAGCCCCTAAAGTAGCGGATTTAGAGGCTAGTGTGGATAGCTTGGAGACGAAGTCATCTACTGTATCTCCCTCCTTCATCTTCAGGCTATCGAACTCACTTTCCAAGGTCTGGAGTCTTGTTTCCCTTACCCGATCAGCCCCCATGTGTCGGGTTTTTATCGCCTCCCAAATTCCCTTTGCTGTATCAATATTGCCCACTTGCATGATAAGATTTTCTGGAATGGACTAAAACAATATGGCTGTTGCCAAATCGTTTTTGTCAGCATTATCCGAACCTGGGTCGATCGCCACCCATACCTTTTGAACTCTTAAGACAACCTTCATTCTCATTGACCACACCGTGCAGTTCGTCGAAGACAACATTGGGCATTGGACTACCGAGGGTCCAGCTTCTTTTGGTTTCGGTGGTGTTGGTGTAGTTTCAGACATGTTGCCCTTCCTTCGTTGGTAGGTGATAGGTGTTTCTGGATCCAGTCCTTCGGATCAGAATCAAACGACTGAACCTTTACTCGTTCAATCAGTTTGAACTCAGCAACTCCTTGTTCTTCGGCTTGCAGATTGGTTCCTTGTTCTTCACAGCAATCACAGTCTCACAGAAGAGAACGGATCTGCAGAATATCTTGAAGATACGTCTTAGCGGCTGAAGCGAGTTCTTCAATCCGAGTTCTTGACTGTCTCTGATACCAAATCAAGTCCTCAGAATCGGAATTAAAGAATTAAAACACACAAGATTTAGGAATAACTCTCCTTTATTATAACCAGAAAATAGTTCAAAACTAGTTACAATCAACTCTCATACTTGATCATGATTCGATTACAGTATTTATACTAAGTAACCTAACTTGTTAACAAAGTAATACTAATCCAACTATAACTCAAATAGCTAGAATTTAGGAATTAAACCGACTTGTTTTATTCCTTGTTTACCGGCCCAACCCACACCCAACTTGGGTGAGTCGGTGATTAAACTGGCCTAACAGAATACACAAAGTAAACATAAAAAAAACCTGGTGTTTATAGAGTTCCTCGTTGAGAATGTCATCAAGAGACCATGAAAGTACGATCCGATCAAATTCATGATTTTTACGATGAATGCCTTCTTTTTTCTTTCTCAAACGATATCTTTCCATCGTCGCCTTTAACGCCGATCGAAGCTTGAATACGATGAAAAATGGGTCTTATTTGTTTAGGAAAGAATGAGTACGTTTTCTTACCCTTGAAGGAAGTGAATAGTAGGACACTCACTCACTGTCGGTACCAAAAAGCAAAACATGCATTGTTGAAAAACCGAGTCAACTTCATGTCTCCGTTTCTGTTTCTTGATTTCTTTGAGCTTTTGATCATCCAATCATGCATTGCCATTGGCTGACGTTTCATTGCCGTTGGATTAAAGCTAGTGCCACTTGTTTATTAAACAATAATTCTAGACTTTTGTTATGAAAAGTCTAGCTACTGCTTTATTAAAAATATTATTTCCATAACTTTTTGGTACAAAAAGTATGTATGTATCAACGTCATTGTTTTCTTTAAATATTAATTAGAATAAATGTTTATGATTCTACATCATTGCTCTTGTAGTGATTAATTAAAATTTAAACATGTTTAGTTTTTTTTTATGATTTAAACTCAAACTAATTACCATATAAATATTGTTATTTAGCAGGAAATGTTGAATTTTACACATTGTTTTTTATAACCGCATGAGCCAGCCGGATCGATAGGAATGGGAACCGGATACATAACACCTGTGAGCACTTTAGTTTTTACAATTCAACCATCATCAACTCTTGCAACAAATATATTATCGAAGTTTCACATTATTATCGTTCTATTTTGTTCTTAAGTTGAATATAATTGGATGAGTGGTAACAATGAATCGAAAGTATGTGTTTATTATTATGATTTGGACCATGTTGTTTCTTACCTAACCTTATTTTATTTTTCTTGGGCTTTGTTCATTGTTTGGTCCGTTCTACATTGTGAACACCGGATGCATTTTCTTAATCGACGACTAATTGTATCTTTTTTGGACTTGGCGCAACCACTGGGGCTGTGAATCGCAGCCGACTGATCCTTAACCGATCTAATCCCGATAAGTCCAATGGAATCCACCTGGAGATCCGATTCCAGATGCTACTCGCCACCGGACATCTGATGAAAAGGTGGTCTTCGTTTTCAATTCCCAGCCTAGATAGGGAACACAGTGGAGACAGAACAGGGACGCCCCAGGCCACAAGTGAGACGGCCACCGGAACACGGTATTGATGATGTGGCCAGAGGGGCCGTCAAGGAACACCCCCTCAAAGGCGCCGCTAGAAAGATGGATAGCGTGGAGAATCCCACGCTCAAACCCACCCTTTCATGCCATTTAATTAGCTTAATTAATTAAGTACCTTAATTGATTTTTGGGTAATAATTTGTATTTGTTAATTTTTTTAGAAATCTAAATACACAAATTTGTATAAAAAAAAATTTGAACATCCCGGCATAAATTTTAATGAAAACGGAGTTTTCTAAAAAAAGTATCTTTTTTTGTCTCGAGAATGATTTTGGCAAGTGCTTGGACCGGTAAATGTGGTGAAATATTCTTACACGTTTCGACTACTCGACAACGAACGAATCCTCGAAATTTATTACCTTTTTCTTTTACATCTGTATTTTTTAAATTATTAATGAATGTCTTTAATTAATTTTAGTTGGTAATTTTTTATGTTTTTAGTTTTTATATTTATATATTTTTTTAATATTTATCTTTTTAACATAATAACTTTTATTATTTTTAGAATATGTGGTTTGTTCATTTTGCAAGTTTGGAACCCAAGTTTTAAAAACTACAAACATAGCCCAAAGTTTTGTTCACAGGTTGCAAGTTTAGCCCTACAGTTAGTTTTTAACATTAAATAACTCCATGTGCCATCCACGTGAGAGCATATTTGTCCTTTCATTTTTGTCTATTTTTCATATTTATATTTAGTAAAAAATGTAAAAAATAAAAGAAAAATGCAGGAATTGTGTATTTGAATGTAAAAAATGCAGAGTGATGAAAAGTTCAGAATGAGTAGACCCCCTAGCCTAACTATTGTGATTACGACCAAAAACCAATGCTAACTTTAATATTTAACGAATAACAACAAATAAATACTTAACATAAAGAAACAGATAACAATACTAACTTAGTTAAATAAAAATTAAACAATAAATACCCACCTATAATAAATTAAACTAAATAATTAGTAAAAATCATGACTTTCAAGATTCATGTAATAATAAAATAGAAGGAAAAAAGAATACTCAAGGGATATGCAAAAAGCCAAAAACATGACCAGCCGAAAAATAGCCCAAGGCAAAGATCGGTTAAGACTTTAATGATGTTCCTAGCCTAACTATTGTGATTACGACCAAAAACCAATGCTAACTTTAATATTTAACGAATAACAACAAATAAATACTTAACATAAAGAAACAGATAACAATACTAACTTAGTTAAATAAAAATTAAACAATAAATACCCACCTATAATAAATTAAACTAAATAATTAGTAAAAATCATGACTTTCAAGATTCATGTAATAATAAAATAAAAGGAAAAAAGAATACTCAAGGGATATGCAAAAAGCCAAAAACATGACCAGCCGAAAAATAGCCCAAGGCAAAGATCGGTTAAGACTTTAATGATGTTTCCATTATATACATATGATTCTCAAACTCAAAAGACGTAATCTTCCTAAACCTTTGTAAAACCTTGACAAAAAAACATGGGATTCTTGGCTAGAACAAACAGAAAAAAACAAACAAACCATCTGAAAGGAGATCATGCATCCATATGTTTCATCACATCATTTCTTATTACCTCTGTTCTTTTTCTTCTTCTTTTCCTTCCCTTTCTTCTTTTTTGCATCCTGAGTGTTACCACCACCGCTTTGATTTTTTACCACCACTGAATCAATCTCAGCTGTTCCTTTGACATGATTCTTCACCTCACTTGTTTGTTCAGCTTCAGTTGTATTGCTGCTCTCTGACACTACGATCAATTGCTCAGTCTTTGACTCATGACTCATGACAGAATGGTTCAAGAAATCATCTATCTTTGGCCTAAAACTTTGCAGTCTTTCCACACTCTTCAAGACAACTGAATGCTCCACTTTTTTTGGACTGAAAAAGATCAAAAAAACCCAAGAAAATCAACGAAAAGGGGCTTTATATGTGTGTAAACAAAACAAATCAGCGGAAAGAAACGAGTTTCCTAATACCGATGTCAGATTAGATTGGTTTAAACAATAAAAAACAGCTACAAAATTCACAAGATTTAAGTCTAACCTTGTGCCAAATGCAGAAGAAAGCAGCTTCAGCTCATCATTCGCAAGATTCACTTCATGTACAACTGTTGCATCGTTGCCAGCACATAACTTTTTATCCGCAAGGGCAGTAGCTAATGTGCCTACATTTTTATCCAACTCTTTCTGAAAACAAAACAGTAAATTCAAAGGCGTCAACTAACAAAATCATGCATTACAAGCACAATGATATGATATTACCTTTATCATAGCTGCAGCAGGCAAGGTGTTCAGTTCCACTCCTTCCTTCCCATTTATGGCTGCAGATATGTCTTCAAGAACTTTCCAACTCAATTGCATTTCCACAGGATTCACATTCAGATTTTCATCTGGTAGTGTGTTTGAAGATGTTGCCTCAAGAATCTTCACTGTATCATCGTCATTGGAAGGTTTTTGAACACAAGGTACAGTTTTTCTTGGGAACAATACACTCATTATCTCCTCTTTAGGTTTCCTAGGGTCCACAAATAGAGCAGCAGGAGCATGGACTCTTGGATTCGCGTTTTCTGAGCGCACAATCAGGAGAGGATCATCTATGCTCATAAACGCTTCTGCGACCACTTGTGGACTCAAGTTCAAGTAACGGCCCTTTCTTCTTCTTAGAAGACCATACACAAACTTCTTTGGGAGCAAATCAGAAATATTATTTCTGCCTAGCAGCCAATCTAGTAATACTTGAGAATAATCTGATCCATGCAGACAAACTAAAGACATCATCATAACCAGCTTCAGTAATAACATTGGATGGAAAAAAGAGGAATCTATATTCGAACTTCGAATCCATGATATAGTATCATTTTTATTGTAGAGAATTCGTTCAATCATTGCAACAATAAAGTGTATTGCATGCCCAGGAATTATCTGTTTTGGTGCCGAATAAGTTGAAGTAGAGTGAAAACTTGTAAACCATCTAACAAAAGAAGATTTTGTAGTGAAAAAGATTCTTGAAGGAAAAAATGTCATGCAAAGAAGACTTTCCAACAGATGCACAAAACTGTGAGGTGATATGTAGCCGGAACATCTCCAATTGGCTCTAAAAGTGTCTTCCAAAGCATGATGCAATGCTTCAGCAACATAAGCATCTTTAAAGCCGCCACTCATAAAATTCTCAAAAAATAACTTCCATGCAGGATTCCATTGAATCCGTGTGATTATACGTTCGTGAAGCGCAAAGGGTTTTCTAGAACCAAGACATATCATCATCACCCTCCCAATTGTCCCATAGGTGAAGTCACCCTTGATGTCAACATTTTGATGAATAATCTCCTGAAGCAAGTTGTAAGATAGATCAGTCTCCCTTAAAGAGATCAAATTCTCAGAGACTGATCTTCGCCAGTCTAAGGGGAACACAAGATCAAAATAAGTTGAACAAATTCTTATGAATCTTTCCACCTTCCTAGTATCTTTGGGGTTAACATAGTGACAGTTTAAAAGAAACTTGGAAACCTCAAAAATGTGAAGAAGAGACGTGCTTTGATGAAATGAAGAACCGTTTGACTTTGACTTGTGCAGACCTTCTATAGTTTCAAGCACTTTTATCCCCACAGACACTATTTCAGACTGCCAATAAGACCTCATAGAAAACACCAAATCCTTGATATCCATAGTTAGAAGCTTCCCGTCCCTATGAAGACCCTTTTGACCAGCAGTTTTTATCCAATCAGCATGCTCATTGACCAATATGTAAACGATATTACCTTTTACACACTGCTTCCTCACCCCGAAATAATTTAAAATAAAATCAACACGACCCTCCCGTTCATTTAGCTCTTCTTTGTGGAAGCTTTCAAGACTCCCAAAAATATCCAGGACATTTTCCTTCCATGCATTCCAGTAAAAAACCAGAGTTCTAACAGAAACTTGGTTGCGAAAAGTCATGTCATCACAGTGCTTATTAATATCAACCGGTAATTCATCCTCCCAATCATACTTTGAGGAATTAAAACGAATATGCAAATCCAAGACTTTTCTAACCAAAAAGATTTCACCCCTTAAACTCTTGTTTTTCTGGGAAGTGTGCAAATCATTTTTGAGATTGAGCAAGCTACTGTTCTGTTCAGAGAGTAATTCAAGCTCACTACAAACAAATTCATGTAAACTGTCTGAATGAGTTTTTGCAAGCAACTTTGCTTTTTCACAAAGTTCCTCCTTCTGAGCAAACTGCTTCAATGGCCAACCCTTGTTTCCATCTCCCCATAATGAGCTAACAAACACATACCAAAGTAACAGAACCGTTGCTTCCTTAGAATGACCAGCTTTCTCCAAAAGATCAGCTTCCTTTAAAACATCACCCCATGACCTTGCCATCTCAGCAGCATCAAGAAAATTACCCAATTCTTCTTCCAAAATCATAAGGTCATCTAGGCAGCCTAATGACTTTAAGAACACACGTTTAGATTCCATAGAACAGAAAGCACGAACAAATTTCATCATGGATTTAAAATCTTTATGCTCATGGAAATCAGAAGCACAACTCTCCAAGAACTCTTGTTCAAACAATTCTATTTCTTTACTTTGAACATTACAATGCTCTTTCCATTGTTCTATATACTGCAATCCTTTATCAAATAGTTTCCCTTTTTTGCAAGCCGACAAACAGTTGGAAAACTTATCTCCTTTTGCATAGGCTTCAGCTGCATCACTATAGCACCCTGCTAGAGTGAAACATTCTGCAGCTTCATCCATCTTTCCACATTTAAGATAGATTTTTCCTACACAATTACAAAAGATCAAATTAGATGTGGCAAGATCCATAAACACTTTGTCTATTAATAAGACTTTCTGAAAGTCATTAACTGATTAACACGTTATATATGATTTAAAAAAACAAAAATATCACAGCAATAATCTAAGTCTTTTAACAAAAAAGATTTACAAGGTTCTTTGCGTTAAAAAGAAAGTATTTTGCAGACCTTCAGCCAGTTTGCACATACTTATAAATATAACACAAACAACCCAAAACATCATTCATAGTGAATGAACTGAAATTGCAAGCACTAGTTCAGTCACTTAATCTTTAGACAGACATCTATATCTATACTATATAATAAATAAAGGTTTTTCAATGCCACGTGTCGCCTCCATATTCAATCTAATCATTTTTTTCCCGCCTCTCTCTCTTATTAAGTACACATCTCTCTCTTATTAAATGCACCTCTATATTTTAATAATAATATTTTTTTAAAGAAAATACTAATCATTGTATTAATAAATCTCCTGACATATTTTGATGATTGTATGTGTTAACCAGATTATATTTTATTTCACGGGTTTATTCAACCCGTATAAAATACGAGTTTTTAAAAAATAGTTTTATTATTACTTAATATATAATATCATATTTGTTCAACCCGTGTAATACACGGGATTCTAACCTAGTTTATGTATAAAAAGAAGTTACCAGCTCTTTCGAACTCCTCCAAATCACAATAACAAGATGCAGCAGATTCAAGTTTCCCAATTGACTCAAACATTCCTGCTGCTTCTCTAACATTGCATATAAAAGCTTCAGGCTTTGTTCCTCGCATTTGATCACCAGATGCTCTCAGACCAGAAGCTCTGGCTAAAGTCTCCCACATTATGTCCCCCGCTCTTTCAAAACACATTGTTGCCATCACAAAGTTACTCTCATAAAAAAGCTGAAAACAATAGAATGATGATGTAGGCATGTCAAATGTGGTTGAATTAACAAATCACAACACAAATATAGAAGTAACAGATCAAAGATAACCTTTTTGCCACGCTCCCTCCATTCTTGAGGGCTGCTTGCAACTCGCATTGCCTGTGCCACTGAATCGTCCAGCTTTCTTATCTGAACGAGTCCCCTTCTTTTCCAGTAATCAAACATTGGCTTGGAAAGTTCCTCTTTGTTCTCACAAATCCATAGCCTTTGTCTAGTCCGGGTGATAGCCACATATAATTGTTTCAGTTCGGAACATAAGACACTATGTCTTGACTCACTAAAGTTGGGGAATGACTGCAGATGTTTCTCATCGAGCCAATCACGGTCCTTCATGTATTCATATATAACTCTCCACTGGTCTTTCAAAGGGGATGTCCCAAAAAAGTTGTAAAGTAAAACATCCTAAAAATCATGGGAGTAAAACACGAAACATTTTTAATTAAAAATAAAGTAAAAAAAATGTGCAAGACAGAATGAATAAGAAACTAACCTGAAACTCAAGACCTTTACACTCCACGATAGTGAGAACAAGGGCCTGTGATCCAATATACTCACAAATCTCAGTTTTTGCAATATCATCACGTACCAGAATCACTTGTTCAGCACCAAAACCAACTATTTCTGCACCACTTCCACTGCCACCAAAGATTGTCACAATAGCATTTTCATCATTACCAGACTCTAGCAAAACAGGAGCTTCCCCAGAAATAAGACTTGTCTCAGGCTCCAAAATATCAACCGAGTGAGCAAAGTAACAGTACAAAATGTCAATGACACTTTGAGCTAAATCAAGAACTCCCGCGTGAGTTCTGAAGTTCTGTTTTAATTGAAAAATCTCAGAAACAATGCCTTTCTCTTGTTTTCCAGTTGTTTGGGCCGTTAAAAACTCCTTGTAAAACAGAGATCTAAGATCTTGAAACCTAAAGTCAATACCTCTTGCAATAGTTTGTGCAGTATCACCAGCAAAAATAAAACCCTCATCAACATTTTGACAAATATATTTAAAAAGAGAAATTTGTCTCATGCTAAGATCTTGAACTTCATCAATGTAAACGAAATCCATTTGGTCACCTTCGTACCTTACATTTTTAAGCCGGTGATGAAGGTCAATTACTAGATCACCCAGATCAAATTCACCACGTTCAGTTTTCTTATTTTCATAGGCTTGGAAAAGGGAGTAAACATTCTCTCTTTTCTGTTTGGTTAATTTGGAAGAACGACTTTCAGCCAATAAAGAGTAACCCTCAAAACTCAGTTTACCACTACTGCATTCTCCAGCATGCAGTCCCCCTTTTATATGAGAAATTATTTCGGTGAACACTCGAGAGGGATCAAGTTCCTTTTTAAGATTTGAATTGAAATGCGGCCAGTAACGTAAACAAAACCTATCAAACGTAACCTCCTTTGATCTTATAAAAAGTTGCAATGCAACAGATCCCAAACTTAAATGGTTACCATGAGAACCTTCTCTTGTCTCATGAAATCTTTCAAAATAAGAACTCCCCAAGGTGCCATCCAGCATCATTAGAAACTTTTGAAATGTTATAACTAGAGGATACTTTTTCACAGGAATGTCAACAAAGGTGTCTGGAATATCATTAAATTCTGAAGTAGAATCTGCATCCTCAAGATTGATCTCCGTTGAAGAATTTCCATGACATGAAATACTGCAAAATGCATCAATTCTTGAAGTCAGAAAATGTAACCAAAGCATAAAAAATAAGAAAAAAAATATAGGTATTTGTGCACCTTGTTAGATGGGAAACATGTTGCTTTACAGCATAACACAATTTTGGGCTTACTGTCACAAAAAGTTGACGAAGAACACTTGGTTTGCTACTTTGAGAATCATCAACTTCAACAACTCTAATTCCGTTGTTTTCTGCTTCATTAATTCCTTCGAAAGCAACACGAAATTTATGTTCATTTTGAAATAATTTTGATGTCAAAATTGTGGTTTTCCCCGTTCCAGATCGCCCAATTATGAAAGAACTTTTGCAAAAGAGAATTATATCCATTTGTTCATCAGTGACTTGCATTGGCAGGTCAAGTTCTTTACCGGAAAGCAAATGACTCACCACCCCACGTGACAACGAGTAGAACTTCATGAGCAATAAGCTTTCACTCACTTTGGAGTTTTCAACAAAAATTCTACCATCACCAGGATTCACACTCGCTTCACTCTCACCTTCACAGTTGCTTAAAGGACGAAATCTTATAATTTCTTGTGAAGCCGGCCAACTTTTAGGAACTTCAAGATTTCTGAAAAGTTAGCAAATTTAAAAATGAGCATGTATAATCACTATTCTAAGAATTAAAACTCATAAACAGCAAATGAACATACCCTTCAAAACATTTTGATGTGCAACGATTAATATAATCATCCGTGTAGGCGGAAAATATACTCTCAAGTCGTTTTGTGAGTTTGGGAATCTCCTCCAATGGTAATACATCCCAAACTTTTAAAATTTGTATATATTTGACCTCCTTGATGATGTCAATTGAGCAAATAATATACAGACCTTCAACCTTAAATTTTTTCAAAATTTGTGAAGAATTTTCGCAACACACATCTACATTTATGTTCTTTGGCCGCCAACCACCAGATAGTTTCAGTAAAAGATTTAAAACGACCTTCTTCAAGCGAGCAAATGTAAGTTTTCCAAACGATTTTCGGAAATCATCACTGAAGAGAACCTGACAGGATAAAAATGCAACAAACAAGATAAACAAAAGCACAATATTACATGCATAATGAGATAACTTGGTGTAAAAACCAATCGTTTAGGTACAATACCTTCCATTTTGCATGTTTAAAAAGAGCACCATTGCCTTTAACCAGATCATCAAGTTGATCTAGCTCTTTCTTTGCAGCTATGATTGTCATCTTCAAGCATTCATCAGCATCAGCATCAAACAAACAATGGCGATTCCTTGCATCATAGACTAACTCTTTCCATACATATTCACTATTAGTGAGGGTTCTCTCATCGCCCAATATCCAGAGACAATGTCTAGAAAAAGATGGAAAACAGTACATAAACAGAGTCAGACATACTTATTAAAACAAAAGTCTAAAGGTGTCGATATGGTGGGTAGGGTAGCGGTTCAACACTAGTTCGGGTTGAAAGCTTAAAAAATAATTAACGTTTTATTGACTACAAAAACAACATTATTATTCTGAACTTTGAACATTTGAATAAAACAATTTAGGAGGTAGTATGCATTAAGACAACTTTTGCCCAAACAGTCAAACACAACCCAAATCAACCCATTTATAAGTAATTTGGTCAAAATTACACTTCCACAAAATAAGTAACGATGAAGACCATTGTAAAAAAGTTGATAGCATATCATACCTTGCTCTGGTCAAGGCTACATTAGTCCTTTGAGGACTAGACAAGAAACCAACAGACCCATGGCTATTAGATCTTACTGTTGATAAGATAATAATATCTTCTTCTCCACCTTGAAACCCATCAATGGTTTTCACCTTTACTGAAAATCCGTCTACTTTCTCATATTTGTGAGCAAGTTTTTCTTGAATGGTAACAACTTGGGCAGCATAAGGAGAAACAACTCCAATAGTAAGCTTCTTCTGTGAGTTCTGCCATGCTATAGCGGTGAAAAATGAGGTTAAACTTCAGTGAACCTTTCACCAAAGAGATACAAATGATAGCATTGGAGTTCATTATAAACAAACTTTACAGCTACTTCTTTGAAAAAATAATTGTAAAAAATCAGAAAAAGTAAGAAAAAATGTAGGATTGATGACAAATCTAACCAACCAACAAAAAAACAAAAAGTAGCTGCAAATGATATACATATATATAAGCAATATTCATTACCTTTGTAGAGATTTTGTACAATCTTGATCACAATAGCTACCTCAACCATATTTCTCCGGCTACGTTCTTCATCATCTTTTTCTTCTCTTCCACCAACAACATTTATAAAGGAATAAGAACCAAACATTGGTCCTGAAAGATATCGTTTTTCATAACTTTTACATGTCACATTTTCTGCATCCAGAATATGATTTTGATAAAATTTATAATTTGGGAACAAACTAATGGAAGGATGCATCCTGTACTGCACATTAAGTAAATGCATAGAATGCCCCAAAGAACTCAGTCTCCCAAATAGGCTTCTTCCAAAGCCAGATTCGATACATACCTGTTCATAAACAAATAGTCTATATAAATGAGGCTTAAAAGTAAACTTTACACAACAAAAGTAAGTGTACACTTACATTGCTGGAAATCATGGCTGGTAATTGGCACTCATCTCCAATGAGAATAGCATGCCTCATCCCTGGAAGTTGAAGAGGTATAGTGGATTCAGCCTCTTTTAACTGGGCAGCCTCGTCTATGACCAAGATCTCCAAAGGCTTCATTTCAATGGTATGCAACTTGTAAGAAGTAGAAGTTGTGCAGAAGATAAGGGAAGCATTTTGTAAACAGAAGTCCATTATTGCAAATTTGTTCAAAACATTTGGAAGACCAAGTCCTTCAAGAGATATTTGCAAAGCTTTTAGAACAGATAGAGACTTGGCTCTAAAAATATTGATTGACGACATATCCCGCAACTTATCCAAATCAAATTGCAATGGCTTAGAAGTGAAAAGCTGCTCAAGCTCTTCAGAACCCAAATTCTTTTCAAACAATAGTGATTCAAAGAAACTTAAATCGTCCAAAACAGAGACCATCTTCTGGAAATTGTGTTCCCTAATGAAACTTTTTGGAATATGAGTCAAGAATGTTAAAATGCATCTTCTGAGTGGTGACACACATGAACTAAATCTATCACGCACAAATTCAATGAACGACTTTACTTCCAACTTAGTAGCTTTAGCTTCACTTTGATTTTCAGCTGCAAGTTGTTTTTCTTTGAACAATTCATTTTCCACAAAATCATGATATTGAGTAACACAGTTTTCAAGTAAATCAACCATAGATCTCATGCATGGCTTCCAACCGGTCAAAGACCCAAAGCACTCTATAAGCTTCTTAACCCGATTTTCCAGATAGATTTCTTCAATCTCTGTACCAACTTTCAACCGTTGCTTGTTCCCAAACAGAAGTACGTCTCCTATACAATAAAAGAAATCTCCACTTGCAGTTGTACTATTGAATGATTCCTTTACCAGATTTAGCACACGTGAGGCTACTTGTACAATAGCAACATTTGTTGGAGCACATGTAAGTGTCCTACGGTTCATTTGCAAAAGAATAAACAACAACACACTCACAGTTGTTGTTTTCCCTGTTCCAGGTGGCCCCCAAATCTGCTCCACAAAAGAACCATGGCAACATTCTGTTTTACAAAGTGCTGCCCTAATTGCCCCTGCCTGGGATTCATTCAGCTGATCCAAAATATGTAGATCAAATTTTTGAGACAAATTGCTATCAAAAGGACAGATATTGCAGCCTTCTTTAACCTGCAAGCAACACAATTACAGTTAACAATGGTATTAAAGAATAACATTCAACCAATTATTAGAGTTACTTGAGCAAAAATCTTACCATAGAATCAGTGTAAAGAACCTCTTTGATGATATTCATATTCCGGTGCATGTGCAATGAATTCCAGATTCTTTTATTGGTTGTAATATTCATCAAGAAAACAACAAACATCCCCTCTTGGAATTCAACTTGTTGTGAAGCTTTAACTTTAAAACGTGTTGATGTACTATCAACATCGTCTACAACATCATCCTCACTGATTCTGTTAACTAAAGAAAAAGCCCATGGTCTTCCCACACGCTGCAAATCAGAAAAAGATTCCGGTTTTCCGTCTGCTAAAATAAGCAGATCACCAGGTAATGTCGAGTAAGGCTCTTTGCCACGTTCACTAGTTTTGTTTCTCCAACTACCAACAGTAACATCATACAGCAATTTTCCATGACCCCTGGCTTCATTTATAGAAAAGATTTCAGCATATGGAGCTCTATACATGGTCTCCATAGCAGAAGCCAACTCAGCACGTGTTTCCTCTAGCAAAGGATAAACAAAAGAACCAAAATAGTGTTCTTCTGACTCAAAAGTTTGTGGTATATCCTCTACCTACAAATAAATAACAAAAAAACAACCCATTTTGGAATTCAACTCAATAAGTCAAAAGAAAGTCATGTTTCCTATTTTTGAAAACAAACAATCAAGAAAACAAGAATAAACATTATGTGAAATAACTCAAATAAGGACTAAAAAAAACCTGGTGTTGATAGAGGTCCTCATCAACAATGTCATCAAGAGACCATGAAAACACCATCTGCTCAAACCCATGATTATGTCCTTGATGGGCTGCTTCTTTCTTCCCAAGATGATCTCCCTCCATCACCTCCTATATCATAAATAAGACAAAATTGTTCATTATTTCTTCAAGAAACGAAAAGGGTTTCTTTTTTTTCTTTTTTTTTTTTTTAAAACCTGGTGATTATAGAGCTCCTCTTTCAGAATGTCATCGAGAGACCATGAAAAGACTGTCTTCCCTGGATTATCTCCTTCCATTATCCCCTGTATCAAATGCACGTCAACAAACTTGAATAAAATGAAAAATGGGTTTTCTACTTGATCATTTAAGGGTTTTCAGTTTTCTTACCCCTGAAGGAAGTGATTGTGAGTAGCAGTGTAAAAAAGATTGAAGAATCCTTTTTCAAAATCTCCGTACAAAAAAGGCAAAATAAACAGGGGGGTTTTAGAAAAACAGAGGATGCATTGGAAAGGAAAAGAAAATCCGAGTCAATTTCAAGGTCTCCTCAACTTCTCCGTTTCCTTTTTTTCAGTTTTTCTTCATTTCTTTGTGCTTTTGATCATCCATTCATGCACCGCCATTTGTTATGTATTTGTTTTCCAAAATATCAAAGCGCCAAAGAGAGTAGCCCTCAATTATTAAACAATCGGGTTACATTTACACAGGTGAATCATTAAAATCTATATATACTATATTTTTTTGAACGGCGAACATTGAATGTTGTGACGTCGCACCCCCCGTCACATGGGAGAGACTCGTCCAACTCCGGCCAATATGTTGTCTTAACCGGGCCCATTTAGCGTCAGAGTTGGATAGCATCCAAGGAAAAATCCCACCCAATACGGCCCCTTCCGGGCTTTAGGGAGAGCCGAGGCTCGAACCCTGGATCGGCGTGGGTAAAACCCTGGTGCATCAGCCTAATAACTAGGCCTCATTTGCATGCCTCAGAAATTAATGGTGGTGGCAGGGATTGAACCCGGGTCCCTTGGGACTTCAGGGCTCACCTCAACCACTACACCACAACCTCTTTGGCATCTATATATACTATATAATAAACTAGTTTAGATCCCGTGTATTACACACGGGGATGAAAAATATCAATAAATAATGTTTTTATATCTTTATATGTATATTTTAAAGGTATAAAATGTATCATATACTAAGAATAGAAAACAAAATTCAAAATATGTAAAAATTAGTATATAATTGGGTTTCGAAAATACGTCAAGTACTATTTAATGTAATTTGATTTTTATTTATTATTTGATGGAAAATAAAATTTACGTAATTAGATTTCAAAGTTTCTTATAATAAGGGATAATTTAAAATAAATGTGTTTTATTAGTATAATTAATATTTTGTTTAAATATATATATTATTATTAAAAGATGGAGGTGCATTTAATAAGAGAGAGAAGCGGGAAAAAAATGATGAGAATGAATGTAGAGACGACACGTGGCATAGAAAACCTTTATTTATTATGTAGTATAGATAAAGGTTTTCCATCTTACATGTTGCTTTAATATTTATTCTTATCATTTTTTTTCTGCATCTCTCTATTATTAAATGTACTTCTATCTTTTAATAATAATATATTTTTAAAGAAAAATACTAATTTCTATAATAATAAATCACCTGACATATTTTGACGAGTGTATGTGTTACCAGATTATATTGTATTCCACGGGTTTATTCTACCCGTGTAAAACATGAGTTTTTAAAAAATAGGTTTTTTATTACTTAATATATAATATTATATTTATTCAACCCCTATAATACACGGGATTTTAACCTACTAATACGATAAATAAATATCTTATGCATTAATAAATTATTATTAGATATTAAAGGGTCACAGATGACTTATTTTTATTAGATTTTATGAAAGAAAAAAAATTATCAATCTAAATCACATGTTAATTACTGATTTAAAAACAAATTACAAGAATATTTTGTTTTTTTATATTAATAATTAATATTAATCAAATATTAAATAATGATGGAATATAAAATTATTATGATATTGAATTATAAAAATTAATTTAGTTGCCTAAAGTAATAAGCTATAATGATTTAGTCGATAAAATATAAATGAAGGGGCTCTATAATTTATACAACATGCCCCCTGACTTTGTTATTTAATGAATTAGTTAAATTTGATTATAAATACATTTAAAAAATGAAGTTACTGCTCAACCAAAAGTTACCTTACATTTAATCTTTAAAATTAAAAATAATAAGAAATATGAAAACGTTTAAATTGTATTTTATCAGTTTAGGAGTTTAAAAACAAATAAACTAAAAAAAGAGATAATTGGAGAATATTTAGACCGGAAAACAAATATCTAAAGGCTCTATGATGATAACACGTGGCAGCTCAAAACTTTTATTTATTATAATTAATATATATTGTAAAACTTTGATACAAAATGTTTCATGTTCATACAATAATAAGATTAAACATTTTTACTTGAGTAAACTTCGTTTTTGACCCTTATGGTTTGGTCAAAATAACATTTTTGGTCCAATAGTTTTAATTTGACTTTTTTGCTCCATGTGGTTACCTAATTGTCTCAATTAGAACCATGATACTAACTCAGTAAGTTTTTTCTGTTAAAAAAAGGGTATTTTTGTCTTTTTACTGATAGGGACTAATTATGTCATTTTTTTTAAATTAACACAAGGAGCATTTATGTAAATTACTAAAATAAATACTAATAATTAAAACACAATATATATCTCTCCACCACCACCACCCTCACCCTCCACTGCCACCACCACCCCACACATTCGAACCAAATCTCCTCTACCCTAGCTGCTGATGGAGGGTCTCATTCCAACCAAATCTTTAAGTCCTCCTTTGACCACCACAACCACTAGTGTGAACTGGTATGTTTTCAAAGCACTGAGCATTTGAGTTCCTTTTCATTTGGCAAAGCAGATTTTAATACTTTGTGCTTAATCCTAACAACTAACAAGTCAAATCTTCTATCACTGTTTGAGTGGAGATGAGCATATCTTTAACGATAATTTTTATATCACCAAATCTGAAACAAAAAAAACCTCTTCTAATGTTGCAATCATGTGTGAATCTTGATTTAGCTATTCAACTTGCCCAGGCTTTTGTTTGATTTGGATGGAATTTATTTCTTTAGGTTTGAATCTCCAATTACCTTTTGCTTTATTATTTTGCAGGTACTAGCCATCACTAAAGCCTTACCACCAGCTAAACTCCTAGAACATCAACTTCCCCTGCTCCTCCCCCTGCCACCACTTAAAAAAGCCCTAAATCTGTGTGTTTATGTCGATGATGGGGGGTTTTGCATAATCAATTAGGGTCAAATCTGTGTGGGTGTAAATCTAGGGTTTTTGCAGGTTTCAATTAGGGATTTTTGCAGGCCTCGATGGTGGTGGTGGTGGTGATTGAACTCTGTGACGAACCGGCGATGCCAAATGGGGGGAGGGCAGGACTGGCGGCGGTGTTCTCACAAAACCCCAAGCAACAAGCACACGTTAGATAGAGATTTGGTTGGAAGGGGGTGGTGCCAGAGGTATGGGGTGGGGTGGTGCCGGTGGCAGTGAAGGGTAGTGGTGGTGATGGTGAATGTCTGGCGATGGCGGCGGCGGCGGTGGGTTTCCAGGGCTTTGATGGTGGTGGTGGTGAGAAGAAGATGCGTGACAGGGGGAGTCCAGGTCACCGGTGGTTTTGGTGCGTGAAAAGGGGAGGGGATTTGAAGTTCTAGGAGGAGGCTGGTCATAGGAGTCCACCGGTGGTGGTGGTGGTCACAGGAGTGGTCATATGCGGTGGCAAGGGGGGAGGTTGGGGAAGACATAGTTATGTTTATATTTTGTGTAATTTACACAAATGATCCCTGTCTTAATTTTAAAAAATGACACAGTTAGTCCCTATCAATAAAAAGACTAAAATACCCTGAATTTTAACAGAAAAAACTAAGTTAGTGTCAGGGTTCTAATTGAGACAATTAGGTAACCACAGGGAGCAAAAAAGTTAAATTGAGTCTAATGGGTCAAAACCGTTATTTTGACCAAACCACATGGGCCAAAATCGAAGTTTACTCTTTTTACTTTTATTTTGTTTCATGTTCATACAACAATAAAATTTAACATTTTTACCTTCATTTTACACTTTTTTTATCGTTAAATACCACCTAATCAATATAGGTAAATGTTTTTTAGCAACAACTTCTTTATTACTCCTAAATACAACCTAATTAATATGGATTTAAACATACATCATGACAAACAATCACCAATGCCACAAACAATCAATCAATCACCAATGCCACAAAGTTATGAGATTCCATTTACACTTTTCCATGTTATAAAACACTCGGCAATAATTTATCCTCTTTATCTTCATGATATAAATATCTTCAGTTGAATTTAATTCGAGTTATATGTTTTTAGATTCTCAAGTTTTTCGTATAAATCTGTTCGGGTGAACTTAAAATGTCGTGTTTGATAGAAATTCTTTCGGTTTTAATTTTGGTTTTGTATATTATAACTTATGATAGAAATACGTGGAACTTTTAGCATGAATGAAAACCTATCTAATGAAAAAGTGAGAACACGTGACTCTCTGATACTACTTTAATTCCAACTAAGAAAAACAAATATATTGAGTCTTTTATAGATATGTATAGGTATACAATCCTTATACTCTTGTGGTTGATCATTAAAATATATGAAATCAAAACATAAACAAGAGAAGAAAATCACCATACAAGAAAAAAAATGTACTATTTACTCCATGAAATCCAAATATCCATAAAACTAAAACGAAGAAGTAAAAGCGTGTTTTCCCGAAACATGTGTATCTTGTGTACGTGACGTATGCACCTTCGTCTCTCTAGTCGACTACAAGGACCATGTTGCCTTTGGCACGACATCCTATCGAACTTGTCTCTCTTTACTACTTTTTAGGCTTGGAGTTAAAGTTTTCAAGGTTACACACATGTTATATTGTTTATGTATGTTCAAATATATAGTAGCTTAATTACAAATGGACAACTTAATTTAATTTCTAATGACCTATGAAATATATGTGAAGGAAACAAACAATGGCACACACATGATCAGTTAACTAACTTAATTATACGATGACTCTAAGGGAGCGTTTGGTTTAAATAATGTTTGTAAGGAACTGGAATTGAAAAGAATTGGAATGTATAGTTTTATCTGGTACATTTTCGATGCATGTGGTTCTTTACGACTTTGAACATCTCCTTGAGATATGTATTTGTTCGTCTTCAAATCGACTATGAAGATGAATCTTCTTCGGTCCTCAAAGAAAATTGTTAATTCTTCTTCACCATCATTCACATATTTTGAACTTCCCCCAAAAGTAATTAAAGTTGAAGCCAAGTTGATCGAATAAGTAAATGCTACTTACTAATACATTAACTACCTACATAAATACTAATTTAGTATTTTTGGTTGTTGATATTCTTTGAACACATTGGATCGTCTAAATATTTATGTACATGCATGGACATTCCCACTTTTTATTACATACACAAATATCCAAACATGACAAGAAAGTACTTAATCAGGCAACATGTAACACATCGTAAAATAAGAATATGCAACTACAAACTAGACTCTCAAAGGGCACACATGACACAAGTCTGACCATGTAACACATTGATCTAACATTGTTTGGTGCAGAAGCACCTGCGTTGAAAGCCACGACACTTTCCACCAGAAAACCCTTCAGTTTTACACACGTTAACGCAACTGGTGTTGTTTAAGCATGCCCCCTTAAACTTGTGGCTCCGCGACTGCCATGTCCTCCCTTCCACCACCATCGGACCACCCATTTCTGTATACGTAATACATGTTAATTAACACCCATATAAATACAAGCGTGGACAAGATAATTCTCTTCACAACAAAAAAAAAGTAGTAATGTTTGTAAGCCGAGCCAAGATTTTTTATCAGATGGTCATTATAAGGTTTTCATCTATGCCGACTAGAACCAGTGATCCATACTAGTTACTACATTAACATGCATGTTTTAAGAGAGATGAGTTGGGATGAGATGGATTACCATTTGTCATTAGACACATGACAACAAGCAACAATGATGCAAATAGCTTCATGGAAGGCTTCATCTTCACCTAGAGATCTAGAAACAGAAATGATGGAGGATGGCATGAGGTGTTTATATAGAGTTTATATTGTGAAAGATATACTCATTTTTATTTTCTCATTCTTTACTTTCTCAAAGAGAGAAAAAGATGGCCCTCTTTAGCTATTAAAAGATACAATAGTTGTGTTAATAATAACAATTAATATATGAATGGGTTGCGTGCAACTTTTGATTAGACCACTACCCCATGTTTAACGTTTTTTTCTTGGACCATCATCTAGGCGACAGTTAAGGAAACAAATGAGACCACCTCATCCCCGCTCCATTTTCTCTCTCCTTCCTCTCGTGACAGTGCCATCTAAAAATTCAAACGCCTAACACGCTTTCTCTTCTCTCTCATCTCCGTCTCTTCTCTACCTGACGGCCAACTCAGATCTGGAAGAGAAAAATCACCCGCGATGGACATATGAGATGCTACATTTTAAAAGAGAGAATTTTACTGCAATATACTCAGGTGGGTCAGGAGCTTTACTATAGTGGTTATTCGGGTGATGGGTTTCCCCTGGAATGATGGGCGAGCCGGTCACCAGCGTTGTCTGCGTATGTGGGTGTGGGTGACCTTTCGCCTATGGGTTTACCCGGGTGACCGGGCTTATAGTATTCGTTGGTCGTTCAAAAACAAAAGCCACCTAGATGTAATATTTTTAGAACCAGAGGGTTGAACCGGAAACTGTCCATTTCAACGGACCGATTTCTGATTTGACCAGTTTAACTATCCGATTAAATGTATTTTAATCATCCTCATTTGCCACGTTCTTAGAGAAAATAGCTTTTAGCGAGTTGATTGTCCTTTAATAAAAGAATACCATACATTTATATCACCTTGGTCTTTGTATGAATGTGGATTGGAGATGACTTGGATTCTCTGATAATCGTGTGTTCACTTTCAGATTGAATTATTTCGATGGTATACTCGAATATTCAATCAAATAAGAATCAAATATACAAGAACGAATATGTGAAATCTGTTTTGAATTTCGTGTACGATACTGACAAAATATTACTTCTGTATAGGGGTAAAACGACACAATGATTCGTCATGACGGTTGTTGGTTGAAAACCGCCACAACTGTCAAGCGTTTGGAATTTAACTGTTGTTTCAGTTTAGGATCAAATCCACCCCGGATGAAACAAATCTACTCTTGATGAACAAGTTAATCCGGATGACTAACTTTTAGCAGTTTTCCACTTACATGTCTATTTTCAACGCATAACGAAACATGAAAAATAACCCCAACCAGGGGCGGACCCAACTAGGGCGTTGCCCCTTGGATAGCAATCTAGGGACATTGCCCTAGGACCCCGTTGTTCAGTGGTCTTCGCCCCCTTGAAACAACAAGGTATCTATAACACCAGAACATAATAAGATAATCAAAAAAGTGTGCACTCCACACTTCTTAAATTGCTTGATATTTCATTATATCTTCTCATTTAGTCATTAAGTAAATCTAAATCCAATTACATAAAATAGGTAAATAACAGTAAAATCACCAATAATCTTTACTCTTCTTTTAGTTACTAAAACATTTTATTTTTTAACATAATTTTTATTGTTCTGATAAAAAAATTTTCATACAAAATCCTATTTATGAAAAAAAGATCTATTAAATTCAAAGCCATCATCTTTTTCTTTCTTCTTTTTTCTTCTTTCTAAAAAAGGTATTATGATCATGCTTTTTGAATTAAAAATGTTATCTTAAAACAATTTTAAAGGCTTTTAGTGACTCATAAAGAGCGGGGTATTAGTTGTCGTATCAAATTACAGTTTTAATGAAAAAAAAAATAGAGTTCAATACAGTTTTAGTAATGCGGTTAGAATTTTAGTCTGAAAATTTTAATTTTGATAAACAAACCACCGGACCCCAACTCAGTTGGTTACTTGGTAAAACGAAAAGGACACTGGTGTGACGGTAAGTCTTAACACTGGTGTGACGGTAAGTCTTACGCGCTCCAACCCTTAGACCCCCAGCCTCGATTATTCAACCCTTTTTCATTTCCATTCAATTTTTTTGTTTTTTTTTTCGGCTCGCCATGAAGCATTGGTGGGGTGGGCTTTTTTTTAGGTTTGGTTTTATTAAAGTTTGCGTCTGCGTCTACGATATCGATTCGCCTCCGTCACAGAGTGAGGGTGTGAGATGGGTTTTTTTATAAATGTTTTAGTTCTAGGTTTGTTTTTTGGTTGCTCAGGTGAAAACTTCTAAAGGGTCACCCATCAATTGATTACTCTTACCCGAGCACGCTTAATTGTTGAGTTATCCTCTCATCCATAGCCAGTGCACTCAAAACGCGTTGTTGATATATTTGAGGCGGGACATACCTTATGAACCAAAAATCTCTCCTGGCCATGGCCGATATGAGATTTACCTGTAAGACACGATTTATTGCGTGGCTATTATAATCATTTATCTTATTATTAAATGATCAAATGTTTTATTATAGCTTGTCATGTGTAGTTTTTAGAGACCTCAAAGATCAGTGGGAGCACCAAGTGTCCTAATTATAGCTTGTAAAAGTTGCAAAAGGTGGGGGAGTAACATCTTGATCTTACCTCAAATTACACCTCTTGTACACGACACTGCTCTATCACATCTTGTCTCCTTAGAATATAATACTACCCCTAACAAAGTCTCATAGATGCTACTATGTGGGCAGACCTAGATTTCTTACCAAAACTAAAGTAATCCTCAATAAGAGAAACTAACATAAACATCATTAAGTTGTTTCTCTATTAGAATGTATTGGTCTTCAAAAGTTTGATACATTGTTGACCCTAAGCATGCTGAATTACTTATAATTTCTAAGCTAAGTGGGAGCAGTAAAAGTCCTTATCATGACTTGCCAGGAGTACAAGAGGCGGGGGGAGAGACTCGTTAAATTTAACTCCGAATTTAACTCCGATTACATCTCTTGTACACCATACTGCATCAACTCCCACACACTTAGAAACTAATGTTGCTCCTAATATACCTGAAAATAAAAGTACCTAACCAAAGCTTTACATCGAGATAGATCCAATGGGACATTAGTTTCGTCCCATAAGCTTTACACTAAGCGGATCCTTACACGTGTAACATTTAATTTGTTCTCCTTTAGAGGCTAATAGGATAAATGAAAATTATTTCCTTATGCTTCATTAATTAGAAGCCTCATGAAGGTTAAATTCTATACTCGTTTAGATATTGCTCACATTGCTGAACACTAGACTAGTCTAGATTATTGTGAAGCATCTAATGAAATATTGCAATACCTATAAGAACGAGAGACTATAAGTTAAAGAAGAAGTGAGAACTTAAAACAGTTGACTACTCTTATTCTAACTTTGTTGTATTCAAAGGTAACAAAATGTCAATTTGTGGGTTTATCCTTATGTCAGTAGACAGACCTATCTAGTGGAGGAGTCATAAGAAACTGTTAACAACAACCTAAGTTTAAATGACATAATTGTAACTAAATGTTGTTGAAAAATTATCAGTGGACTCATAATTTAGTAACTCCACATAAATATCATATCGAAGACTCATTGTGATAAGTCAGCTACTCTTACTTCTCGAACAGTAGCAGTTCGAGCGGAGCTGCATTAATGTTCGATACGAAATTATTGTTCACTTATGAATTATGAACAAGTTGAGGAAACTAAATTTTTTGTATCGAATACATTCATGATATGCTTATGGATCCATATAACTGAAGGTCTACCACCCATAAGTCTTATGTACGCGCTTATAATTAAGACGGGTTTACTAATGACCATACGTAATTGCATATCGTACTATGAATGATTAATTATTAAAATTTCCTCACTTATTTGAATTTGTTTGTCTCTAAATACGTTCATGCATGCCTAAAGACGTATAGAAAAGTAACTATACAAATCAACGTTAAAGGGCTTATTTGTAAAATTGATCCTAAGTTTACTTAAGTTTTAAGTTGGGATTGTAGTATGATTAATGGGGGTCTTGAGTTGCATACTGATTCAATGACTGTATTTCTCTGCTACAGTTTTGGTTTAAAACTAAATTGAGTATTAAATCTGCGCAGACTTACTAATGCTCATAATAAATGATTACTCATCCAAGTGGGAGAATGTAAGACACGATTTATTGTGTGGCTCTTATAATCATTTATCTTATTATTAAATGATCAAATGTTTTATTATTAACCTATGGCTAGTAATTAGTTGATGGGCCTAATTACTCTTAATGGGCCATTAATGGGTTTCCCCTTGGGTGTACATATATAGAGAGAGATAATTAGAGGGAATTGACTAATAAATTAATCAATTACCAACACCATAATCGTCCCTCTCTCTCTACCAAAACTGTGAGTTCTTACGAACCCACCTTAGCCATCCTAACTGTACACCCTAAACGGTAACCTGATCTTCCTAGCGGATCATGACGTCTTCCCTCTCTGCGGTTAGCTCATCAGGTATGATTTATATTATTGTTTTCCATTATCATGTCACAAGAACTGATCAACATTACCTAAAATGTTATAATGAACATGCTAATGCTCTTTTCTGTATCATTACAATCAATTTAATGTTTTGAATCTGGATGCACCGCGTCTTATCTTTATATGCTTTAACTACTAAAGTATTATTGTTAATGTTAATGTTAATATACACACTCGTGTGTGTGGATGCTTCATTGAATTGTCTATATATTTATGTAAAGATCTGATTGTTTTTGGTAATTATAACTTATATCCATGCAGATTCCCACATTTTATTACATACAGAAATATCCGAACATAGACAAGAAAGTACTTTAACAGGCAACAAGTAACATAAAAACAACTCAAACTGGAGTTTCAAAGGACGATACACACACGTAGTAGCTAGATCGATCAATCTGCTAACAGTGTTTGGTGCAGAAGCACCTGCGTCTAAGACCACGACACTTTCCACCAGGAAACCCTTCGGTTTTGCACACGTTAGCGCAATTGGTATCACTCAAGCACGCACCCTTGAAATTGTGGCTCTGCGATTGACATGTCCTCCCTTCCACCATTTCTGTATCAATAATAGTTTCATAATTAAAGTTATAATATTAGAGATACACCAATTTCTGTAAAAATATATATAATTAAGAGAGATGAGATGGATTACCACCGGCCATTAGACACATGACAACAAGCAACAACGTTGCAAACAACTTCATGGAAAGCTTCATCTTCACCTGGAGAGAGAGAGAGAGAGAGAGAGAGAGAGAGAGAGAGAGAGAGAGAGAGGATGGTATGAACATATATGAAGGTGTTTATATAGTGAAGGATATACTCATTTCATTATTTACTTTTCAAAAAGGAAAAAAAGCTAGTTAGGTTCCTTTAATGCAATAGAACATGCTAGTATTCTTTTTAAAATATATAATATAAAATACTTGTCGTAATTCTAGTTTTTTTAAATGTTGTTTTGGTACATCAATCTATTTTTTTTTCATTTAAATTATTTAAAAGAAAATATTAGATCGAATATATTAGTTAGATTTATTAATTTTATTTTATCATAATTAAGAGTTCTGATTTAATTAGAATTCCTATATAACTATCCTATTTTATTCATATGATATATATAGTTGATTTAATGCGTAATATCTTGCCAAATTTTTATTGTTCAATACAAAATAAGTGTTTTTAGTCTTTTGATCTTGTTACATGCATAAAGATCTCATGAAATCAAGTATTTAGCGTATTACCGAAGATTCTTATATATTGAACTAGGTTATATACCTATATATCACATGTGGTTATTTAATAGAAAAATAAAAGTACAATAATGTGTAAAAAAAAATTAAAATAATGTGTAAAACAAAAAATAAAATTCTTTGTTTTCTTAAGTAAATAATAATTAGAAATCAAATTCTATATTATTTTTTCTGAAAAAAACATTAAGATAATTAAATTTAAAAATTCAAATTTACTTAAAATAGTGAAAATTAAAAGATTTTAATAAGAAGAAATATAGTGATGACATGTGGCATTTTTGAAATCATTTATTATAATAAGGATTTGACAAAATTTTAATATTAACATGATTTTTAATAATAAATAAATGAAGATAAAGGGAAGTAATATAGACTCTAAATCATGTGCTTAAATAATATTAGTTATTTAGTTAGATATCTACCTTTTTAAATTAAAAAAAAAGTAAGTAGCAAATTATCCGTCATAATCCCATCTATGCATTCTCTCTTAAAGATCTTCATGATTTCCACTCCACGGCGAATATTCCGGATCTCTCTAAGGTCGCGCTTCATGGTATCATTATTATCGGGTGTTGGAGCCTTTGGAAGGCTAGGAACGAGTATAAATTTGCAGGCAAGCCGATTAAAGTTGATAACATCACGAGCCAGATCAAAGCGGTGGGTTTCTTGTGGTATTCCGCGCGCCTGAATCGTAAGGATCTGACGTGGGATAATTGGTGTAAATTTGTATTGATGTAATTTTTTTCTTGTTTGCTTTGCTCCGCCTGTTTTGGGTGGAGTGGTTTTTCTAATGAAATTTACTGTTCAAAAAAAAAAAAAAAAAGGTAAGATTATCGTTTTTATTTAAATAATTACCCCGGACAAAAATAAAATATTAAATTAAATTTAAACACATCAAAGAATTTAGTTTATTTACTTAAAACAATTAGAGAATAATATTTGTTAAAGGCTTACGGGATATGAACACGGCAATAGTGCAGAAAGTTAAAAGGGCGCTATGTTGTGTATATGAATGGGTTGCCTGCAACTTTTGATTAGACCACTACCCCATGTTTAATGCTTTTTCTCAACCATAGTTAAAGGTTGGACTCATTGTATCATGATACTGTGAAAGAAAAAGTTTCATCAATCAAGTTAACTAGGAATTTTACTCGCCTCGCGTTGCGGCGGTTTCGAATTTATACGGCAGTCATAAAAGATTCGGCTCGTCACGGTAACACAACGGTAACGACACTTGCTATAGACAACGATACAAAAAAAACTCGTTTTGAATACAACTCAGTTTAAAAAAATATATATATCGGAACGCTGAAAAAAAAACTAAAAATAGCCGCGCACTTCGTAAAGAATATAACGAAACGAAAGCTATTAGAGAAAAACGAAGTTAGGTTGGTTAGAGTCGACGAAAACCATAAAAGTGAATACCGAAAGGGTTCCGATAATACCAATACCTACGATGATGTTGTCCACTCATAATATGTTCGGCTCGTCACGGTACCACAACGGTAGCGGTATTCGCTATAGGCAATGATACAAAAGAAACTTGATTTTGAATACAACTTTGTTGACAAAAAAAACTAAAAACAACCGCGCACTCTGTATTTTGAAAAAATTTAACGAACGAAAGTTATTAAGGGAAAAAGAAATTAATAGAAAATGAAACGGGATAAAAACGTATATTATACATAGTATAAGGGTTGAAAACAAAAATATAAAAAAAACTTACATGGCAAAGTATGAACGAATTTGACACTATTAAAAGCCATTGTCAATAAATAAACCATAGAATTCAAAAAAATTACGAAAATGCCATGGGTTACTATTCATTTTCAATGGTCTTTCAATAACAAGGATAATTTGGTTATCTTTTATACAAATAAATCATTTTTTCGTCTCTCTCTTATTAAATCTTACTACTCTAATAAATGAAAATCTATTCAGGACATGTGTCACTCTATGGTTATCCCTTATTTTTATTTTTTCCTACTCTCTCTCCTATTAAATATTAGATTTTCTATTTCTCTCTCTTATTAAATAATAATCTTTATATTAATAAATCTAATTACAAATACTTATTATTCAATTATAAATAGTTATCATATCATCAATCAAATGAACTTAATATAAACTAACATTTATCAATTAAATTTAAAAACTAATACTCAGTTGATTTTTTTTTAAACTAACTTAACAGACCTTATAACTGTCACGACAAATTATATTTTTTGAAAACATATTTTGACAAATGTGTTTGTTAACAAATTACATTATATTTTATTCAACCGATGTAATATACTGGTTTATTCAACCCGTGTATTACACGGGTTTTTAAAAATATAAAATTTTTATTACTAAATATACAACATTTTATTTATTTAACCCGTGTAATACACGGTATTTTAACCTACTACTATAATAAAAGAAAATATATTTTTAAATATTTAATAACAATCTAATTATGAATACTTTTTATTTAATTATGGATTCTTATTATATCATTAAACAAATAAATTTAATATGTATTACCATTTATCAATTACATAAAAAAATAATACCAAGTTTAAAAATTAACGTAATACAACTTAAAACTGTCACGTTAAAGTAGACATATTTTGACGAGTGTATATGCTAAGAGACTAAATTATATTTTATTCAACTCGTGTAATACATAAGTTTTTAAAAATGTAACTTTTATTATTAATTATATAAATTATATTTATTTAGCCAATACACGGGATTCTAAATGAAGGTAAATAAGAAAGTTAAATTGAACTTGAAAGAGCGTTTTTAAAAAGGTAAATACCCTTTTTGGCCTTCTCGATTCTTAATTTCTCATCAACTCCAAACGATGATCTTGATTAGGAAACAAAAGCTGATGAACAGACACCCCTCTTTGATGATCGCCTTCAGTGAACACACGATTGAATCCCATCTTCAAACTGCCGCGTTTGAATCCACGGTACACCAATTGTTGCCCTTATGGATCTTGATTTGCAATTGATAACACGAATTGTTAAGAAACATTTTGATTTTGAATTGATAATATGTGTAACCTTCATACAAAGATTGAATCACTCCTTTATGTAACCCTAAAAAGAAAAGGACCCGTCGTTTCCTATACACATATGTACGTAAATACAGTTTGGTAATTACATTGACATATTTGACTCTAAACAAACTATTAGGTAAATACACAAATGACCCTTTATGTTTGACTTGTGAATGAATGGTGATAAACCTCACATCTTCTCCTCACTTGTTTGTCCAATCTTCGATTCCTGACTAATGGTTTAAGAAATCATCTATCTTTGGCCTTTTACTTTGCAGCCTGTCCACAACCCCTTGCATAGTCATCATGACGAGTGAATGCTCTCTAATTTCTCGACTGAAATAGATCACAGAAGAAGATAGCAGCTTCAGATCATCTTTTGCAACATTCGCTTCGTGTACAACTGTTGCATCTTTGCCAGCACATAATTTTTTATCCGCAAGGGCAGTAGTTAATGTGCCTATATTTTTATCCAATTCTTCCTGAAAACAAAACATTGAATTCTAAGGCGTCAAACCTACACAGTTAATGACGATAAAACTAACAAAATCATTCATTACTACCTTTACCATAGAGGTATTAAGTGCCAGACTCTTTGTCCCATTTAAAGCTTCAGATATATCTTCAAGAACTTGCCAATTCATTTGCAGTTCCACAAGATTCACATTCATATTTTCATCCTGTAATGTGCTTGAAGATGGTGCCTCATGAAGAACCTTCCCAATATCATTTTTGTTTGAAGATTTTTGAACAGAAAGTGTACTTCTTGGGAACAATACACTCGATATCTCCTCTTTAGATTTCCTAGGGTCCACAAATATAGCACAAGGAGCATGGATTCCTGGACTCGCATTTCCCGAGCACACAACCAGGAGAGAATCGTCTATGCTCATAAACGCTTCTGCAACCACTTCTGGATTCAAGTTCAAGTAACGACCCTTTCTTCTCCTTAAAAGATCATGCACAAACTTCTTTGGAAGCAAATAAGCAATATTATTTCTTCCAGAGAGCAAATCAAGTAGTACTTCAGAATAATCTGATACTTGCAGACAAATTATAGACAGTATGATGACCAGCTTCAATGATAATAATGGATGGTAATAAGAGGAATCTATATTTGATCGTTGAATCCATAATAAAATATCAATTCTTTCTAAGAGAATTTGTTTAACCATTCCAACAATATAGTGTATTGCATCATCTGGAAAACTCTGTTTGGGTGCCGTATACGTTGAAGTAGAATGAATATGTGTAAACCATCCAACAAAAGAAGATTTTGTAGTGAAAAAGATTCTTGACGAAAAAGATGCCATAAAAAGAAGACTTTCCAAGAGATACACAAAACTGTGAGGTGATATGTAGCCGACATGTCTCCAATTGGCTCTAAAAGCATCTTCCAAAGCGTGATGCAATGCTTGAACAACATAAGAATCTTTAAAGCTGCCACTCATAAATATCTCAAAAAATGACTTCCATGCAGGATTCCATTGAATCCGTGTAACTATACGCTCGTAAAGTGCTACGGGTTTTCTAAAACCAAGACATATCATCATCACTCTCCCAATTGTCCAATAGCTGATATCACCCTTGATGTCAACATTTTGATGAATAATCTCCTCAAGCAAGTTGAGAGAAAGACCAGTCTCCCTTAAAGAAATCAAATCATGAGAGGCTGATCTTCGCCAGTCTAATGGAAAAACAAGATCAAAATAAGTTAAAGAAATTCTTAGGAATCTGTCCAGCTTCTTCGTATCTTTGGTGTTATTAAGATACTGGCAGTCTAAAAGAAACTTGGAAACCTCAAAAATGTGAAGGAGAGATGTGCTTTGATGAAACACAGAACCATTTGACTTTGACTTATCAAGCAGACCTTCAAGAGTTTCAAGCACCTTTAGACCTACAGAAACTAATTCAGACTGCCAATAAGACCTCATAGAAAACACCAACTCCCTGATATCCATAGTTAGAAGCTTCCCGTCCCTTTAAAGACCCTTTTGACCAGCGTTTCTTATCCAATCAGCATGCTCGTTGACCAACATGTAAACGATTTTGCCTCTCACAAACTGCTTCCTGACCCCAAAATAATTTAAAATAAAATCAACACGACCCTCGTCTTCATTTGGTTCTTCTTTGTGGAAGCTTCCAAGACTCTCAAAAATATCCAGGACATTTTCCTTCCATGCATTCCAGTAAAAGACCAGAGTTCTAACAGACACTTGGTTCTAAGAAGTCTTGTCTTCACAGTGCTTATTAATATCAATAGGTAATTCGTCCTCCCAGTCATACTTTGAGGACTTCAAACAAATATGAGAATCCAAGATTTTTCTAATAAAAAAGATTTCTCCCCTTAAACTCTTGTTCCTCTGGGAAACATGCAAATCGTTTTTCAGCTCAGCCAAGCTGTTGTGCTGTTCAGAGACTACTTTTAGCTCACTACAGACAAAATTAAAGAAAATGTCTGAATTCATTTTTGCAAAAGATTTTGCTTTTTCACAAAGTTCTTCTTTCTGAGCAAACTGCTTCAATGGCCAACCGTTGTTTCCATCCCCCCATAACACGCTAAAAAACACGTACCAAAGTAAGAGAATACTTGCATCCTTAAAATGTCCAGCCTTTTCCAAAAGATCAGCCTCTTTTAGAACATCACCCCATGACCTTGCCAGCTTAGCAGCATCAAGAAAATGACCTGATTCTTCTTCCAGCAACAAGAGATGATCAAGGCATCCTAATAACCTCAAGAACACACGTTTGGATTCCATAGAACAGAAAGCCCGGACAAACTTCATCATGGTTTTAAGATCTTTATGCTCATGGTAATCGAGAGCACAACTCTCCAAGAATTCTTGTTCTATCTGTTCCATTTCTTTACTTTGAACATTAACATGCTCTTTCCACTGTTCTATATACTGCAACCCTTTATCAAATAGTTTCCCTTTTTTGCAAATCGACAAACAATCAGAAAGCTTATTTCCTTTTGCATAGGCTTCGGCGGCATCACTGTAGCACCCCGCTAGAGTGAAACATTCTGCTGCTGCATCCAACTTTCCACACTTATACAGATAGATTTTTCCTGAACAAACAAGAGATTAAATTAGAGGTGGCAAGATGGCAAAGCGGGTGGGCCCACAAATACTTTCTATTCATTTTTTAATATTTTCTATAGACAATTAACACATTAAGTATGATAAAAATAAAAAATTATCACAGCTATTAGATAGATAAATACATATTATTATATTAGAGGGATTAGAGTGTAATTATGTTCTCTATTTATACTCCTTGTAATCATTCTTATTACATACAATAATACAATACAATTACCAAGATTAACTTGGTATCAGAGCGTTGATCCAACCCTAAAAATTTACTGCCGCCGCCGCTACAGTGCCGCCGCCGCTGCTACAGTACCGTGCTACAGTGCCGCCGCTACAGTTCTTTTTTTTCTCCTCTCATGGCGTTGCTTGCATCCTTCTCCACAACTGAGAAAACAAATCACAACTCTCACAAGTTCGGTTTTATCCTCTCTCAAACCAACTATGGTTATTGGAAAACCATGCTTCAACCTTTTTTTATAACCAATAATCTCTTTGGTTATATCGATGGAACTATTCCTTGTCCACCAACCACTATACAATCAGCGACATCTTCTGCCAAAGATGCTGAGCCAGTTACACAACCAAACCCTAATTACTCTATATGGGTATCTAATGATGCTCATATACGCATGTTGATTATGTCCACCATCTCCGAAAGCGCCTTCCAGCATGTCCAAGGTACCACTTCTCGTGAGTTATGGCTGTCTTTAGAGCGTGCCTTTGCACCTCAAACGTCTTCCCGGGAATACACCCTCAAGACAAAATTACTAAAGCTACAGATAAAAGATGATGAAACACCCTCTGCCTATCTTACAAGGGCACAGGGCTATGCTGATGCTTTGGCAAATATTGGTGAACCTGTTAAAGAAAAAGATCTGGTTATGTTCGTGATGTCTGGTCTTCCTGATGAATACAACAGCTTGAAATCCAATCTGATTGCTCGCCAATTCCCCACCGCTTTTGCAGAACTTCATGGTCTTCTCTCTGACCATGACTATATGGTGAAGAAACCCGACTCCGTATCAGCACAAGCGTTCACCGCCACCACTGGCCAGCCGTCCGCTCCTGCTGCTGTTAATCAATCACCCACTGAGACACTTCATGCCCTTCAACAGCTTCTGTCTCAGCTTGGTGTTCAAATTCAGCCACAAACGCAGCAATCACAGGCCTTCTATAGTTCTCGTGGACGTGGTCGTGGATCCTACTCTCGTGGCCGAGGATACAATAATGGTGGTGGACGCGGTTACGGTAACAATCATAACAACAACCATAATTCTGGATACAACAACAATGCTGGTCACACCATGGGCGGTAATCGAGGTCAGTTTAATTGGGCTTCTAATCAAAATACAGTTTTTGGCACTTGTAACAGGTGTGGGATTGGCCATATACCATCTCAGTGTCCAAACCGAGACCCGAACACCCTCCGCTCAAGACAACCATCAGCGAACTATGCTGATTACCGCTCACAAGCTTCAACTACTTGGCTTCCGGACACTGGTTCTAACAGTCATGTTGCACCGGATCTCAACACCTTTGATAACTCAGAACCCTACAATGGTGAGGATACACTTCATGTTGGCAATGGTATGGGTTTACCTATTTTACATATTGGTTCCACAAAGTTTCACTCCCCGAACAAAACCTTTTCCCTTTCTGACATATTACATGTTCCAGAAATTAAAAAAAACCTTCTTTCAGTTCAGAAATTTTGTCATGACAATAACGTGTTTTTTGAATTTCATTCATCTTTTTTTGCTGTGAAGGATACGTGTGCGCGCACTACCCTCCTCACGGGTCCAAGTGAAAACGGGCTCTACTCCATCCGTCTTCCGTCTCTTCGTCCTCTTCACAAAGTTGCTTTCTCCGCTGTTCGTGCATCTTCCGACACATGGCATCAAAGACTAGGGCATCCCCATCCAGAGCTTTTGAAGTCCATGTTATCTATTTATTCACTTCCTGTTCAAAATAAAAGTTTGAGTACCTCTTGTAATTCTTGTCACATGGGGAAATCCTTAAAACTTCATTTGTTATCTTCGAATTTTAAGAGCAATAATGTTTTGGATTTAATTTTCTGTGATGTTTGGGGTCCAGCACCTGTCCAGTCTTTTAATGGTCACAACTATTTTTTACTTTGTGTTGATCATTTTACTAGATATATGTGGTTTTTCCCGTTAAAACATAAATCTGATGTTTCTGCCACATTTAAAAACTTTCATGTCATGGTAGAACGCCAGTTTCAAACAAAGCTAAAATCTGTCCAAACAGATTGGGGTGGCGAATTTCGACCTCTCTCCCCTTTCTTTTCTTCTCTTGGCATCATTCATCGTCTCTCATGCCCTCACACCAGTGAGCAGAATGGATTTGTTGAGAGACGCCACCGTCATGTTGTGGAAACAGGTCTTACTCTTCTCGCTCAATCAGGAGTCCCCATGAAATTCTGGCACTATGCGTTTGACACAGCAGTTTATCTCATAAATCGAATGCCTTCTCGCACTGCATCTAAAACCTCCCCATTTGAACACCTACTTAAACTCAAACCAGACCTTTCCTTTTTGTGTGTTTTTGGGTGCCAATGCTATCCACACCTACGTCCTTACAACAATCACAAAATGGCTTTTCGCTCCTTACCATGTGTTTTCCTTGGGTACAATCCCTCACACCATGGTTATCGTTGTCTTGATCCCACAACCGATCGTATCTACATAGCTCGTCATGTTCGTTTTAATGAACAATGCTTCCCATTCACCACACCTCCTCCCACAACACCTACACCTTCCCAACCTTCTCCATATGTCTCATCCTTCCCTACCCCTGTTCCTTCCAATACCGAGCCAAACTCACAACCTGCTACTACCCCATCTCACTCTCCAGGTCTCGGCCCACACCACACCACCACACCGGCCCATCCTCAACAACCCGCACCCACACCAAATAGTCCTATCGACCAGCCTTTACCCCCTAATCAACCCTCATCACCTCTTAGAACATACAGTCGACGCTCCAAACAACCTACCCCACCTCAGCCCAACCAACCTCCCTCCACATCCAGACCACCCAGCCTCAAACACGCACCCGCCCAGCAAACCTCCGTCCACATCCCAAACCAACAAACCCCTACAACCCATCTGCCTTCACCGCCACTACCGACACCACCCAGACCGAACCCTCCACCTTTACTGTTGCCAACAAAAGTCCTCAGTGGCGAGATGCCATGGCTGAGGAATACAAGGCTTTATTGAGAAACGGTACATGGACATTAGTTCCTCCTGTCTCTAACGCTAATGTAATTGATTGCAAATGGGTATACAGGCTTAAAAGGGATCAACACGGTACAATCAAACGTTACAAGGCACGGTTAGTTGCCAAAGGTTTCAAGCAACAAGCTGGTGTTGATTATCATGAAACCTTCAGTCCCGTTGTGAAGGCCACAACAATCCGTGTGGTTCTTTCCTTGGCAGTTGCACGAGGTTGGTCCTTACGACAACTGGATGTTCAGAATGCTTTCCTGCATGGTGACCTACAGGAAACGGTTTATTTGCGCCAACCACCGGGATTTGTTGATCCCGCCAAACCAAACCATCTATGTCTATTGCACAAATCACTGTATGGTTTAAAACAGGCCCCTAGAGAGTGGTTTCAACGCTTATCTGAAGTTCTTCACAGATTGGGCTTCAAAGGATCCAAAACTAACCCGTCACTCTTTATCTACTCGTCTGCTGGAACTCTTTTATACATGCTTATATATGTTGACGACATTATTTTGACAGGCAACAGTCAGGCAGCTATTGACGGCATAGTAACAAATCTGAGTAACATCTTTGCAGTGCAAGACATAGGCACTCTATCTTATTTTCTGGGTATTGAGGTTACTTCCAAAGGGTCTGATTTGATTCTCTCTCAGAAGAAGTACATTATGGAGCTTTTAACCAAGGCTGGCCTTTCGCAATCAAAACCGGTTCCATCGCCTTGCTCCACCTCGGCTACTCTGGCCCTTGGTGACAGTCCACTTTTTGAAAATCCGGTGCGATATCGACAGGCTGTAGGGGCTCTTCAGTATCTCACCTTGACTAGACCTGACATAACCTTTGCAGTCAACAAAGTTTGTCAATTTATGCACTCACCTACAGAGAATCACTGGTCCGCTGTTAAAAGAATACTCAGATATCTGCAAGGTACCTCGCATCATGGTCTTCTATTTCAACGGGCTTCTGGCTCCACACTACATGCCTATACAAATGCTCATTTTCGGTCTCTCACTGCGTTCTCTGATGCGGATTGGGCAGGTTGTCCTGATGACCGTCGATCCACCGGGGGTTATGCCATCTATCTCGGGTCTAATCTTGTCTCCTGGTCAGCTAGGAAACAACGCACTGTCTCTCGGTCATCAACTGAATCTGAATACAAAGCACTAACAGATACTGTTGCCGAACTTACTTGGCTTGAAGCCTTTCTACGTGAACTTCACGTCCCAGTGCAGTCTGCTCCTATCTTATGGTGTGACAACTTAGGAGCCACATACTTATCTGCAAATCCTATTTTCCATGCTCACACAAAGCATGTGGAGATCGATTTTCACTTTGTCAGAGAATAGGTTGCACAAGGGAAACTTTCGGTTCAATTCATATCTACAAATGACCAGATTGCTGATGTTTTCACAAAGCCACTACCTTCAGAGAGATTTGCAACTTTACGAGACAAGCTACAGCTCGTTTCCCGGCCTTAGCTTGAGGGGGAATATTAGATAGATAAATACATATTATTATATTAGAGGGATTAGAGTGTAATTATGTTCTCTATTTATACTCCTTGTAATCATTCTTATTACATACAATAATACAATACAATTACCAAGATTAACTACAGCAATAATCTAAGTCTTTGAATAAAAACGATTTAGAAGGTTGGTTTTTTGCATTAAAAAGACTTTTGTCGACCTGTTTGACCCGTTCAGCTTTTTAATTGACCCTCTTGACCCATTTGAGATAGAACACAACCCAAAAAAAAAAATTCATAAGTAAATAGAATGAAATTGCGAGCTCAAGTTTTCCGATTGTTGATTAAACTAGTGCAATCACTTAATCATACCGGCTCTTTCATACTCCCTCAAATCACAATAACAAGATGCAGCAGACTCAAGTTTCCCAATAGATTCGAACATTCCCGCTGCTTCTCGAACATAACCTGAAAAAGCTTCAGGATTTGTTCCCCGCATTTGATCACCTGATGCTCTCAGACCAGAAGCTTTGGCTAAAGTCTCCCACATTGTGTCCCCAGCTCTTTCAAAACACATTGTTGCCATCACAAAATTACTCTCGTAAAAAAGCTAAAACCAAAGAACGATGATTCAAGCATGTCAAATAAGGTAATAAAATAACAAATTATAAGACAATCATAGCAGTAATAGATCAAAATCAACCTTTTTGCCACGCTCCCTCCATTCTTGAGGGCTGCTTGCAACTCGCATTGCCTGTGCCACTGAAACCTCCAGCTTTCTTATCTGAACGAGTCCCCTTCTTTTCCAGTAGTCAAACATTGGCTTGGAAAGTTCCTCTTTATTCTCACATATCCATAGCCTTTGTCTTGTCCTGGTGATAACCACATACAATTGTTTCAATTCAGAACATAAGACACTATGTCTTGACTCACTGAAATTGGGAAATGACTGAGGATGATTCTCATCGAGCCAGTTGTGTTCCTTCATGTATTCATATATAACTCTCCACTGATCATTCAGAGGGGATGTCCCAAAAAAGTTGTAGAGCAACACATCCTAAAAATCATGGAAGTGAAACATCAAGAAAATTAATATCACAAAAAAATGATCTTGACACGGAAAAGGAACTGACCTGAAACTCAAGACCTTTACACTCCACTATAGTGAGAACAAGAGCCTGTTTTCCAATACATTCACAAATCTCAGTTTTTGCAATATCATCACGTACCAGAATAACTTGTTCAGCACCAAAACCAACAATTCCTGCGCCACTTCCACTGCCACCAAATATGGTCACAATTGCATTTTCATCATTACCAGACTCTAGCAAAACAGGAGCCTCCCCAGAAATAAGACTAGTCTCAGGCTCCAAAATATCAATTGAGTGAGAAAAGTAACAATACAGAATGTCAATGACACTCTGAGCTAAATCAAGAATGCCCGCGTGAGTTCTGAAATTCTGTTTTAATTGAAAAATCTCAGATATAAGACCCTTCTCTTGCTTTCCAGTTGTTCTGGAGGATAAAAACTCCTTATAGAACAGGGATCGAATATCTTGAAACCTAAAGTCAATGCCTCTTGCAATTGTTTGTGCAGTATCCCCGGCAAAAATAAAACCCTCATCAACATTTTGGCAAATATATTTGAAAAGAGAAATCTGCCTCATGCTAAGATCTTGAACTTCATCAATGTATATGAAATCCATTTGGTCACCTTCATAATTTGCACTTTTAAGCCGGTGATGAAGGTCATTTACTAAATCGCCTAAATCGAATTCCCCACGTTCAGATTTCATAGTTTCATAGGCTTGAAAAAGGGAGTAAACATTCTCTCTTTTCTGTTTGGTTAACGTGGAAGAACGACTTTCCGCCAATAAAGTGTAATCCTCAAGGCTCAATTTACCATCATTGTGTTCCCTGTCTTGGCCCCCTTTTATATGAGAAATTATTTCGGTGAATACTCGGGAGGGATTAAGTTTCTTTTTATGATTTGAATTGAAGTGAGGCCAGTAAAGTGAACAAAACCTATCAAATGTAACCTCATTTAATCTTATGAAAGTTTTCAATGCAACGGATCCTGAACTTATATGGTTACCATGAGAACCTTCTATTGCCTCATGAAATCTTTCAAAGTAAGAAATCCCAATTGTGCCATCCAGCATCATGAGAAACTTATGAAATGTTATAACTAGAGGATACTTTTTCACTGGAATTTCAACAAATGTGTCTGGGATATCATTGAACTCTATTGTAGAATCTGCATCATCAAGATTGATCACTTCTGACGAACTTCCATGACATGAAATACTGTCAAATACACCAGTTCTTGATCTTAGAAAATATAATCAAGGGGTAACTTTGTAGAATAGTAACCAAGTTTCAAAAGTGTTCAAATTAGGTCACTCAATACGCATTTTACACGGTATACACCCTCGGGTACACTATGGTGAGTGACCTAATTGGAACACTTTTGAAACTTGGTTACTATTCTGTGGTGTTTTCCCTATAATTCGATGCAAAGAAAATAAGAAAAAAAATATATAGGTATTTGTGCACCTTGTAAGTTGGGAAACATGTTGCTTAACAGCATAACATAATTTGGAGCTAACTGTCACAAAAAGCTGGCAGAGAACACTTGGTTTGTTACATTTAGAATCATCAACAACTTCAACTTCCCTAATTCGGATGCTTTCTGCTTCATTAATCCCTTCAGAAGCAACTTGAAAATTATGTTCGTTTTGGAATAATTTCATTGTCAAAATTGTTGTTTTCCCTGTTCCTGATCGCCCAATTATAAACGAACTTTTGCAAAATAGAATTATATCCATTTGTTCATCAGTGACTTGCATTGGTAGGTAAAGTTCTTTACCAGAAAGCAAATGACTCACCACCCCGGGTGACAATGAGTAGAACTTCATGAGCAATAAGCTTTCGCTCACTTTTGAGTTTTCAACATAATTTCTACCATCACCAAGGTTCACACTAGCCTCACTTTCACGTTCAGAGTTACTTAAATAACGAAATCTGACGATTTCTTGGGATGTTGACCAACTCCTAGGAGCTTCAAGGTTCCTGTACAATTAAAAAGAAAATGAAAATAAGCATGTATAATCATTCTCTTAAGAACTAAGATTCAGTAGACAAAAAATGAACATACCCTTCAACACATTTTGTTGTGCAATGATTAATATAATCATCTGTGTAGGCAGAAAATATGCTCTCAAGTCGTTTTGTGAGTTTGGGAATCTCCTCCAAGGGTAATATATCCCAAACCTTTAGAACTTGTATGTATTTGACTTCCTTGATGATGTCAACCGAGCTAATAATATACAAACCTTCAACCTTAAATTTGCTCAGAATTTGAGAAGATGTTTCGCAACACACACTGTTCTTGGGCCGCCAACCACCAGAAAGTTTTAGTAAAAGATTTAAAACTAGTTTCTTCATGTGAGGAGATGTCAGTTTTCCAAACGATCTTCTGAAATCATCACTGAAGAGAACCTGATGGCATAAAAGTGCACCAAACAAGAACATAAGAAAATATTACATGATGAGGTAACTTCATATAAAAACCGACCATTTATGTACAATACCTTCCATTTTTCATGTTTAAAAAGAACACTATTTCCGTTAACTAGATCGTCAAGTTGGTCTAGCTCTTTCTTTGCAGCTATGATTGTCATCTTCAAGCATTCATTAGCATCGGCATCAAACAAACAATGACGGTTCCTTGCATCACAGACTAATTCTTTCCATACACGTTCACTATTACTGAGGGTTCTTTCATTACCCAATATCCAGAGACAATGTCTAGGAAAAAAAAATAAGATAGGAGTCAAACAGAGCTTATGAAACAAAATTCATGGTGAAAAGGCTCAGTTCTTTAGGAGTCAAACCAGGTTGACCTGCACACTTATTTCCATTTCCATAATAGCATATAAAAGATAGAAGATAATTAATATTTTATTATGACCACATAAACAACATTATTATTCTGAATCTTCATATAAAACAATTTAGGACATATTCATTAAGAATAAACCATGGACAACTTTTGACCGGTTTGAACCATTCCCTTTTTAGCTAAACTTTTTAATTGACACATCCCAAATCAATCCATATATAAGTAAACTAGTCGAAATTACACTTCCAACAAAAAAAATGTATATGTTAAAATCGTTTTTTAAGAAAGTGACATGACATCATACCGTGCTCTGGTCAAGGCTACATTAGTCCTTTGAGGACTAGACAAGAAACCAACAGACCCATGCCTATTAGATCTTACTGTTGATAATATAATAATATCTTCTTCTCCACCTAGAAACCCATCAATGGATTTCACCGTTACTGAAAACCCATCAAGTTTCTCGTATTTGTGAGCAAGTTTTTCTTGAATGGAAACAACTTGGGCAACATAAGGAGATATAACACCTATAGTAAGCTTCTTCCTTGAGTTCAGCCATGCTATAAAAGTAGAAAAGTGGTTAAACCTAAGTGAGCATTCACCTCACAGATACAAATGTTAGCATTTCAAGGGTTACAACATTATTCTTCTTTCTTTGAGATAAATAGCATGGAAAAAATGTAGGATTGAAGACAGATATAACTAACCAACAAAACAACAATAAGTAGGTGCAAGTGATAGAATATAACCAATATACATACCTTTGTAGAGATTTTGTACAATCTTAATAACTAAAGCTACCTCAACCATATTTCTTCGGCTCCGTTCATCCTCATCTTTTTCTTCTCTTCCACCAACAACATTTATAAATGAATACGGACCAAACATTGGTCCTGAAAGATATTGCTTTTCATAACTTTTACAAGTCACATTTTCTGCATCCAGAATTTGATTTTGATAAAATTTCCTATTTGGAAACAAACTAATGGAAGGATGCATCCTATACTGCATAGCAAGTAAATGCTTAGAATGCCCCAAAGAACTCAGTCTCCCAAATAGGCTTCTTCCGAAGCCAGATTTAATACATACCTGTCCATGAACATTGAAACTATATAAGTAAGGCATAAGAGTAAACATAAAACAAACAAAAGATAAGTATATACTAACATTGCTCAAAACCATTGCAGGTAATTGGCACTCATCTCCAATGAGAATAGCATGTTTTATCCCAGGAAGCTGAAGTGGAATGATGGATTCAGCCTCTTTTAACTGCGCGGCTTCATCTATAACCAAGATCTCCAAAGGCTTCATTTCAACAGTATGCAACTTGTAGGAAGTAGAAGTCGTGCAGAAGATAAGGGAAGCATTTTGAAAACAGAAGTCCTTTATCAAGGATCTTTTCGAAACACTTGGAAGACCAAGTCCTTTAAGAGATGTTTCCAAAGTTCTTAGAACAGATAGAGACTTGGCTCTAACAAAGTTAATTGATGTCATATCCCTCATCTTTTTAAAATCATTTTGGGATGGTTTAGAAGCAAAAAGCTGCTCAAGCTCTTCAGAAACCAGATTCTCTTCAAACAACAATGATTTAAAGACTCTTAAATCATCCAAAAGAGAGACCATATTCTGGAAATTGTGTTCCCTCATGAAACTTTTTGGAATATGAGTCAAGAATGTTAAGATGCATCTCCTTAGTGGCGATAAGCACGAACTAAATTGATCACGCACAAACTCAATGAATGATTTTACTTCCAAGTTAGTAGCTTTAGTTTCATTTTGATTTTCAGCTGCAAGTTGTTCTGCTTTTAACAATTCATTTTCCAGAAATTTGTGATATTGAGAAGCACAATTTTCAAGTAAATCAATCATAGATCTTATGCAATTCCTCCGATCGGTCAAAGACCCAAGGCACTCTGTAAGCCGCTCAACCCGATTCTCCAGATATATTTCTTCAATCTCTGTACTGACTTTCAACCTTTCCTTGTTGCCAAACAAAAGTACTTCTCCAACACAATAAAAGAAATCACCACTAGACGTTGTAGTATTGAATGATTCCTTGACCAGATTTAGCAGGCGTGATGCAACTTGTATTATAGCAACATTCGTTGGAGCACATGTAAGTGTCCTACGGTTCATCTGCAAAAGAATAAACAACAACACACTTACAGTTTTTGTTTTCCCTGTTCCAGGTGGTCCCCATATCTGTTCCACAAAAGAACCGTGGCAACACTCCGTTTTACTAAGAGCTGCCATAACTGCCCCTGCCTGGGATTCATTTAGCTGATCCAAAAGATGTGGATCAAAATTTTGAGAAAAATGTCTATCGAAAGAGCAGATACTGCAGCATTGCTTAACCTGTAACAAACATCACAGTTAACAATGATATTACCCGCTGAATAAATATTATGAACAAAATCTTACCATTGAATCAGAGTAAAGAATCTCTTTGATGATACTCTTATTGTGATGCATGTGCAACGAATTCCAGATTCTTTTATGCGTTGTAATATTCATCAAGAAAACAACAGACATCCCATCTTGGAATTCTATTTGTTCTGAAGATTTAACTTTGAAAAGTATTGATGTACTATCAATACCATCTTCATAATATTCCTCAATGATTTCATCAACTAATGAAAAAGCCCATGTTCTTCCCACACGCTGCAAATCATAAACTGATTCGGGTTTTCCATCTGCTAAAATAAGCAGATCACCCGGCAATGTCCGGTAAGGCTCTTTACCACGTTCGCCATCTCTGTTTCTCCAATTACCAACAGTAACATCGTATATCATTTTTCCATCATCTTTAGTCTCATTTAAAGCAAAAATTTCAGCATACGGAGCCCTATACATGATCTCCATAGACGAAGCCAATTCTGCACGTGTTTCCTCTAATAAAGGATAAACAAAAGAACCAACATAGTGTTCTTCAGACTGAAAAGTAAGTGGTATATTCTCCACCTACAAATAATGCATCAAGTTATCATAACCATTCATGTTATTAAGATATGATCTAAACAACAAACAACCCATTTTGGAATTCAATTTCATGACAAATAATCAACAACCTTCATGTCACAAATCAAGGAATTAAAGAAACAAAACAACAATAAACATTGACTTCAAGGTCAAATGGGTTTAGAAGATATATCTAATGGTCTTAAACACCCGAATTTAGCAACGGGTTCTTGTACATTGAAGGTGAAAAGATTTGATTTTGATGATGGTGATGGTCGTTTAAAATAGCCGGCGATGGTGGAACATGTGGGTTTGAGGATAAGTTTCCGGTTAGGGTCACTAGTTTGCCGGAATCAAACAATATAAAATCTTGATCGACAACACCAAACCCATCGTTAAACCGAAGTCTGCCGGAGCACCGGCGGTGGCAATGGCACGAAGTCCGCCGGAGCATCATGGATGGGTCTTCCACATCAACCATGATCTACAGTAGCATGGATTGGTCTTGGCCGGAGTCTTAGTCGTTCTCATGGGTCGTCCATCCGCAACCAAAAACCCCAAATCAAAACTACAATCAAAAATCTGTTTGATTTCATCGTAAAATTAGAGATGAAATCGGAAGAAGAAGGGAGAGGGGAAGATTTAGTGTGATGGTGGTACTGCCGGTAATAGACGGCGGTGCCGCCGGCGAGAGCATAGGCATCTTCATCTTTGACATAGGACGTGGGTTTTTTTTTAATTTGGATTTTCATTATTTTTATTTTTAACAGTAGGACAAAAATGTCATTTTATTTAAAGTTACACTATTTTGATAATTATTTTTCTAGCAACACCATATCAATAAATACTTTTTTCAACTACACTATTTTAGGTAAACTCCAGGGTGGAACCACTAAACCCGTGAAAGGAAGCGGAGTAGGATTAAACGTGTGAACTGAGGGCTGAAGCTTAAAACGCACGGGTTCGTGAACCCGTTAGCATGGAACCCATGAAGCCGTTTAGGATGCGGCGGTGTTGCCGATATGCCGTGCGAACCCGATGTCCACCCCGTCCACCCTAAATTGAAGTCTAGAGTTCCAACCCAGACTTCATGGTCGCTATTCTTATAAAATAGTATTTTTATTACATTTTTTTAACAAAAATATTTTTTACTCCTAAATACCACCTAAACCTTCGTTTACAAGATTTAAACCTACATCATTTTTACAGGGCAATCACCAATGTCACTAAACCATAAGACCATGTATTATAATATCACTAAGCCACAAGGCCACCTTTTTAAACATAATATATATCATTATAAAAAAACTAAATAATACATATTTTAATACCTGAAAAGTTAGAGGAAATAAATACTGTAGGGTTAATCTAGACGGGTCTAAACCGGGTCATCGGGTACGAGAAGCGGAGCCGAATTTAATACGGATCTGTGTCGGAGCAGTTGCAAAGGAGGTTTGTGGGTTTGTAGCAGTTTGGTTTATTTATGTCACATGTTTTATTATGTTTGATTGTGTCAAGTAAAATAACAGTGGGTCAAAATAGGCCTGTAAATGAAGCGAACGTTCATGAACTGTTCGACGGGAAGTTCGTTTCTCCCTATTTAATTTACTGCACGCTTTCAAGTGTAATTGGGGTTTTTAAGCGGTAAACACAAGTTCTCTCGTTAGTGAGTTTTGTATATTTGACTTTATTGGTGTTACTTTTAATTACCAGTGTTTTCAGAACTGGATCGGACAGGGAACCGGGCACATAACCGGTCCGGTTGTGTGTAACCGCTCTTGTTTAAACCAGCCGGTCACCGGTTGGACCGGTGAACCGGACCGGATTTCAAAAAAAAAAATCTTCAAAATCTCATTTTTATTATTAAGTTAATATTTCAAGTTGTATATTTCATTTATTTAAATCTTCATATGACATTAAAATTGTAAATTCACATAAAAGCAATAAATTTTTATATTTTGTATCCATATACAGATTTTAAAATTTTATATTATTTATGACGTCATCTTGTTCTTAAATCCAGTCCGACCGGTTCGACCAATGGACCTCTAAGGTGACCCATCTGATTATGAAAACATTGACCTTCGCCATTACATAAAACGATAATAAAAAGTTTGGTATGATTGATTCGCAGATGCTTCACATGATTAGGCTATGTGTAATAGTTTCACTAAAAAGTAAAAGGCATTCCGTCAAGTCACAATCACGTTGACGAGAGTAAAACCACTAAAGTGTGTAATGGTTTCACTATCTACCATTAATTATTTTTTTTATTTTTAAACTAAGCCAACGACTCTTTCTTGGTTGGAATGCGCCTGACACCTGTGATTCGTCCTACCCACCCGCCCAAAACGCCATAGGTGGCGGTGTTCCATTACCGATGGCCTTAGAATAGGTGTCAGTTTCAAACACATTTTAATGTTGTTAATCTCTAAACTTTTAATCAAGTAATAAGTAAATAATAGACAAGTCGAACTTGAGCTCAAGCTTGTAAAACTACTCACAGGCATAAGCTCAAAACGAGCCGGAATAAAGCTTGAACTATCTTAACTTAAATGAACCCAGCAAGCTGAGACTAGGCTTAGCTCTTATTTAATGTCTTATAAAAGAATAGAAAAAGAACCTGGTGTTGATAGAGGTTCTCATTTAGAATGTCATCAAGAGACCATGAAAAGACCTTCTTGTTAAACTCATGATTTTGACGATGAGCAGCTACCTTTTTCTTCCACAAATCATCTCTTTCCATTATTGCCTATATCAGAATCATGCACTTAAATAAAATGAAAACTGGATTATCTTGTTCTTGTTTATTATATGTTCAAGAAGCGATGCAGCGTCAAGAATGATGAATCCCTTTTTAATCTATACCAAAATAGGCAACAATTTGATTTTAGAAAGTCAATTACAAATGGATTTGATTTTAAAAATAAAGTCAATTACAAATGGATTTGATTTTAAAAATAAAGTCAATTACAAATGGATTTGATTTAAAAAAATAAAAAAAACATAAGTCAATTACAAATGGAAATAAATAAAAGAGACAAGTTGGAAAAAGGATGATGAATTGGCCGGGTCAATAAGAAACAGTCTTGATCATACTAGACTACCAATCTTAATCCTATACTAACTCAAACCAACATAAACATAAACAAACTAGAAAAATAATCAAATACTAATAATTCTTCTCCTATTTTTTCTCTAAATCAGAATTATTCCAACATACCCTTTATCATTTTCGCAAGACACCTACAACCCCTTGTTGGAATCAAAGGCAATCAAGCACACACTGAAAACACACTATGGGGCGATTTTCTGGTGTATATTGAACTTCAAACGGATTACATGAACCGAAAAGGAAATAGCTGTGAAAGGGAATTTTTTGGACTATAGCGTACGATACAAAAAAAATGAAGTTTAATACAACTTCGTTTTTTTATAAAAAATACTAAATATTGAGATACAGTAATAATTACACCTGAACGTTGACAAATGAAAAAAGACGATCCATTCCACTTAAAAAAAATTAACGAACGAAAGTTATAACATAAAAACGAAACTAATAGAAAACTAAACGGGTTGAAAGCGTATATTATATGTTGTATGAGGGGCTAAAACGATTGCCCCTCGCTACGCGGCGACGACATGGTCGTTATCGGTTCGGCTTGTTTGCAGGGCTAAAACTTACGTATGCTCACTATACCGGAACGTTGAGGAAAAAAAAAGCTTAAGAAAGCCGAGCGTTCCGTTTTAGAAAAAAAATTATGAACGAAAATTATTACGGAAAAATAAAATTATTAGAAAATTAAATAAGTTAAAATACATATTATATAAAGTATAAGAGACGAAAAAGAAAATAAAAAATATATAAAGTTATACGTGACACACACAAGGTAGTCTTTAAATAGGGTTAATAATAATAATAATAATAATAATAATATAACAATAATAATAATAATAGCAATTTTCGTCAAAGAAGGCCGGTTGACCGTTGATATTTCTTCAGAGAAAAAACATATAAATTTAAGATGCATGTTCCAATTTTCATCATCCCATTTGTTTCATTTAGCTACATGTTTTCGTAGACTGGATCAGCCGGTCAGACCTGTTGGATCGGGAACCGGACACTTAATATTTCCGATTGCGTGTAGTTGAACCGACCGGTCACCGGTCAGACCGGTGAACCGGATCGGGGGACCGGGTTTCAAAAATAAAATTGTATTTTTTTTCCCTTTAAAATCTTATTTTCTTATCAATTTAGTATTACAAATTGCATACATCATTTATTTAAACTCTCATATGACATTAAAGTTGCAAACTCACATCAAAACAAAAAATGTTTTATATTTTGTATCTATATGCATATTTTAACTTTAATTTTATTTAAGATGTCATCCGGTTCAACCAGTGGACCTTTAAGGCGGTCGGTTCACTGTCCGGTCCGGTTCTGAAAACATTGTTTAACGACGTAACGAATTCAATCATTTAGATGATTATCTAAGTTATAAACCCCTGTTTTACATGAGTTAAATAAAGAAAATATTAAATAGTTAGTGATGAAGATTTAAAAATTATAAAAAAAATATTAAATACTAATAAAGATTTAAGAATTAATAAAGAAAATGTTAAATAGTAATAAAAAATTAAGAATTATAAAAACAAGGCATGAATGGAGGATATTGACTTGGTAAAGATGGAAGGTGATATCCGTTTATTCTTGATTGATATTGTTAGCCATAATATTTAGAATTAATTACACGGATGGTCCCTGTGGTTTGGTCAAATTACGGTTTTTGTCCCTGGGATTCAAAAATTACAAGGATGGTTCAAAATAGTTTGATTTTGTTGCACCCATGGTCCCTAGAGTGGATGAGGGTTAAGTTTTTCAGTTAAATGGTAATAAAATGACCAAAATACCCCTAACAATTACATGGGCCATTTGTGTATATACTTAAAACTAAAATCTGACAAACTCTTCCCATCCAAATCAAACAACGTTGCTCTACCACCACCACCATGGCACCACCACTACCATGACAAAACTCTAGGAACCACAGAACCTCCACCGTCACCGTCGTGAATCATTCATCTGCTAAACTCCGACCAGCATGAACCTCCCTCCACTCTGACGTCCCCTCCACCACCAGTTCCACCCCGCCGCCGGCAGAGCTACCACCAACAGTTCCACCCTCGTCCCCCGCGTGACGTCCCCTCCACCACACCGACTGGAAAATCGAGTGACAGATGAATGGATCAGAGAGTTTCAGGGGGCGGTGAATTTAATGAGGCAAAAACGGGGGTGCGATGTAGCGGTATTTGGGTTAATTTGCAATTAGTTTGAATCGGAAAAATTGGTTCCAGATTTGTGAGTTTCTTACCTTTGGAGAAGACTTTTATTACACAAATGATGGCATCCGGACCACTTGCATTTGGGGTCAGATTCCAACAGGTCAGCAATCCAATTCCAACAGGTCCAACAGATCGATTGTGGGCTATGAAGAACCCTTACAGAACGAATGCAGCAAGAGAAGAAGTGAAGAACCCTAAAAAAACGAATCTAATTCACTGGTTCAGTCTTGATTCGTAAAGAACTCAAGAACCCTAACATATCGATTACAGATTTGCAGCAAGCTAACAAGAGAACCCTAAATTGCTGCCCCCCCCCCCCCCAATCATTTCTCATCGATTGCAGATTTACAGGAAGGTGGCTAGAGAACCCTAAATTGCTCCCCCCACCCCTCAAATCGCAGATGTATGGACTCAGATCCCCTCATCAAACCCTAGTTTTTTTTAGTTTGATTGGAGTTGATATCATTTCATTTCAGTTATATTTATATTTAGTCATTTTTTTAGAGTTAAGAAATTTTCATTGTGTCGCCGGAAGTTGCAGGTTTGTGTTGCCGGAGAAGATGGTGGTGGTGGTGGTGGAGGGGAGCTGATGCAATGGGATAAGTGTTGGTGGGTCCCACAAAATATTAATTTATTAAATTAAATTTCATTTTTTATTATATAAAAAGGGTATTTTGGGTATTTTTAAAAAACTTAACAGAAAACTTAACCCCCATCCACTCTAGGGACCATGGGTGCAACAAAATCAAACTATTTTGGACCATCCTTGTAATTTTTGAATCCTAGGGACGAAAATCGTAATTTGACCAAACCACAGGGACCATCCGTGTAATTAGTTCTAATATTTAGAAGGGTCCTGTGGCGTCATAGTTTCAATAAAGCTAGATGACTTCTTATTGAATTTATTTTGATGATAGTGGCTGGCATTTTATGTATTGCAAGTGGAACTGTTAGTCATTGGGGTTGGTGATCCAGTGGTAGATGTAAAACCTTTTGAATCACTAAGGTTTAAGAAGGTCATGAGTTCAAGTCTCACTCCCACATGATTAAAATAATTTGCCTTTCGAAAAAAAAGTGGAACTGTTAGCATCGAAGAATCGTATTGGTGCTAATCTAAAAGTGGAACTGTTAGTCATTGGGGTTGGTGGCCCAGTGGTAGAGGTAAAACCTTTTGAATCACTAAGGTTTAAGGAGCTCATGAGTTCAAGTCTCACTCCCACATGATTAAAATAATTTCCCTTTCGAAAAAAAAGTGGAACTGTTAGCATCGAAGAATCGTATTGGTGCTAATCTAAATGGCATGTTGGATCTGCAATTATCACTTGTGGTACAGAAAAGTGGTTTTGGTAACTGATAGGATTAGTCGATTTCCTTTTTTTTAGGCTTGATGCTGCTTATAGTTATATATTTTTTTCTAGATCAATCCTTTGATTTTTGCTATTATGTAATCCTGGTAAAATGGGCGGGCCGGTCGGGTTGAGTAACGGTCAGAATGGGCTCTGTGTAAAATGAGTTTGGGTTAAAACGAGTTGTTTAAAAAAAATCCATTTTGATTTGGGTTAGAACTGATTGTGACCAAAATAAACTCGGGTTGAAATTACTTGTTTTATGACATTTTTATATTTATTAAAATAGGTTAACCCACTACTTTTTTTTTATCACGTTTAGTGTCAATGGGTGGAGATAGTGGGTGTGGGAGGCGCAGTGGTGGTGTCGTGTTGGTGACGGTGGAAGAGGCGGCACAGGTTGCAGTATCTATAGGGCGATGGTGGAGATGGCAGCGACAGGTGGTGGTGAATCACTAAATGAAGTAATGTTGTAAGCCTGAAAATGAGTCCGAGTATTTTTTGGAAACTGATGTGTTCGAACCTGAAAGTTGAAAGTTGCATCGTCGGTAATATATTAAATAGTTAGTAATAACAAAAAATAAACATCAAAAAAATCTTGGGCTTATAGAATTATAACACGTGGTTACTTATTTATTAGGTATAGATTAAATGTTCCACAAAAAACACAACCAAACTGATAATATGAAACGATACAACCAAACTGGTGATCTCTCATAAATGTTCTAAGTAGATAATATGTATAGCTTACGACGAAACAACTTATTGATATGAAAGATCGGCATCAATCTGGGTGATTACATCGTTAGCCTCGTTCACCATCGAGCCGGTTAAATAAACATGTTTCTGTTGAGGAATCCGGCTTATTTTGATCAACTCTTCCTCGGTCAATGACCAATGGAATATGTCTAAGTTTTGCTTCATCCTCTCGGTGTTGAAACTCCTTACTACAAAACTGACACCTTGCTCATATATCCATCTTAGACAAATCTGCATGTCAACAAATATAATGAGTTGAATCGGGTCATTTTTATTTATTTATTGGTTCATTTTTATCTACTCAAATTATACAATGTGTGGATTTGGATCTACTCATAATATACCATGGTCGGGTTACTGTTATAAAACTTGCAAAACTAAAACAGGTCCAAATGGGTCAGCACCACCCCATTTGTCGCTGCCACCGACATCATCACCACCGCCGCCACCGGTCGCCATAAAAAAATATAACGGGTTAACCCATTTTAATAGTTTTCTTTTTCTAAAATGACCCAATTTAACCTGAGCCCTCCGAACCCTTTTAAGCGGAACTAAAGTGATACTTTTTTTAAAAACGTTCCGTTTATCCGAACCCTGTTGAGTCGTTATAGACCAAACCCTTTTGGCAGACTTACAAGGGCAGAACATTTAAGGGGCCAGAGGGGGCCCAACCCCCCCACCCACACACACCATTTTTTTTGCTCAGAAGTATTGATTTCGGCCCACCGGTGAATTTCTTTTTATGTGTAATATTTTCGGCCCCCAAATTTAACTATTCAAGTTCGACCACTACAGACATAGTTATTGGTTTAAAGAGAACCTGAGCTATTGTCTTCCCTTTGGACTTGGCAATGTCTTGAAGAGCATCACATTCCATAACGCGGCTATGTCCCCATTTAGTACCAACTGCACCTAAAGGGGAGTAACCGGTAAGAAGAATATCGTTCTTTTTGCAGTATTCATTAAGTTTCTTTTGTTGCCAAAGCGGGTTCATCTCAACCTTCAGAAAACCACGTAAGATAAGTAATTGTGACCATATAATATGAGAAATGATTATGACTCGAGGAAAGAATGGACGATCACCTGATTGACAGCTGGGGGATTATAGCAAACGAAAGGATTTCTTCTATTAGTCGAGGAGAGAAATTGCTTACACCGATAGATTTCGTGATTCCAAGGTTTTGACACTTCTCCATTCCTTCCCAAACATCCTTGATGTTGATAGCGGCTATGCACTCTTTTGGAATTGGGACTTTGAGTTCATCTTGGTTTAGCTTTAGTGGCCAATGTATTAGATACAAATCTACATACTCTAGTCCTAAATCCCTATGTCAAATCATAGAATACTGTCGATCAATATCTAGTTTCATTTGTGTTTGCGGAAACAAGAAACATATCATAGAATGGGAATTATATACGACTAATTATGGTGAGAACTATGAGATCATATTCATAACATGTTTATATATTTTTTTCAATAGAGATTTAATTTCGCTCAAGGTTTTGCTAACCCTTTACGGTGAAGGTTGTAGCCTTGAACATTAGAAAAAAGAATTTCTTCCAAAATGCAAAATTTCACGAACACTTTCAAATGTGAAAAGTAAAGTTTACATTAAGAAAACATGTTGGAAGGTTTTGCTAACCATTTAAAAGATATCTTACGTCATAATTTAATCTAGTGAAGTATTTTATGTTAAAATTTAAAAGTTGAGAAACGAGTGTTTTAAACGAGCATTATTTGTCACAACCAGAATACACAAACTATGTTTGGATTTTTCTGTTTTGACCCATTAACTTGTAAACACAACCCGTTTAACATCACTACTATACTTCTTATATAATTTCTTAGTGTTATTGTGCTTGTCTCTCTCTTTCTTTATATTATAGGTTAGAAACACGTGTTTTATATTGATTTAATAAATAAAATATTAAATAGTTTTTTTTTAAAGACGAACATTGAATGTTGTGACGTCGCACCCCCGTTACATGGAAGAGTCTCGTCCAACTCCGACCAATATGTTGTCTTAACCGGACCCACTTGGCGTCAGAGTTGGAGAGCTTCCAAGGAAAAATCCCACCCAATACGGCCTCTTCCGGGCTTGAGGGAGAGCTGAGTCTCGAACCCTGGATCGACACTAGGTGCATCAGTCTCTCTTTTTTTTCTAATATATTTAAATATTAAATAGTTAGTAATGAAATATTAAATATTAAATATTAAGACAGGCTCTCTCTTTTTTTTTTTTTCACTTAACCCTTTTACTTTGATATTAATCAAGATCCAACGACTTGTCGTAATCCACTAATCCCTCTGCCACAAAAAAAAATTAAATAAAATAACATCTTGTAGAGGAATATGCAGTCTTACCGGAGACTCTTCTTGATGGCCGGTAATACAAGGTGGCCTTCGGTGGAGTCACACCACAGTTTAACGGTGATGAAAATCTCATCCCGTGACTTTATGAGACCAAGTCTCAAAGCTTCCTTGATGGCTTCTCCGAGAGGTTTCTCGGTTCCATAGAGCGGGGCCGTGTCAAAGTGGCGGTAACCAACCTTCAAGGCCGGCTTAGAGGGTGGTGCGAGTGGTGCTGCGGCACCGGGGCATGTTTACGAGTGGGGCATAAATTTAAAAAAAATTATATATATATTATAAAAAAAATTAAATAACTTATGAAATTCTGTAAAATTCTATAAAATTTAGGGGCAATTTTTTTTAGTTGTAATCCAACCCAATAATACTCAATTTAATAGTTATACCCAACCCAATAATGCCAAATGGCCCAACCTTTATACATTTATCCCATGGCCAATCTCAATTACACAACCCAATTACACAAAACGTTATTACCTGATGCGTGCGATGAAGGCCGGACAGACGAACACGAAGGGACGTTGCTGATTGACAACTCCCTCCCAGGGCGCTGCTCGGATCGGACCGCTGAGGAAGAAGAAGGCCAGACGAGGCAGGCGGTAGTAGTGGCACTCGATTTTGTGAAAGAAGCCCCTGTTACAGGTTTGAACTTTTTATGAATTTTTTATGAATGCTTGAGACGAAGGGACGTTGCTGATTTTGAATTTTTTATGAATGCTAGAGACAACAACTTTGCCTCGCAAAATGGTATGAGAGCCTCCCGACTCATTTAGGTATGTAACTACTAACTAGATACTTTTCTATGATAGTTTTATTTTCTTTATTATTATAATTACAATTATCGCCGTATTATTGAATTTTTTTTATATACGTGCATATTGAGGGGGAATGGAGGCATTTTTTTTATGTCGAGCCGGGTACTTAATTTCTTGGGGACGGCCCTGCCAACATTGATGGCTTCAATAACCGCCGCCTTCACCTCATCACTGCCTTCGGTGTTGGCTGCCACACCCAATCCTATCAGCGGAATGGACCGCCGGCCGTCGGAAGAGCTTATTGTCGTCTGTGGAATGGATACCATCTTTTTTAACCCTTTCACTATTCTTTGATTATAAGTGTTGTATAACTTGAAAGTCGAATATATATATATATTTTATTTTCTGACGGCTAATGAAAATTTGTTGAGGAAACTAGGTAGCAAGATGCACTATTTATGGAGAAACATATGAAGAAAATAAATTATTGGTAAATGACGGATTGGCATGCGTAAGCATGTTTACTTTTCGTCAATGAATCAACGTTAGAGACGACACTTACGTGTCAAAAGATATAGGGATAATATAAAGGGGTATACTAATGCCACACGAGAATTGCTATTTGGACTTGGCCATATACGCATCGCATAGGGCAATACGATGCGTATAGCCCTTCACAATTTCCCATGCCCGACATCCTCGTACAACCTGGTCATTCCAACCCTATACGCATCGTATATGACAATACGATGCGTATAGGGTACGAGGTACTTTCTGCAACTAGTCATCCATCACCTCGCTATACGCTCCGTATAGGTCCATACGCGGCGTATAACGATGTGATGGATGACTAGTTGCAGAAAGTACCTCGTACCCTATACGCATCGTATTGTCCTATACGATGCGTATACGAGGTTTGATAAGAATACTATACGCACCGTATTGGCCTATACGATGCGTATAGGGCCCAAATTTTGTGTATTTAACCATGCAGAATTCTTATTCAAACGTATACTTTCAAAAAAAAAAATTCCAAACAATCTCCCAAAAATTATAAACATGTCTTGGTGGTGGGATGGTAACTACGGTTTTCAGGTATATTCTAACGAGTCGGTGGAAAACAACCCGCAAAGTTCTGGCGTTCAAGAGGTGAACCGGGAGGAGGTCTCGTCCGACGTTTATTCTCATCAACGGGTAAGGCTTCCAGATTTGAACGAGCCACTGAGCAATCCCGAGTTCATATACGGTGAACCGTCTTACCTTACACAACCTACGAACGACTACGTATACGGTGAAGTCTCATACCCGACACAACAAACCGACGACTACGTATACGGTGAAGTCTCATACCCGACACAACAAACCGACGACTTCGTGTCCGAAGACGAGGAACAAAACCATCAAAACGTGTCGTATAAAACTGGCCAGAATTTTCAGTCTCGTGAACAGTTGGTGGATTAGGCGGTCAGGATAGGACGTGAGAATGGTTACGTCCTTGTCAGCCGACGATCGAGGAGAAAAGGCGACGATCCGACGGAACCGTTTATCAAGGTGTGGCTTGTGTGTGACCGTCACGGCGTACGTGCGTCTACTGCCACGGTTAGACGTGCCGGTAGCAAGAAATTAGGTTGTCCCTTTAAATTGGAAGGAGAGTACCAAGAAAATACTGGTGATTGGAAATTAACGGTGAAGGATGACAGTCATAACCACGATCCTAGTCAACATCTTGAGGCGCACTCCTTTGCGAGGAGACTGTCTCAGTCGGAACAACTTTTGGTGGCGAAGTTGTATTCGCAAAACATGTTGCCACGAAACATTCTGGCAACTATAAGGGAACAAAACCCAAAGAGTAGTTGCATTAAAAAGGACATTTATAATGCGATACAAAAGATAAAAAACGAAACGAGAGTCGGTGAAACTCCAATGCAGATTCTGGAAAACCTGCTTTCTTCTAAAAAATACGTCTACTATACTCGGGAAGATCCTGCCACAAATACTGTGGAGGAGATATTCTTTGTTCATCCGAAATCGTTCGAGATGTGGCGTGCGTTCCCGCACGTGTTGATGATCGACGCGACTTACAAAACAAACATGTATAGACTTCCATTTGTCCAAGTGTGTCACACCCCAACCGACGGCGGAATACGTCGGGGCGGGACATGTAGACTGTTCATGAGCACAAGGTTGACTAAATTAAAATATATTAATCATTCAAATTCATTGCATAGATTCAAAACAACTCAAAATTTAACCAAGTACATAAATCCTTTATTAAAAATTAACTAGGTCCAAAACTTATGTGTAGCAAGTCTTGATCAAAATCACACATTAGCACCTGAAACATGAATAAAATAATGTCAACTAAAAAGTTGGTGAGCATACACATGTTTGTACATAGATAGTATATAAATGTGAAAGATCAAATCCTTACATATCATGAATAAATAAGGCATTTATGGGGAGTAACTAATGTGTAACCAAAGTACAATCAATCCTTTGTAACTAGCATGCAAATTGTGTTGTCGGTAACAATCACCCCAATCTGGGTGGGTTTGTCAGACTCAATAGATCTATCATTGTTAACCGTCGGCTTATATAGTTAATGATTGCACATGAAATTGCACACAAATAGTCAACACATATAGCACTCAAACATAAAGCTCAAATTTTGCACACATGAATGTAAATAGGATTTGTGTTTTGCGTGGTTTGTGTAAGTGTAAATAGTTGTGTGTATAGAGTTCATGTTTCACCCCAAAAGTGTAAAAGAGTAAAAGGGGCTATGTAATACTCACCTGATTCAAGGGTGTAGCTAGTATGTGAAACTAGGTAGCAAAGTGGTCATTGGAACTCACCACGTTAACCTAGTGTGTAATGTATATTGAATTAATTAGTGTGTACAATAGTCTAGGTCTAAGTATAGGATTTAACTGGACGTGTGTACAAAAGGGTTGGAGTTGTAGGTGTTTGTGGTTTGCACTTGAAAATAAGGATGGTGTATAGAATGTAATATTAAATCGAATAGTTTCTAAAATAATTGCATTATGGTTTGGGTTGAATAACTAAATAAATCAAATAATTGTTATTCATTTATTTAGTTATATATAAAAAATAGTGTGCGAATTTATATTAAATATAAATTAAATAAAAAAATTTACTTTATTTATTTACTTATAAAGACGTGTAAATATTGGATCATAAAAATAATCTTAAATATAATTTAAACTCTAAGTGTATTTGTAAATGTAATTTATATAAATAATAAATACATTTATTTATTTATTCATCATTTGAATGGTTATGTTAAAATAAATAAATTTACTTAAAAATTGACATGTATTCTTTAAATATATAAAAACTATATATATTTAGATATAGTATTATTAGGTTTTAAATATATAACTTAAATTTTATAAAACCTTAAAAAAAGTATTTATAAAACTTTGTCACAAAATTTATAACATTAGGTAAATAAATTACTCAAAAAAAATAATATAATTTAAATTGAGTGTTTTAATTTATAAAAATAGAGGTTTTATGCAAAAATTGTAAAACTTGTTTTATTTTGTTCTAATAAGCGTAGGGTTTATAAAAATATTTTTTTTATGATTTTTGGAGCCCTAAAACGGTTTTTAAAAACTTTTACAGACCTGGGGGTTCGAACCCGGGTCTGTTCTGAACGAGCCTGGTGAACAAACCACTGGACCAGGAACCTATTCTCGTTACTAGGTTCGGCTTGGATGGGTCTAAACCCATTATTAAGAGGGCTAGGTTTAAATGGGGCGCAAAAGAAAAACAGGCCGGTCGCGGGCCGTGGGTTTCGAACCCACGCCACCTGGTTCGGCGGCGCAGTGACTTGACGGCCGGACCAGGTGGTTTCGCTGGTCGAATATTGAATCTATTTAACTGAGACATGAATTTAATCAAAACCAAAATTTGAATACGCATGAATCCGCCAAGAACCCTAATCCCAATCGACCTCGATACCTTCTGCCATCACGAATTGGCAGAGGGCTTTCGATAACCAGGGGATTACGAATCGATTGACGTAATCGGTACCTGATTTGGCGTAGGAATGGATGAGAACGACAGGATCAAACGTTCGGCTGCTCTTGGTGCTCGACAGGCTCCCTGCGGTGATATGTGGCTCGATTGAGGGATGAGAGAGTTTAGGAGTACGTATACGAGAGTCGGTGTGGGATTTAATTCGATTGATTTCATTCGTATAAGTCAATTCAAATTTCAAATTGACCGGAATGGTCGCGGTGACCGATTACGCGTTAATCCATTGAATTGAGGGTGAATCGGGTCCTGTTAGCGGCCTAGGTACATTGCGTGATTGTCTTGCGAGTGATTTGAGGGATTGGGACGCGTTAATTTCGTCCATTGAATTGATAATTGATACGGGTTTGACTATTTTAAGTCAAACTCATTTAAATTTTGAATCGGCCACTTAATCAGTTGAATTGAGTTGATGATTGGGCCTGGATTGGGTCGTCTGATGATCGTATACAACATGGAAAACCCGTAGCACTTGATTGGGTCGATTCTTGATGTTGGGTTTGTGAAAACGGCCCTGTTTGACTTTTAAAAGTCAAACAGGTCAATCCCTGGTAAATTGAGTCAACAAGTGCGATTTGGTTCAAATCATTGTGTGGGATCGCTTGTAATTTGTGTGTTTATATATGTGTATGCACTTGTGATGTATAATTATATATATATATGAGTGTGTGTGTAAATATATATATGTACACGTCTAAATATTTATATATATATATATATATATATATTTATATATAAGGATTCTAGAACAAAGGTGAATCAAACTTTGTGAATTCGTATTGATAACTAACGTTTACTAGTTTGCTCGAGTGAATTTAAACGTTGTACTAGAATTGGATTTGAAATGTTTTACATTGAATTGCAAATAAAGAAAAATAAAAATCAGAAATGTCACAGTATCCCCATGTTGAGGGAATTTCGTCCCGAAATTTAGCTAGTTGAGGCGGCTGAATCAGAGAAGAGGTGCGGGTACTTGAGCTTCATTTGGTCCTCACGCTCCCAAGTAAACTCGGGTCCACGTTTAGATTCCCAACGAACTTTGACAATTGGAATGCGGCTTCGCTTGAGTTGCTTGATCTCACGATCCATGATCTCTACCGGTCTCTCAACGAAGTGCATCGTTTTGTCAATGCGCACATCGTCAAGAGGTATATGGAGGTTCTCATCAGCAAGACATTTCTTTAGATTGGACACATGAAATGTAGGATGCACATTGCCAAGTGATGGAGGTAACTCGAGTTTGTAAGCCACTTTCCCAATCCTTTCAATGATCTTGAATGGACCCACATAGCGAGGTGCTAACTTGCCTTTCCTTCCAAAACGGATTACACCCTTCCATGGAGATACCTTTAGGAGAACAAGGTCACCGACTTGGAATTCCAAGGGTTTTCGACGTTTGTCGGCATAACTCTTTTGCCGACTCCTCGTTACTCGAATGTTGTCATGGATTTGAAGGATCTTATCGGACGTTTCTTGGATTAGCTCGGGACCGGTGATTTGTGCTTCACCAATCTCGCTCCAGCAGATAGGAGAACGACATTTACGACCATAGAGAGCTTCAAATGGAGCCATGTTGATACTTGAGTGGTAGCTATTGTTGTAAGAGAACTTAATTAGGGATAGATGTGAATCCCAATTGCCACCAAAATCAATTACACAAGCCCTAAGCATATCCTCAAGAGTTTGGATTGTTCGTTCAGTCTGACCATCAGTTTGGGGATGGTAAGCCGTGCTCAAATCCAGTCGTGTACCAAGAGCAGTTTGGAGGGATTGCCAGAAACGGGAGGTGAAACGAGCATCTCTATCGGAAATTATGTTTAGAGGGACACCGTGACGACTCACAATTTCGTCAATGTAAATTCGGGCCAATTTCTCAACCCGATAGTCTTCACGGATAGGCAAGAAATGAGCAGATTTGGTGAGGCGGTCAATGATCACCCAGATACTATCATAACCACTTGAGGTGCGAGGGAGTTTAGTAATGAATTCCATAGCTAAATTTTCCCATTTCCACACGGGAATTTTCGGTTGTTCAAGCAAGCCGGAAGGACGTTGATGCTCGGCTTTGACTTTGGAGCAAGTTAGGCACTTGGCAACATAAAGAGCAATGTCTTTCTTCATACCGGGCCACCAATATTGCGGGCGAAGGTCTTGGTACATTTTATCCGCACCAGGATGAATGGAATAACGAGTCTTGTGAGCCTCGTTCATGAGAAATGCACGGAGATCATCGCGATCGGGAACCCAAATACGGTTCAAATAATAAAGCAAGCCATTTGGTTTAGATTCAAGCTGAAGTTCAACACCACACGACATTTCCTCGTACATGTTACCCTCGGTGACTGAGACGTGTTGAGCTTCTAGGATACGATTCTGAATGTCGGTTTGAATTCGGACACAATGAAGCATTACATGGTCCTTACGACTCAAAGCGTCGGCTACAACATTCGCTTTGCCGGGATGGTAACGAATCTCGCAGTCATAGTCGTTACGGAGTTCTACCCAACGTCGTTGCCTCATATTGAGTTCTTTTTGGTTGAAGATATGCTGGAGACTTTTGTGGTCGGTGAACACCACACATTTGGTGCCATAGAGGTAATGTCTCCAAATCTTCAATGCGAATACGACCGCACCCAACTCGAGATCGTTCGTCGTATAATTCTTCTCATGAATCTTAAGTTGCCTTGATGCATAAGCGATCACATTGCCTCGTTGCATGAGAACACAACCGAGACCTTGGTTGGAGGCATCACAGTAGACAACTAGATCATCATTCCCCTCGGGGAGGGTCAATATAGGAGCATTGCACAACTTTTGCTTGAGAGTTTGGAAAACTTCTTCTTGCTTTGGTCCCCATTCATAAGGTTTACCCTTGTGTGTCAAAGCAGTGAGGGGGACAGCAATCTTAGAGAAATTTGAGATGAAACGACGATAATATCCCGCAAGACCAAGGAATGCACGAACTTCGGTGGGGGTCTTAGGGGTATTCCAATTCTTAACAGCTTCGATCTTAGCAGGGTCAACATGGATCCCCATTTCATTAACGATATGTCCTAGGAATTGAACCTCCTTTAGCCAAAATTCACATTTGGAGAACTTGGCATATAGTTGCTCTTTCCTCAAGAGATCCAAAACCAGTCTAAGGTGTTGCTCATGATCGGCTTTAGTCTTGGAGTAGATTAAGATATCGTCAATGAAGACGATCACAAATTTATCAAGATACGGTTTGCACACACGATTCATGAGGTCCATGAAAACCGCGGGTGCATTGGTTAGCCCAAAAGGCATGACCATAAACTCGTAGTGACCATATCTTGTTCGGAAGTCAGTCTTTGGAATATCTTCCTCTTGCACACGGAGTTGGTGATAACCAGATCGAAGGTCAATCTTCGAGAAACAAGTAGAGCCTTGAAGTTGATCAAAGAGATCATCAATTCTAGGCAATGGATAACGGTTCTTGATGGTAAGCTTGTTGAGTTCTCGGTAGTCAATACACATGCGGAATGATCCATCCTTCTTCTTGATGAATAAGACAGGCGCACCCCACGGTGAATGACTTGAACGGATGAAGCCCTTGTCGGAGAGCTCTTGGAGTTGGCTTGCAAGTTCTTGCATTTCGGAAGGTGCAAGACGATATGGAGCTCTAGCCACGGGGTTTGCTCCGGGCACAAGATCAATGCGAAACTCTACTTGTCGGACGGGTGGAAGACCAGATAGATCTTCGGGGAATACTTCGGGAAAATCCCGGATGATGGGGATGTCTTGAATACTCTTTTCTTTGACATCCTTTTGAACAACATGGGCTAAGAAGGCTACGTACTTTTTTCGTAAGTACTTTTGGGCGGTAGTGCATGACATCAGCTTGAGTCCTTTGCAAGGATTTTCACCAAAGACTCTTAACGTTTCTCCCGACGGTAAAGGTATTCGGATGCACTTCTCAAAACAGATGACTTCGGCATGGTGATCCGACAGCCAATCCATGCCTATGATGATGTCAAAACTTCCCAGTGGCATTGGTACGAGGTTGATTGGAAATGTATGATCATTGAGTTCTATTGTACAGTCATGGATAATGGAGTCAATTGTAAGAGAGTCACCATTTGCTATTTCTACGGTGAAGGTTTTCTCTACTTTGGATCGTGTTTTAGCTAGTAAGGGTTCAAAGTTATGTGACACAAAACTCTTATCTGCACCGGTATCAAATAAAATGGAGGCATATTGACTATTAACAAGGAACGTACCGTTGACCACATCATTGTTAGCCTGAGCTTCATTGGCGTTTATGTTGAAAGCACGCCCACGAGCTCCGCCTTGCCTAGCATTGATAAGCTTCGGGCACTGATCACGGAAGTGATTTGGGTTACCACACTCATAGCAAGCACGCCCATTTGCAATAGTGGGAACACCTTGATTAGCCACTTGCTGGTTGGTTTGAGTTGGTGGATTGACTTGACCTGCAAGTGCCTTGGCTCTACAAACATTGACCGTATGGCCATATTTTCCACAATGGGTGCAAAGGCGGCAGGGGATGTTCTGGAGGTGGTGATAATTGCAGGTGGCACAGAGTGGGTAGACCCCAACATATGGCTTCTTGACTGGTGCTTGAGCCATGGGGGCAACTTGGTTAATAGGGGTAGCAGGAGTGACCACAGCATAATTCTTAGCCTTTCTCTTCTTATTATTGTGGTACGGTTCAGTTTTGGCTTCTTTGTTGTGTGTAGGAGGGGTTGTGGTGTCGGGAACTTTCTTGGTGCCTTTTCTAGTAAGAGTTCCTGCTTTCACATGGTTGTCGGTCAAAGTAGCAGATAGGCGGATAGCATCTTCGAGTGTTGCGGGATTTCTCCCTAAGACAGTATCCTGAATCTGCCTGGGCAATCCACCAATGTACTTCTCAATGCAGCGTGACAAAGGTGTGACCATATGGGGCACAAGGAGACTCAACTCGTGGAACCGAGTTGTATAAGCCAGACTCTCACCACTGTCTTGGGTAAGATCCCAAAACTCAGCTTCCAGTTTCTTCACCTCGTTCCAAGGACAGAAGTCTTCGGTCATTAGTCTCTTAACCTCATCCCACGGTAAGGCCATTGCGGTTTCCATGCCTCTAGTTCTCTTTTCCCCATTCCACCACGTGAGTGCCCGTTTTTGAAAGACACTTGTGGCATGACGAACACGGAGGTTATCGGGGCAGTCACTATTGAGGAAGGTGCCCTCAATGCTTTCGAACCATTGCAGGAGTCCTGTGGCTCCCTCGGTACCATAGAACTTAAGAGGATTACATGAGTTGAAGTGCTTGAAGGTGCATTGTGGTGGGTTGGCACCACCACCACCATTAGTTCCATGATTAACATTGGTGGCTCCATTAGCTTGAGTGAGTTGAGTTACAAGTTGTGCAAGGATAGCAGCGATATCGGTGTTGTTATTGGTCACGGCAGCACGGCGGGGAGGCATTCTACAGATTTCACAAGACAAGAAAAAAATATGAGAACTTGTGAGAGTTGCTTGGATTTAAAAGGACAAGAAAATAAATAAAATAGTTAATCACAGTTTGGATTGTACTCAAATAGTGACATAATCACTTGAATACTATGACACATTAAGGTTAATTAAACTTATATAACTTTCAAGGAGACGTGCTTTAGCCTATAAGTAAACACTCATCCCGGGAATTCCCAGGAAAGCATACGGGTCCCTCGGTTGATTGGGATTTATACGAAATGCTTTCCTAGACAGAAAACCCAGAATACAGGTGTCACCCTTCCAGATTGCACGTGTCCTCTAATAATTAACAAAGTTTAAAACCTTAACGAAGAAATAAAGCAATTTTATAGATTTAGATCCATGAAGTTTCCACATTCTATGATGGTGATGACAGAGAAGCAGGTAAGAAGGTTATGAGGCTTAGGGTATGGGTAGGGATATTGTTTATTTAATTTATTATTTAAGTATAGATTAATAAGTCATGAATTTTTAACGAGTGAGGCAAAAAAATGAAATACTAATTAACATAGTAAGCATGTAACACATAGCATGTAGCACATAACACGTAATCATGAAGCATGACATAATGGGTGTAACATCCCAAAAATAATAAAACGAATAAATATAGCGAGACTGGTGATTTAGTCGGAATAATTAAACAAAAGGGAGCGGGCTTGGGCTCGGCTTCAATGGGCCGAGGGAAGCCCAGGTATATATATAAGGCAAGGCAGCCCTCTTCCCTGCCCATTCCACACTCACGCAGTTTTCTAGAGAGAGAAAGGAGAGCTCGGGTCTAGAGAGAGAAAGTCGACGGATCGTCACGAGATTGGAGGAGCACGTTACAGCTGAGCCCGTGAGCAAAACCTCCGAATCAGAATTACAATCCAGGTAACGATTCGATCACATTATGAGTTTTTGTTCGTTTTGGGAAGTTTCGGGTTTTGGCTAAAAAGATAACGATTTTGCGGATGAAACTTGAAAGTGAGCTTAGGTATAGCATCTAGAATGAAAAACGAACGTTGTGATCAAAGAAAAACTTAGATATTGACTCGATCAGACTTGCATGCGAAAACTTCAGATTTTTGGGGAAGACGATATGCAGACCCATCGAAACTACTTAGTTTCGATATATGCAGTAGTTTCGATATGTGCAGACCCATCGAAACTACTTAGTTTCGATATGTGCAGAAGTTTCGATATGTGCAGACCCATCGAAACTACCATAGTTTCGATATAAGCCCACGATCCGAAGCTAAGATTACACCTAAGTTACCTATCGAAACTACCAAGTTTCGACAGAAGTTACCTATCGAAACTACCAAGTTTCGACAGAAGCTACCTATCGAAACTACCAAGTTTCGACAGAAGCTACCTATCGAAACTACTAAGTTCAAGCATAGTAATGTCTAATGTCATCTAGGAGCACTACCTTACGAGTATGACTTTATTATACAGATCGTGAGTGACATTAGTGACGCCCAGTAGCCAGCTTAGCGTATTTCAGAAACTACTCATCAGGTGAGTTCTATGTGCCCCTTCTATGTTATGTGCAAATGATTGCAAATGTTTTGGGGCTGAAATGTATACACTAAGTGAATAAATGTTATGAATGTCAATGTGATCATACGTGGTATACAAGTATATATATACCTATACACGAAAAAGAATTTATGAATAAAGAATGAAAAGCATGATTATAAAGAATGAATGAAAGTATAACACAATAAGTAAGAATGAAATCCTGCTTTATATCCATGTATATATTGCTTGCAAAGAATGAAATGAATGAATGGCATAACATGTAAGAATGAAATCCTGCTTTATATCCATGTATATATTGCTTGCAAAGAATGAAATGAATGAATGGCATAACATGTAAGAATGAAATCCTGCTTTATATCCATGTATATATTGCTTGCCAAGTACAGAAAATGTTATGGACGCTTCGATGATAACGGCTACTTCGGTAGACGGACGACCATGTGACTATTTTACAACCGGGACAAGTGCGTTCCTTCATCAGCTAGGACGTACGAATGCCATTAATGGACGGTCGAAGCAATTGGCATATTATAGTAGAACGGTTGTATAAATAATAGTCGCATGGGAAACTGATACCTTCGGGTAGACGGGCGAATTACGGCCTACGACGGTAGGATGGTTGTAAGTCATGACGGACGGACAAAGGTTGCCGGACGGTTGTAAGAATAAAATGACGGACGGCACTTGTTGCCGGACGGTTGTAAGTATAGGTGGGCCATGACGATGGACCGCGGCGATTGTCTTTGTGACCTTCGTAACCAAAAGACGGGTTGATCACCCTTAAGAGTATTACCCATGAATGCAAAGAAAAGTAAAGAAAAGGTGAATGCATATATATATGTGTAATCACAAAATATAGAAGAAAGAGAAGCAAAAGTTATGAAAATAAATGAGACCAATGATGTAAATATATATCTATATGTATTTGCGAAGAATGATAAATGAGAAGCAATTCAAGTCAATGTGTACTTATATAAACGTATATATATAATTATGCATACTTATAAAGAAAAGAATGTTTATACCTAATTGCATTAAACTAGAACTCACCAGCGTTAGCTGACTTTTAGTATACATTTCAGGTAAAGGAAGATGAGGTCGTGCGGCGGCGTGGAGGTTACCCGGCACGAGACTGACATCCCTCTTTTGTTTTATATGTCTTCGAACAATGTTATGTTTCTAATTGTAAAGACTTCCGCTGTTATGATTATGTAATTGGATGACGAATGTCTTTAATATAATATCAGTATTTTATGACTATGTTTATGAGTAAATCCAACAAGTGAGGTTACCCGGGAATGGGGCTTTACAAGTTGGTATCAGAGCAATAGTTTGAGAGATTCAGACATCCCTAAATGTCTGGACTCAAACTGATTATGGGACCAACGCACGGATGTCAGTCTGGGTAACCAACGCCAACGCCAGCACGGTAGTAAGTAATAAAGTTAATGCTCTTGCATAAGAATAGATACCATAACTTAGAACAAATAGATGTTAATGCCATGACTGATTTGAAGAGTTTTGAACCCGAAAAGCAATGTAAATTAGTAATCACAAACCGGTCACTGTAATTAAGAATTTGCCTTGCTCGTACTGTTCGAAACTACGATCTGAAGAAATGACATTGATGTATTCCCTTTTCAACTATCTGGAAATTAAGAGCTATGGCTGGTGGAGGAAGAACAGGACCTCGTGGCGGTCGCACTGGCCGACGAGGTAGACCTCCGTTGAACCAAAGAATTGAAGAAGAAGAGAGTGTGCACGCAGAGCACACCGAAAGTGTGCACGAAACAGAAGTGACCCCAGTTAGGGACGACAGTCCAGGTCCTATACAGTTGGAACCTGAAGTCAGGGATGCTATTGCCCGTGAAGTTGTGCTCACTTTGAAGAAGGTATTGCCTGATCTACTATCCGAGGCAATAAAGAAAAGTAAAGAGGAGGATGAGGGAGACAAGGAAGAGAAAGTATATGATAGTGATGGGGATGAAATAAAGATAGGATCGAGCAACCGTGGGTGTACTTACAAAGGCTTTAAGGACGGAGACCCACCCAAGTTCGATGGGAGCAAGGATTCAGTGGTAACGCTTGAATGGATTGAGAGGATGAATGCTGTAATCAACATCAGCGAGTGTCGACCAGACCAGGCTGTTAAATATGTTGCTCATTCTTTCACCAACGAAGCACTAAGTTGGTGGAGGAATATTCAGAGAACTAAGTCACCAAATGCTATAAGCAGAATGACATGGGACGACTTGAAGAAGCTGATCATCCAAAAGTTCTGTCCACAGAACGAAATTGATCGAGTGGAAAATGAATTCCTAAACCTCAAGGCTGGAAACAAGACGCACCGCCGGTATACTTCGAGATTCAATGAGCTAGCTCAACTAGTACCCTACCTGGTAGAAACTGAAGACCGTTTGATCAAGTACTATGTTAAGGGGTTGCCACAACGGGTCCATGTTCATGTAAAAGCTAACCTACCCTCGACCTTCGAGTCGGTAGTGAATCTGAGCGGAATCGTCTACGACGACTACGCCAATGAGGACCCGGCACCTGAGACACAAAAGAGAAAGTGGGAGAACCCGTCTAGAGGTACCGGGAGAGGGAACGTAACTACTGAAAATAAGAAACCAAGGTCGGATAAATATGAAACCTGCAAGAAATGTGGAAGGCAACATTTTGGCGAGTGCCGGGTCGGCTCCACCACATGTTACAGGTGTGGGAAGGCGGGGCACTATTCTCGTGACTGCTTAAGAGACACTAAATGCCAAGTATGTGGACTGTTTGGTCACCTGACTAGGGATTGCAGGAAAACCAGACAATCCGGTTCGGGAAAGGAAAAGGGAGCTGAAAAGGAACAGCCAAAGGCTAGGACTCGAGCCTATGCACTGACTGAGGAAGAAGCAAGAGGAAACCCTGATGTTGTGTCAGGTACGTTTCTAGTAAATGATGAAAATGCTGCTATATTATTTGACTCGGGTGCTAGTAAAAGCTTTATATCAAATGCATTTAGTCGTAAACTGAATTGCACTATCAACACAGTAGTAAAGGCCTTTAATGTACAAACTGCCGTTGGTAAAAATTCGGCAGTATTCCAAGTAACGGAGGATTGCATAATAGAAATAGAGGGTCATAAGTTTCCTTCTAGATTATTCCTTCTCACCTTAGGAGGATTCGATATAGTATTGGGTATGGATTGGTTAGCTGCCAACGAAGCTCAAATCATATGTAAACGTAAGAGGATACACCTCAAAGCTCCTAGCGGATGTCCAATTTCGGTTCATGGGGATTGGAATTGCACAATGCCGAACATCATCTCGATGATCAAGGCCGAAAGTTACATGAGGCGCGGTTGCGAAGCTTATCTGGCATATGTCATTGACGATAGAATGAAAACGAAAGAACTCGAGAACGTACCCGTGGTGTGCAATTTTCCGGAAGTATTCCCTGAGGATCTACCTGGGTTGCCACCCGATAGGGAAATAGAATTTCAGATTGACTTACTGCCAGGAGCTGAGCCCGTTGCCAAAGCCCCCTACCGATTGGCTCCGTCAGAAATGAAAGAATTGATGTCTCAACTACAAGAATTAACATAAAAAGGATTTATTAGACCGAGCATTTCACCATGGGGCGCTCCGGTACTATTCGTAAAGAAGAAAGACGGCAGCATGCGCATGTGCATTGACTACCGTGAACTGAACAAGAGGACAGTAAAGAACAAATACCCACTGCCTAGAATAGATGACCTTTTTGATCAACTGCAAGGTGCGAGTTAGTTCTCAAAGATCGATCTTAGGTCGGGTTACCATCAGTTGAAAGTAAGAGAAGAAGACGTACCAAAGACCGCGTTTCGCACGCGTTATGGGCATTATGAGTTTCTCGTGATGTCCTTCGGATTAACTAACGCACCAGCAGCGTTCATGGATTTAATGAATAGAGTGTGTCGACCAATGTTAGATCGATCAGTGATAGTCTTTATAGACGACATACTGGTATATTCGAAAAACGAGGGTGATCACCACTGTCACCTAAGAGAGGTTCTGGAGGTGTTAAAGCAGGAGAAGTTGTACGCGAAATTCTCCAAATGCGCGTTCTGGCTTAGGGAAGTTCAATTCCTAGGTCATGTGATAAACCCAAACGGCATCATGGTGGATCCTGCAAAGATCGAGACAGTAAAGGAATGGAACATCCCAAAGACACCAACAGAGATACGAAGTTTTCTAGGATTGGCAGGCTACTATCGAAGGTTCATTCAAGATTTCTCAAGAATAGCCTCGCCACTGACTAAACTGACACGGAAGGAAGTAAAGTATGAATGGGGTCAGACCCAAATCAACGCGTTTGAAGAACTTAAGACACGATTAACCCAAGCTCCAGTCTTGACTCTACCTGAGGGAAATGAAGACTTGGTAGTCTACTCTGACGCTTCGGGGCAGGGTTTGGGTTGCGTACTTATGCAACGAGGAAAGGTAATTGCTTATGCCTCACGACAACTAAAGATTCACGAGGTTAACTACCCAACGCACGATCTAGAGTTAGCAGCAGTGGTTTTCGCGTTGAAAATATGGAGGCACTACTTGTATGGAGTTAAATGCACCATCTACTCCGATCACAAGAGCTTGAAATATTTTTTCGAACAAAAGGAACTAAACATGAGGCAAAGAAGGTGGTTAGAGCTACTGAAAGACTATGACTATGAAATATTGTACCATCCAGGCAAGGCAAACGTAGTGGCTGACGCTTTAAGTAGAAAGGAAGAATCGACACCTATCCGGATCAAAGCGTGTCAGCTGATTATAACACCAGACTTGATGGGTGAAATATCAAAGGCACAAGATGAAGCACTGTTAGAAAGAAATGTGAAACGGGAAAGAATAGTAGGACAACAAGGGAACTTAGATGCAAATGCATACGGAGTACGAACTAGGTTTGGCCGGATGTGGATACCTAAGATTGGCGAGCTTAGAGCCAAAATACTCGATGAGGCCCATAAGTCTCGTTATTCTATCCACCCCGGGACAAACAAAATGTATCAAGACTTGAAGAAAGAATACTGGTGGCCTGGCATGAAGAATGATGTGACAGAATACGTGAGCAAGTGCCTAACGTGTTCTCTAGTTAAGGCCGAGCACCAGAAACCATGCGGTAAAATGCAACCTCTACCAATACCGGAATGGAAGTGGGAAGAGATCACAATGGACTTCATTACCAAGCTACCGCGAACAGCTAAAGGCAATGATACCATTTGGGTGATCGTCGACCGCTTGACAAAGAGTGCTCACTTCTTGCCAATACGAGAAACCTCTTCTTCTGAAAAGCTAGCAGAAATATTTATCAAGGAAATTGTGAGCAGACATGGTATGCCGCTGTCGATTGTGTCCGACAGGGATACTAGATTCACGTCAAGGTTTTGGAAGAAATTCAACGAAGCAATGGGCACTAGACTGAACATCAGCACCGCTTACCACCCCCAAACCGATGGACAATCGGAAAGGACCATTCAGACCTTGGAGGACATGCTCCGGGCCTGTATCATTGACTTCGGTGGGAGTTGGGACAGCCATCTACCATTGGCAGAATTTTCATATAACAACAGCTATCACTCGACTATTGGCATGCCGCCATTTGAAATGTTGTATGGGAGGAAATGTAGGACCCCGGTTTGTTGGGGGGAAATTGGGCAGAAGGATTTTGCAAGTCTCGAAGTGGTCAAAGCTACTTCCGAGAAATTTGATCAAATCAAAGCTCGAATGAAAGCCGCAAAAGACAGACAGAAATCATACGCGGATAAGAGAAGAAGGGATTTAGAGTTTCAAGTGGGGGACATGGTACTGTTAAAGGTATCACCATGGAAAGGAATCATCTGATTCAGAAAGCGTGGCAAACTAAGTCCAAGGTTTGTCGGACCTTTCAAGATTTTAGCAAGAGTGGGTCAAGTTGTTTACAGACTCGACCTACCCGTTGAGCTTAGTGGAATACACCCTACGTTTCACGTGTCGCACTTACGCAAGTGCCTAGCTGACGACACAGCTCACATACCTTACGACGAGATCGAAGTGGATAGTAGTCTAAATTATGTAGAGGAACCGATAGCCATTCTTGACCGAGCTGAGAAACGACTACGCAATAAGTCGATACCGTTAGTCAAGATACAATGGAATCACAGAAAAGGGTCGGAAACTACGTGGGAAAAAGAAGACGAGATGAGGGGACTATACCCTCAATTGTTTAACGTATGAACAGTTTCGAGGACGAAACCTCTTTAAGGAGGGTAGACTTGTAACATCCCAAAAATAATAAAACGAATAAATATAGCGAGACCGGTGATTTAGTCGGAATAATTAAACAAAAGGGAGCGGGCTTGGGCTCGGCTTCAATGGGCCGAGGGAAGCCCATGTATATATATAAGGCAAGGCATCCCTCTTCCCTGCCCATTCCACACTCACGCAGTTTTCTAGAGAGAGAAAGGAGAGCTCGGGTCTAGAGAGAGAAAGTCGACGGATCGTCACGAGATTGGAGGAGCACGTTACAGCTGAGCCCGTGAGCAAAACCTCCGAATCAGAATTACAATCCAGGTAACGATTCGATCACATTATGAGTTTTTGTTCGTTTTGGGAAGTTTCGGGTTTTGGCTAAAAAGATAACGATTTTGCGGATGAAACTTGAAAGTGAGCTTAGGTATAGCATCTAGAATGAAAAACGAACGTTGTGATCAAAGAAAAACTTAGATATTGACTCGATCAGACTTGCATGCGAAAACTTCAGATTTTTGGGGAAGACGATATGCAGACCCATCGAAACTACTTAGTTTCGATATATGCAGTAGTTTCGATATGTGCAGACCCATCGAAACTACTTAGTTTCGATATGTGCAGAAGTTTCGATATGTGCAGACCCATCGAAACTACCATAGTTTCGATATAAGCCCACGATCCGAAGCTAAGATTACACCTAAGTTACCTATCGAAACTACCAAGTTTCGACAGAAGTTACCTATCGAAACTACCAAGTTTCGACAGAAGCTACCTATCGAAACTACCAAGTTTCGACAGAAGCTACCTATCGAAACTACTAAGTTCAAGCATAGTAATGTCTAATGTCATCTAGGAGCACTACCTTACGAGTATGACTTTATTATACAGATCGTGAGTGACATTAGTGACGCCCAGTAGCCAGCTTAGCGTATTTCAGAAACTACTCATCAGGTGAGTTCTATGTGCCCCTTCTATGTTATGTGCAAATGATTGCAAATGTTTTGGGGCTGAAATGTATACACTAAGTGAATAAATGTTATGAATGTCAATGTGATCATACGTGGTATACAAGTATATATATACCTATACACGAAAAAGAATTTATGAATAAAGAATGAAAAGCATGATTATAAAGAATGAATGAAAGTATAACACAATAAGTAAGAATGAAATCCTGCTTTATATCCATGTATATATTGCTTGCAAAGAATGAAATGAATGAATGGCATAACATGTAAGAATGAAATCCTGCTTTATATCCATGTATATATTGCTTGCAAAGAATGAAATGAATGAATGGCATAACATGTAAGAATGAAATCCTGCTTTATATCCATGTATATATTGCTTGCCAAGTACAGAAAATGTTATGGACGCTTCGATGATAACGGCTACTTCGGTAGACGGACGACCATGTGACTATTTTACAACCGGGACAAGTGCGTTCCTTCATCAGCTAGGACGTACGAATGCCATTAATGGACGGTCGAAGCAATTGGCATATTATAGTAGAACGGTTGTATAAATAATAGTCGCATGGGAAACTGATACCTTCGGGTAGACGGGCGAATTACGGCCTACGACGGTAGGACGGTTGTAAGTCATGACGGACGGACAAAGGTTGCCGGACGGTTGTAAGAATAAAATGACGGACGGCACTTGTTGCCGGACGGTTGTAAGTATAGGTGGGCCATGACGATGGACCGCGGCGATTGTCTTTGTGACCTTCGTAACCAAAAGACGGGTTGATCACCCTTAAGAGTATTACCCATGAATGCAAAGAAAAGTAAAGAAAAGGTGAATGCATATATATATATGTGTAATCACAAAATATAGAAGAAAGAGAAGCAAAAGTTATGAAAATAAATGAGACCAATGATGTAAATATATATCTATATGTATTTGCGAAGAATGATAAATGAGAAGCAATTCAAGTCAATGTGTACTTATATAAACGTATATATATAATTATGCATACTTATAAAGAAAAGAATGTTTATACCTAATTGCATTAAACTAGAACTCACGAGCGTTAGCTGACTTTTAGTATACATTTCAGGTAAAGGAAGATGAGGTCGTGCGACGGCGTGGAGGTTACCCGGCACGAGACTGACATCCCTCTTTTGTTTTATATGTCTTCGAACAATGTTATGTTTCTAATTGTAAAGACTTCCGCTGTTATGATTATGTAATTGGATGACGAATGTCTTTAATATAATATCAGTATTTTATGACTATGTTTATGAGTAAATCCAACAAGTGAGGTTACCCGGGAATGGGGCTTTACAATGGGTGTCCTAAAGTTATAGTCTAGGTCAAAGGTGTCTAATAACCTAGTTCCCTATAACCAAGGCTCTGATACCAATCTGTCACACCCCAACCGACGACGGAATACGTCGGGGCGGGACATGTAGACTGTTCATGAGCACAAGGTTGACTAAATTGAAATATATTAATCATTCAAATTCATTGCATAGATTCAAAACAACTCAAAATTTAACCAAGTACATAAAATGAAATACATAAATCCTTTATTAAAAATTAACTAGGTCCAAAACTTATGTGTAGCAAGTCTTGATCAAAATCACACATTAGCACCTGAAACATGAATAAAATAATATCAACTAAAAAGTTGGTGAGCATACACATGTTTGTACATAGATAGTATATAAATGTGAAAGATCAAATCCTTACATATCATGAATAAATAAGGCATTTATGGGGAGTAACTAATGTGTAACCAAAGTACAATCAATCCTTTGTAACTAGCATGCAAATTGTGTTGTCGGTAACAATCACCCCAATCTGGGTGGGTTTGTCAGACTCAATAGATCTATCATTGTTAACCGTCGGCTTATATAGTTAATGATTGCACATGAAATTGCACACAAAAAGTCAACACGTATAGCACTCAAACATAAAGCTCAAATTTTGCACACATGAATGTAAATAGGATTTGTGTTTTGCGTGGTTTGTGTAAGTGTAAATAGTTGTGTGTATAGAGTTCATGTTTCACCCCAAAAGTGTAAAAGAGTAAAAGGGGCTATGTAATACTCACCTGATTCAAGGGTGTAGCTAGTATGTGAAACTAGGTAGCAAAGTGGTCCTTGGAACTCACCACGTTAACCTAGTGTGTAATGTATATTGAATTAATTAGTGTGTACAATAGTCTAGGTCTAAGTATAGGATTTAACTGGACGTGTGTACAAAAGGGTTGGAGTTGTAGGTGTTTGTGGTTTGCACTTGAAAATAAGGATGGTGTATAGAATGTAATATTAAATCGAATAGTTTCTAAAATAATTGCATTATGGTTTGGGTTGAATAACTAAATAAATCAAATAATTGTTATTCATTTATTTAGTTATATATAAAAAATAGTGTGCGAATTTATATTAAATATAAATTAAATAAAAAAATTTACTTTATTTATTTACTTATAAAGACGTGTAAATATTGGATCATAAAAATAATCTTAAATATAATTTAAACTCTAAGTGTATTTGTAAATGTAATTTATATAAATAATAAATACATTTATTTATTTATTCATCATTTGAATGGTTATGTTAAAATAAATAAATTTACTTAAAAATTGACATGTATTCTTTAAATATATAAAAACTATATATATTTAGATATAGTATTATTAGGTTTTACATATATAACTTAAATTTTATAAAACCTTAAAAAAAAGTATTTATAAAACTTTGTCACAAAATTTATAACATTAGGTAAATAAATTACTCAAAAAAATAATATAATTTAAATTGAGTGTTTTAATTTATAAAAATAGAGGTTTTAGGCAAAAATTGTAAAACTTGTTTTATTTTGTTCTAATAAGCGTAGGGTTTATAAAAATATTTTTTTTATGATTTTTGGAGCCCTAAAACGGTTTTTAAAAACTTTTACAGACCTGGGGGTTCGAACCCGGGTCTGTTCTGAACGAGCCTGGTGAACAAACCACTGGACCAGGAACCTATTCTCGTTACTGGGTTCGTTTTGGATGGGTCTAAACCCATTATTAAGAGGGCCAGGTTTAAATGGGGCGCAAAAGAAAAAAAGGCCGGTCGCGGGCCGTGGGTTTCGAACCCACGCCACCTGGTTCGGCGGCGCAGTGACTTGCCGGCCGGACCAGGTGGTTTTGCTGGTCGAATACTGAATCTATTTAACTAAGACATGAATTTAATCGAAACCAAAATTTGAATACGCATGAATCCGCCAAGAACCCTAATCCCAATCGACCTCGATACCTTCTGCCATCACGAATTGGCAGAGGGCTTTCGATAACCAGGGGATTACGAATCGATTGACGTAATCGGTACCTGATTTGGCGTAGGAATGGATGAGAACGACAGGATCAAACGTTCGGCTGCTCTTGGTGCTCGACAGGCTCCCTGCGGTGATATGTGGCTCGATTGAGGGATGAGAGAGTTTAGGAGTACGTATACGAGAGTCGGTGTGGGATTTAATTCGATTGATTTCATTCGTATAAGTCAATTCAAATTTCAAATTGACCGGAATGGTCGCGGTGACCGATTACGCATTAATCCATTGAATTGAGGGTGAATCGGGTCCTGTTAGCGGCCTAGGTACATTGCGTGATTGTCTTGCGAGTGATTTGAGGGATTGGGACGCGTTAATTTCGTCCATTGAATTGATAATTGATACGGGTTTGACTATTTTAAGTCAAACTCGTTTAAATTTTGAATCGGCCGCTTAATCAGTTGAATTGAGTTGATGATTGGGCCTGGATTGGGTCGTCTGATGATCGTATACAACATGGAAAACCCGTAGCACTTGATTGGGTCGATTCTTGATGTTGGGTTTGTGAAAACGGCCCTGTTTGACTTTTAAAAGTCAAACAGGTCAATCCCTGGTAAATTGAGTCAACAAGTGCGATTTGGTTCAAATCATTGTGTGGGATCGCTTGTAATTTGTGTGTTTATATATGTGTATGCACTTGTGATGTATAATTATATATATATATGAGTGTGTGTAAATATATATATGTACACGTCTAAATATTTATATATATATATATATATTTAAATATAAGGATTCTAGAACAAAGGTGAATCAAACTTTGTGAATTCGTATTGATAACTAAGGTTTACTAGTTTGCTCGAGTGAATTTAAACGTTGTACTAGAATTGGATTTGAAATGTTTTACATTGAATTGCAAATAAAGAAAAATAAAAATCAGAAATGTCACAAAGTGGTCGGTGTGACCTCCAGACACCAGTCGTTTTGCGTCGCTCATGCATTTATATCAAAAGAACGGGAGGAAAACTTCGTCTGGGTGCTACTGCAAATAAAAGCAATGTTGCAAAAGTGTATGGAGCCGCGTGTGATAGTAACAGACAGGGACAAAGCTCTTATGAACGCGTGTGATAAAATATTTCCGGACTGTTCCAAGAACCTATGTCGGTGGCACATACACGAGAATATCGCAAAACATTGCAGGGCATCATTTACAGACGAAGACTGGGCAAATTTCAAGTATTCATGGTCGGTATTATGTGAGTCTCCCACGCCAGATATATACCAGTACAACTTTAACCGGCTTTACGAACGACTGTATGCTGCCAAACGAGGAAGTAAGTTTTGAATATTTAATATTTTCAGTATTGAATAATTATTAAATATTTAAATATTTATTCAATATTTAATATTTTTCCAGGAGTTATACATTATGTGACTAAAAATTGGTTGGACCCATATAAAGAAAAGTTTGTATCCGCCTGGTCCAACAAAAACCTCAATTTTGGTCAACATACAACGAACCGAGTCGAGAGCCAGCATTCGCTCTTAAAGAGTTATCTTAGAAATGCTAACAGCTCCCTAGATAGACTTGTTGGGTTTGTTGATGAAATTGTAACAGATCAATATTATCAATTACAGTTTGGGTTTGGAACAAGCCTCATAAGAAAAATGGATAGCCACATAGCTATTGAATTGTTTGATAACCTTCACGTTAAAGTTTCACATAAAGCTCTAAATTTGTTAGAAAACGAGTGGTACAAGTTATCACATATACGGAAACAAAATGCAACGTGTGGTTGCTGTGACATTCCGGATTTTTATTTACGCTTTTGTAATACATATCATGTAATCATTTTTCTATTTAATGAAATGCAAATGTTTTTATTTAATTTTGTACAAAATGTATATATTTTTATTTTATGGATTTAAAAATAATTAAAATTTTATAAATTTTAAACTTATATAAAAATTTTATATAAAAATCTAAACTAAAAAGATTCATGTATAAACAAAATAACCCATTTAAATAAAATAATTAACTTTTATAAAAATATTCATAATAATAATAATAAAATAAGTTTATAAAACATATATTTGAAATTTAAAAGAAATTAAAGAAATTAATTTTATAAAAGTTAAGGGTTCGTTTTGTAATTAATCAAACTAAAAGGTTTTAAACCAAAAACCGGTTAAGGGACTAAATATGGCCAAATCAAACCTCAGGGACCCATCCGTAATTATCTCAGGGGCTACTTTGATTCAAAAACAAACTCCAGGGACCAAAGTTGCCAATTCACAAATCGTATTTCCGGTCGCCCCCTTCCCCCATTGTCCGGCGGTCCGAGACTTTTTCCGGCGACACCCCGACAGGGCTGTCCCCTACACCTCAACAGCCGAAAGCGGTCTCCCTGGCCTCGTCTCTTCCACGCGATCAAAAGGCCCCGACCAATTTGTTCCCCCAACATAAGGATCGTCCGATCCTGTTGGTGGCCGAGATACCCACGTCCGAATTCGTGCCCGACAGGCCACCTCCACGCCTGCTAAAGGGCTCGACAGTTTCGTCTCGTCCAGACGAGTGTCGAGGCATGCTCAATTGCTTGTCTCATTATCAGGATCAAGCTCGACTATAAATAGCCATTACCAGACCTGCACGAGCTCGCCCACCCTCTTCCACCCACTCTCACTCCAAATTGAAGACTCCATCACTTTCGTCTTCCCTAAGAGAAGCTGTGACCAAGAATTCAGGAGCTGATTCCATCCAGAAGTTTGATTCCCGTTTTGGACATTTACGGTTCAAGGCTTCTGCCGACCAGACCCTTCGCGACTAGGTTCGAGTCTCGAATCGATTCCTTTACCTTCTGTTATCACCTGGTAAGCATTTCAAATCGAAAACTCGACCATCGCATGAGAGTTACCGGGCAAACCCAGTGTCCTCGGACACGGTTTGCCGGTCACCGAGGACCAGCGACCAACTTCTCCTTTGTGTACTTAAATTATTCGATACACACATAACCAGCGATGGGCAGTAGCCCGGCTGGTTATGCGTGTGTGTGTTTGATCCGGAGGTCGCGGGTTCGAAACCGGTTGGCCTTCGGCCCAATTTTTTTTTACTTCTGTTTTTATTTTATTTAATTTATTTAATTATTTTAACTTATTTTAACATTCTTTTTATACAATAAAAACTAAAACGAGTCGGTTAACTCGCTCGTTTATTTTGAAACCGGTTAAACGATCTTTTAATCCATAAACTATCCTATTTTTATAAATCTTGTAATATTATTTAAATACATTTTTTATATATAAAATATCTCATACTTTTATAAATCTTGTAATATTTTATAAACTTATTTAAATACATTTTTATATATATAAAATGTCCTATATTTTTATAACTCTTGTAACATTTTTATAAACTTAATAAAATACACTTAATATATAAAATGTCACATCTTTTTATATAAACCTAGCAATAGTTTCAATAAACTTGTTTAAATAAATTTTAAATATCAACATAATTAGCCAAATAAAGACTTTTCTTTTATTTGTAATTTTATAAATACATTAAATATAATAATACTTGTATAAAACAAAATACATATATATATCCTTATAAGTTAAAGTTTTACAAAAACCATTATCATTCTATTTCCATACTTTATACAAATAGATATTTAGGAAAATCATATTAAAGCCCATATACATTTAAATACAAATACACGCCTATACGCATACAATAATACCCATTTATCTACATAGGGTATCAACTTGCTTAGACTTCCGCATACTTATCACCTACACACGTGGAAAAATACCCGCTTGCAAGGTGAGTTACATAGCCCCTATTTTACATTTTTATAAGTTTTGGGGTGAAACATTATACATGCTACTCACACTGTTTATACGTGTTATACATGAGACTATATGCTTATTCTTTGGATGTACATACATTTATACACAAGACAACCAACTGTAATATTGATAGATCTATTGCGCCTGACCAGCCCACCCGGTTAGGGTGTTTATTACTGCATACTCGGATATGACCGCGTGTTATATTCAAACATATCGGATATAGTGGGTAACTATATTCAAACATACCGGACTTAGCTGTTGTGCTCTGTTCAAGCGTGTCAAACTCGGTTTGGATTGTGATTAAATAAATGATACATCATACATACTATGTTTAACAATATAAACAATGAGTTGCAAAACGATTTACAACTACTATTTACAGGAAATACTAAACCTATGTACTCACCAACTTTTTAGTTGACACTTGATTTAAATAATGTTTCAGGTTTGGATAAGTGACTACTTGCCGAAGATTCTCCACTTAAGAACTATGGACCTAGTTAAATAAATCAATGTTTTGAACTAGACTAGGTTATTTGGATTGTATTGTATTTGGATCTTGTTGTCTTTAACTTAATTAATGAATTATGCAACCATTAGCTATCATGTGCTTTTGAACAATCATTCTATTGTCCGCCTCGATGATTCCGCCATCGGTCGGGGTGTGACAGATTGGTATCAGAGCCATGGTTATAGGGAATTAGGTTATTAGACACGATGACCTAGACTATAACCCTATGACTCCCTTTTATGTGTTATGTGCTAAATGATTAATTACTATGTGAATTATTTGTAGTTAGGTATTATTTGAATTTTCCCAAGTTTGGTACATGAGACTTATACACATACATACAAGGCTTAAATACATGATACATACTTTACATACACATTTGACAAACAAACTTATGCAAACAAATACACTACTCATCCTTATCCATACTCTTTCCTAATCCATATTAATTGCAACATTCCTACACATTTTATACTCTTAGACTCCCAAGTCTATAAAAAAAAAATCTTGAAAATCTCGTCAACGACTTAATTTCTTGAAACCAGTAAAGGACACGTGCAATCTGGAAGGGTGACACCTGTACATTGGGTTTTCTGTCTAGGAAAGCATTTCGTATAAATCCAAATAAACGGACCCGTATGCTTTCCTGGGAATTCCTGAAGTGAGTGTTTACCTATAGGCTAAAGCATGTCTCCTTGAAAGTTTTGAGGAATTATTTAACGTTGATAAGTCAATGTATTCGCAAGGATACAATCCGAACTTAAACTCAAAATTTGGGGACATTATAGCAAGATAGGAAGAACTAGACGAACATGCAAAGCAAATCATTATTGCGGGTGCACACGTAATAACGATTTGTAGTGCATGCGAATCCTGGCAATTCCTACTACGCGAATAATGATCTATAGCATCACGTTCTACCCGGAATAGATGGCTTAGTTTCCCCCATTAACTCGGAATTTATACACATGCACTGGCACGCGTCATGATGAAACCCGCATTACTGCTTACATTATTTCCCACTATGACTCATATATATATCCATCTTATCTAAAATATCATTGTCTTCTCTTATGGTGTTAGAATGCCTCCTCGACGTGCAAACTCTAGCACTTCCAACCCGGATCTTGCTACTCTTCTTGCCCAACTGGTGGGGCAAATGACCCAAGCCAATAACAACAGTGACGGGTCTCACAACATCCAAGGGAACGGTGGTAATAACCCGCCTCAATGCACGTTTAAGCACTTTAACTCGTGCAATCCTACAAAATTCTTCGGGACTGAAGGTGCTACCGGCCTGCTGCAATGGTTTGAAAGCATGGAAAGCACATTCCTAAACAGTGACTGTCCCGATAATCTTCGGGTCCGCTATGCCACAAGTGTACTTCAAAAAAGAGCCCTCACCTGGTGGAACGGTGAGAAACGCACTCGTGGTATTGAGGTTGCTACATCTTTATCATGGGATGACCTGAAGAAAGCCATGACCGATGAATTCTGTCCTCGAAATGAAATGAGGAAGCTCGAGACTGAGTTTTGGGATCTTGCCCAAGACAGCGGGGATAATCTGGCTTACACCACCCGGTTTCAAGAGCTGAGTCTACTGGTACCTCATATGGTCACTCCCCTTGCTCGGGGAATTGAAAAATACATAGGCGGGCTGCCTATGCAAATTCAAGATGCTGTGTTAGGAAGCAATCCTTCTACACTTGAAGCTGCTATCCGTCTATCCGCTACACTATCCGACAACCATGTCAAAGCCGGAACCTTAACAAGAAAGGGTTCCAAGAAGGTTGTCTCCACTCTTGCAGCCGTCAAAGATGTAAAACCCGAGTCTTCTAACCGCAACAAGAAACGAAAGGGTCGAAACTTCGCAGCCGTAACTCCCGCTGTACCTACTAATCAAGTGGCCCCTTTGGGTCAAAACCCGAAACCTTATTTGGGTCCAAATCCCCAATGTCAGACCTGCAAGTACCATCATCCTGCCAACTTACCATGCCGATTGTGTTCGAGCTGCGGAAGATATGGACACGTGGTCACTACTTGCCGTACCCGTCCTCCCGTCCATCAAGCTGCTCCGGCCAACCGTCCAAACTATCCGGCACTTCTCAATGGTCGGGCATGTTACGAGTGTGGAGACCCAAACCATTTCCGTGACCGATGCCCAAAACTTCATCATCAAGGTGGTCCCCAAGGACGAGCGTTTAATATAAACGCTAATGAGGCACAAGCAAACAACGACGTGATAAACGGTACGTTTCTCGTAAACAATCATTATGCATCCATTTTATTTGATACCGGTGCCGATAGGAGTTTCGTGTCTCTTACCTTTGAATCTCAACTTGCTAAACAAAGAACGAAACTTGACAATCCTTATTCCGTGGAGATAGCAAATGGGAAATCTATTGCTATAAACTCTGTTATCCGCGACTGCAATCTCGAGCTTAATAATCATGAATTCTCTGTTGATCTCCTTCCAATGCAATTGGGAAGCTTCGATATTATAATTGGCATGGACTGGTTATCCAAGCATCATGCCGAGGTTATTTGCTACGAAAAATGCATTCGTATACCTCTCCCTTCGGGTGACACGTTAGTTATTTTCGGTGAAAAACCGTGTCGTGGCCTTCAACTCATGTCTTGCACATTGGCACAAAAGTACTTGCGGAAAAAGTACGTTGCCTTCTTGGCCCACGTAGTTGACACAAAAGACAAGGGTAAGAAATTGCAAGATATTCCGATTATTCGAGATTTTTCCGAAGTATTCCCCGAGGATTTACCCGGGCTTCCTCCTCCTAGACAAGTAGAGTTTCGTATTGACCTTGTGCCCGGAGCAACTCCTGTGGCAAAAGCTCCCTATCGTCTTGCACCTTCCGAAATGCAAGAACTCGCAAGTCAATTACAAGAACTCTCATCCAAAGGATTCATCCGACCAAGCCATTCACCATGGGGTGCTCCCGTGCTATTCGTAAAGAAAAAGGATGGATCGTTTCGAATGTGCATCGATTATCGTGAACTCAACAAGCTTACAATTAAGAACCGTTATCCTTTACCCCGTATCGACGATCTTTTCGATCAGCTTCAAGGTTCGACATGTTTCTCCAAGATTGACCTTCGTTCCGGATACCATCAACTTCGTGTTCTCGATGAAGACATTCCGAAGACTGCCTTTCGGACTAGATATGGTCACTACGAGTTCATGGTCATGCCTTTTGGTTTGACTAATGCACCTGCGGTTTTCATGGATCTCATGAACCGTGTATGCAAACCTTATTTGGACAAGTTCGTGATCGTTTTCATTGACGACATTCTCATCTATTCTAAAACGAAAGCGGAGCATGAACAACATCTTCGTTTGATTCTGGAACTCTTGAAGAAAGAACAACTATACGCCAAGTTCTCCAAGTGTGAATTCTGGCTAAAGGAAGTTCAATTTTTGGGACACATAGTCAACGATAAGGGAATTCATGTGGACCCGGCAAAAATTGAAGCGGTAAAGAATTGGAGTACTCCTAAGACTCCTACCGAGATTCGTTCCTTCCTTGGACTAGCAGGTTACTATCGTCGCTTCATCTCAAATTTCTCCAAGATCGCGGTTCCGCTCATTGCCTTAACTCACAAAGGTAAACCTTACGAGTGGGGACCCAACCAAGAGGAAGCATTTCAAACTCTCAAGCACAAGCTCTGCCATGCTCCTATTCTAACACTTCCTAGTGGTAATGACGACTTTGTCGTTTATTGTGATGCATCCAACCAAGGTCTTGGTTGCGTTCTTATGCAGCGTGGCCAAGTAATTGCATACGCGTCACGTCAGCTCAAAATCCATGAGAAGAACTATACGACCCATGATCTCGAACTTGGTGCTGTCGTTTTCGCCTTGAAAATTTGGAGGCATTATCTTTATGGCACCAAATGCGTGGTTTTCACCGACCACAAAAGTCTCCAACATATTTTCAATCAAAAAGAGCTTAATATGAGGCAACGACGATGGGTTGAACTTCTTAACGACTACGACTGCGAGATTCGCTACCACCCCGGCAAAGCAAATGTTGTAGCCGACGCCTTGAGTCGTAAGGAACGTATCATGCTTCATAGTGTTCGTATTCACAACGATATCCAAGCCCGCATTCTCCAAGCACAACACACCTCGGTCACCGAGGGAAACATGCGCCAAGAAATGGCATGTGGTGTAGAACTCTTGCTAGAAACCAAAGCCAACGGCCTATTGTATTACTTGGATCGTATCTGGGTTCCCGATCGCGACGATCTTCGTATGTTTTTGATGAATGAGTCCCATAAGACTCGATATTCGGTACATCCCGGAGCTGATAAGATGTACATGGGTCTTCGTCAGCAATATTGGTGGCCCGGCATGAAAAAGGATATTGCCCTCTTTGTGGCAAAGTGCTTAACTTGTTCCAAAGTGAAGGCCGAACACCAAAAGCCTTCCGGACTCCTTGAACAACCAGAAATTCCCATGTGGAAGTGGGAGAACCTTGCTATGGACTTCATCACCAAACTTCCACGCACTTCTAGTGGGCACGATAGTATCTGGGTTATTATCGATCGACTCACAAAGTCTGCTCATTTCTTGCCTATTCGTGAGGACTATCGAGTCGAGAAATTGGCTCGGATCTACATTAATGAGATCGTAAGTCGGCACGGAATTCCTTTGAACATCATCTCCGATCGTGATTCGCGTTTTACTTTCCGATTTTGGCAATCGTTACAATCTGCGCTTGGTACTCGTTTGGATTTAAGTACAGCTTACCATTCTCAAACTGATGGACAAACCGAGCGAACAATCCAAACTCTCGAGGATATGCTTAGAGCTTGTGTCATTGACTTTGGTGGCAATTGGAATTCTCACCTACCACTGATCGAATTTTCCTACAACAACAGCTATGTTGGGTATAATTTTGAGACTGATGCTGTCAATCGAAATTACAGTATCGAAACTACTAGTTTCGGTTGAACTTTTGTTCAATCGAAACTACTAGTTTCGGTTGAACTTTTGTTCAATCGAAACTACTAGTTTCGGTTGAACTTTTGTTCAATCGAAACTAGGTAGTTTCGATACCTGTTTTTCAGGCCCATTAGGCGGTGGCTTGGAAAACAAGGCACATGTGCTTGGCCTCCTATATATAGCAGATTATGTCCTAGGAGTGAGAGTGTGTCTGTAGAGGGAATCACCACCCCAGGGGGGCTCACCCTGGGGTGAGACTAATTGTTAGTGTATGATTTTAATTTTCATATCAATCAAAGAATCATACGTTTTATGCTTTCAAATTTTTTTTTTTTTTTTTTTTTTTTTTTTTTTTGGAGAGTACTTGGACAGTTCTGCCTGTAGTTTCGATAGGCTCCACTTCAGTCGAAACAAGGCTAGTTTCGATAGAGACAGTATCGAAACAAGAAGTTTCGATAGAGAGATTCTTCAGTGATGGTGAAGATAACCAGCTAACCACACTATGAATCAACAATCAAAGGGTATGAAAATGTAAGAACACAGTGAATAAACAACTGCAGATTGTATTGATTCAAGCAAAATGTGAAAGAGAAAGTTCAGGGTTACAGCCGCTACTCACACCCTAAACAATCTCAAACTAGGCTATTTATAGTAGTGACAGGTATCGAAACTATGGTCAATCGAAACTACTAGTTTCGATTGACCATTTACAAATGATACATAAACCTGTCGAAACTACCATCTATCGAAACTACTAGTTTCGATTGAACAGACTCAATCGAAACTAAGTAGTTTCGATGGCCCAGACTTAGCTAATAAAACAAGTAAATTACAGAAAACTGAAATTACATGAAATGAAATGACATAAAGTAAACTAGTCTAAAATGTTTAAACATACAATAAATGACAAACAGCTTATACATGACTCTACAATCTCCCCCTAAGCTGTTGCATTACTGTCTTCAGCTCTTCTTCAAGCAGCTGGTCCTTCAGTTGTCCTAGGGATGAAAGGTTTTACATGTAGAGACACAACCCTTTGGTACGCCTTGGCATCAGCTTCATCTTCATCACTGTAAGCCTGAATGTGATTCTGGAAAAGTATCTCCAGATCTTCAGGCTGAAATTTTAACAGCTCCATGGGTTCAAAGATGGTGATGTCTTCTTTGCCTTCACACTCTATTACTGCACTGCCTATGATTGGGTCATAATACCACTTTCTGAAAGTTTGTAGTTGGACAGGTACAGATTTTGGAATTGTGATAGTCTTGTGAGTTTCAGCAGGCTTATACCTCAGGAACACATATGGCTTTTTAGTCTTAGGGTGAAACCTAGTCTTTGAGATTTTCTTTTGAGTTTTCCTAGGCTTCATCCCCTTGAACTCATTATCAACTTGAGAATGCAGAAACTTCTCGAAGTCATAAGCCATCATTACCTTCCCGGGGTTTTGAAGGGGAAGTTTGGCTAGATCCCTGAGGTCGTAGAAAGGAAGTGTCTGGAAGTCAGTCATATTCTTGAAGTGCTGAACTCCCCCTTTGTACCTTCTGATAATAAACAACTTCCTTTCTGCATCATATTTCCATCCAATTGGAGGCCTTTTTAGCTCCTGATGCTCAGCAATCCATTCATAAGTCTGAGGAGTCTCTTCAGGAATGATTTTCTTGAACCAAGACTTCCTTGAAATTGGAGGCTCAGGTGTGATGGAAGGTTGATCTGGAGCTGGATTTGATTCAGAGACTGTCGTGGTTTGTTCAGGAGTGACAGTCTTGATGAGATTAACCTGAACATCTTCTTCGTCCTTTTCTTCATCTGATAAGGTTTGGATTTCCTCTCCTTATTCAGTGAAGTATCTGGTTTTCTCAGTTTCCTTTTCTTCTGTGGTCAGAATTTCTGGATGAAGATCATTGTACCCATAGTGGTCAATCTCATCTAGAAGAGCATTCAGCTCATCGTCAGATGGTATGTCTTCTTCATCCAGAATCACAGTGTCAACATCAGCCATTGTTCCCTTCCCTCTCTTCCTTGCTTCTCTTCTTTCACTTGCTGAGGGAAGGTCTAGTTCTGGTTCTTCAACCTTAACTTCAACTGCCTCCTTTGTCTTTTCAGCATGCCCGGTAAAGATGGTCATTGCAGACTCTGGATTAGTGATGATGGCAGGAGACAAGGGTTCAACCACAGATGTGGTCTCCCCCTGAGCCGTTGAAGTGGTTGCTTGTTGTTGCACAGGCTTATCAATGGAAGCTTTAAGCTGTTTCACTGCTTCAGCTAAAACCTTGAAATCTTTATTTTGTTTTGAGATAAGATTCTGTTGTTCTTCAAGTTGGGTTTGTTGAATGTCAATCTGTGTATGTAGACCCCCAACTTCCAGCTTTAAGTCTTTTACTTCTTCCTGGACATCATGCAGGTTAGATTTTAGACCTTCAATCTCTTCATCTTTCTTTTGAAGCTGATCCTGCATCTTCTTTAGTTCAAGGCTTAATGTTTTAACTCTGGGCATAGGAGAGGTTGTATCATGAGGAGGTGATGTGGGAGTAGTATGTATGGGTGATTGTTGTGGAGATGGTTGTGGAGTTGGTTGTGGAGATGGTTGTGGAGTTGTGAAAAGAGAATCTGATGAAGATGACAAGTCTTCTAATCCAGTTTTGATCTTCTTTGCCCTAGGCTCCTCTTCTTCAAAGTCAGAACCTGACTCAACTTGCCTCTTGGAGGATGATGCTAGATGCTCTGCCTTTTCATCTGAATCAGACTTGTAGTAGTCAGATCCATAGATTCCAGCATCAAGAGTCCCACTTGATTCTGCAACTTCCTCCTCAGCTTCAATTATACCAGCTTCAACATTAACTGCTGGTTCTAGAACAACTTGTATTTGCTCAACAAATGGAGCCTCAATCACAGGATCAACTATGGGTTGAACATCTTCTTGAACAATAGGAATGTTCATCTCAATCACAGCTTCATCAACATGTTGATTACCTTGACCCTGTTCAGCTTCCATTTCCTCTTCATCAGATGATACATCAACCTCTTCTTCTAGATCTGGGTCAATATCCGGAATGAATTCTTCTTCTTCTCCAAGGATATGACCAAACAAGGGAACATCAGCTATAGCCCTGTTGGTTCTTTTGTTTGTACTTCTCATATAGCTGAGAGTCTTGGCTATCATGTGGTCGAACACGAAGGTGTTCCCTCCTTGTTGAAGCTCAGGATGTAAATGATTTATGATGATCTGTAGGAATCTTGGATAGGCTAGAAATTTCTCCTTCACTGCTCCGGTCAGATTATCCTTTAGTTGTCTGAAGATGAACCCAGAGAAATTGTAGTCTCTTCCCTTGACTAGCCCCAAGATTGCTGAGCCCAGTGTACTGTTTGCTGAGTCAAACCCTCCTTTTCTTATTGATAGGCAGTGAATAAACACGTGCACTATGTATCTCCAGTGGCTTGGTAAGGAATTCTTGATTATCTGACCATTCTTGAATTCTTCTGGATGACCTAATCTTCTGAAGCATTCTTTAACGTAGAAGATAGGAAATTCAATTGGTGCATTTGGATTGTCATTGAACTGCAGCACCTCTCTAATGGTAGCTTCTGAAAACAAGACTTCTTGGCCCAGCACAGTTGCTCTGATGTGCTCCACATTGTCAATTGTGATTAGCTCAGCAGTCTCCCAAAATTCTCTTATAGAGGTCTCAAACACTGGCAGGTTGTTGCTGATGGCAAAGCTGATGTTGGAGTTTGCCAGGAAGTTTAAGACTTGAGTGAACTCTGCAGCCTTTGGATCATTTGCATTAAGGAATGCACAGACATTGTGTCTCTTTACGAATAAAAGATCCATACCTGTAAAATCCATCAATTTAGCACAAGAAGTAAGATTTCTGATTATACTTGATCGAAACTTGACATCCCAACACTTGAAAAAATTTGGATAAACACTGTCGAAACTACTTAGTTTCGATTGAGAACAACTTTATCGAAACTAGTAGTTTCGATTGAACAACTAGTTTCGATCAACACTTGGACATTCAAGATGGACCTATCGAAACAGTAGTTTCGATATAACAGACAAGTTTTGATCAACACTTGGACATTTGAGATAAACTTATCGAAACAAGTAGTTTCGATAGAAGTATCTAGGGCAAGTTTTGGTATCGAAACTAGTAGTTTCGAATGAGAAACCTGTTGAAAATTTGGAAGTATTAACCTTTTTATCGAAACTACTTGGTTTCGATAACCTAAACCCCTTTGATTCAAAATACTCAGATTACAACACATGAATGAAAGAAGGGTTTAGAAAGGCCTGTAAATGACGAAACTTCATCTTACCGATTGTGATTACTGTTATCTGCAAGATTACACAATAGACATGAGTTCAAAGATGACAAGTGTTTGCAAACATATATAAGCACATAAACGTCTGCTATTATGAAGGTTTAGTCGACACATTTCAAATTTTGAAACCCTAGGTCTGTGGATTTGCGGAAATCCTCTAAATGAAGTAGAGAAATGTTACCTGATGATGAAGACGACGGTGACAACGGGGAGAATCAGGCGATTAACACTGATAGTTTGCAACTCAGACCGATGGCTTGAAGGTGAAGAGGGTTCGGGGAGAATGACGAGTGAAACTTAGCATGAATGAGAGAATTTGATTATGAAGGCATTCAATTTGCTTATGACAAAAGACAAAAATGCCCCTGTCGAAACAACTAGTTTCGATAGACCAAAGTAGTTTCGATGTCAAGGTAGTTTCGATATATACAGGGTAGTTTCGATATCAAAGTAGTTTCTATATATACAAGGTAGTTTCTATATATACAAGGTAGTTTCGATATCAAAGTAGTTTCGATATATACAGTGTAGTTTCTGCAAGTCAAGGTAGTTTCTATATATACAAGGTAGTTTCGATATCAAAGTAGTTTCGATATATACAGTGTAGTTTCTGCAAGTCAAGGTAGTTTCTATATATACAAGTAGTTTCGATAGGGCAAACTAGTTTCGATATTTACAGAGTAGTTTCGATAGGGCAAACTAGTTTCGATATTTACAGAGTAACAGAAATAAGACTAACATATATACACAAGATATTTACACTTTTTCTTCTTGAAAAAGATCCAACATGAGACCAGATCTGGTCAGTCTCTTGAAACACTTCCTTTTGCAATTAACTACTGTGAGTCCCTGAAGATAGCTGATATTTGTGCAAAGTAAACCCGAACATTTGTTTGTATTTTGATTTCATGTGATTAAAAGGTACCATTTAAGCACTATACAAGGTGTACCCCACATATTAAAATAAAATGATTTTGAAAACCTATCAATCCTCAAGAAGTACCCATCTTCATCCTATCATCTCTTTCTGATTAACCAAGGTACCGTCTTAGTAATGTCAAAGTACCACCAAGATAAAATAAGAAATCCAAGTGGATTAGAGAATTTAAAATGAAAAATATCCAAGTAGATATTAAAAGGTACGATCATTCTAGATCTTTGCGTAAGCAAAACAGAAGAAGTCGTAAAATTATCCAAGCGGATAGAAAAAGATTGAACACCCGAGATCTTTGCGTAAGCAAAACAGACGGGGTCAAATCATCCAAGTGGATGGGAAAAGGATGAACACCCGAGATCTTTGCGTAAGCAAAACATACGGGGTCATCGGCGGTAAATGTCGTTACTTTGACGGTCACTTGGCGTATGTATAGGAATTCAATACGTAAGACTGTATCTGATTGAATCGGTTTTCTTGGATATAAAAATGGGTTAGATGTTTCAATAATGGGTTCAAACACACAAGTATGAGATATATTTTAGGTTTTCACACTACTTACAAGTTTTAACCATATGCCGGGCCTAACAGCTATACCTCAGTAAACACCATCGCTTTTGGTCCATTCCATGTCCAAGAGATGAGATCAGACACTATCATTTCTCAAAGGTCAGATTCAATTTTTCGTGTAACAAAAACCACTTGAAGTTATATACACAACAATTCTTTTATCAAATGTTACTTTTCTCCCCCAAAAGAGTTGCGTAGAAACTGTACAGAAAAATAAAACCTTTTTTTTTTTTTTGGTATTCACACTATTTACTGAAAGTTTATCATTCCAAGCATCTCCACCAGTTGGGCAAATCTGGTAGAGTCAAAGGCCTTTGTGAAGATGTCTGCGGTTTGTTTATTAGTTTTGACTTCAACGATCTTAATATACCTCTTTTCCACACAGTCACGGATAAAGTGATGTTTAATTTCAATGTGTTTGGTTTTCGAATGCTGAACGGGGTTTTTGGTGATATGGGGAACGGCAGTATTGTCACACAGAATGGGTGTCTCAGGGAATGTGATCCCATAGTCAAGCATCTGATGGTTTATCCATCTGACTTGGGAACAACAAAGGGCGGCGGCAATGTATTTGGCTTCGGCGGTGGATTGGGAAACGGTGGATTGTTTCTTACATTGCCATGAGACAAGGCGGTTGCCAAGGAATTGACAACCTCCAGATGTGGATTTTCGGTCTAAGTTGCAACCCCCGTAGTCTGAATCTGAGTAAGCCACAAGATCAAACAAGTCAGTTTTAGGATACCACAGACCCAATTTTGGTTTATACTTTAAATATCTTAAAATACGTTTAACAGCAGAGAAATGAGAGAGTTTAGGATTAGCCTGAAAACGTGCACATAAGCACACTGCAAACATGATGTCGGGTCTGCTGGCCGTGAGATACATGAGGGATCCTATCATAGAGCGATAGAGATGCTGATCAACGTTTTCACCATCCACATCAGGAGTCAAACAATGTCGAACTTCCACAGGAGTTTTCACTGGGTGGGAATCAGCCATTTTGAACTTGGTCAAGATTTCTTTCACGTATTTTTCTTGATGGATAAGGATTCCTGATTCGGACTGATCAACTTGTAGTCCCAAAAAGAACTTCATTTCTCCCATGGAGCTCATTTCAAACTTGGATCTCATCACTTCCTCAAATTCTTTGCAAAGACGAGAATTTGTAGACCCGAAAATGATATCATCCACATAAATTTGCACCATGATTGTATCCTTTTCCTCCTTTTGGGTTTCCAGCAAAAGCAACATACTCTCCATCAATTTGATGATAATCTTGTAGTAAGTTAAAGTGCCCAGTCATATGCCTTGAACATCCACTATCTACATGCCAGATGTTATCGCCGGTTCTTCTTGATTGACCCTATACACAACGAACCATTTATACGTTTTGACCAAAAATGTTTCAATCAAGAGATTTTAGTGTCAGGATATGACATCTCATTGGAATCAGAAGTACAACCATCCTTTGATGAAGCACGGTCATCAAATAGAACATTATTTTTAATTTTCCAAGTTCGTTTTAAATAATTTTTAGCATTTTTAATTCTTTTACGCCTAGATTTCCTTCTGTGAGAAGAATTAGGTGATGTGCGGGTATTCGATTGTGATATTTTGTATAGTTTTAGTCCGTTTTACATGTTTCGAGGTGTTTATTTGTGTCGATATTGGTACTTATTATGTGTTTGGTATTTTCAGGATAAAAGGCGTTTAAAGCTGCTTTAAGAAGTTAAACGAGCTGGAAACTGGAGCAGAAACGGAAAAACGTCAGGAGGTAGTCTCACGCGACACGCGGGGTAGGTGTGGACACGTGTCGCGACGCGCGATGAATACCCAATTGAGTCGGTCAGCTTGTTCAGGCGCCACGTGCTGGAATTGGTGTACTATCACGCGACGCGCGGGATAGGTTAAGTTCGCAAAATATTTAAGCAGCTCAAGAATCTTGTTTGGGGGGTTCCACTTTTAACCTAGCAGCCGTTTTACGAACTCAGGGGCGATTCCAGGCGATTTTCCAAGCATTTCTTCATCTAGAAGGCCATTCTTTCATGTCCGATCAATTCCTAACGTTTCTTGAAGCTGCGATGACTGCTAGGCGCGGCTAAGTCTCTCGTGACTTCCACTCGGATGAACTTTTACATCGTTTTTGCATTGGAGTTGTTTACGGATTTGTTTAACTAGTACAACTTGACTACTTGTGTTGGATTATTGGTAAACGTTTCTTGTGTTTGAATTACTTGTCGTTTATTAAGCGTATTGGCAACTTACTTGCGTTGTTAGCGGGTTGGTAAACTGGTGGGTAGTTGACATAATTAAGCGGGTTATTAGGTTGCATAGTGATTCTTGAAAACTATCCTTAATAGCTAATCAAATTCATTAATCCCGAGGCCATGTCTATGTGGTGTTTTGAATCTGTAAACGAGTTCTCATGCTAAACGGGTAATTGGGATTCCGGGTGGAGGTTACTTTTTCTCACGTTGATCACAACTCTTTTAATTAGTTCGTTTGTTTTTACAATCAAATTCACTAAACCCACAAGTTAGATCATTTATTTATTAGATATAAACTTGACATTAACCACAAATTCCCCGTGGATACGATACCCTACTTACGCTATCTACGTAGTTTAAATAGGTTTTTGCATGACCCTTACGACAGTCATCAAAATGGCGCCGTTGCCGGGGAATTCGTGCGCTTAGTGTTAGTTTAGAATTAGTTGTTTCTTGTTTTCTAAAAAATTATAAAAACCCAAAAATATTTCTTTTTGTTTGTTTTTGTTTCGTTCAGTATTACGCGTAGTTTTCTTGTTTCCTTGCGTGCAGGTGACTTCTTATTGCATGCATACCAGGTTTTCGGGACGATCCTCGCCACTGTTTTACGACCCCGAAATCGAGAAGACCGCCAGACAGAACCTACTTCATCGTTCAGCTTTGAAAGGGAAAGCTAAAATCTCAGACATGAATCCCCCAGAAAACCAATCCAACCCACAGCAGCAAACACCACAACAAACGCCAATTACCGAGATGCCACCAATGCCACCGCCCCCGTTCACCTCTGAACCACAAAACTACACCCAAACTCAACGAAACTCACCCATTCCACCACCATCAAATATGACCACCCAACCAACATCTGCTCCAACTGGAGAATTTCAAGTTATTGGTGGACCACTTTACTCGTCAGAAAGCCGATTACCACCGCAGCCCGATCCAGTGCGGGCTGTGAACCAGCCGAATTTAGTTCCACACCCGAACCGGTCGGGTGTTTTGTTTGATCAAGTGGACAACAGGGCTCGAACCGAGACATGGGATGACGGGTATGGATATGATGAGTGGGGTGTAAATGATGGGAACATAGGATATCAAGGTGGTGTGCAGTATCCGACATTTAACCGTAATCAGCCGATGTATCCGCAGCAGAGACAACCGCGGGGGGTAGATGCTTTTCAGACCCCGCCACAGGTTCATCGGGTACCGGTTATGCCACGTCAAAGACAAAGAGATCCTCGATTTCCGGATCCGAATATACGAGGAGTTGAGAGTCACTTTAGACCACAGATTGCTGAACATGCATCACCGATTGTGATGCCAGTTGCACATGGTAATGCGGACCGTTCTTTTGAAGCAAAACCGCACATTCTGAACATGCTACCTACCTTTCTCGGGAAAGGTAGTGAAGAACCATATGCACACATTGCGGATTTTGAGGCAGTTTGTAGCATGATTGGTGGACACGGGTTCACCACGGATCAGGTGAAATTAGTGCTGTTTCAGTTTTCACTAAAGGATGCTGCGAGGGATTGGTTTACATCTTTGCCATATGCTAGTATTCATACATGGCAAGAGCTGCAGCAACAATTCTTGGAAGAATACTATACCCCACAAAGAACCAAGTCGGGGAGAGCAGCGATTAGAGAGTTCCAACAGTTACCGGGTGAGCTCCTTTACGAGTCCTGGAAACGGTTCAATCAATTGATCCGTAATTGTCCTCACCACGGTATTCAAAGATGGGAATTAATTACCGCATTCCACGATGGGATTTCAAATGAAGATAGACGAGATATTAAGGCTACCACCGGGGGTACCTTTTTGAGGAATCATGTGGATGTGGATTGGGACTACTTGGAAATTGTTGCAGCGGATTCAAAGAGACAAGCACAATTGGATAGGAATAAAAAGTATCCGGTTGTAGCACCAACAAATTCGGGAGCTCCCAATGCAAGAGTTGCTCAATTAGAGAGAGAGAAGGAGGCGTTGGAACGCCAATTGGCGAAGTTTAAGGGTCTCGGTGGAAGAGACGCGTTGAGTGCGGCTCAGGCTTTTCCGGTATGTGCTTCTTGTGGTGAATTGGGCCATGTCTTGGACGTGTGTCCGGGTCAATTTGTTGCGGCTGAGGAGGATGTGAACATGGTTTATGGAGAGCAAAAGAATTATGACATGAATTCTAATACATATCATCCAGGTTTGCGTAATCATCCTAATTTAAGGTACGGTAATACTACTAACCAATTGAATCCTCATTTTCAGGTACAAAATCAAGGAGGTCAACCGTATCAGAGCCGTCAATCAAATTACAACTCGAATTACAACCGGGGGAATCAAAGGAACTATCAGCAAAACCAAGAGCAAAGCAAATCGAACAATTCAACTGAAGGGTCCAATAGCGAAATTATGGAGTTGCTTAAGCAAATCAGAAAGGACCAAGAGTTGCAATCCAAGTCTCATCAGGCATTGGAGAAACAAGTTGCTCAGTTGGCGGTCGAGGTGGCACAAGGGAGAAAAGAGTCGGGCCGATTGCCTAGTGATACTACAAAGAATCCACAGCATCAAGGGAGTTCGTCTAATGCCAGAATTAATCAGGTAAGTATTCTTCGTTCTGGGAAGGTTTATGATAACAAGGTTGGGTCTCCTCCACAGTTGGTTGAGGGCATTGTGGAGGAGGTTGATGAGGACAATGAGTCCGATGCTGAACCGGAACCTGTTAGCCCGAAACATATTAAAAAAGTGACTTTTGAAGAGAAAAATAATAGGGTTATAGAAATTGAACCGGTGGACACAAAGGAAAAGGGTACGGACGGTAATACCGTCCCGTTTCCTAAAGCTTTAATCAATCCGGAAACAAAAGTCGTCAATAAACGGGGCCCACAACAGGATGAGATGTGGGAAGTTTTTAAGCAGGTAAAAATTAATCTCCCATTATTAGACGCAATCAAACAGGTTCCGGCATATGCAAAATATTTGAAAGAGCTTTGCACTCAAAAACGGCACAAGAAATTTCCGAAAAAGATAGTTTTAACCGAAAAAGTTAGTGCCGTTGTGTTGGGTGAACTTCCACCAAAGCTCCGAGATCCAGGTGCTCCTCTAATTCCCATTCAAGTGGGTGAATTCAAGATGAGTCGAGCCTTGCTGGATTTGGGAGCAAGTGTTAGCATTTTACCGGGTAGTTTATACGATCAATACGACTTCGGACCATTGCAACAAGTCGACACCACTGTGGTGTTGGCCGATTTGACAGTAAAACTACCTCGGGGGATTTTGCATGATGTCATTGTCAAAGTTGACGAATTTTATTACCCGGTTGACTTTTTGGTTTTAGATTATATGCAATGTGAAAATACTAAACAACCTAATGTCATACTCGGTAGACCGTTTTTAGCAACCGCTAATGCACTAATTAATTGTCGAACTGGTACGCTTGACATCACGTTTGGAAATCGTAAGGTCCGATTAAATGTTTTTTCCCGTACATCTGATTCTCTAGTCAATGATGAATGCTTTATGGCGGACATCATTGACGGGTGTCATCCTCACGAAAGTGGGGAAGGCGCTATAGAGACGTGTTTTGTTTGTGACAGGGATTTGGCAGAAGTGGAGTTGGACATGGAATACGCAGAAGAAGAGTTGGAGGTGATGGCGGCTAGGGAATTAAAGCCGACTTGGACGCATCAAGTCGAGAATTTGCCGGATCATATTGATACTCATTTGAAGCCATCACTCGAATCACCTCCACAAGTCGAGTTGAAGACATTGCCAAAGCATTTGAAATATGCTTTCGTTGGTGAGAACAATACTCTACCGGTAATTATTGCTTCCAATTTAACACTTGAACAGGAAAAGGCGTTGATGGAAGTGTTGGTGGCCAACCGGACCGCAATTGGGTGGACAATTGCTGATCTTAAGGGGATCAGTCCATCCATTGTCATGCATAAGATCATTACTGAAGAGGGAGCAAAACCGGCTAGAGATCAACAACGAAGATTGAACCCGAACATGCGGGAAATTGTGAAGAAAGAGGTCTTGAAGTGGTTGGATGCGGGGATCATCTATCCTATTTCGGACAGTACTTGGGTGAGTCCGACACAGACGGTGCCAAAAAAGGCGGGCATCCAGGTTATTATTGGTGAAGATGGTAAGGAAGTCGCCACCCGGCCGGTAACCGGATGGAGAATTTGCATAGATTATAGGAAGTTGAATGCTGCAACTTCAAAAGACCACTTCCCACTCCCCTTTATTGATCAGATTGTGGAAAAGCTCGCAGGTCAGAAATTTTATTGTTTTCTTGATGGTTATTCAGGTTATAATCAGATTGCTATCCATCCTGATGATCAACAAAAGACCACTTTTACCTGTCCCTACGGTACCTTCGCATTTAGGCGGATGCCGTTCGGATTGTGTAACGCCCCGGCCACCTTCCAACGGTGTATGATGAGTATCTTTTCAGATATGGTCGGGGAGTCTTTGGAGATTTTTATGGATGATTTTTCAATTTTCGGCACATCTTTTGAGGCCTGTTTGGAACAGTTGTCACGAGTGCTAAAAAGATGTGTCGAAACAAACCTGGTATTAAGTTGGGAAAAGAGCCATTTTATGGTTCAAGAGGGCATCGTGTTGGGACACGTTGTCTCAAGTAAGGGGATTGAGGTAGACCACGCGAAAATTCAAGTAATTTCTACTTTACCCGCACCCACGAGTGTCAAAGGAGTTCGTTCCTTTCTTGGACACGCCGGTTTTTACAGACGGTTCATCAAAAACTTTTCAGTTATCACTAAACCGTTGTGTAATCTTTTGTTAAAAGATGTCCCATTTGTGTTTGATAAACATTGTAAAAAATCTTTTGAGACACTAAAACAAAAGTTGGTTGAAGCACCTATCCTACAGTCCCCTGATTGGTCACTTCCGTTTGAAATAATGTGTGATGCTAGTGATTATGCAGTAGGTGCAGTTCTGGGACAGAGAGTTGACAAGAAACCGGTGGCAATCTACTATGCGAGCAAGACTCTCGCGGATGCTCAGTTGAATTACACCACCACTGAGAAGGAGCTTCTTGCTGTTGTCTACGCGTTAGACAAGTTTCGTTCATATATTTGTGGTAGTAAAGTTATTGTTTTTTCTGACCACTCTGCAATCAGGTATCTCATGGAGAAAAAGGATGCAAAGCCAAGGCTTATCAGGTGGATCCTTTTATTGCAAGAATTTGACTTAGAAATACGCAATAAAAAGGGAAGTGAGAACGTGGTGGCAGATCACCTGTCACGAGTGGTGAACGAAATCGAAGGGCCTGAACATGATATTTTGGAAACATTTCCAGATGAGCATTTATTAACTATTGATACTCAACCATGGTTTGCTAACTTTGCTAATTATGCTCATTCAGGTATCATTCCAGATCATTGGTCAAGACCTAGGACGGCACACTTCCTGGCGCAAGCAAAGCAATACATATGGGATAAACCGGATCTGTTCAAAGTTGGAGCTGATCAGATTATTCGGAAGTGTGTTGAAGATGAAGAGATTCCATCAGTCTTGTCTTTGGTGCATGAGTCCGCTTGTGGAGGACACTTTAGTGGGCAGAAAACGGCACGAAAAGTGCTTTCATGTGGGCTATATTGGCCTACGGTGTTCAAGGACTCTTTTGAATATGCGAAAAATTGTTTACGATGTCAACAAATGGGTAGCATTACGAAACGGGATGAGATGCCCATGCAGCCAATCCTTGTTGTCGATATCTTCGACGTATGGGGAATTGACTTTATTGGCCCATTCCCGAATTCGTTCGGTAATCTCTACATCTTGGTGGCAGTGGATTACGTGTCTAAATGGGTTGAAGCCATTGCCACCAAGACCAATGACCATCAGGTGGTTTGCAAGTTCGTTCAATCGAACATCTTTTCGAGATTTGGTGTCCCTCGCGTGATCATAAGTGATGGGGGATCTCATTTCAAAAATTTTAACTTTAGCAAACTCCTTAAGAGATATGGTGTCGATCATCGAATTGCCACTCCGTATCATCCTCAAACGAGTGGGCAAGTTGAGGTTTCTAATCGGCAAATTAAAGAAATTTTACACAAAACCGTACGAGCCGACCGTAAGGATTGGTCCACTAAACTGGATGATGCTTTGTGGGCGTATCGTACGGCTTATAAAACGCCGATTGGAACAACACCATATCGATTGGTTTATGGCAAGGGATGTCACTTACCGGTTGAAATTGCACACCGTGCATTTTGGGCAGTTAAACAGGTTAACATTGATTATGATACTGCAGGTAAGGAGAGACAGTTGACATTGGGAGAGCTTGAGGAACTGAGGAATGAGGCTTATGAGTGCGCCGCTGCATACAAGGATAAGATGAAGAAGGTGCACGATGCGAAGATTAGGCCGAAGGTGTTTGAAGTTGGGCAGCTTGTGTGGCTATACAATTCCAGGTTGAAGTTGTTCCCTGGAAAGTTGAAGAGCAAATGGACAGGACCGTATCGTGTGACAAAAGTTGGAAAGCATGGAGATTTCGAGATTGAGGATTTTGATGATCATATTCGTCAGATGGTGAATGGTCACAGACTGAAACCATATTACAATGCTCGAGAGATTAACGGTCCTGGTAAGAATGTGGAGGTGCTGTATTTGAGCACCGTTCGTGCAGCGGAAGAGTAATCACACAGGTACGATCTGGCTGAAGATCTAAAACTTAGCGCTCTTAGGAGGCAGCCTAAGGAGTTCTTTTATCTATTTATTTTACTTAGTTAGTTAGTCGTTTATATGAGTCGCCGATTCTAACCGTGCTTCGTTTCGAGTGTGGGGAAGTTTGAGGAGGTTTGGTTACTCTCTAAGTGCAACTGAGGACAATGCACAGTTGTTTGGGGGGTAGGACAAGACTTTGTGCCCGAAAAATTCGTTTTTGGTGAGTTTTTGGGTGTTTTTTTCGGTTGTTTTCGGTATATTTTCGGAATGTTTCAGGGATATGAGATCATTCGGAGAAGAAACATCATGAGAAGAGGAACTCCAGGTATGTTTTTATTGAGCATTTATCATAAAAATTCGTTTTGGGGGTTTGGGAGGTGAAAACATAAGAAAAGTGAAATTTTTTTCTAAGGCATGGAACTCCAAAATTGTTAAATACCTACTGGAAAACTGTCTCTCAGGCGCCACGCGACAGGATCAGACCGATGTCACGTGACGCGCCTGAGACCTGGTCAAACAAAAGTCAATATGCAACCCCCCGCGCCACGCGGGTGTTTTATTGGTTCGTGTCGCGACGCGCGATGGATCCCACATCACAATTACTTTGGATCGCAGACAGATGTTCTGTTCCCTCTTTCCCCAAAACAATTTCACCTCTTCTCTCTCCCTTCTTCACAAACCTAACCGAAAAAAAAAAGCTTCAAAATCCTTTCAAATCTAAGGGTTTTAACCACAAACCTTCATCTAAAATCGCCATACATTGCTTCTACAACCCAAATCCACCCACCACCACCACCGGAACCGCCACCGCCGGTCACCATCTCCGGCCAAGTCCAAAATTTCATCAAGTTTGTTAAATTCCAGGTTGTCGTCGTGATTCAGGTACGAAAGCTTCAATTTTTATGTGCTTTATGTAAGGATTCATGCTTATTTCTTGAATGTGATGATTCTTGTGCTGGGTTTATTTGGGGTGTTGAAGGTAGTTATACATATGGGTGTTTCTGAGTAGGAATGTGATGTAGCTAGTTGAATCCATGAGAAGGTTAGGAAATTGGAGGTTTGGCATGAAGTTGGGTATTTGGTTGTTGTGGGTAGTTTTGAATGAGTAGGGACTCGTTTAGTGTAAATATATATTCCTAAAAAAAAAAAAAAAAAAAAAATTCCAAAATTCTAAAAAATTATAAAAAGTTTGCTGAGTTGTTTTCGCGTGTGGTTTGTAAGTCATTGATGGGAGTTAGGCGCTGACAAAAGAAATTCAGACTTTCAAATTTCGGTCGATTCGTTCGTACTCAATCTCCATTCGAACGGGTTGACCGAATTACATGAGTTCTGACATGACTTATGCGCGAATGAAAGTTATTGTTTTATTGAACTTGTACCCGCGAATGAAATGCTATACGGGTGCAAGTGTCACATGCGTGTTACTAATTTGAGAAATTTTTTTTTTAGGATGTCTGGAGAAGGCTCGAGTCAGACTGGTAGCAAGAAAAGGAAACGTATCCGGGCTCCAATTCAGTACAATGGGCCAGAAGAGCGTCCACTTCCGGAAACACCGATAGTACCATTGGCACAAAGGGTGTTACGGCATCACACTTTGTTAGATTTCTTGATCGGTAGTGCGGAATATGAGAGACGAGAGCGGTTCTGTCCCATGAAGTTGTGTAGGCATCGCACGTTTAATTGGGAGATGTTAGAAGTTATGGGACAGAGACAGAGGATGGAGGAGTTTTTGGGTCCTCGTTGGTTAATGGCTTTGAGGTGTGCGGAGCCACAGTATGCTGAGTTGACTGTGGAGTTTCACTCTACTTTTAGGCATGACGCGGATAGGTATGTGGAGCCGTTTTCGTTATCCTTTAGTCTGGGTAGGCGGCAGTATGTGTGGAGTGTGGAGCAGTTTGCTATGAATGTTGGGTTCTATGCTCCGGGGGAGCGATTTCAGCATGCATTGCGAGGTCCAACTAGGAAGGTTGATAATCGGACCGAGTGGGTATTGGAGTCCGAGTTGCAAACTTTTTGGGGAACCATTGCTGATAGTGTTTGGTCTGCTGATGCGATAGAGTCATCGATTCGGGATCCGTTTTTGAGATATGTGCATAGGATTTTGGCATGTACGTTGTTGGCTAGGAAGAGTGGTACAGATAAGGTGAATATGACGGATCTGTTCTGTTTGTACTGTTTGGTGACGGGAAAGGAAGCCAACTTGGCTACAATTTTACTGTCTCAGTTTGCTAAGGGTAGAAGGAGGGGTGCAGATACAAATTTGGAGCTGGGGCCATATGTTACTAGGCTTGCAATGCATTGTGATGTGTTTGATAGGTACCCAGAGATGCATCTTACCCCAGGACCTGTTACTGTGCCATTCAGTGTGGACACGTTGAGGCAGGCAAATGTGATTGAATGGGATGATCCGATACGTTGGAAGCCGGTGAGGTTGTCACCGCAAGTGTTGCCACCAGGAGGTACCCTTGCAGCCGATGCTATGCAGGCAGGATATCGTACCGCGCGACAGTCGGTGGTTCCACGACTAGAGCGTCCGCGACCTCAGTATCCGTTGAGGCCACCTAGGCCTGATCCATTGACATTAGAAAATGTTTATGATACTATGGTTGATGGGTTTGCTATGCAGATGAGTATGCTTAGGTACATGATGGAGCAGCAGCATATTGGTATACCTAACTGGTTCCCGCCACAGCAGTTTCATCAGCAAGGTGATGATGAGCCGGAGGATGAGTAGTGGGTTTTAGCAACATTCAGCAGCCGGTGATTTTGGGTTCTCTTTTATATTTTCCCTTTTATTTTGTTTTTAACTAATGATGGTCTGTACTTGAATTTGATATTTGACACATTAGGGGAAAATTGTAAGGGTTAACCGGTTGGGCTGATATATATGTATATATATGGTATGATTATGTTTGGTGATGTGCTAGGATGTGTTTATGGTTCGTATTTGGCTTGGAATTGCGATTGGAGAGCTATTGAGAGTGGAAGGCTTGGAAGTAGACGAATGCAAAGCAGCAAGGAAATCAGGGGAGTCTGTTCCATTTGTTGTTGTATTGTTATTTTTGTTTTTATTTTTAGTTTGTTGGTTAGTAGTTTCTCGCTCCATTGAGGACAATGAAGGAAATGAGTGTGGGGAGGGGAAACTAGTGTCTAGTTTAGTGTCGTCACGTCGTAGTATCGTCGTTAGTTTTTAGTTGTAAAAAAAAAAAAAAAAAAAAAAAAAAAAAAAAAAAAAAATTTAAAAATTTAAAATGCCCCGTAAAGATTTTTTTGCACTAAAATGGAAAATGATAGGTATAATCAGATCATTGGCTTTCGATTACTATATATATGAGATAATGTACGGTCAAGCATGCGTCTAACTTAGGATATGTGGGTAGGCCCAGCCGATTGAAAGGTTCCTTAGGATTGATATAACACATCTAATTATTAGGATTCTTGTGGGTTCCCGCCTTAGGAGCTATAGCAAAACCGAAACTGTAAAGAGTATAAGGGGTACCGTCATAAGTAAAAAACTTGTAAGTTTTTCCGATTAAATGGGCACACCTGTTTCTTTTTGTGAAAACAAATCCGAAACAGTGTGGCGCCCGAAAAAAAAAAAAAAACATTCCATCAATCCATTTGAGCTATATGTTGAAAAAAAAAAATAAAAAAAATAAAAAAAAAAAGCCTATGGTATTGCCGCGGGGATAGCGACTCATGCGGTACATACCCGCTAGGTGGAGTTATAAAAATATGTGAGGTTTATGGCATTAATTGCGGGGATGGTGACTCATGCAAGGTATGTCCGCTAAACTGATCGTATACAAAAGCATGCAAAGCTCGCAATATCATCCATTATCCATCACAAATTTAATCGGAATAATATAAGAGTTTTTTATATAAGACGGTAGATAAATTATCTTTTAACCTCATAAGCTCAAAGCGGGATTAGGTGGAGTTGTAGTCTTTTGAGTGTGAGATCCATAGATGAATAATTCACTTGAACGTAACGGATCATGAATGAGGGCTTGTAAACCGGCGGTTGGGTTTAAGTGGATCATATACCCGCAGTCTTGGTTAACGTATGTTTTGATTTGTTATAATAAATTAACCGAATATATTGGAAGCCATTATATCTGATTGTGATTCTACTGCGAATAATTTTTTCGGGGACGAAAAAAGATAAGTGTGGGGATGTGATGTGCGGGTATTCGATTGTGATATTTTGTATAGTTTTAGTCCGTTTTACATGTTTCGAGGTGTTTATTTGTGTCGATATTGGTACTTATTATGTGTTTGGTATTTTCAGGATAAAAGGCGTTTAAAGCTGCTTTAAGAAGTTAAACGAGCTGGAAACTGGAGCAGAAACGGAAAAACGTCAGGAGGTAGTCTCACGCGACACGCGGGGTAGGTGTGGACACGTGTCGCGACGCGCGATGAATACCCAATTGAGTCGGTCAGCTTGTTCAGGCGCCACGTGCTGGAATTGGTGTACTATCACGCGACGCGCGGGATAGGTTAAGTTCGCAAAATATTTAAGCAGCTCAAGAATCTTGTTTGGGAGGTTCCACTTTTAACCTAGCAGCCGTTTTACGAACTCAGGGGCGATTCCAGGCGATTTTCCAAGCATTTCTTCATCTAGAAGGCCATTCTTTCATGTCCGATCAATTCCTAACGTTTCTTGAAGCTGCGATGACTGCTAGGCGCGGCTAAGTCTCTCGTGACTTCCACTCGGATGAACTTTTACATCGTTTTTGCATTGGAGTTGTTTACGGATTTGTTTAACTAGTACAACTTGACTACTTGTGTTGGATTATTGGTAAACGTTTCTTGTGTTTGAATTACTTGTCGTTTATTAAGCGTATTGGCAACTTACTTGCGTTGTTAGCGGGTTGGTAAACTGGTGGGTAGTTGACATAATTAAGCGGGTTATTAGGTTGCATAGTGATTCTTGAAAACTATCCTTAATAGCTAATCAAATTCATTAATCCCGAGGCCATGTCTATGTGGTGTTTTGAATCTGTAAACGAGTTCTCATGCTAAACGGGTAATTGGGATTCCGGGTGGAGGTTACTTTTTCTCACGTTGATCACAACTCTTTTAATTAGTTCGTTTGTTTTTACAATCAAATTCACTAAACTCACAAGTTAGATCATTTATTTATTAGATATAAACTTGACATTAACCACAAATTCCCCGTGGATACGATACCCTACTTACGCTATCTACGTAGTTTAAATAGGTTTTTGCATGACCCTTACGACAGTCATCATTAGGCAATACATATGAATTTAATGAACATTGGGAAGGTGATTCTTCATTAAAATTTGCGGTTGTCAATTTACAACTCTTTGAAACATGATTTGAGGCACCACAACTAAAACAAACGTTTTTACAAGATATCTTAGCCTGATAATAATCATCACAAGATGAAGATGATTGTGATGTTGAGGAATCTGAACATGAGACGGTTCTCTCATCAATAACTTTGTCTTGAAGACGATGTGCTTCCTTTAATCTGAAAAATTCCATGCTGCTCATGGTTTCACGTGGTACATCATTCACAATAATTCATGCACTTTTAAATTTTGTAACACATGGCATAACATTCAAAGATTTAGGAACAAAAGGCAAAGCATTTTTAAATTTAGAAACATCACATCCCAAACCCATATGCTCAGCAAGCATAGAGTCAAAATACAAATTTTCAACGTGTTCACAAATATTTGAGTTTGACACGGACAGATTATTACATTCATCCGACTCAAGTTCTTTTAAAATAGTTCTATCCAAGGAATTCTCATCACAATCATCTTCTGATTTTAAACTATTTGATTCTGCACAAGAAGCAAAACTGTCAGAATCAGAAGATGTAATATAATCATTAGGAGATAAGGTGCAAACAAAAGGTGTGGAAACATGTGGAGTAGGCATATCAGCAAATCTACCAGATTTAGAGTAAGGAAGAGGATGAGAGTTATATCCAAGACCCTCTGTGCCTTTTCTATTAAATTGTTTATCAATTATTCCAAACAGAATTTTCTGATCCATATCCATGTGGTCAACTTGTAATTTAGCCTTTTCTGCTTTTTGAACTCTTTCACTTAAAATCGTATTATTAATGGTTTGAGTATTTAGTTGCACAATTAAAGAACGATTTTCACCAGAAATATCACGAATTTTCTTTAAGTATAGTTTCTCATTTTTGGCAACAGAGTCATACATCACCTTAATGTGATCTCGTTCATCAATCAAGGCTTGATTGATGAATCTGTATTTTTGGATTTCATTTAGGCAAGATCTAGAATTACAGAGTTTAGAAATAACCTCAGCAGGTACAGCAGTGAGATCCTCAGTAGCTTCAATCATAACACACTTGCCCTTATCCTCTATGTCAGCCATCAATGCTTTATCAACAGCCTCCTCAGCCTGTTCTCCCCAGTGATAGTGTCCATCAGCCTGACACACAAGAGCTGTGGAACTTGAAGTTGTGTTTGTCTTTGGAGGATTGGCAGCTTGTTTACCAGAGGAGATCTTCTTATCTTGCTGATCTTTGGAGGACGGCTCCTTGCAGTTTCTGGCAAAGTGACCCAGCTGATCACAATTGTAGCATCTCACCTTTTTGATGTCAAACCCAAGCGTCTTTCCTTGCTTGAACCTTTCTATACCAGTCCTTTTGATGAATCTCTTGGCTCTTAGGGTTAACATGGCCATGCACCAATCAATATCCATTTTCTCCAAATCATCAGGATTGATCTGCTCCAAGTCATCAGGTTGAAAGCTAACCGGTGTTAGATTTCCAGAAATCAGTGCATCATAGCATGACATGAAAGCAGTCATGATTGGGACATAATCATCAGGGATCATGGTGACAGTCTTTTGAGAAGCAGAGGAGCTGGTAGAGTTGATTGCAGCAGCTGAAGGAGGAACATCAGTCTGAAAGTATGGGCTACCGGATGAGCTTGATCCAGCAATGAGAGCTGTGTTTCCAGACTGATTAGATGAGGTGACTGCTCCCTTCTTAATCTCAATCTCATAAGATTCAAGAATGCTATATACTTCCTGTTGAGACAGAGCACTCAGATTCTCAGTCTTTTTGATCATGATTCGATACATATTCCATTCCTCAGGAAGAGAATCTAGGAGTTTCTTGTTTAGATCAAGAGTAGGATACTCAACTCCCATTACCTTCAACCTTGATACAATGCTTGAGAAACGGTTGATCAAATCAGATATTGATTCTCCCCTTACACTGCTGAACATTGCATATTGTTTCTTGATCAGATCTCTTTTGCTTTCCCTAACATCCTCACTTCCCTCATATCTTGTGCACAGTGCAGCCCATAAGTCTTTGGCAGTTGTGTACTCAGCAAAGATGTTGAAAATATCCATAGGAAGAGCCATGGCAATAGTCCCGTAGGCCTTGTTGTCTCGGGCAATCAAGGCAAGATCTTTCTCATCATACTCAGACACTAACTTAGGACGTTGAACATTAGCAGTGGTAGTTACGGGCTTGTGGGGACCATCGGTGATAGAACTCAATAGTGTATAATCGTGAAATTGAAAGAAAAGCTTCATTTTTTTAGTCCAGTCATCAAAATCTCTTGTGGACACAAGAGCAGGTGGTCTATTTCCCCCAGAATGTTCTGTTGAACTTGAAGTGGCCATAATGTTTTGAATTGAAACTAAAACAGTAACTAGTTTCGATAGGTCAACTTCTATCGAAACAACTAGTTTCGATAAGACAACTTTTATCGAAACAACTAGTTTCGATAGGATTAGTTTCGATAGACCAACTATTATCGAAACAACTAGTTTCGATAGGACTAGTTTCGATAGAACAACTTTTATCGAAACAACTAGTTTCGATACTGAAAATTTCACAGACTAGTTTCGATAACCACAGTTTCTATAAGAGACAAAATCTAGTTTCGACAGTACCTTCTCCCGACAAAACGTAGACAAGAAGTTTCGATGATCAACAGAAATCAGAAATTGTTCCCCGTAGTTTCGATGCCTTCTTCTCCAAAGCAGAAATACTCCATTGATGAAAAGCTCCAAAAATCAAAGGTGCAGAAATAACAAACCAATCCAGCGAAAACCTTTTTTTTTTTTTTTTTAACAACTGCAGATTGTATTGATTCAAGCAAAATGTGAAAGAGAAAGTTCAGGGTTACAGCCGCTACTCACACCCTAAACAATCTCAAACTAGGCTATTTATAGTAGTGACAGGTATCGAAACTATGGTCAATCGAAACTACTAGTTTCGATTGACCATTTACAAATGATACATAAACCTGTCGAAACTACCATCTATCGAAACTACTAGTTTCGATTGAACAGACTCAATCGAAACTAAGTAGTTTCGATGGCCGAGACTTGACTAATTTAGAAAACTGAAATTACAATAATGAAATGACAGAAAGTAAACTAGTCTAAAAGTGTTTAAACATTACAATAAATGACAACAGCTTATACAAAAATATATAACTCTACAATCTCCCCCTAAGCTGTTGCATTACTGTCTTCAGCTCTTCATCAAGCAGCTGGTCCTTCAGTTGTCCTCGGGATGAAAGGTTTAACATGGAGAGACACAACCCTTTGGTAAGCCTTGGCATCAGCTTCAGCTTCATCTTCATCACTGTTATTCACTGGTCTTCCTCCTCATTGCTAGGGTTTACAGAGCTTTTTTTCTCCCTTCCACCCCCTAAAAAATCAGGTTAAAGCGACAGCCGTTGCTGTCCGCCTTGACAACACCAGTGTCTTGGCCCTTGGTTTTGTATACCACAACCGTTTCTTCCGTTCGTATCTAGGTTTAGCTTCTAGTTTCTTTCAGACACACAGTAATGGGCAAAGTATCCAAGGCTGATAAGAAGATCGCTTACGATCAGAAGCTTTGCCAGCTTCTAGATGATTACACTCAGGTTCTCGTCGCCGCCGCCGACAATGTCGGTTCGAACCAGCTCCAGAACATCCGTCAAGGTCTCCGTGGCGATTCAGTTATCCTTATGGGAAAGAACACTATGATGAAACGTTCGATTAGGATGCACTCTGAGAAGACCGGCAACAAGGCGTATCTCAATCTCATTCCTCTGCTTGTTGGAAATGTTGGTCTTATCTTCACAAAGGGTGACTTGAAGGAAGTCAGTGAAGAGGTTGCTAAGTACAAGGTCGGAGCCCCTGCTCGTGTTGGTTTGGTTGCTCCTGTGGATGTGGTTGTGCCCCCTAGCAACACTGGTCTCGACCCGTCTCAGACATCTTTCTTCCAGGTTCTCAACATTCCAACCAAGATTAACAAGGGAACTGTTGAAATTATCACACCTGTGGAGCTCATCAAGAAGGGTGACAAAGTGGGTTCATCTGAGGCTGCTCTTTTAGCCAAACTTGGAATCAGGCCGTTTTCATACGGTCTTGTGGTTGTAACTGTTTATGATAATGGTTCAGTCTTCAGCCCAGAGGTGCTTGACCTGACTGAAGATGATCTTGTTGAGAAGTTTGCTTTGGGTGTGTCCATGGTCACTTCCTTGGCTTTGGCTATCCACTACCCAACTGTCGCTGCCGCACCTCACATGTTGATCAATGGTTACAAGAATCTGTTGGCCATTGCTGTTGAGTCCGAGTATTCTTTCCCTCTGGCTGACAAAGTGAAGGAGTTCCTGGCCGATCCGAGTAAGTTTGCTGTGGCTGCACCAGTTGCTGCTGCTCCGGCTGCAGCGGCTGCTGCTGCTCCGGTTGAAGAGAAGAAGGAAGAGCCGGCCGATGAGTCTGACGATGACTTGGGTTTCAGCTTGTTTGATTAGACGATCGTTAAGATCTCTCTTTATCACCTATGAGACTACTTATTTAGTTTTATGTTGAGAAGCTTTGTTTTCTTTGCTTTATGTTTTGGAACAATATTTAGTATTGTCTGGATTCTTATGTTTTTTTGTTTTGATTATATGCATCTTTTATGGCTATATAACGTTTTGTTTGATAAAAAAAAAAAAAAAAAAAAAAAAAAAAAAAAAATTGCATAGAAGGAATGGAGTTTTGGAAGAAAACTTGGAGACAACCTTTTTGGGTTTTCGAAAATTTCGTATCTTCGGCAATATACACGATGTTCTGCCTGATTCAGCCGTAATTCCTTTGATTAAAGTTCAAGTTTGGGCAGCGGGTAACAAGTCAAGCATATTTGTCACAAACCGGATCATTAGTTGTTGATTACATGGTGATTCGATCCCTTATCTTTTGCCTAGAAATAGGAGGGTCTACACTTTCAGAGGGAGAATTACCATGAAAGACCTCAAATGATCAGCAGAGTTATGAAGATGCAAGACAAAGTGAGCCTTTGCTTAAAATTGACATTTTTTTAGGGGGAGAGAAGGCAAAAGTTGATCAAGTGTTCGTCAATGTCAAGAATCTTTGTGGAAAGATGGTTATTTACTGCTAAATACTTGGGATTCAAACCTTTATCAATTGCCTACAAGATAGGAGGGTCTACACTTGAGGGGGAGAATCACAACGAAAGGCTTTGGATCATCAGTCATTCTATGAAGACGAAAGACAGAGTCGGACAAGATTTGATAGCATCAGTCTAGGGGGAGATTGTTGGGTATAATTTTGAGACTGATGCTGTCAATCGAAATTACAGTATCTAAACTACTAGTTTCGGTTGAACTTTTGTTCAATCGAAACTACTAGTTTCGGTTGAACTTTTGTTCAATCGAAACTACTAGTTTCGGTTGAACTTTTGTTCAATCGAAACTAGGTAGTTTCGATACCTGATTTTCAGGCCCATTAGGCGGTGGCTTGGAAAACAAGGCACATGTGCTTGGCCTCCTATATATAGCAGATTATGTCCTAGGAGTGAGAGTGTGTCTGTAGAGGGAATCACCACCCCAGGGGGGGCTCACCCTGGGGTGAGACTAATTGTTAGTGTATGATTTTAATTTTCATATCAATCAAAGAATCATACGTTTTATGCTTTCAATTGTATGATTTTCATTTTCATATGTTTCTGTTCGTGTATGTGATTCCCGCACCCGTCTTTACCCATTTGTGATTCGAGAGTGATACCGGATCCAGAGATTCCGCCTCTCGATCCGGACTGTCTGAAGATTTCTCCGCAGATCTGAGTTCTTTCAGGTCTGCTCTGGACCTACAGTTGGTATCAGAGCCATGGTGGCTCTTATTGCTCTCGAATCTGCTAAAAAATCAGAGAAAACCCGCCTTTGAGACGTTAAACAAGAAGAAATCGATGTGTAGCAGGTTCGTGACTGCTGTTCTACATTATCACTTTCAAAATCTGAAGATGTAAGGCTCTTGAAGCATTTTTCAGACCTGGATTGGGGGTATCGAAGTAGCTGAAGGTTGAAGATGGTCAAACGAAACTATGTGGCGGCTGAACATTTTCTATCGAAACTACTGGTGTTGCCCTAAATCAGAAGTAGAAGACATCGAAACTAGGCTGTCGAAACTAGGCTATCGAAACTAGAGGGTATCGAAACTACTAGTTTCGGTTGAAGAATCTCCTATCGAAACTACTAGTTTCGATTGAAGCTACCACACAAGTATTAACATGGCACCGTTTGAAGCTCTTTATGGACGAAAATGTCGTTCACCGATTTGTTGGAACGAAATTGGTGAAGCACAAATCACCGGTCCCGAGCTTATCCAAGAGAACACCGATAAAATCTCTCTTATTCGTGACAACATTCGAGTAGCAAGGAGTCGGCAAAAGAGCTATGCCGATAATCGACGAAAACCCTTGGAATTCCAAGTTGGGGATATGGTTCTTCTAAAGGTATCACCTTGGAAAGGCGTAGTCCGATTTGGAAAGAAGGGAAAACTTGCACCTCGATATGTGGGCCCATTCAAGATACTCGAAAGGATAGGAAAAGTGGCCTACAAACTCGATCTTCCTTCAGAACTCAGCAACGTTCATCCGACTTTCCACGTATCTAATTTGAAAAAGTGCCTAGCCGACGAGAATCTCCACATCCCTCTTGATGAAGTACGTATTGACGAGAAAATGCACTTTGTTGAGAAACCCGCGGAAATCATGGACCGAGAAGTCAAGAAACTCAAGCGTAGCCGCATCCCCATTGTCAAGGTTCGTTGGGAGTCTAAACGTGGACCCGAGTTCACTTGGGAACGTGAAGACCAAATGAAGACCAAATATCCGCACCTCTTTTCATAGCCTCCACTAGTTGAATTTCGGGGCGAAATTCCTTTAACATGGGGAGACTGTGACATTCCGGATTTTTATTTACGCTTTTGTAATACATATCATGTAATCATTTTTCTATTTAATGAAATGCAAATGTTTTTATTTAATTTTGTACAAAATGTATATATTTATATTTTATGGATTTAAAAATAATTAAAATTTTATAAATTTTAAACTTATATAAAAATTTTATATAAAAATCTAAACTAAAAAGATTCATGTATAAACAAAATAACCCATTTAAATAAAATAATTAACTTTTATAAAAATATTCATAATAATAATAATAAAATAAGTTTATAAAACATATATTTGAAATTTAAAAGAAATTAAAGAAATTAATTTTATAAAAGTTAAGGGTTCGTTTTGTAATTAATCAAACTAAAAGGTTTTAAACCAAAAACCGGTTAAGGGACTAAATATGGCCAAATCAAACCTCAGGGACCCATCCGTAATTATCTCAGGGGCTACTTTGATTCAAAAACAAACTCCAGGGACCAAAGTTGCCAATTCACAAATCGTATTTCCGGTCGCCCCCTTCCCCCATTGTCCGGCGGTCCGAGACTTTTTCCGGCGACACCCCGACAGGGCTGTCCCCTACACCTCAACAGCCGAAAGCGGTCTCCCTGGCCTCGTCTCTTCCACGCGATCAAAAGGCCCCGACCAATTTGTTCCCCCAACATAAGGATCGTCCGATCCTGTTGGTGGCCGAGATACCCACGTCCGAATTCGTGCCCGACAGGCCACCTCCACGCCTGCTAAAGGGCTCGACAGTTTCGTCTCGTCCAGACGAGTGTCGGGGCATGCTCAATTGCTTGTCTCATTATCAGGATCAAGCTCGACTATAAATAGCCATTACCAGACCTGCACGAGCTCGCCCACCCTCTTCCACCCACTCTCACTCCAAATTGAAGACTCCATCACTTTCGTCTTCCCTAAGAGAAGCTGTGACCAAGAATTCAGGAGCTGATTCCATCCAGAAGTTTGATTCCCGTTTTGGACATTTACGGTTCAAGGCTTCTGCCGACCAGACCCTTCGCGACTAGGTTCGAGTCTCGAATCGATTCCTTTACCTTCTGTTATCACCTGGTAAGCATTTCAAATCGAAAACTCGACCATCGCACGAGAGTTACCGGGCAAACCCAGTGTCCTCGGACACGGTTTGCCGGTCACCGAGGACCAGCGACCAACTTCTCCTTTGTGTACTTAAATTATTCGATACACACATAACCAGCGATGGGCAGTAGCCTGGCTGGTTATGCGTGTGTGTGTTTGATCCGGAGGTCGAGGGTTCGAAACCGGTTGGCCTTCGGCCCAATTTTTTTTTACTTCTGTTTTTATTTTATTTAATTTATTTAATTATTTTAACTTATTTTAACATTCTTTTTATACAATAAAAACTAAAACGAGTCGGTTAACTCGCTCGTTTATTTTGAAACCGGTTAAACGATCTTTTAATCCATAAACTATCCTATTTTTATAAATCTTGTAATATTATTTAAATACATTTTTTATATATAAAATATCTCATACTTTTATAAATCTTGTAATATTTTATAAACTTATTTAAATACATTTTTATATATATAAAATGTCCTATATTTTTATAACTCTTGTAACATTTTTATAAACTTAATAAAATACACTTAATATATAAAATGTCACATCTTTTTATATAAACCTAGCAATAGTTTCAATAAACTTGTTTAAATAAATTTTAAATATCAACATAATTAGCCAAATAAAGACTTTTCTTTTATTTGTAATTTTATAAATACATTAAATATAATAATACTTGTATAAAACAAAATACATATATATATCCTTATAAGTTAAAGTTTTACAAAAACCATTATCATTCTATTTCCATACTTTATACAAATAGATATTTAGGAAAATCATATTAAAGCCCATATACATTTAAATACAAATACACGCCTATACGCATACAATAATACCCATTTATCTACATTGGGTATCAACTTGCTTAGACTTCCGCATACTTATCACCTACACACGTGGAAAAATACCCGCTTGCAAGGTGAGTTACATAGCCCCTATTTTACATTTTTATAAGTTTTGGGGTGAAACATTATACATGCTACTCACACTGTTTATACGTGTTATACATGAGACTATATGCTTATTCTTTGGATGTACATACATTTATACACAAGACAACCAACTGTAATATTGATAGATCTATTGCGCCTGACCAGCCCACCCAGTTAGGGTGTTTATTACTGCATACTCGGATATGACCGCGTGTTATATTCAAACATATCGGATATAGTGGGTAACTATATTCAAACATACCGGATTTAGCTGTTGTGCTCTGTTCAAGCGTGTCAAACTCGGTTTGGATTGTGATTAAATAAATGATACATCATACATACTATGTTTAACAATATAAACAATGAGTTGCAAAACGATTTACAACTACTATTTACAGGAAATACTAAACCTATGTACTCACCAACTTTTTAGTTGACACTTGATTTAAATAATGTTTCAGGTTTGGATAAGTGACTACTTGCCGAAGATTCTCCACTTAAGAACTATGGACCTAGTTAAATAAATCAATGTTTTGAACTAGACTAGGTTATTTGGATTGTATTGTATTTGGATCTTGTTGTCTTTAACTTAATTAATGAATTATGCAACCATTAGCTATCATGTGCTTTTGAACAATCATTCTATTGTCCGCCTCGATGATTCCGCCATCGGTCGGGGTGTGACAGTTGCCAACTTTTCAGTAGTTGTGGGTTGCCGTGTGCTTGTCGTCTGGCAAATATCGAAGCTACAGGTAAACTGTTTTGACTTTACAGGTAAATGTTCAATCGAAATTTATATTGTTTTTTTTTTAATTTTCAAACTGTTCTGACTATTTCGTTTTAATACAGGTGGCAGAATCCCGCTAGATGCGTTGGACGTCTTCTGGAGGATAATGATTTAAAACCGTCGTTTGTCGATGATGAAAATGTAGACATGGATAAAGTACTTGGTCAAGTGAGAAACAAAATTATGTCACAACCCGATCAGGTCAAAAGAAGTATGCTGTCGAGAATCGCAGGGGAGGTCTTTCCGAGCAAAAGTAACAAGAAAGCGCCTGTGGTACAAGAAGATACTCGCGGTCGTCCAACTTTGAAAAAGCAACAACAAAGGAAACAGGATGTCGCGAGAAACAGCTCATTCACAAGATCCCAACAAAGCAAATGTGACCCTGCGACACACAGCTCGTACATTGCGTCACAAGACTCGATACAAGCGAGTTCGGTCATTCAACACCGTCGTTCAACGAAGGGTAAAGGAAAGCAACCACAAGATGATACCGCCCATCTTGGTTTTCCATTGATTATGGGGAAAGATGCGGTTAACAATATAAATTGTTTTAAGGATTCGATACCGTCTGTGTTTCATCCGTACATTTCACATATACAGGATGTAAATCCTGACGGTAACTATGGTTTTCGATCGGTATCTTTGGGCTTAGGGTTAAATGAAAACCGGTGGCTTTTTATCAGACAACAACTTCTACAGGAGATGGACAATAAAGAGGAATGGTGGAGAACTGTTTTTGACAGAGTCGCCTTTCAAGAGTATGATATGCTACGTCACACAATAGATTGGCAGGATGTGAAATCCGCACCAGTTAGTCGTTGGATGTCGATGCCATACACACGACTCCTAATTGCTAAAAGATTTGGGGTGATTGTTCATCTTTTAAGCATCGCCGGTAATCAAACATTTTTTCCATTGTGGTTTGGTCCAAACGTTCACGCTCAACATCAAACTGTATCATTAGTTCACGTCAACAGGGCTCATTTCATCCACGTCAAGTTAGACGGAGATTTTCCGATTCCCACGCCGAATGCACTTTGGAATTTGCACCGAAATGATGATGCAGCAAAATGGGAAAATATATACAGTGATCGTACTGAACGATTTAAGAAAATAATGGCTACTGATGGATCTACATTTCCACAATACTTCACGACTCACGGATGATGCTTGTTTAGTATTGAATTTTATCTGATTAATTTTAATTATTTGTCATTTTAATTATTTTAAATTAATTTTAACTTAATTATAATTAATATTTTATTAGTTTTTTATTAATTTTAATTAAATATAACTAATTTTAATTTAATATTCTATACGCCACGAATAGGGCCATACGTGGCGTATAGACTTGAAGAGGATATTTTAAAGGTTATACGCCACGTATAGGTCAATACGTGGCGTATAGAATACCAAAGGTTGGTGGCTATACGCCACGTATTGATCTATACGAAGCGTATAGCCATTTGATATACCAGGAAAACGCATCGTACAGAGCCAAACGAACCAAAAAACCACACACAAACCCATACGCGACCCGGCAAGAAAACGCTCGTTCATTTGGATTGTCGTCTCAAAAAAACTTCGTAAAGGTACGTCTCTCCACCCGCGATCATTAATGTTAGGTTTATATTGAGTATTAGCGGGTAAAACTGGGTAGATTAGCGATTTTTTGGTTGAAACTTAAGAACTATACGCCACGTATAGGGCCATACGTGGCGTATAGTTCGTCTGAGGAAGACGATGAAGCCATACGCCACGTATAGATCTATACGTTGCGTATGGCTCAGGTTCTCGGCAACTTGGCCCGCGTATGGCTTAGTTTGCCCGGTAACTGGCCTGCGTATGGCTTGGTTTACCCGGTAACAGCCTATACGCCACGTATAAAGCTATACGTGGCGTATAGGTTTTAAAAAAAAAATTATTTTATTATTTAAAATAAATAAAAATTAATTATTATTATTATTATTTATTATTTAAAATAAAAACAATATATTATTATTATTTATTATTATTTAAAATAAAAAATAATTATTTATTATTTAAAATAAAAACAATATATTATTATTATTTTTTATTATTTAAAATAAAAAATAACTATTTATTATTTAAAATAAAAACAATATATTATTATTATTTATTTTTTATTATTTAAAATTAAAAACAATTAATTATTACCAGATATGGCGGATCATGATGATGATATTCATATGGAGCCGCTAGACGATCTTGCGCACTACCCTTTTTTGGATTTTTCGGCTGATTCGGAGGCGTATGCCCGGTGCCAGAAGCTCCGGGAGGTGCGGTTGGGCCCAGGGACTGCGGTCGATTGGGGGCTCCTCGAGTAGGTACAGGAGGCCGAGCGGGCTAGGGCCATCATCGGCCAGGACACGCCATGGTCGCGTCTTTTTGATCTACCGTTCACAGAGACCTACCGAGAGGTGGTCGTCGAGTTTCTTTCGACGTTCATCTACTCAGAGGGTGGGCTGGAGCCTCTTCTCGGGGAGGCGGCGGATATGGATCCGGATCATATTTCCTTTTCTATCTTTGGGATCGTTTACCGTCAGACCCTCCGTCAGTGGGCCGTCACGACGGGCTTCTATCACGAGCCTGAGACGGGCACGCCACTTTTCGCCGAGGTGGACAAGGAGGAACTCCTTGTTTTTTGGGGCTTGATTTCAGATAGTCCTTGGTTGGTTACCAAGGGGAGGGTCTCGGGGATTAGAGACCCTTTATATAGATATCTGCACCGGCTTATTTCGACGTCGATCGCACCGCGTCTGAAAAGCCGTGAGTGGTGCACCCATAGAGACCTCTTCTTTTTCTATTGTCTGCTTACTGGCAGGCGGTGCGACCTATCGACGTGCCTGGCGCTTTATTTTGCATCTACCTATATGCGGCAGAAGCGCGGGCTTTTGTATGGCGGTGCTTTCATCACGCAGATCATGCGCTCGGTTACACCATTTGACGTGCATGAGCCTGCGATGTCACCGGCCATTCCCCCTGTCCGATTAGACCGTCGCACGGCGAGCGGCAATGCGCATCACGCACCGATTCCCGCAGGGCCTTCGGTTCGTAGGGGCCGTCCAGGACCAGGTTTGGGTCCCGGTGCCGTTGCCGCAGATGCCTGGACAGGGGGACCCGCCTATGCCTCATCCGCTACATGGTGTGACGATGGAGGACGCGCCGCCGCACGTCGAGGCCATCCACGACCATCCGCCACAGCATCCCCGACACGTACGTCGGTCTGTTAGGCTGGAGAGGGCTACCCATGCATTGCTTGATGGCCTTGTTGCCGACTCACGGCGACAGGGTCGTTAACTCGATCGCATGGAGGACCTGATGATGTGGGCGGTTGGACAGATCGTTGATCTGTCACGAGCCGCCGGCATCGAGCCACGCCCACTACCACCGCCCCGTCTTTATCCGGACGACCCCGTTCAGGATGAGGGCGTGGCGGGTCAGGATGAGGGCGGAGCCGGTCAGGGTGACGGCGGAGCCGGTTAGGTTTAGTTCTTTTATTTGTATTTTGTTTCTTTCGTTGTTATGTATGTAAAACATTTTGATATATATATTTAATTTTTTGATGTAATGTATATAATGTTTAGTTTATTTGTTTGGTTGTAATGTTTAATATTATGTTTGGTTGTAATGTTTAATATTTTGTTTGATTGTAATGTTTAATATTTTGTTTGGTTTGTAATGTTTAATATTTTGCTTGGTTATACTTTAAAAATATAACAAATGTTTAAAAAAAAATAAAATATATAAAATTTATAAATAGAGAACAAACTTATATTAACAAAATTATATAAATTAAAATAAAAATAAACAAAATAAAAAAAAATAAAAAAAATATAATTAAATAAAAAATACTTATACGTGGCGTATAGGTCAATACGCCACGTATAGGATTCATAAACTCTAAATCTTTCAACTTTTGAAGCAAAAATATAACCCGTGCCTCATACGCTGCATATAGGTCAATACGCCACGTATTGGACCAGCCGCCAGACAGAGAATGACACGTGGCATTCTGTTGTCAGTGACTGAACTCTATACGCCCTCGTATTGACCTATACGAGGGCGTATAGGGCGGCGGCGGGTCCAATTAGCAATATTCCGTGTGTGGTTAGAATCGCCCAATATAAATCTATATTATATAATAAACAGATAAAATAGGATGACACTTGTCACAATTTTAGGTCTCCTCATTTTCATTTTCATTTTCCCGCATCTCTCTCATATTAATAATCAACTCCACTATTTTAGGTAACTAAATTAATTATTTGTTTAAATTTTTAACTACATATTTTTTAATTTAAAAATGTGTTTATCATCAATTAATTTGTTCAACCATATTTTTATGAACTCTACAAACTGAAAAAAGTATTATAGCAAGCTAGGATTCAAATAAAAAGCTTTTAATCATATATTTACATATTTACAATGTTTCATTTTAACGACTGTATGTGTTAAAAGATTACATTATATTTTATTCAACCCATGTAATACACGGGTTTATTCAACCCGTGTATTACACGGGTTTTAAAAACATAAACTTTTTATTACTATGTTTTTAATATTACATTTATTCAACCCGTGTAATACACTGGATTTTCATCTAGTATCATATGTTTATATACCTAATCAAAACTAAAATATTATATATAGCCAATTTAAATAATTTGTTACTTTATAACCAATCTACCCTTATCATATTATATGATTTTTTACAACCTAATTTTTTAGTTTTATAAAATACGAAAAAGATCACTCGTTCTACTATTTTTTATGGCGATTATCGTGATTCTCCAAATCAATTCAGAAGACATCGATTCAGAAGGAATGATTGCGAGAAAGTTACAAAACGCTAATGTTATAAAAAAAATTGGTAAAATTATTAAAAAGAATAAGAAAAAATTAAAATAATATTTTGAGAAAACTATATTTGACACGTTCAAAGCCCATAAAACAAAATAAAATAAACTTGTTTAAATATATTGAACTGCAGACCCATGACCCATGACCCATTAACCTGCTAACCCATGACCCATATGTTGGACCAGTGAACTAACCCGATTAACCTAACAGAAGCATGCATGTGCCCCCTCATTAATTCTCATTTCTAAGTAGTATCTTTCTACATCTTGCTGATTTGATTGTTCACCGGAAGGTCTTTTCGCTAATCTTCCTTCCATTTCCTTTACAACCATAGATTTAGTTTATCAATTCCATTTTACTTTGATCTTATATATAATTAAGGCAGCGTTTGAATTACTCCACTGTGGTGATTTCGAGTCTGGTGGTAAAATATACAACAAATTCAAAAACCATCTCACATCTTGTAACTGAAATGATAATCTATTTTCTTTTAATTCAATTTTTGTTTGAATTGATGTTGATGACAATTAGGTTTTTTTCAGTCAATACAGTTCAATTCTGTTTGTTTTATGCCTAAATATAATTTATTAAATTGGTGTTAAAAGTTGAACCATCCACCAACATCAATGTATTGCTATCATCATCTCAATTACAACCTCTAGTATAGTTTGATTTTGTCCTGCTTCCCATATCCTGCATTTCTTTTAGTGTCACTTTCATATCGTCGGTCACGATCACACTTGGAGGACCTGGTAATTGAAAACACAAATGATTAACATTATAGTTATCCATTTTTATGGTGACACTCAGTATTCTTGCTCCAAGATGGACATATATATGAAAAGTAAGTACATAAAGTCGGAACTACCAAATAAACTCTACATTTAGTGTTTGGAATTTAGAAAGAAAAGGACTGTTTTAGTATAAGATTAATAAAAATTCAAAATAACCCACTCGGGCCCTGTTCATGTGGTTGAAACTTGAAATTTGCTCAAGATATCCTACAGGCCCCGGCTACAGCCAAAAGGTCTATCTTTTGAATCTCGAACTTGTGTCTAGTAGTGCATTACATGGAGTGTGTCAAGTCCTCATTCTTTAAAGAAATATCTTTATATATTAATCTCTGTATTTCTGTACCAAATACTCGTATCTTCTCATTGTTTGTTACGCCGACTAACAGGGATGGTAAGATTATCAAAAGTCCCTTTTGTCACTCTTCTGTTAGTGTTACTTGGAAGTCAAGTAAAGTCAGATGCCTATGATCATCGCTACAGTATTGGAGATATTGTTCCCATGTATTATTGGTTAGCCACTTTCCCTCCCCAATTTATTTGGTTAATGAAGTTCTAATCCGTCTACGATTCATCTAATAGAGGTTTAATTCATTTGCGCTTTTTCTTTTGGATATTGTCTCTAGGGAAAGGTATAGTTATTATGATTTTCCCATCTGTTCTCCAGGTATTTCTCCCTCAAATGTGTTCATTACTTTTATATGTACCAATCATGACCCATTCACCAAAAATGGGTTGCTTTGTGTAAAAAAATTGCATGTGGGTTCATTTGGGTCTACTCAAATTATATAACGGGTCAATTTAGGTCGAAGTTAAACGGTAGAACAAAATGGGTCACTCTTTTAACACTTGCTAAGTTAAAATGAGTCCAAATGGGACGAGCAACACTCATAATAATTTATTTTTCTTCATTTATGCACTCATTATAACAGATTCTGTAAATGAGAAGGATTATCTAGGCAAGATGTTGACTGGGGTGCGACTTATTTCAACTCCGTTCATGGTTGGGTTCCGTGTGGATAAAGAGCTTGAGTTATTATGCAAAAAAAGACTGAAAAAATCAGACGTTTCTCGGTTTAGAAGTATGATAGAGAAGGGTTACCAAATGCAATTGTATTATGACGACTTACCAATTCATGGTTTCATTGGAGGGGTTGAAAGGAATTTTACAAATGAAAAGAATAAATATGTCCTTTACAAGCATTTTAAGTTTGGAATTGCATATAACAAAGACCGTGTTATTGGGGTTATTCTTATATTATATGTGATCCAAATTCAGTGGTAGATGTAACAGATGACATGGAAATTGATGTGGATTTCACATACTCCGTTAAATGGTGGGAAATAGAAGATGAGAGATTGAATGATTATGCAACTTCTTCCATTTTACCATATCACATATGCGCGCATGTTCACTCGATCGCAAATTCATGTTTCACAATCATCATTGTGATCATTTGCCTGGTCATCTTTTACATGAGATTTCTTCACAAAGACATTTCCAGGTATGAATTCTACTAACCGAAACTAAGTATACGATTATGTTATATAAATCTTTCTCTAATTCATGAACATTAAAGATATGCATGTGATGTTGAAGATAATCAAGAACAGAAGGGATGGAAGAACATCCATGGTGATGTATTTAGATTCCCAAAACACAAGTCTTTATTGTCTGCAGCTCTTGGTTCTGGCACCCAGCTACTTGCAATGTTAGTATTTCCTGAAAATGGATTTTAATGCGATAATATTTACATAACATTCATTTCGTTTCATTTGCAGGATGGTTGCCATTCTTATTTTGGGTGTCTTTCAGCCTTATTTTCAAGGAGTGTTCTTGAAAAGACTTGTCATTGTCTATGCAGTTACATCTGTGGTCTCAGGGTATACATCAGCTTCTTTCTATCATCAACTAAAAGGAACAACATGGGTATGTGCGAATATTAATGCAATTCAACACTTAATTTACAAACTTTCATTCTCATATCGAGTTTTTCTTGACAGATAAAGAACATATTGCTGGCAGGAGGACTATATTTTGGGCCTTTCTTCCTTACATTTAGTGTCAATATTGCTTTTGCTATTTATAATGAAGACACCGATCCATTGAATTCGCTAATCATATTATCTCTCGTGTGGATGTTTCTAGCATTCCCGTTGCTTATTTTAGGAGGGATTATGGGAAAAAAACTATGCATCTGATTTCCGAGCTCCTTGCAGAACCGCCAAATGTCCTAAAGAAGTTCCTCAACTGGTTTGGTACAAGGGTATCCTCCCTCAGATGATTCTGGCTGGATTTTTGCCATTTAGTGTCATCAAAATTCAGCTTTATGATAATCTTTCCACTGTTTGGGGACCGGATCAATTAACACCAACACGATAATTTGGATAAGCTCCCAAAGAATTTTATTAATCAAGAAAACTGACTCAAAAACTTGATTACAGTGATAACCCTAACACGATTAAAACTTGAACATAATGATAACCCTAACACGGTTAACACTTGATTACAATGTCAAACCCAAACATGGTTTATATAGACTAATCCTAACTTGTTAGCCAAGACATTACCATACTAATTATAATACAATTAAAAAACTTAACTAATTTAACCACAACTTGTCAAACTAGCCTAGCCCTCCATATTTACCTACACGTAAATAAAGTCCTCCCATATTCACCTACACGCGAATACGGGTCCATAATTTCCAACAATTTACACATTTTACAATTCTATGGCCATAATGTTTGTTCTTCTTTTGATCATAACCTCTTTAGTTTCTGTGATGCTGACAAGCTTCCAGCTTGCTGTGGAAGATCATGAATGGTGGTGGAGGTGATACTATAATCTTCTATATCTTTCCTCTTTTAGATTCATTATTTGAAGAGTTAATTACACAGGATGAGGATGGTCTGTCTGTGTGGTATGTCCATATCCTAACCTTTCGAGAGCGAGGTCAACGGGAGGAGGGTTGGGACTTAATTTTTTTATTATTTGTTTTTTTTAAATACAGAGGTATATCGGTCATTTTATAAAATTTAACTCCAAAAATAAACGAACATCCACTCTAAGGACCAAATGTGCTACATACCAGCAAACACAGAGGAGGACTAAACATGTAATTTCTGAAAAGTTGGATCAAAACCGTGATATGTAAATACTACAAGGACCATCTGCGTGATTAACTCTTATTTTGATGTTATTTTGTGATCAGGTTCTTTTGGATTAAAAAGTGATTTATTTGACACAGGTCGTTTTTTAATGGCGGGTCTACTGGATTATATGTGTATGCTTACGGTATCTATTACTATTTTTATCTGTCAAACATGAATAGTTTCGTGCAAACTTTCTGTTTTTACGGTTACATGGCTTGCCTCGGGTATGGAATGTTTCTTGCTCTTGGAACCGTGGGCTTCCGTGCCTCGTTGTTCTTTGTCCGCCATTTATACGCATCTATAAAGTGCGACTAGCATCTATACTTCAAAAAATACTGAGTTATGACTCAGTGAGTTGTGTTTGTGAATTCAAGTTGTAACCATTAAGAAAATATTTATTTCTTTTTTCTTTCTTTACATGTCGAATTGTTACAGGGGAAAGTTGGTTTATTTCGATTGAAAACAAATAATTGTAAGAAGATTCACTTACTTTTTTTTAGTAGAGAAGATAATTTCTTACATCGCATACCCTCACACAGAGAGATTAAATAACAAATACTTCACTAACTACCCACTAAACGCTAATACTACTGTATGAACCCACGATTGTATAACTAACATTGTAACTAACAACATTTGAGCAAGAGATGTATAGTTCTATTACAAAATGACAGTTATGACCCTCTCTATTATTTTTAGTGTGACATTCCATCAGCAGGCCTAACTCTAGTTGTGAATCAATCTGTAGCCTCTCATATCAAAAAAATAATCAAAACGATTACTATGGTCTGGTTTGCAAAGTTTTTTTCTAATCCACAACCAATAGCCCAAAACGCATTGGTGATATTTGAGGCATGATATTTCTTATGTTGGCTATTTTAGTGTAATTGGATTGACTTGTTGACCAAAGTAAATCATAATATAAAACAAGTCAGGAGGTGCGGAGTGCACATTTGTTTGAGTTTATTATAATTTTAAGTATTTAAGAATCTCATTGGTTCTTAGGGCGAAGCCCATAAGTAGAAGTTTTTTATATGATCGCATACTCTCTTCTTGAACATTCAATTTATGAGTTTTATCCGACTGAAAAAATCGAGTGAACCATCGAATTGTTTCAATATGAAAGTGTGTTACGACTCTCAAATAAAATAACTTTTTGACGAACATATCAAAAACTTCTATTAGTAACAAAATAATTAGAGTAATCAAATAAAACGATAAAAAAAAAGATCACTGCTTGACACAAAACAACTTTAACTAACCACAAGTTTATAAAAATCGAGAGAACACAATCTTTTGATTGAGAAATACGTAAATTTCAAACATGCTTTTGTCTCAACCAGACGTATAAGTAAATACTTTTCCTAATTTGATCACACTACATCGTCGATTCAAACTAGTTTTATACCCGTCCGGTGGCCGGGGCGCTTTGACATATTTTTTTAATATGGAATAGATGTCTTTCTTTGAATTGTAAGCAAAATCAGACAAGGTTTTCCAGATTAATTAAATTAAAATTTACCAAAAACTTCACCCAAAAATATTTACTATATGACTGAAATTAACAAACGTAATAGAACATTTTACATTAAATTTTAAAACTTGACCGTGAACTACTTAAACCACTTCGGCTTATGCGTACGCCTCCTCGGCTTCGACTGCTGCCCTGATCCATCATCACTGCCCAAGTTCAAAAGCAACATAATCCGTGAATCATTGTGAAACCTGTAAAGCGTTTTCAAAATTAAAGAAGTTTGCAAATTTAATTTTGCACATGATATATTAATCCAAATATGCTAAACCTCCATATACGATTGATAAGAGAGTATTGATGAAAGTTGAGGATAGTATAACCCACTGCCACCAAACCAATAAGATATGGGCTTTAAAAGACAGAAAATAAGCAGATTCAAATATCTCATATAAAAACTTTACCTGATCATTCCTTCAATGGGTTTATATACCAACTCAAAGTTATTTGCAAATAGAAATGTCTTGAGTCCTCCTTCCCAAAGCAATGAAAAATCCAAAAACAGTCAAATCTTTATCCAAAACCTGCAGGCATGGTAACCAAGTTAAGCAATTATGATATTAATGTTGGAAAATTTCTTGAAACAAAGGGATAACATTCAAGACAGTAACTTATAGAATAATAGACGGTCTATGAGGTAGAGTAGCAGAAGGTCATTTTTGGTGAACCAGAGATCACTACTGGTACAGATAGAATAATAGCCGGTCTAGGAGGTAGAGTATCAGAAGGTCATTTTTGATGAACCGGAGATCACCACTGGTACAGCAAGTGACCAGCAACAGATTATACAAATAGCAAGACAGCTATGCATTTTGACTTTTCTGGTCAAACTATAAACCTCATAAACCAAAATTGACATAGACAAACTTCATTTTTGAGGGAAACAAAGACTAATCATGCATGTTCAGAATATAAACAAACCAGTGAATATAAACAAAATATGGTTTCTTCAATAAAAGTAAAAACAGTTATTTTTTTTCTTTTTTAAATAAAAGTAAACAAACCAGTAACAATTTTTTCTACTATTGATATATCCATCATGTTACACTAACATGACATTGGGTCACCTTAAGAAACTTGAATATTGAAACTCTAACCATTTCATGATTTCCTTCCCCCATTTATGTAACTTCATAAAAACTTACAGATCAAGGGTACCTAACAAAAAGATGGAAGAATTTGGAGGCATCTTGAGCACCAGTTGCTACAATTTAAAAAGCATGATAAACTTGGATTGCAACTAAGATGATAAAACTCCCCCTAGTGAAATAAAGTTCTTCTTTACACACACATGTGTGTGTATATATACATATATAATATATAATATATATTCAGTGAGAATAACATTTAGTATATGAAGTTACCTTTTCAATATAAAAATCATAGGCTTTTTTCTTCTGTCCTGATTCATAGATGTAACATTGAGAGTATGTCTAAATAAAAATACAAAGAAAAAAAACGATGCAAGACATGGTGCCTGATTTGAACTATAAACCAGTCCTACAACTTTGAGGATCCAACTTCCAAAGAGAATAAGAGTTAAGGATGACAAATATTCTATCTTATCCTTTTGTGTCTATGCTACTACAAAATTCATGAAACATGAAAAAACTCATAACAATATCCATGGCTTTAAGCAAATCTTTAAATATCGTGTTCAATTTTTGTTTTACTATGTATTTTTCTAAAACATGTAAAATGGTAAATGCTAATTTCTGCTTGTGAATGTTGAAATTAAAGTCAAAAGAGACCTAATCAAGTGGATTGTGAAAAACCATAAGGAATAAATTAGTAAATCAGTAAATTAGCAGCTTATCAAAACTATATAGAAATCACAAATAGCAGACTATAGATACCAAAACCAATAAGTATACTATAGTACTAATTTGGAAAATAATACCTTTATTGAATTGGAGGAGTAGGGTAGTTTTTCATGGCCAAACTGCTCTATAAAAAAAAGTTGGTGTAAAATTTGATGGCAATACATACTTGTATCTCCTCGAGATCTTCGCCGTACTAACAACACCCCTCCCATAATGGAGCAATTTAGAGTTTGCGTCATCTTTAAACGGCTTTCCCAAAATAGATTCACCTCATTTCCCAGTCTCACTTGGATCGGCACCTTGTATCATAAAGCTCCTGCAAAACATTTATAGCATCAACGCCAGATAACTCGAATTAAATCTCAAGTTAAAACCAAATAAGTACAAAAAAAGTTTACATTATATTTATGTGAAAAACAACTCCACTGTAATAGCCTCCACATGCTCTTGGAGTTATATCACAATGTAGTTCAAAGTTCAGATCATCGTGGGTTGTATGCAACTGAACATAACCTTTTTTCTTTGGCGGTTTTTCAACTTTCACATATTCAAACTCATTCTTTGTAACTCGGTCACATGATATGAAAGTAAACGATCTAGAGGTCGCACCACTTGTGTAACGGCTCTAACCTATAATAAAGTTATCAACATGATTACCCATTCATATGTTCTCGTTAATTATAGAATAATAACGAAAAAAACCATTTTAGCATTCACAGGTGTCCGGTCACCAGATACATGCATGGCAATTCGAGCGGCAGTTTTATCACTTGAAGCAGCCTTAGCTGCAGTAGCCTCCTTCCATGAACAGAAGCATATGCAGCATCAATAATATTGAAAGTAAATAATTAGTCAAATAAAAATACGAATTCCAAAGTAAATAATTAGTAAAATATGCCAAACAACATTATAATTGAAGATACATTAATGGTAAGTATTTTTCCTACCCTGCCAGAGCTTTTTGAAAACCCATAAATACAAAAAAAAAAAAGATATCAATGTTATCAACATTATATAAAGATTCTGAACCGGCCATACATTCCGCTAAGGCCTTGACAATAAAATCAACAAGGTAAATATCAAAGTGATAACCAAATCATCCATGGGATCCAAGACTCATATGAATGGCAAAAAAAAGGCTAGAAAACAAATAATGCTATCAAGATGTGTTCGAGTCAGATTGTGTTGATTAAAAAACTAATAAATTACCTATTTCAAACATAAATTTCAAAAAACAACATGATGCTATTTCACCTGTAAACAGGAACCCTCATCGTTCACCTGGTTCTACTAATTGCAATTTTCAAATAAACGACGATGATGAAGTAAACATCCGTACCTTTTTAATCCAACAAATTATTTGATACGAAGTAAATTACCGGCCTGAAAAGAAAACAGACGATGATGAGGGTAGTGTTCATGGAGATTTGCGACCGATGTAAAACCTTAAAAACTCAAAAACAAAAATTAATTTGAAGAAGGTTTACCTGCGGAGAAAGAGCGAAGGATCCGACAAAAAAAGCTTTCTTCACATTCCCGATTGTTCTCTTCACCATATCAAAACTAAGCTAAAAACCCTAAATTTATTTTGGGTACCCCCTTAAAGAACGCTTTCTTCGTAGTTGCTGGTGGCGGCGATGGGTGTTCCAGTAAGCAGATTTACTGGGAGTGTGATAACAGAAGGAGGAGTAAAGCTACTGTGATGTAGATGACGACCGAAAGCTTGCCCATCTCATCGGTCGGCGGAGGTGGCGGTGTGAGAGAATTTCGAGATTGGAATGTGCGAGAGGTTACCATGTGAATAGGAGGGAGTGAAGAACGTGGGTGATCCGTGTGAGATTGGAAGTCGATCCGCGTGATTGACACAAATGATGTAACTGTCAAAAATTTGTATTTTAAAAGGCCAGGATCTTCTAAAATGACAGTTATTGGTATTTTAAGTGGCTGAGATTTAATTTCAACAAAAACATAAGGTAGTTGACTCTTCATGGTCCATATATTTATAATTCGGATCTTTCAAATTCTCAAGATTTTTCAATTTACATCCAAAATTTTATATAAATAAAGTAAAATCACTAATTTTCATATAATTCATCAAAATTGTTACTAAACAAAACCACCACCATAATTAACAAGAGTACCTTATAGTATTGGAATCATGTCCTATCAAAAGAGAGTTGTATTGTATTGTATTGTATGAGATCAATGAAATAAAGGTTGTAGAGAATCATAGCGCTCATAGAAGACTCATTCAAACAAAAAAATATAATTGACAAGCTTAATATAAATCGCACACGGCTCACACGCTATCTTACACGTTAAGAATGATACGCGCATTCAACACAAGATTTTAAATATAAACCCACGCACTCTCTCGTCGGCACTCGCACACACACATTCCTCTCACCTTCCGCCACCAATCACCACCACCGCCGTAACCGTAACAGTCACCGCCCTCCAACTCACTCTAATCACTTTCACTCGAACACCTATATACATATACTCTCCTCCACCTAAACATGTCTGCCACGGCAACTCACCGTCATTTCACTCGACCTCTGCCGCCAGTTCGCCGTCTTCCAGAACCTTCGACTCCGCCGCGGTTGATTCCAGAACGTGGACAGGTTCTCCGGAACGTGCTCCGGACGGTTTTTTCATGCTTGTGTTTCACCGGAGTGAGACGACGCCGTTCCAGGAGAACTTCGACGGTGTCTCCGATTTATACGTGAACGTGTCGGAGCGGTACGGAAATGGCGGACTGGCGGGCGTTACGGTTTGTTTGTAACTTAATTCAATTCGATTATGATGTAACTCGTATACGTATTAGATTCATTTGTTAGATCTTCAATTTCTCACCGGAGAGAGATGACGCCGTCTTAGAAGAACTTCGTCGGAGTCTCCGATTTATACGTGAACGTGATCGGAGCGGTACGGAAATGGCGGACGGTTACGGTTTGTTTGTAACTTAATTCAATTCGATTCGATTCTGTTGTAACTTGTATACGTATTAGATTGATTTGTTAGATCTTCAATTTCTCGATTGAAGATTTTGTTTAATCGTCGAACCGTCGTTAGTGACGGAAAATTATACCTAATTGTGGATGTTATTTTGAATTTAATTTATTCTAATAACAATTAGAATTCTAGCGATTATTGATGTATATGTTCCTCTGTTGTGATTATCTTTCTCGAATCGAATTTGCTGTTCGTTTAAATTTGTTTTAAGCTAATAACAGTTAGAATTCAAGCGTTTATTGAAGAATATGTTCATCTGTTGTGATTCTCTCTCTCTCTCTCTCTCTCTCGAATTGAAATTAAGTGATCTGTTTGATGTTAAGTTGATTGATACAGTAAATTGAGGTTACAGGTTGGATCTGGATGAAACAATATCCATTTGTTGAAAGGCATTTTTAAGGCATTAAATAAGAAAAAGATTGCACCAATGGATTCTTGGATCCATTATCGTCAACTTTGACTAAATAAACAAACTTTGCACTTTTTTGAACTCTTTTTTACTTGCGTTTGTAAAATAGTTACTTGTTAATGGATTTCATTTATCCGTTCATGTGACATCCTTCGACCGCTTTTATGGCGTTTTTAGAGCGTTTTTGTGAGCCCCATCCGTCTATAAACGTAAGAGGGGAGACTGACGTTTTTTGCTATATTTTTTTGTTGTGAAAAGCAACCTGTTCATATGGTGACGTGGTTGACGTTTTTATACTTACCATTAGAGATAGTCCAAGCAAATTGAATGGGCCTATGGTCAAAACCTTAAGTTATCTTTTACGTGGACGCTTTTATTTTAAAGAAATCAAACATTAGGTACTAATTTAGAAATCAAATTAAAAACAATATATGTATATTAAGTTGTAATTTTATGTTTCTTGCGGTCATACCCTTATAAATTATTTGCATTTGAACCTTTCATTAAAAGTATTGAAATCAAGTTAGCTTAACGGCACCTGGTATTTATACGAACCAAAATAATGCGGGTTCAAGATTTTAAGAGTAGATTTTAGGGAACAAATCGCAGTTAAAAATATTTTTAACTACGGTTGATCGGACACAACTCAAAAATTTTAACTCTAACAAATCGAAGAGGGTAGGTAATAATAATAAATAAAGGGGAATTTTAGAGACACCGTCTCATTTTTAAACTGCACCTGCCCTAATCGTCACATATAGGGCTAAATGTGACGTTTAGGGCACCAAATGTCACGTATAGGGCAATCCGTCACCCTTATCCACCAGACTTTGGAATCAGCGCGCCAGAGAATGTCGGGATATGTTGGTGGGTTTTTTTTTAGGGTCGAGTTGGGTTTTAGGGTTTTGGTGGTGTATATGTCACATATAGGGCTAAATGTCACCCCTTACTTATTTTTTTTAAAATTATATATGTATGTTTTTATCACGTTAAAAGTTTGGAAAAATCGGTAGTTATAGTTTTTAAAATCTGGTCACCTTAATTATCGGTTTGTGATGTAAAAAGTGAATAACGACTTATTTTTTTTTCTTTTGGTTTTTTGTTTTTATCACGTTAAGAGTTTGTAAATATCGGTAGTTATAGTTTTTAAAATCCGGTTACCTCGATTATCGGTTTAAGATGTAAAAAATGAATAACGATTTATTTATTTTTCTTTTGGTTTTATCACGTTAAGAGTTTGTAAAAATCGGTAGTTATAGTTTTTAAAATCCGGTCACGTCTTTTTTATTATAAAACTAGCTTTTGTTTTAATTTTCGGTTTGAGATGTAAAACTAAGATTTTTTTTCGCGTGTTAAACTACTCGTAAATAAAATCACATATATAAACATCATATACAACCATTACAAACAACCAAACAAACACAACAAAACCATCATAAATAAAACTGCATACATAAATACAATGATTCTGTACACATAAAACAAAAGTACAAATCTATCTAAACAATCTATCTACCCCACCATCTCGTCATCACCATCTGCATCGGACGCACCCGCACCGGACCCACCCGCACTGGACCCATCCGCACCGGACCCACCCGCACCGGACGTGCTAGCACCGTCGTCGCCCAACGGCCGGGGTGGTGGTCTCAACAACGGCCTACCGGCGGCCCGATAGTCCGCGACCATGTGGTCGATGATCCACTGCAGCATCTCCTCGGTGCGCGTGACCCGGGCCTGAGTATCCCGAATCATATCCAGTGTGGCGGCAGGCAACCGCACGACATGGTACACGCGCGGAGGATGCTGCGATGGCACCAGCTCGGCCACCAGCTGGACGGGCGGCTGAACCGGCTCATCCCCTCCGCCGGGCACCTCCTGAAGCTGCTCAAGCTGACCTCTTGCGCAACCAGTGGGTTGGGGTCCACCAATGGCTCGGGCACCCAGGCCTCCAAAACATCATATCTCCTCACCAAACGCCACTGCCCGTTCGGGAACTTCCGGGCGATCCTCATCCCGGTCGCCGTGGCTCGGCCCTCTACGCGCGGGAAAGCCGGAGGCATAGGTAGCCCTGCCATCATATGAGTGTATCCCAGGCCTCTAGCGATCTGCGACACGATATTGCCGCCTACCAACGCCCCTCGTGCCTGCCTGAGATGGTAACCGGCAAAGTAATCTGCCAGACCACGAGCGAGGTGGCAGGGTGTATGTGTGAGCAGACACCGAAGATAGAAGAGGTCTATGGCGGTGACCCTATCGGTGCCCCTGCCACGTCCAGCGATGGATGTGGCGATCAGCCGGTGCATGTAACGATAAAGAGGGTCTCGTATGTGAGAGACCCTGCTATCGGCCCCAAACGCATGGTCACCAATCGCAGGCCACCAGACCCGGTGTGCGTCATCTGGCCCCATATAGATAGCCGTGGTGTAGATCGGCTCCCGAGTCTCCTGCTCGGTATAGAGGTTGATGACAACAGCAAACCGTCTAAGGGACATATGATGCCAAACCCCGAACATGCGGAAAGTAACCTCCGCCTCCACCCGTTCCTCCGTAATATCAGTCTCGTCCAGCTCTGGAAATCCCGGCTCACGCGGCCGGAACACAAATGTAGAGTACACCTCGATGGTAAGCTCTCGGTGTGCGGGCCAGCCCATAGTAAATAGACTCTCCCACGGACCATCATCTCCAATAAACGCTGTGGCCCTCGCTAGCTCGCCAACCTCATCAAACCACTCCCGTGACAAAACGGTGTTGGGCTCCACCGTCCTCCGTCTAAGAGTCGTAAACCGCTGGTGTGCCGTCGAACCCGCCTCAAAAAGAAGATGCGGGTGGTCATCAATCCATAAAATAAACTCCTGCTCATCATCGGAACCAGACATATCTGCGCATAAATCCGTATTTATAATTAATTAAAATGTTTGTTAAACTAACGTTTAAGGTTTAGGTTAACGGTTTAGGTTTACGGTTTAAAGTTTAGGTTTATTATTATTATTATTATTACACACATACATACACATATACAACATATATACACACATATACCACACATATACACACAAACATACATACACATATACAACACACATATACACACACATACATACACATATACAACACATTCATACACATATATCACAAATATACACACACACATACATACACATACATACACAAATACAACACACATATATACACATATACCACCGTAAACCGCCGTAACCCGCCGTAAACCTACACTAGATTTAAGGGCAAACCTAACAAATCTAAGTTATTAATCGTTTGAAAACCATAAAATTACTTACTTGGTTGCGGTAATCGTCTCCGGTGCTCTTCTTCTCCGGCGGTCCTCGTCTCCGGTGGTTGCGGTGGTGTGTGAGAGAGACGGTGGTAGCGGTGGACGGTGAGAAAGACGATGAAGGTGGTGCAGGAAGACGGTGGTGTGAGGAAGACGGTGGTAGCGGTGGACGGTGGTTGCAGTGGTAGTGGGGGAGACGGAGGAAGCGGTCACAGATGGTTGATCGTGGTGACGGTTCTATGGTAGTGAGGTCTATATGTAACGGATACGAATCAACCGTCACGTATGGGTCTAACCGTGACCGGTATCCCTTTATTGGGATTCTCATAACGGTCACGTATGGGACCAAACGTGACCGTTCACCTTTATTGGGATTCACATTTTCCAGAGATGTCTCTGACCTAACTGTCACGTTTGGGTCCAGCGGTGACTGTTAGGTGCGGGTTGTGTTTCTATCAACACACGGTGACGGTTAGGTGCGCGTATTATGGAGATTTTTACGTGACGTTTAGGTCTAACGTCACGTATAATAGCTCACCTTTTGAATTTTAGCTCACCGTTCGACATATCCGTGACCTTTGGGTGTGTACGGTTCGCGTTTCATTACCGTTTATGTGCACTTACATACACATATTACATACATACATACATACATACATACATGCATGCATGCATGCATGCATACTTACATACATACAGGCATGCATACATACATACATACATGCATTCATACATACATGCATGCATGCATACATACATGCATCCATACGTACATACATACATATAGTCATATTACATACTTACAGGCATACATACATACATGCATCCATACGTACATACATACATACATATAGTCATATTGAAACACACCACTTTTAAGAACAAAACTCTAACGCGCGGAAGTCTTAAACCCAGGAAATTTTTTTTTTTTTTTTTTTTTTTTTTTACCCGTCGCGTAGCGCGACACAAACAAGCCACCCCCGCCGCGTGGCGCGAGGGGCCTCTTTTCACAGAAAGTTTGCCTTTTCACCCAGTTTCAACCCTTAGCCAAATATCCAACATTTTTCAAACCTTCAAGACACTAAAAATTTCCAACACTTGTGTTTTGACCAAAAACAAATCAACAACAAGTAAATACACTAAAACATCAATTGTGTATCAAATTTACATCCATCTACGAGGGTTTTCCCCCAAAAATCCCCAAAATACCAAAATGCATACGAGAACCCTTCACGCCTTGGACTTGACTTGGTCTACTTCGGAGCCTTTCCTACAACCACATAAACATATCACCATTAGTATTGAGATATACATCATAACAATAAGTAATTTCTACTTATTTCACCCATTCACCCATTTTGACCCGTTTGCGCCCAAAGATGCATTTGGGTGCAAACACTTGCATTACACCTTGCAAGTTCCATTCTTTACTTAACATAACATCTTCACAACATTTAATAGTGCATAACATCTTATCGAATTAGCGACTACAGTTATTTTCACCCATTTAACCTTTTTGACCCGTTAACATTCAAATTGATGTTTGATTGCATACCACTTGTATTTCACCTACAAGTCTTATTTACTCTTTACATTATCATTTCATTTATGACACAAAGGTCGTAACTTTCTTTCCATTCTTCATCTTGGTACATAGACCAAGATCTTACCACATTTCCATTATGGTTCTTTGACCATAACCTCCCCCTTTTTCCATTATGATTCTTTGATCATAACCTCCTCTTTTCCATTATGATTCTTTGATCATAACCTCCACATATTCAATATAGTATTATAACCATATTCACATTCATACATACACTTATGCATAATCAATTCATTTCATGTATCATTCATACTATGCACAACATAACTCATACATCACATATCACATTACTAAGTAAGTGCAAAGGCACTTACCTTGCGGATTTGAAGATCCCGCACCTCCTTCTAGTTTAGCAATTTGATTACCTAAACATATACACCTAGTTTAGTAATCTAACATATACCAAAATTTCATTACAATTGAGTTCACAACTCAATTTCCCCAATTTCAACCCAAATTGACCCGTTTGGGTTATCCTCATAACCAAACACCCTCTTTTGATCAAGAACTCAACCACTTGAATTCTCTTTCCAATACCTTGACACTAACTTTTCCACAAATTTTTTTCTTTAAGTTAATTTGGGGTTTGTTTAAGTGTTTAACATCCTAAAAACACTTATTCATCATCAATTACCAAGTAATTCATCATTTCCCCCAAAACCCCCAAATTCCTCCATATGAACCCTAACTTTCAAAAATTAAAAACAATGGGTTCTAAGGTGTTAATCACCTTCCTTCACCTTTAGTTTAGCTAGATTATTAATAATCTAACACTATTTCACCACATGCATACATAAATTCGAGTTTCTATCAAAACTCACCAAGAACACCTCAAGAATGAGAGGAAAGGGATGATCAACACTTACTTGATGTTAGAGAGGTGATGTGTGAGCCAACACCTTCAAGTTTCAAGCTTCAAATGCACGATTTTGGCTTCAATCCCGTTTTCTCCTCTCTTCCTCTTGTTCCCATCGACTTCAAAACCTCAAATGGGTCCAATTTTGACTCCAAGAGAGTCAAATATGGCAGATTTGGTCATTTACATCTTTAGCCCCTCAACTTTCATTTTACCACTTTTCCTTCTAAACTAGTCAAAACTAGTATAACCCCCGTTACCAACTTGAAACCCGCTTGTTTCAATTTATTTCAAAATATTATTTTCAACATAATATTTATTTAGAAATATTTAATTATTTATAACGAGACCCGGATTTTGGTTCGTTACAAATCTCATCCCCTTATTTGGGTTTCGTCCCCGAAACCCGACTTCACATAAAAAGGTTCGGGTAGAATTTGAGCATTTCTTCCTCGGTTTCCCAAGTCATTTCCGCCCCCTTTCTATGCTTCCATCGAACCAATACTTGGCTAATCTCTTTATTACGCAACTGCTTCACTTTCCTATCTAAGATTGCCATCGGTTCTTCCACATAGTTCAACTTTTCATCAATTTCTATATCATCCAATGGAACAAAAGTAGATTCATCCGCTAAACATTTTCGCAAATGAGACACATGGAACGTGTTATGAAGTCTACTTAGTCCCTCCGGTAACTCCAATCGATATGCTACCGCACCCGCCCTTGCCATCACTTTAAAAGGTCCAATGAAACGTGGGCTTAACTTCCCCCGTTTCCTAAACCGTATCACCCCTTTCCAAGGAGAGACTTTCAAAAGCACAAAGTCCCCCACTTGAAACTCAATCGCCCGCTTCCTATTATCCGCATAAGACTTTTGGCGATCTTGAGCCGCCTTCAAGCGTGCTCTAATTTGGTCAATACCATCATTAGTTTCCTTGACCACTTCGACACTACCAAGCTCCCGTTGACCAATTTCACCCCAACATACGGGTGTTCTACATTTCCTCCCATACAATGCCTCAAAAGGCGGCATACCAATACTAGAATGGTAACTATTGTTGTAAGAGAATTCCGCCAACGGTAAATGGTCGTCCCAACTACCACCAAAATCCAAGGCACACGCTCGCAACATATCCTCGAGCGTTTGAATCGTTCGCTCGCTTTGACCATCCGTTTGTGGATGATAAGCGGTGCTAAGATTCAATCTAGTCCCCATATCCTCATGGAATTTCTTCCAAAAACGAGAAGTAAATCTCGTATCACGATCCGATATAATCGACACCGGCACACCATGACGTGACACAATTTCCTTCACATACATTTCCGCCAATCTATCCAAAGAATACGTTTCCTTTATAGGAAGGAAATGTGCACTCTTCGTCAACCGATCCACTACTACCCATATCGCATCATAACCCTTTCGAGTCTTTGGTAGTTTAGTGATCAAATCCATGGTTATATTTTCCCATTTCCAAAGCGGTATTTCAAGCGGTTGAAGCTTTCCATACGGCTTTTGGTGCTCCGCCTTTACTCTTAAGCATGTGAGACACCTCTCAACATACTTAACAACATCACGCCTCATACCCGGCCACCAAAAATGACACCTCAAATCATAAAACATCTTTGTGGCACCCGGATGGATAGAATATTTGGATTTATGCGCCTCATCCAAAATAGTTGTCAAAACACTTGACAGCCTAGGAATCCAAATCCTATCAAAGCATGTCTTCAAGCCCATGCTATTTTCACCAAGCTTATCAACATAAGCAACCATCCGCTCTTTCTTCAAGTCACCACCAAGAGCTAACACTTGAGCCTCCCGGATTTCATCAATAAGAGATGATGAAATTGTCATCTTGAATGACTTCACCTTGATAGGTGAATGACTTGACTTTCTACTAAGCGCATCCGCCACAACATTCGCTTTACCCGGATGATAAAGTATCTCACAATCATAATCCTTAACCAATTCAAGCCACCGTCTTTGCCTCATATTGAGGTCCTTTTGGTCAAAGAAATATTTGAGACTTTTGTGATCCGTGTAGATCGTACACTTAGCACCATACAAATAATGCATCCAAATCTTGAGCGCGAAAACCACGGCTGCAAGCTCTAAATCATGGGTTGGGTAATTCACCTCGTGAGTCTTTAATTGCCTAGATGCATAGGCAATCACTTTCCCCCTTTGCATCAAAACACACCCCAACCCCGAATGCGAGGCATCCGAATAAACAACAAAATCCTCGGTCCCGTCCGGCAAGGATAAAACAGGCGCCTTAGTCAACTTTTCTTTCAAGAGTTGAAAGGCAGATTCTTGCTCGGGACTCCAAACAAACTTTGTCTCCTTACGAGTCAACTTCGTCATCGGCAAAGCAATCCGAGAGAAGTTTTCGATGAACCTCCGATAATAACCCGCTAACCCCAAGAAACTTCTAATCTCCGAAGGCGTCTTCGGTGATGACCATTCTTTAACCGCCATAATCTTGGATGGGTCAACGGTAATTCCTCTTTCATTAATCACATGACCCAAGAATTGGATCTCGCGCAACCAAAATGCGCACTTGGAGAATTTAGCATAAAGCTTCTCCTTTTGCAAGACTTCAAGCATCTCACGCAAATGACAAGCGTGATCACCCTCGCTCCTTGAATAGATGAGAAGATCGTCAATAAACACAATGACCGAACGATCAAGGAACGGTCTACACACCCGGTTCATGAGATCCATGAAAACCGCAGGTGCGTTGGTCAAACCGAAAGGCATAACCGTAAACTCATAGTGACCGTAACGAGTGCGAAAAGCTGTCTTATGAACATCCTCTTCCTTCACTTTCAACTGATGATACCCGGACTTCAAGTCAATCTTAGAAAACCATGACGCCCCTTGCAATTGGTCGAAAAGATCGTCAATCCTAGGCAATGGGTACCTATTCTTCACTGTCAATTTGTTCAATTCCCGGTAATCCATACACATTCTCATGCTCCCATCCTTCTTTTTGACGAAGAGAACGGGCGCACCCCAAGGTGAAACACTTGGGCGTATGAAACCCTTGTCAAGAAACTCTTGTAATTGCTCCATGAGTTCTTTCATTTCTGGCGGTGCCAATCTATAAGGCGCTTTAGCTACCGGTTTAGCACCCGGCATCAAGTCAATTCCAAACTCTATCTCCCTATCCGGCGGAATCCCCGGTAACTCGTCAGGAAACACATCTACGAATTGGTTCACGACTGGTACATCGTGAATCTCCTTTACTCTTTCATTCACATCCGCGACACAAGCCATGAACGCCTTGCACCCACGCGCCATGTACTTGGTCGCCTTCACATAAGTGCACAACCTTACTTTACCCTTTTTATCACCTTCTATGTAGATGGACTCTCCCGACGGGGAAACAAGTTGGATCGCCTTCGGTCCACATAAAATACTCGCCTTATTCTTTGACAACCAATCCATCCCCACAATAACATCAAAATCTCCCATAGCCATAGGAATCAAATCAATAAAGAAAGTTTCGCCCCCCGCTCTCAACTTACAATCTCTAAAAATGTCAAAGACAAGGAAACTCTTATCATTAGCCGCTTCGATTTCTAAGGGTTCATTTAACTTGCTACTTACAAAAGAGGAATGCTTAACAATTTTCAAGGAAACAAAAGAACGGCTAGCCCCCGAATCAAATAGAACTAGTGCAGGTAATGAGTTAATCTTGAAGGTACCTGACACCACCTCCGAGTTGTTCTTTGCCTCTTCCGTCGAAATGTGGAAGGCTCTTCCTTTTGGCTTTGGCGTCTCCACTTTCTTTCCACTTCCACCTTGCTTTAACTCGGGACAATCCGCCCTATTGTGCCCGGTTTTATAACAATTGTAGCATATATGCACTTGGCTTGAACACTGATGAGCAAAATGCCCCGGCTTTCCACATTTATAGCAGTTTAGAGATCCCTTCCGGCACTCCCCAATGTGCTCCTTTCCACAAATTTTGCACCCCCGCGACGAAGGCTTGATGAACTGCTTCTTACTAGGGCTCCCGCCCTTTATCTTATTCACCACTTGATCCACTATTTCACGTTTCCTCTTTTCTCCCCTAGCTTCTTGCCTCTTCAACTCCACCTCTCTTTCCCGACACCTGTTTATTAAGTCTACAAGTGTGGTAAATGAGGATGGAGATATTCTATCCCTGAACTCCACCGTCAGCATAGCATAGAACCTGTCAATCTTGGCTTTCTCGGTCGACACCACATCTGGACAGAACTTGGCCCGATCGAAGAAAGTCCCAGCTAATTCATCAATAGTCTCTGTCGTCTGCCTCATGAGGAGAAACTCCTCGGTCATCCTGTCAATAGCGGCTTGTGGGCAATGGTACTTTAGGAATGCCGCTTTAAACTCCTCCCATGACATGGAGGTCACCCCTCTTTCACCCCTCTCCTTTCGGAGATTTAGTAGCCACTCCTTAGCCCGCCCGGTCAATAGTGGCACGCTAAACATCACTCTATCCTCGGGCTTACACCTAGTAGTCTCAAAATTAGACTCCATATCCACAACCCACCTGTGGCTCAGAGTCGGGTCCACTTGCCCGTTATATTCCTTGGGCTTGATCACCATGAAATCCTTCAGTGTACAACCCCGAGGTTCCTTATCTTTCTCTTTCATGACCTCTTCAAGGGAGAGCTTAATAGTTCCCCTCATTTCCTCCATCAATAGATTTGTGGCTTGCTCAAACGCCTTGGCCACTTCTTCCTTTATCATATCTTGGATCCTTGGATCCAACGGTTCTTCGTTCACATCAACATTTTCGTGGTGGCCACCCTCGTCCGTCATCTCTTAACTGAGAAATAGTACCAAAAACACCTTAACATTCCTACACTTTCAAATCACCTAGGGTATATATATATTTACCAACTTATACACATACATATACGATCACCTTCACCTAATCCTTGCAATGTTCATTGTCATATGGTTATCATAAAAGCTCTTGCACATCTCGTCTTATTAATCATATTGGCCAGACATGTTTAATAATACGTTATGCCCAATTGCAATTATCATATTCATATAACAAATCACAAGACAAGTTTCGGCACACATAACACATTGTCATTCAATCGTGCACATACATATACACCATATGTAACCATCATTAATCATAACATTACTAACCTCTCATTTCCGAAAGCTCCGAGTCATAGTCAAGTCCTTCTTGGATTCTCGTATCATTCTCCCCCTCCATATCAAGAGCATCCGGTTTGAGTTTGGTGCCACCCACACCAAATCCCTCAAACCATTGCTCTGATACCAAGTTGAAACACACCACTTTTAAGAACAAAACTCTAACGCGCGGAAGTCTTAAACCCAGGAATTTTTTTTTTTTTTTTTTTTTTTACCCGTCGCGTAGCGCGACACAAACAAGCCACCCCCGCCGCGTGGCGCGAGGGGCCTCTTTTCACAGAAAGTTTGCCTTTTCACCCAGTTTCAACCCTTAGCCAAATATCCAACATTTTTCAAACCTTCAAGACACTAAAAATTTCCAACACTTGTGTTTTGACCAAAAACACATCAACAACAAGTAAATACACTAAAACATCAATTGTGTATCAAATTTACATCCATCTACGAGGGTTTTCCCCCAAAAATCCCCAAAATACCAAAATGCATACGAGAACCCTTCACGCCTTGGACTTGACTTGGTCTACTTCGGAGCCTTTCCTACAACCACATAAACATATCACCATTAGTATTGAGATATACATCATAACAATAAGTAATTTCTACTTATTTCACCCATTCACCCATTTTGACCCGTTTGCGCCCAAAGATGCATTTGGGTGCAAACACTTGCATTACACCTTGCAAGTTCCATTCTTTACTTAACATAACATCTTCACAACATTTAATAGTGCATAACATCTTATCGAATTAGCGACTACAGTTATTTTCACCCATTTAACCTTTTTGACCCGTTAACATTCAAATTGATGTTTGATTGCATACCACTTGTATTTCACCTACAAGTCTTATTTACTCTTTACATTATCATTTCATTTATGACACAAAGGTCGTAACTTTCTTTCCATTCTTCATCTTGGTACATAGACCAAGATCTTACCACATTTCCATTATGGTTCTTTGACCATAACCTCCCCCTTTTTCCATTATGATTCTTTGATCATAACCTCCTCTTTTCCATTATGATTCTTTGATCATAACCTCCACATATTCAATATAGTATTATAACCATATTCACATTCATACATACACTTATGCATAATCAATTCATTTCATGTATCATTCATACTATGCACAACATAACTCATACATCACATATCACATTACTAAGTAAGTGCAAAGGCACTTACCTTGCGGATTTGAAGATCCCGCACCTCCTTCTAGTTTAGCAATTTGATTACCTAAACATATACACCTAGTTTAGTAATCTAACATATACCAAAATTTCATTACAATTGAGTTCACAACTCAATTTCCCCAATTTCAACCCAAATTGACCCGTTTGGGTTATCCTCATAACCAAACACCCTCTTTTGATCAAGAACTCAACCACTTGAATTCTCTTTCCAATACCTTGACACTAACTTTTCCACAAATTATTTTCTTTAAGTTAATTTGGGGTTTGTTTAAGTGTTTAACATCTTAAAAACACTTATTCATCATCAATTACCAAGTAATTCATCATTTCCCCCAAAACCCCCAAATTCCTCCATATGAACCCTAACTTTCAAAAATTAAAAACAATGGGTTCTAAGGTGTTAATCACCTTCCTTCACCTTTAGTTTAGCTAGATTATTAATAATCTAACACTATTTCACCACATGCATACATAAATTCGAGTTTCTATCAAAACTCACCAAGAACACCTCAAGAATGAGAGGAAAGGGATGATCAACACTTACTTGATGTTAGAGAGGTGATGTGTGAGCCAACACCTTCAAGTTTCAAGCTTCAAATGCACGATTTTGGCTTCAATCCCGTTTTCTCCTCTCTTCCTCTTGTTCCCATCGACTTCAAAACCTCAAATGGGTCCAATTTTGACTCCAAGAGAGTCAAATATGGCAGATTTGGTCATTTACATCTTTAGCCCCTCAACTTTCATTTTACCACTTTTCCTTCTAAACTAGTCAAAACTAGTATAACCCCCGTTACCAACTTGAAACCCGCTTGTTTCAATTTATTTCAAAATATTATTTTCAACATAATATTTATTTAGAAATATTTAATTATTTATAACGAGATCCGGATTTTGGTTCGTTACACATATTATATACATACAGGCATACATACATACATATAGTCATATTACATACATACATGCATACATACATACATACATGTAGGCATACATACATACATACATACAGGCATACATACATACATGCATACATACATACATACATACATGTCACACCCCAACCGACGGCGGATTATACGTCGGGGCGGACGCGGTTGTTCAATAGCACAAGGTTGACTATTAAAGTTTCAATATTTCATTAATAATAGATTCAAAGGTTCAATACAAAGGAAATAACAAGTGTACAACATTTATTTAATAAGTAGTCTAGGTCCAAAGCGTCCTATGTGATCACAAATAAGTCTCACGATGTAGAACCTGAAACATGTGAAAGAATCTGTCAACTACAAAATAGTTGGTGAGATACAAAGGTTTTGACACGGTTTAACAAGTATTTGAAAAGAATTACAATTCACTATGATTTATGCATTCTATAATGTAAGTATGAGAAAACAAGTATCTTAAACATTGTGCACATCAACCCTCCAACCAAGTTTAGGCATAACCCGCAGGTTACCCTTATAAGTCTCAAGTTTAAAAGTTTAATTCAGTAACAATCACCAAGGGCTCCCCCCGAAGGGTCAATCAATCAAGGTGGATTGGTCAAATGCAATAGATCTATCATTGTTACTATAGGCTTGATCAAAGTTAATGAATGTGCTAGTTTTAAGTTTAATCTAAGCATACAAGTCTCAAGTTTAACATAAGAATAAGCATCTAGTCATAGTTGTACAAGAATTGTATAAGTTTAATATTTTTGAACATGTTTCACCCCAAAAGTATAGAAAGGAAAAAGGGGCTAAGTATACTCACTTGGATTGGACGAAGAGTATCCGACGAGAGTAAGTTTGCAAGACTTTGAGGGAGAATATCCTCACAATAAGCCTAAGAATATAAGTCTAAAGTTTCAAGTATGATCTTGTAAGACTAGGACAAGAATTCTTAAGAATTTAGGATTTGACTAGGGTTCCAAGTGGGCGATGGAATTGATTGTGTTTGTGAAGTTTAAATCAAGTTTAACCCAAGTTATAATAAAGGTTTTGAATGAATGTCACAAGACTTGAATACCAAAGTTTCATAAGTTTGTAGATCATTAATTAAAAAAATTATTTAGAAGTCTTATAATTACTCTAGTTAGTAATAATAATCCAAATAGTTTTCTAAGTATTTGTAAATGAAATTGGGGTATTTGTTAAATGGAGACTAAATAATTATTAAAGTTTTAACAATAATTATTCAAAGGAATAAATAATTATTAAAGATTTATAATAATTATTTAAAGAATATACAAAATGATAATTATTATTTTAAAGGATAAATAATAATTAAGGTTTTATAATAATTACTTCAAGAATACATGACTATTAAGGATAGATAATTATCTAAATATTTATCTAATTAATATAAATCATTTAAGATTTATCAAAGCATTTAGGTATTAAATATTTATTATCTTGTAGTTTCAATAAGATAACATATATATTTTTAAGTTATAAGTTTCAAGGTTTACAAGTTTATAAAGTTTTATAAGTTTATAAATAATTAAATAAATAAAGTATGAATAATTCTCTTTTCAAATGGGTATTTTGATTATAAGTCTTTAAAGTTTAAATAAGTTTACAATGTTTACTTCAAATGGGAAGTTTATAAGTATAAGTATTTAATTAAAGTTTATGTTTCAAAAGTATAAGTCTATAACTGTTTTAAGGTCTTTATCTTATAAAGTTTTATAAATATTTGAAGATAAATAAAGTATATTTATTTTCTCATGTTTTAAATTTATATAAACAAATGGATGAAATATAAAATGTATAAGTTTATAATTTATTAAAGTTTCTGTGTAAATGTAACTTTTATAAAAGTTTAGAAGCATTTCTTTAGTTTTTAAGTATTTAAAATTGTTTTTAAAGTATTAAATATTATAAGTTTTAACCAAGTTTAAATGAATTAGAATGGTTTGGAAATATAAAAGTGTAAATAAAAATCCAATTCAAGTTTATAAAAGTATTAGAAAGTTTATAAAAATTATTAAAAGTATTAAAAACTGTTTTAAAAGGCTAAAAAAAATGAAATGGGCAAAACCGGTTCCCCCGGATTCGAACTCGGGTCTGGGACCGGGTCAGGCATACACACACGCTCCAACCATCCCGGCTACGGGGCTCGCTACTAGTTTATCCGGAAATGAAAACTTTTAAATACAATCTCAAATCGATCCTCTTCCCACATGAACCCTAGAAACGAAATTCGACAAATACGGATCGAATCACCCTCTGTTTATGAAATTAAACAGAGGGCTTTTGATCCTCTCGTGAAACCGATCATGATGCATACAAATATTACCTGATTTGAAGTCGAGATGAGGGAGAATGAGTCCGATTTAAGCGTCGGCTGTCGGGAGCAAAATCGCGGAAAGTAGATGATGATCGTCCGAATTGAGAGTGAAGAAAGTTGTGGTGTGATGTTACTGAGGTTTTTCATCGGTATTTATAGCCAATTTTGGCATTCAATGCGTGAACGGTTGGGGAGGTGGGGGTTGAGCCGACGGCTTCGAATTCGAACCCATGCGCGGCCGGGACTCGAGATTGGACATTGATTATTCTAGGGGCTTGGTCGCATGCGCGAATGGAACCCGAGGTTCACTGTATTTGGACGCGAAAACGCGATTTCGATTAAACGGGTTGGAAACCGGCCTCTGCAGGTCTCGAACTCGCGATCAGTTTGGTATCTGGGAGTTTGAGTTTATTACGAACAGGCCCCTGAAGTTTTCAGCTTGTGTCATTTGATGTAAAGGCTTAGGTTTTAAGTTTAAAATAAGTTTCTAAAATGGCAACTTTAGTGTAACATTCCTGATTTTCCGACCCTATTTTAATTTATTTTAACTAATAAAATAACAACACGATATTGAATCATATACTTGTTCAAACCTACACCTCATTAATCGTTAGCCGATCGTATTAAATTCAAAGATTTAGAACTCATAATCATGTGGTAACACCTCTTAGAGTTAATCCAGTTAGTAATCTCGTTAGGTGTTCTGTTAAATCCTAACCAAGCTAATTCTGTCAAAGCTGAATTTGCAAGGGCTGATTTTGTAAATAACCAGAAACCCTAGTAGGCACGGTCGCGCCACGTTTTGACACGGTCGCGCCTCGTCTAGCACGGTCGCGCCTCTTATAGACACGGTCGCGTCTCTTATAGGCACGGTCGCGCCTCACATCAGTTAAAACGTAAAAACAGTCTTTAATCCGAAATCCGTTCAACTTTGTAACCGTTATACACGTTCATCTATTAACCACCATCATTAGTCAATTAAACATCGACATTACACTTGAATTAAAACCAATTATAGATTTTTTAAACTAAAACCGTCGACCTCTTCATCTTTTGCTCATCGAATCCACCGTTCTGATTTCAATCCTCCCAAACAAACGCATTATCATCCTCTCTAAAACTTCTGGACGCACTGAAACAGCCGGAGTTGTAGCAGAAGACGCCGGAGATCAAACCCGTCGTCGCCGGAACTCATCTCTACCGTACGCTATCAATTCATCGTCCTTCCGGGTAATTGAAACCTCCTACACTTTCGATTTAGTCTATAGATCAAAAGCCCCAAACTAATTTGGGCTTACAATATACAATTTAACACGAACCCGAATCTAGGGTTCATTCCAAAATGGTTTAATCGAATACTGCTTTGAACACGTTTTAAATACAAATAATATATTCTAATAGACTCGTAATAACCTTATGGATGAAAGCCCTATGAATTCCAACATTAACAATATAATATTTAGACAATTCGTTCTGTTTTGGAACAGACACGGTCGCGCTAGTCTTTTAGCGCGGTCGTGCTCCATGAAGACACGGTCGCGCCCTTGACCAGCGCGGTCGCGCCCGTGGTCTTAGCACGATCGTGCCTTGTCCCAGGCACGGTCGTGTGTGTGAGAAAATCTTGTCAGAATGCTTAATTTTATATTTTTAAAAACAATAAGTATTCCAAATTAATTTTTAAATAAAAATAACTAATTTTTTTTAGACTTGGATTAACCTTATTTAAAAGATCCAAATTCTTATTTCTAAATAAATAGAAGTTATTTATTATAACCTACAAAATTAAATTTATATTTAATATTAAACTCTACACATAAATATTAGTTACACCACTTATTTACTCATCTTTATAAAAATAGCGTAAAGATTATTTATTAAATTTATATTTAATATAAACATTTAATACATTTTCATAACTAAATGACTAAGTTACATATTTTATAAATAAATAAATAAGATTACAATTATTTATTTAAATTACATTTAAACAAAAACTATTTGTTTAGGTTATACTTAATCACCCCTAATGCTTACATTATTTTTATAACTAAGTAAACAAATAATAATTTTATTATTTCATTATTTAGTTATTCCAAACTCAAATTTTATACAACACCATTCAAGTACAAACCACTAACACCTACAACTTCAAATTCCTTATACACACATCCAATTTAACCTTAGACTTAGACATAGACTATTGTGCACACTATTGATTCGATACATGTTACACTCTAGGTTAACGTTGTGCATTACGAGGACCCCGTTACTATCTAGTATCTCGTGTTAACTACGCCTTCAAATCATGTGAGTATTACATAGCCCCTTTTACTCTTTTACACTTTTTGGGGTGGAACATGAACATTTTACAATACTATTGTTTACATTTACACAGACTACACAAATACAAATCCCCTTTACATTCATGTGTGCAATTTGAGCTTTATGCCCGAGTGCTAGTTGTGCTAACTTTTGTATGCGATTATGTGCAATCATTAACTATTCAAGCCGACGGTAAACAATGATAGATCTATTGAGTCTGACAAACCCACCCAGGTATGGTGATTGTTACCAACAACACAATTTTGCATGCTAGTTACAAAGGTTTGATTGTACTTGGTTACACAATAGCTGCTCCCCATAAATGCCTTATTTTATCATGATATGTAAGGATTTGTTTATTTACAAACTATATGCTATTTACATACAAACTTGTGTATGCTCACCAACTTTTTAGTTGACCTTATTTTATTCATGTTTCAGGTGTTATCATATGAGTTTGATCAAGACATGTTACACATAGGCTTTGGACTTAGTTAATTTTAATTCGAAAGTAAATTGTATGTCATTATGTACTTTGGGATTGATTCATGTTTGTTTGAATGGAAATGGATTTAATATATTACAATTTAGTCAACCTTGTGCTCATGGACAGTCTACATGTCCCGCCCCGACGTTTCCGTCGTCGGTTGGGGTGTGACATTTAGTCCCTTGACTTTTATACAAAATAAATATGTTTTATTTTTTTTTATGAAAACTAGATTAGTTTTATAAGTTTTATTTCCTTTATCATTTTATATATTTATAAAATAATTTCTAGGATTTATGTTTTGTAAGTTTAAGTATTTTCTTTTTAAAATTATTTTATTTAATTAACTACAAATTTGTAAAGTTTTAAGGATTGAAATGGTATTTCAAAAAGAAACACACACACGTATACATATATATATATACATATAAGCATAATTGATTTCCTTAAATTGATATCAAATAAATGAATATTTATTGTTTAAGAAAAGAGTTTTAAATAAGAATTCAAAATTAAAAATAATATGGGCAAGCGTTTAGAAAAAAAGGTACATCGAAAAATCCGGGATATTACAGTCTCCCCTACTTTAGGAAATTTCGTCTCGAAATTAAAGTGGAAGGGTCTAGTTCATGATCTAAGTCTATAGTACGCATAAGGATAGAGGGAAAGATTCTTCACGTTCCCAAGTAAGCTCTGGGTTACGTTTAGATTTCTAAATCGAAGGTAACGGTAGGAATAAGATTTTGCTTGAGTTTCTAAGTTTCATAGCCCGTGATTGTCTGAAGTTCCTCTAAGAAGTATATAGTTTCATTAAAATGTGAGAGGATTTGTTTTCAGAAATGCATTTGAGGGAATAACTGTAAATATTCCATTCAAGGTTTTAAGTGAGATGCATCACTCAGAATGGATTCGATGATAGTGTATTGACTTGAGTTTGTAGACTAATACGTCTAGGGATTGCTACGGTACCTAAGTTCCGTGGCTACCTTTTACGATAAGTCTTAGATCATAGCACATGACAGAGTTTACTATGCCTTCCCATACGTTGATTTTCATACTTACGTGTGCACCCGCAAGCATTTAAATCGTCGCATAGTCCGCATAGGTCCTTCCGTTTGTGTGTGGATCGAGAAAGAGTACAAGAATTTGTTTAACACATGATTATTGTTTCCACGTGAGAGTGATCATTGATTAACGAGTCCCTTTAGAGAGAAACGTCATTCAATAATTAAAGAGAAAAGGATGTGACAAGATTTAGAGTTTCAAAGTTTCCTCGTGATTGAATAAGAATACTTCAATCATTGAGTAGTTTAAAGTCTTTACATTTTCCTCATGTTTGATCAAGAATACATCAAACCTTGAGTAGTTTAAAAGTCTTATACGTTCATCATGTTTGAACAAGCATACGTCAGACATGGAGTAGTTTAAAGTCTCATACGTTCATCATGTTTGAACAAGAATACGTCAAACATAGGGTAGCTCAAATTGTGTTTGAACAAGAGTACGTCAAACATAGAATAGTTTAAATTGTGTTTGAACAAAAATACGTCAAACATAGAATAGTTTAAATTGTGTTTGAACAAGAATACGTCAAACATAGAATAGTTTAAATTGTGTTTGAACAAGAATACGTCAAACATATAATAGTTTAAATTGTGTTTGAACAAGAATACGTCAAACATAGAATAGTTTAAATTGTGTTTGAACAAGAATACGTCAAACATAGAATAGTTTAAATTGTTTTTGAACAAGAATACGTCAAACATAGAATAGTTTAAATTGTGTTTGAACAAGAATACGTCAAACATAGAATAGTTTAAATTGTGTTTGAACAAGAATACGTCAAACATAGAATGGCTTAAAGTCTCTTAGTTTAGCTTCAGTGTATAGAAGTATACGATTACGTTTTGAGTATAAAGCGGTTATCTAAATACTCTAGTATTTAAGAGAGGTATGGGACAGCGTTTGGAACAGGATTAACCGTTATACGCTCTTCCACAGAAGATTCGAGTTGTTCAGAAGGTTTGGTGGATCCCGATGTTTGGTTTAGATAGGAGTCAGAGGATGTACTCTGCTAAAGAGAGTAATGTCCTCCTTCCTGCTAGTGTCTAGTATCAAGAGTGAAGTTTTCTCGTGTATATGAAAATGAACATTTTATCAAGTCTTACAAGGTTTAGTTAAGATGGATACACAAAAGTTTTCAAGACTAAGAATCCAAGTATAAGTTTGAAAATAGGATAAGTCAGTTGAGTTTCAAGTTTCAGTATTAAGCTTCACATGATCCCTTATTGGACATGCTTCCTTTGGTGGTTTAGAAGGTGTTTAGTTTCAGGAATACGGGATTGAGTATTTGTACAAGTTTTACATGACTCAAAAGTCTCCGACCTTATAGTGGTGTGTAGGAAGTTTAATGTTTTAGCAACGTGTATTTAAGCTTTTAGTCCCCGTTGTGATTTATAGTAAGTCTTTTACGTGACAAGAGTTGAATGAGGAAAGTCTCCAAGCATAGGGTAACGGGAAAAGTTTCGATAAGGTTTATGATAGTGTGTTTATAAAGGATTTTATCTCATTTCATAACAGCAGGTATAGTTTTCTTTTGTATAGAGTATAATTAAGACGTTTCAAGAATAACGAGTCAGACAACGACGAGTAGTATAAGTAGGACTTACAAAGAGGTATGTATGATTGTCAAACGAAAAGTTGGTCAAGTTTAGAAGTGTGAAGTCTATATAAGGGGTAGGGATCATAGCTGATTACGGCAATGGTTCGTAATTCGTGTTGTTTTAAGAGGGTGCTTACGAATCAGAAGGTTTGTTCAAGATTTATTCTTCAGTTACATGTGTCACTTAAGATTTTTACAGTTTAATGCGACGTGTTAGTTATTTCAAGTACTAACGCAAGTTGCCTTTGACGAGAGTGTCTGGGTAGAAGTGTTAAGTTTATAGTGCTAGAAGGAAAGTCAAGCTAGTAAGTGATAACAAGATAAATTTCAAAATAACTTTCGTTAAATGTTTCAAAATTGGGACTTCTAGCCCTTACATAATACAATTTAAACGGAAAATTTAAGGTGTGTAAGTAAGTTGATTTAATATGTTCAAAGGGTTTTTATTCATAATACTGAGTTATCACAGTAATATTTTCAAAAATAGTTTTGACTGGAAGTTGATGGGCTAATGAGGAAAATTCCCGGAAGAAAGGGGTGGCCATAAGGACTCACTTAAGTACCCTATTTCCCTAGCCAGAATTTCCTCGTGGGCCTACAACTTCTCTTAGTTATTGTCACCGATGTTTGGGGTTTATGGTACTATGTTAAGGTTTCATCGTGGGCTTAGAGTCTTTAAACGTGGAGCTTGTCTATTCCATGGTAGGCTTTTTCTCTTGCGGGGAAAACAATTAGGTTACTAATTCTGTTGTTAATGTATTTTGGATTCAGAAGGCGTTAAGTTTTGTTTACAAGAGACGGTGATGTGTAAGTTTTAAAGACGTATGAAAGTTTTGGGGTGTATAAAAGTGCAACAAAGTTTGAGTAAATCATCAACTGAAGTTGTGAGTGATTAAAGGAAAACACAAGAGTTTCCCCTTTAGTGTCAAGTTTATAAAATGATGCAGTTTGTAAAGGAACTTGTAGGGTATTACATGGTTTTAAATGTGCTAGTATTACAAGGATCTTGAAGTTTAAGGACGTATGAAAGTCTTGAGATGTATAAAAGTCTTGAGTTAGTTATCAAATGAAACTTGGTTAAGTGCTAAGGAGGTAAGGTAAAAATACAATGGTTACCTCTTAGGTGTCATATTTATAAAATAATGAAGTTTTGTAGAAGAATTTGTAGGGTAATACATAGTTCTAAGGGTTGTATTACAACGATCATGAAGCTTATTGGGTAGTATCTGTATAAATATAAGTTTATGTATATAGTCTTTAAGTATAGTCTCGTAAGAATTTCTTTTTGAAGGTAACTCCTTTAGGTCATGACGAGTAAGCATGCTGTCATGTGACAAGACGGGACTTAAGAATCATATAATAAAGGTTACAGAGGAAAGTTTTTGAATCATGAATTTATGAAGCGTAAAGTATTTGGGATGGTACTCATTTAGTGCATATCACTAAGTGAGTACTTTGACATATCAAGAGAAATTTGAGCTCACTAATGTTTAGAGAAGTCATGCATTCCTATAAGTGGATACTCATCCCAAGAATTCCCAGGAAAGCATACGGGTCCATCGGTTGATTTGGATTTGTACGAAATGCTTTCCTTGACAGAATTTCCCAGAATACAGGTATCCACCCTTCCGGTCCGCACGAGTTTTCCTACATTGTCTAGAACTTAAATACTCTTGACGAGAGTTTAATGGGGGATTAGGCTTGAAGCCTAAGAATATATCCTCGATGTAGTAGACTCTTGTAGCACGTATTAGATACGTAGAATCTCCAAGCGTTCACGTATAAAAATTAAGAATAGAATGAGGAGAAGGTTCCTAGTAAAGGACATGAGATAACTCACGTTTGGGTCTCCTAGGTTATAGTCTAGGTCATGTGTCTAATAACCTAATTCTCTATAACCAAGGCTTTGATACCAATCTGTCACACCCCAACCGACGGCGGATTATACGTCGGGGCGGACGCGGTTGTTCAATAGCACAAGGTTGACTATTAAAGTTTCAATATTTCATTAATAATAGATTCAAAGGTTCAATACAAAGGAAATAACAAGTGTACAACATTTATTTAATAAGTAGTCTAGGTCCAAAGCGTCCTATGTGATCATAAATAAGTCTCACGATGTAGAACCTGAAACATGTGAAAGAATCTGTCAACTACAAAATAGTTGGTGAGATACAAAGGTTTTGACACGGTTTAACAAGTATTTGAAAAGAATTACAATTCACTATGATTTATGCATTCTATAATGTAAGTATGAGAAAACAAGTATCTTAAACATTGTGCACATCAACCCTCAAACCAAGTTTAGGCATAACCCGCAGGTTACCCTTATAAGTCTCAAGTTTAAAAGTTTAATTCAGTAACAATCACCAAGGGCTCCCCCCGAAGGGTCAATCAATCAAGGTGGATTGGTCAAATGCAATAGATCTATCATTGTTACTATAGGCTTGATCAAAGTTAATGAATGTGCTAGTTTTAAGTTTAATCTAAGCATACAAGTCTCAAGTTTAACATAAGAATAAGCATCTAGTCATAGTTGTACAAGAATTGTATAAGTTTAATATGTTTGAACATGTTTCACCCCAAAAGTATAGAAAGGAAAAAGGGACTAAGTATACTCACTTGGATTGGACGAAGAGTATCCGACGAGAGTAAGTTTGCAAGACTTTGAGGGAGAATATCCTCACAATAAGCCTAAGAATATAAGTCTAAAGTTTCAAGTATGATCTTGTAAGACTAGGACAAGAATTCTTAAGAATTTAGGATTTGACTAGGGTTCCAAGTGGGCGATGGAATTGATTGTGTTTGTGAAGTTTAAATCAAGTTTAACCCAAGTTATAATAAAGGTTTTGAATGAATGTCACAAGACTTGAATACCAAAGTTTCATAAGTTTGTAGATCATTAATTAAAAAAATTATTTAGAAGTCTTATAATTACTCTAGTTATGTAATAATAATCCAAATAGTTTTCTAAGTATTCGTAACTGAAATTGGGGTATTTGTTAAATGGAGACTAAATAATTATTAAAGTTTTAACAATAATTATTCAAAGGAATAAATAATTATTAAAGATTTATAATAATTATTTAAAGAATATACAAAATGATAATTATTATTTTAAAGGATAAATAATAATTAAGGTTTTATAATAATTACTTCAAGAATGCATGACTATTAAGGATAGATAATTATCTAAATATTTATCTAATTAATATAAATCATTTAAGATTTATCGAAGCATTTAGGTATTAAATATTTATTATCTTGTAGTTTCAATAAGATAACATATATATTTTTAAGTTATAAGTTTCAAGGTTTACAAGTTTATAAAGTTTTATAAGTTTATAAATAATTAAATAAATAAAGTATGAATAATTCTCTTTTCAAATGGGTATTTTGATTATAAGTCTTTAAAGTTTAAATAAGTTTACAATGTTTACTTCAAATGAGAAGTTTATAAGTATAAGTATTTAATTAAAGTTTATGTTTCAAAAGTATAAGTCTATAACTGTTTTAAGGTCTTTATCTTATAAAGTTTTATAAATATTTGAAGATAAATAAAGTATATTTATTTTCTCATGTTTTAAATTTATATAAACAAATGGATGAAATATAAAATGTATAAGTTTATAATTTATTAAAGTTTCTGTGTAAATGTAACTTTTATAAAAGTTTAGAAGCATTTCTTTAGTTTTTAAGTATTTAAAATTGTTTTTAAAGTATTAAATATTATAAGTTTTAACCAAGTTTAAATGAATTAGAATGGTTTGGAAATATAAAAGTGTAAATAAAAATCCAATTCAAGTTTATAAAAGTATTAGAAAGTTTATAAAAATTATTAAAAGTATTAAAAACTGTTTTAAAAGGCTAAAAAAAATGAAATGGGCAAAACCGGTTCCCCCGGATTCGAACTCGGGTCTGGGACCGGGTCAGGCATACACACACGCTCCAACCATCCCGGCTACGGGGCTCGTTACTAGTTTATCCGAAAATGAAAACTTTTAAATACAATCTCAAATCGATCCTCTTCCCACATGAACCCTAGAAACGAAATTCGACAAATACGGATCGAATCACCCTCTGTTTATGAAATTAAACAGAGGGCTTTTGATCCTCTCGTGAAACCGATCATGATGCATACAAATATTACCTGATTTGAAGTCGAGATGAGGGAGAATGAGTCCGATTTAAGCGTCGGCTGTCGGGAGCAAAATCGCGGAAAGTAGATGATGATCGTCCGAATTGAGAGTGAAGAAAGTTGTGGTGTGATGTTACTGAGGTTTTTCATCGGTATTTATAGCCAATTTTGGCATTCAATGCGTGAACGGTTGGGGAGGTGGGGGTTGAGCCGACGGCTTCGAATTCGAACCCATGCGCGGCCGGGACTCGAGATTGGACATTGATTATTCTAGGGGCTTGGTCGCATGCGCGAATGGAACCCGAGGTTCACTGTATTTGGACGCGAAAACGCGATTTCGATTAAACGGGTTGGAAACCGGCCTCTGCAGGTCTCGAACTCGCGATCAGTTTGGTATCTGGGAGTTTGAGTTTATTACGAACAGGCCCCTGAAGTTTTCAGCTTGTGTCATTTGATGTAAAGGCTTAGGTTTTAAGTTTAAAATAAGTTTCTAAAATGGCAACTTTAGTCCCTTGACTTTTATACAAAATAAATGTTTTATTTTTTTTTATGAAAACTAGATTAGTTTTATAAGTTTTATTTCCTTTATCATTTTATATATTTATAAAATAATTTCTAGGATTTATGTTTTGTAAGTTTAAGTATTTTCTTTTTAAAATTATTTTATTTAATTAACTACAAATTTGTAAAGTTTTAAGGATTGAAATGGTATTTCAAAAAGAAACACACACACGTATACATATATATATATATATATATATATATATATATATATATATATATATATATATATATATATATAAGCATAATTGATTTCCTTAAATTGATATCAAATAAGTGAATATTTATTGTTTAAGAAAATAGTTTTAAATAAGAATTCAAAATTAAAAATAATATGGGCAAGCGTTTAGAAAAAAAGGTACATCGGAAAATCCGGGATATTACAATACAGGCATACATACATACATACATACATACATACATACAGGCATGCATACATACATACATACATGCATTCGTACATACATGCATGCATGCATACATACATGCATCCATACGTACATACATACATATAGTCATTTTACATACTTACAGGCATACATACATACATGCATCCATACGTACATACATACATACATATAGTCATATTACATACATACATGCATACATACATACATATATATAGTCATATTACATACATACAGGCATACATACATACATGCATACATACATACATGCATACATACATACTTACTTACAGGCATACATACATACATACATGCATACATACATACATACAGGCATACATACATGCATACGTACATGCATACATACAAGCATGCATACATACATACATACATACATGCATGCATTCATACATACATGTATGCCTTTATGTATGTATTATGACTATATGTATGTATGTATGTACGTATATTCATCAGCCTCTCTTGATGTCACGATTATGTTCATTAGCCTCTCTTGATGTCACGATTCTGTTCATAAGCCTCTATTGATGTTGCTACAGTTCCTAAACCTATGGCTGTAATTGATGATGAGAATATGGTTGTGTATGAGTATATGTATGTATACGAACGTATTTGAAGACGATTTGAGATCAATATGTGTATGTAGGTCCACATAAACGGTAATGACAAGTGACCCGTACACATCAAAAGGTGACGGATAGGTCGAAAGGTGAGCTAAAATTCAAAAGGTGAGCTCGAAACGGTGACGGATAGAACTAGCTATCACGTAAAAATCGCGGATATACGTGACCGTTAGCCTGTAAGTGGCACCTAATAATAATAATAAATAATAACGGTGACCGCGAGACCCAAATATGTGACCGTTATGTGCATCCCAAAAAAGGTAACCGGTCACGGGTAGGTCCATACGTGACAGTTGCATCCGTTATATATAGACTTCACTACGTAGAGAGCCAGCATAATCTACACGGGTATACTCTCTCTCGTATGCTTCACTACACACGACCGCCGGAGAAGAACACCATCGCCGGAGAAGAAGACCACCGCCCTACCCACACTTTCCAACTGTGAACATCCTCGAACAAATCTCACCGGAGCCACCTCTTGGCGGTGCAAACCACACCGGTATGTCTTCTTCTGATCCGTCACGTATTGGCCTATACGTGACCGTTAGGGTTCGTTTTTGCAGTCTGCACAACCTCGTATCAACCTCGTATCATCAGTCGTATCATCAGTGTCCTTTTTATTCCCGGACTCACGAGAGACATACAACGTGACCGTTTGGGTCACAACCGTCACGTTTAGACCTATACGTGACGGTTAGGTAATGTGTAAAAAAAAACTCAGCGATGTTCCAAGCACCACCTTAAATAAAAGGTATGACTATTTCAACAGAACAATAATATTGTCGTCAACCCTCAAAGTCAAATTCACGTTTGTCATTATTCGATCCTCCGTACAGTTGATGGGCCCTTTGATAATTAGCTTTTAGCTCAAGTCCTAAAAAAATCTGGATTTTTAATTATTTCATTAGGAATTTAGATTTTTATAGTAAAGTAGAGTATTAAATACGTTATATGTTTTTTTATTCTATTTTATTGTACTAAAAT